>OX438708.1:2412500-3612500 GCA_949316375.1 Mythimna vitellina
GCCAAATAAACGTGTTTCCTTTCTTTCTTTATTTATACAACCTCACTATTGATTGTCTTCAAAGATTTTACGTTGAATAAAAAAGTTTTCTTAGTAATTTTTGAAGGATTGTAAGTACTAGATGAAAATAAATTTACTCAAAATTTGTTGTTTTTCGAATCGTCTGGGATAGAATGGAGCGCATCAGCCTGGAAATGTATCTCAAGATTAACCACAGCAAGACCAAGGTGGTGGTGGTTGTCCGAAGCAGATAGCTGCAACTCACGAACTCATGGACTTGAAGTGGTTGATGACTTCATCTATCTCGGTGCGAACATCAGCAACACAGGTTCTTGCGAAAAGAAAATCTGGAAGCAAATTGCCCAAAAGTGCAATGTCGCAGTTACAAGGCATTTCTTAAATGTCTAGTCTTCTCCATATTCAGCTACGAGGCTGAGACTTGGACTTTGAAAAAGGCGGAGCGCGGCCGCATTGATGCCTTCAAGATGTGGTGCTGGAGAAAAATGCTTCGAATTCCCTGGACTGCTTTCCGTACAAACTTCTCTATCTTACGTGAACTGAACCTCAAAATCAGACTGTCTGCATGCGCAGAGTACTGGAGTTCTTTGGCCAAATTGCCAGGAAAAATGGCCACAACCTTGAACAGCTCATCGTAACTGGCATGGTTAATGGCAAACGACCAAGAGGCCGCATGCCAAAAAAATGGGCAGATCAGGTCCGCTCCACACTGGACGCTTAATTGCACGTCACACTTCATGATGCTAAGAACCGTCACAGATGGCGAGATACTATTAATAAGAAGCTAATCCAGCGGGAACTTCACGACCTTCAGTAATGAGGAATACGACTCGAAGAGGGATGGGAGGGAGGGATCATTACCATAAACGAGCTTTAAAATTGTTTCTTATTTTAAAACGTCAGACGCAATACCCGGCCTTTTAGCCTCATAATTAACAAGCAGATTAGGTGTTGCTTTTTCAAGATCGGCAGCTTTTCTTTTAACAAGTAAATTAACGTTGAAAGTGTTTACTTAAAATGGTGTTACCATATTACAAATATTGGATTTTTCAGTAGGGACGCTCGAACTTTGATAACGCATAGTTACTGTCTTGGTAAAGCGATAGCTCATTTTTGGAATATCATCATCATCTTCCTGCCCTTATCCCGTATTATTTTTGGAATATGTACATAATTATTTAGTCGTGACAATTCTTAATGGAATGGTACACGCTTCAACAATGCGAAGAAATTGTAAAATTTTATTATCGAAATCAGTGCTCTATACACGTAACGTCGAACTTCAACTGGTCACCGTGATCTTGTGACTTAACACTGCCCGATTACTTTCTGTATGGCTACGTGAAATCTCTAGTCTATGCAGATAAACAACAGTCAATTACTGATTTAAAGGCCAACATTAATCGCGTTCTTCGTGAATTGAGCCCCATTTATGTGAGACGAGACGACATTCAAAATTGGTTCACCAGAATACAACATCCAAAGCGAGTTCGCGGCGGTCATTTGGCTGAAATTATTTTCCATACACAATGTCATCGAATATCCTTTCATAAAATGTTGTAAAAATTGTTGTAATATCACTTAAACAGGTTGCTTTATTTTATTTCAAAGTTCCAGTGCTCTTAATAAAAAATCCTTTACTAATCACTAGTCTTCATAGACCCTTCTATCATGCGATGAATTAATATGCTAAGCAGTAGACATGTATCCAGGGTAGTTCTGTTCACAGGGATCGCTATGGCGGCTCTAATACCGCAAATTGAAAAATATTAGAATGGCCAAAATAAAAGCCATACCACATGGCTTTTATTTTGGCCATTCTAATATTTTTCAAAAAATCAATCGTCCTTTTTTGTGTAAATCTCTGATGAGTAGGCGAATTTATTTGGTAGGTTTCGTCTTAGTGAAAAAAAATTACAAAAATAAATGTTCGTTGCATCGCTTCTATCTTTGAGAGAATAAGAATAAGAAATTTTATTTGCTCAAACATGTGTATGCATACAGAATTAAAACAATACATGCATGCAAGATCTTAAATAAGAATGGGTCACGACATGCCTGCCATTTTTCATGACGTGCAAATATATTAGGTTCAATAAATTATTTATGAATTGATTAATCCATGAATTAATTCTTTTTTAAAATGTCACATTTATATTAAACATTGGTTAATTAAACAAATTTCTGATATTCAATTATTTACATTATCAAATTATATTATTTTCCTTGTCAAGCATTACAGATTATAATTTTCACTATGAAGATTTGTATCATTTTCAGAGAGCCTTTATAAATTCTCAGAATATGTACATCAAATCTTTTCATAGCTGAAAGTGTAGTTATCATACCGACCGCAGTTCAAACCCCTCACTGTATATTGTGCGTCATGTAGTACCCTAGTCGATAAAGAGAATTGGGTCGCCTGTCCATGTTTACCCTTCAAGCTGATGGGTCTATGTGTCTTTGAAAATCAACACATTGGTTATTGTTCCAATGTGTACGCAAATGTCCCTCGTGTACCAATTGGGTTTCGGTATAGCTGGTATTAATAGACTCAAATGAATACTTTAGTAACTCATAAAATTTTATAATTATTATTGTTAATAAGACTATTTTGAGCTCAACTAAGTTTGTATCTTATTGTAAGTAAGAAGTGTTAGTGAAATTGTTAAATAATACGATACTACAATAATTGGTTACGTCAATATAAATTTCTTAGAACTGTTTCTAGTTTGGGAAACTTTGTTTAGTTAAATGTTATTAAAACAATCAAAGATATAATTATTTGAGTTATAACTTGTACCATTATTAGTATCATAAGTTGACGTCTTTTGATTAGAACATTGGTTAATCAAATTAAATAGTCATCTGAATAAATTACAAATAACCTTCTAAGACTGAATGAAGAATTGCGTTTGCACAATTAAATATATATTTAGAAGCACGAAGCTCCATCCTCTTGACCCACATTGATGGAGCTCATTGATTGCATTCACGATCCTCAGTAATGAGGGAGCCGAGGATAAAATTTCCATTTCCAAATGACTAATAATTTACCATCCTGCTGTTGAGAAAGCCAAGGAATTGGTGAATTACAGAGAGAAAACGAAATTGTTGAAATCTGATGAGAGCTCCCAACTCAACCCAAATTGCAAAGCAGTGTACTTAGATGTACTTGGAAAAGGTACAGACAAGACAGTAGAAGATTAGATTTCATTTGTAGCTACTTTTAAAAATGACGATGATTAAATGGCTGTTTAAAATCTTGACATTTTGTTGGTTCCAAATGCTAATAATGTAGCAAAAAACATATTTAGAAATGTGGTATTTAATACAATTTGACTAGGCAAAGTAAAAACACGTGTAGCCTCAACGCTTCGCATTACCCGTAATAACCTTTCGAATTTATTTGACACACGACCCGCCATCAAATTTCACTCCACGCAAAAATAAACCATTTGCTATTACATATAGGGTACATTTTGAGTTGATGAGCTAGTGAAATTGTCACCGTATCAGGTTGAGACTGATGAGGGTCGGTAATAAGATGCTAGGGATCCGGCTGATGAAAGTTGGTGAGGAGGACTGCATGGCTGCGGGGTTTTCACCTGTGAAAGAAAAAAAAATAGATTAAGAAACTGTTCACGTATATGATGAATGACATTTAGTCTGTAGATCATAAATTATATTTACACGCGTCAACTTATAGCTAAACCGAGTGGAGGTGGGGCTGCCCCGTTTCTGTAGCGCATTAGGGATGTTCGCCGAGGCGAGCACGGACAGTTTTCACACAATTATGTGCAAGCAGTATGCCTCCCAAGTGCGCCGTGTGTGGGCCAGCCCCAGTGTCATCTTGGCAATGATGGCTAACATGCTAGACTGTGCTTATATCCGGCATGGCTGTGGCAGACATGCTGCTATTTTAATTTCTGTTAGGAAGTTATAATTGTTGACTGCTAATAATAATATTTTGTATTCTAAATGCGTATATTTTAAGCAAAAACGATTTAATCATAATATTGTAACTAATAATTGATTTAAAAGAGTGTCCGTAGAGTTTTGTATATCATTCTCCATAGAGATTCGAATTCTTTTACAGATACCGGCACGGATTTTGAGCGTTGACTTCTACAGTTCTAAATGTGCAGAAGCACGCGGAAGTGAAATATCGGGTTTCTTTGGTGGTATGAAAAGAGATGCGGGGGCGGGGAGTGAAATCCTTGTACAGCGATTGGCTCGCCGATGTGTATGATGCGCAAAGCGATCGCAGCTCTTTCGCCGAGCGCTCAAGATTCGTGCCGGTATCTATATTTTTTGTGACTGACAGACCTTAACAATTTTTAAATGTCTTTAAATAGTTTTATTGAAATATATGCCAATTTTTTTTTCGTGAATTTTTATTTTCAAAAAATCACTGGAAGTACTGGATTAATTAGATACGAAAAATCGTTCATTGCGCTACACTACAAGAGTAATTTCACCCTATTAAAATACACACCTTCTGCAGGCTACCAAAAATAACCAGTCGACAATTTTCTTTATAATCTGTTATCATGAGATAATCAAGTTAATGCCTGAGACAGTCTCTGCAACCATGAAATTAACAAGGTCTATTCCTAAAGTATGACAGATATTTATGATCCCCCAAGATTTTAATTCAATGCGGGTCTAGCTTCGACTCTCGCTTTTGCTGCGTAATCAAGTCGTAGTGAGGTGCCCGGTTTGAATCCGAAATTAGTCGAGAATTTCTGGAACAAGGACGTGATTAATACTGGGAACTCTAATCTTAATGCAAAATGGTTCTCTAGAAGTAATAAATGGATATTAAATAAGGAGGATGTAGTAGGGCTTTGTCATGCTGGTTTTTTCAAATGTATTTGGTCCAATTTGATCTGCCATAGGACGAAGTTTAAAAAAGTTTCAACGACAGTTTAATTGATTTTATAACATCTTATCTTTTTCAGATATGTATGCCTATACATTTGGATCTTTGTTAAGAAAATTTGAAGATATGTACAACTCTTATTTTCAACCTAGTTGTGTGAATACATAAAGTGTATGATTTATAATCCGCAGAAACTATATTTGGTAACGGCAAAACATACAATCACAAAAAAGGATATAGTTGATGCGCAAAGGCGAGCTTAACACAATCCATCATACAGGATGTCACCAACATCGACGCACAAACGAATACCATGGATCCAGTATAATATAATTATTATGATTACGAAAACAAATTATTTTATATACAAAAAGCTTTCGCAGAAGGCAATGTATTCTGTTAACTCTTACCACACTCCTTCACTTCTCTTATTTTTATGTTAACATGTGGACATTGGAGTGGGTTACATGTTTGTGCATCTAGTTTTAAGGATTTTCTTGTATTTTCTCTAGCATGTAACTGTTTTTTGTCCCTAATAAAATAAATAAATAAATAAATATACTGGACCCCCCAGTGCTAGAATTTTTCATCGGATTTTTTCCTTAATTAAAAAAAAAGTCTTTACTTACTTTTTTTTTTAATTAAGGAAAAAATCCGATGAAAAAAAAGTCTTTACTTACTTTTTTTTTTATTTACACTGTATAAATTCGTTATTTAAATGAATAACTTTCAGAATTAAAAATGTCATCGGGATTGTTTGGAATAACGACTTTATCCATCCCGACGACTTTTTAGTTATTTTTTTTTTTACTAAAAATATTATCGGTTAGATTATTCAACACAGCGTACAGCAAATAAATTGTATTGGCTATACTGTACTACTGTATACGAGTACATATAATTTATTACTTAACCTACCCGATTACAATATCATATAACCGCAAGTGCCACTCTGTCAAATTCACTCAAAGTACAAATGAATAAGTCTGACTTGTCGTATATGAGATTGAAATTGCGAAGTACGCGCGTCAGAGGCAACTCTTTAAGCAGGTTGGCTTCGCTCTCGGCACCAACAGCAGTGGAGGCCAAAGCCGGTGCCAAACTTATCTGTCAGGGACACATAGATACAACAACTCCAACAAAGCTGCATTATCCAGTTTTCCTCTTAATACTTTAAAAATATAAAGTACAAGAGCCAATTTCCTTCTTACTCTAAGTTCATTATATCCCAAGATGCCTAAAATAAACAAGGTTATACATTAGGGGAAAGAAACTTAAACCCACCAGAGTCCTTCGTTACCTTTTACGTTACAGAACCGCGATATCTCGCGATATATAGTAATACTAAGAATAGTGCGGATGAGGTTTAATAAAGCCATTCCATAAAAGTCTCTAAATTATTATCTCCACGTCGCGCAACTTAATAAACTTTAACAACCACCACAATTCTCACAACTGAGTCAAAGATATGAAATTCCCAAAGTAATTGTCTAGCAGAGAGCAAAATAATAAAGAGTCAATAACTGGTATCTGTATCGCCTTGATAGGTTCCGCTCAAATTGTTTGAAAAGTAAATTTTAATTTCATTGCTACTGAAGCGGTTTCTACAGTGAATGGTTCCATCGATAACAGTACTCTAATGTGCCTCGGAGCGTTGGTAATTCTGTTCGCGTTCAGAGAGCATTTAAAAAGACGAATAAAATTTTGTTTCTTATTTTTTCTTGGCAGGTATGGGTGTAGGAGGTATAGGTGGGTGGTTTGTGATCGTTATTTATTGCTCTTAAATTAGATGGTTCTACACTGATCTATTTATTGTAGTGTGAAAATTTAATTTAAGAGAATATACACTACATTGTACTTATATATCTAAAAAGACAAACTGGCTGACTGATATATCAAAGCACAAACGAAACTACACGGGCTAGGAGCGTAAAATTCTGTACAAGGTTTCCTTTTATGACCTAGGCGAGCACTAAGAGAGGATTTCTCAAAATTCACCCTCTACTGGGATAAAACGGGGTCCAAAGTTACAAATTTTGGACCCGGTTCTGTGAAACTTGCTTTCATGCAAACGCAGTCGCTGGCAGAGGCTACTATCTCATAAATTAGAATTTGTTATTCTGTCTTTGAAATTTTAGTTTCATTGGATCCAAAAAGAGTTTTTATTTTTTGTGTCATTAACTTTCACCAGTCGAGTCGAGGAAATCAAATCGTACGTAATCATGTAGTGTATTGTGATTTTTTATTTGTTTTGTTTATATTGGTTAAATTTCGTTTGTTTTATTATTGTAGCATGTGTAAAATATTTTATTTTTTACTCAAAAATATACACATTATTAGAACTAAAAACGTAAATTCATCTCAAAATTTGGCAACAAAATATTTCTCCGCCTTGCTGTTAGCTATGTGAAGTATGCCCAAAAGACTGGCAACATTGCCACGTTGTGTGATAATGTGTTAGGCACGTGAAGTGTAAATGAGGCATTTTGATACATTTTAAATAGAAGAAAGTATATTATATCTGTATAGAATGGTACGAATCCAAAAAAAAAAAACTTTTTCTTCTTAGCGTGGCGATGGTAAACATAGATAATTTTTCAAATGAAACTCCTTAAATTACCCAGTATTAGGCTATTTGTTCTTTTTTTTTCTGGGTTGGAGGGGAGAGGGTGTGTCAGACTTTTACTGACTAAAAATCCACTCCTGTTCCTTCGTTGCCTTCATCCCAGGGCCCCGGGTTTCACTTTTACACTACCCGTGGCCCCAGTAGGCTTCGACCCTGCTGGGCTCCTACGATTTGCTGACATCTCCTTGATGCGTGCGTGGAACAGTAAGCGCCGTCGACGACTTGGGCTCGGTTCGGACGGTTCCCGAGCGGTCGGAACACAAGCCCGCGCTTACGGTGGCTGGAAATCGGAATCGGGATCCCGGCGGCTGGGGCGTGAGGGCCGCTCCCTTGCGCGTGCACGTGCAGACTTCTCCTATCGCCTGCCACTCCGCCTCGCTTCGGACCATGGCCTGTACCAAGGTCCGGCGCGAGAGATGACTGCCGCTGATCTCCCCCACGAGGACAGAGCAAGCCCAAGCGGTGCACACCTCTGGGGCATAGTAACGTACGCCCACTTTCGCTGATTGAAAGAAACATTATCGCCCAGTGGTATAGGCAAGTTTTCATAATCATAAATTACACGGATTCCTTAGGTTAAGCCATGAGAGCAACGCCGCAAAAAAAGCTAGTGGTTCTATAATTCAGTTATCATTTTTTCTAATAAATTATGCTCAACCTTAAGTGAATTGATGTCATAAAATTCATTCGTGAAGAAAAATATCTCGATGGCATATCGGAATACTAAATTATTGAGCGAATGTAACCCATTTACGCACTGGGTTGAATAAACGCAGCTTTTTATATTTTGGAAAAGAGTTTTAGCTGTGGACTCAAATTTTTTGTTAATGCCTTAATATGAATCCTTGTTTTATAATTAAGAGCGTCCTTTTCGAGGTATATTTTTATACAACCAATCTTACGTGATTATGATGTCATTTTATTTTTTTAATTGATATAAACCAGTGCTTGACTGCGATCCTATCTGATGGTAAGCGGAGATGCAATCATTGATGGTCAGGCGCACTAGCTTATTAAGAGCCTATTCTGTCTAGCCTTGAAGACACCTAAATTATAGTTGGACGGGAAGACCGCAGCAGGCAAATTGTTCCAGTCCTTCGATGTACGCGGTATAAACGACGAAGCAAAACTCTTAGTCCGGACCATTGAAGTTTCAACAACGTAAGGGTGGATACTCGCCGTTCGAAAAAAAAAAATCGTTATTAAAAGTCTTTTTCTAGATATTTTGGATACACAGCTATCTTGTGGATATATCAAGGCTTCTATAGAAATCAAAACATAAATTTGTGTAAAACCAAAGAGATTTAAAGAGATACAATAGAGCGGCTATCAGAATATATGTCTTAGAAAAACTGTCATCCTATGCCTCAGTGACGCCATCTGGCTTTGGATAGCAAAAACGAGAATTAAATTTGTCAAAAATTATAATTATTTAATTATCACTCGGTAGGTGGCCAGAGGCCTTACCATGATGATAAAATGTCAGTCGTACGAGCTCTACACCCTGTATAGCTCCATCCCTTTAACAGTTCGGTTTAGG
Organism: Mythimna vitellina; assembly: GCA_949316375.1. Classification (NCBI taxonomy): domain Eukaryota; kingdom Metazoa; phylum Arthropoda; class Insecta; order Lepidoptera; family Noctuidae; genus Mythimna; species Mythimna vitellina. The sequence goes on from OX438708.1 coordinate 2,421,570, forward strand.
TCGTAAAATGGATCACGTTATGGGCTCGTGGTAGAGCCTCAGTGTGTGATAAAGGTAAGCTTTTCAGCAATAGATCAAAACGTCTAGTTGACACTTTGCGTGACCCGAGTGCTGGCCTATATCTCGGACAAAGGTTAAGCATTGCGATACAGCGTGGCAATGTCTCCAGTCTTTTGGGCACATTACCAGACGACAGCGATGTGGAAGAGTTTTTTGACGCCATATTTTAGTTTGATTTTAGTTAGATCTAGTAAAGACCTCTGAAAATCTGTTATTTTACGTGAACTTTGGCCCTCCAAAATATACTCATATATATTAAAAATTTAAAAAAGTACATCAATAGAAGCCTTGCACATGTAATCGAGATTCCGAATGACTTTAAGGGTTTAAAAGAAAACACGTATTTCCTGGAACAAGTTTTGTGAAAAATGAGTAAATCACGGAATCACTGAATGCCAAGAGAGTTTTTAGGCGTCATCTTTCTTTTTTTGCAATGCCTCTTCATCAAACATCGCATTGGATTGCGTTAGATGAAACAACAAGCTTTTAAACCATGCTCGATGTTATCGATAGGCGAGTGGAAAAGGACCCTCTTAAGTTTAAAAGTCAAGTCAAGTTACAATTTCTTCTCTGTGACAATTACTGTCAAAAACTTTAAAAAAATACGAAAATAGAATGTTGCTTTGACAAACGTTCCTTAAATAAGCTAAGGAGTGCAATTCCTTGCCGGAGTCTGTGTTTCCTGATAGCTACAATGCAGGGGTGTTTAAGTCAGGAGTGAATAAGTTGCTTCTAGGTAAGCGTGCTCCATCGTCGGCCACATCATCGCTTACCATCAGGTGGGATCGCAGTCAAGCACTAGCTTATAACAATTAAAAAATAGCTCACAGTCCCAGTAGGCTTCGACCCTGCTGGGCCCCTAAGGTTTTGCTAACATTTCCTTGAGGCGCGCGTGGAATACTACGCGCCGTCAACGAGTCATTACCAGGACCGGATGGCGAGCTACCCATTTTTCGTCTTTCGCAAGCCCACGCCTAAAATGGCTGGAAATTTGGGTCGGGATTCCAGCGGGTGGGGCGTGAGGGTCGTTCACTCACGCGCGCGGCCGCCTCTTTCGCTAGCATTACTGCTTCACAGAAAGAGGCGACCGCCTGCCATTCCTTCTCGATCCAGACCATGTCCTGTACCAGGGCCCGGTGCAGGAACCTCCCGAAAACTTCCTGTCTGGGATCGCAACGAAAGGCATAAATATTTTATTGATTAAAACCCCTCGTGTCCTTGCAATAACCTTCTGTGTTCCACGTCTGTGGTTATTCTTTTGAACAAGAATCTACACTGAAGGCAGGTCATTAATTTTGATCAAGACCTGAGTGTGTTTTACTGTGCTCCATAATTAGTGGTTAAATTGTCGTGTTTGTCTTACTAGTTTCTAATTACTTCGACATTCGTGAAGAAAACTATGACTTACAATATAAAGTGAAGGCTATCAATGCTCATTGTCTGCTGTATAGAGGAAACAAGAAGAGACTGGAAATGCTTTGAAGAACTGACCGGCTTTACAGCCACATAAGCATAGCATAATCAGCCTTGGGGAAGGATGGGGAATTTCCGAAAAGGAAAAAGTGGTATTAGAACGCAGAGGGCAACTGGAGAGCATAGCATAGCATAGCATAATCAGCCTTTTAAGGATCTCACTGCTGGGACTCAGGCCTCCTCTCTAGGAGAGGGAATGGGCCTTAATCCACCACGCGGGCCCAGTGCGGGTTGGTGAATGACACATGTCTTCGAATTTTTGGTTCTAGGACATGTCGGTTTCCTCACGATGTTTTCCTTCACTGTTTTGAGAGTAATGGTGATGAAATAAATTACACAAAGTAATGCGCCTGGCTGGGTTTGAACCCGCGACCTACAACTCGTAAGTCGGAGCCATTACCACTCGGTCACCACTGCTCAGCTACTATCATGATGAAAATATGCTTAATAAAACAAAATATTAAAACCAGGAAACAAATTCAACCAAGTGAACAAAAATAAATTCAACTTTCCATCCGCCTCAATTCACAAGCGCAGTGCGAACTTAAACCCAGCGAGATGTTTGAAATATTCACGCACCAATGGACGCCTGATTGACTCTCTTCCGACCGAGCAAAATGCAGATAAGTACGCAAAAGGCCGACTTCATACAACGAGTGAAAACACAAGCACACATAGACACGCTTCACGTACCGTGACCGGCATTTGTTTGAGATCGTGGTACATACTCGTCTAAAGTTCTCCGCACATGGGCTACCAACCACAACCACAAAACAACGCCCCTGGCATATATTTTATATGGATTTGCCGTACACGGTGGACGCTGGTGGGCTCCACATGCATCAAATTGCCGCTGTTCGCTTCTTGTGGCCCGCAATGGCCACTAAACGCCGATTCAAAACTCCGTCACACGCCATTCGCGCATTTATAGTAAACCTTCTTCGTCAGAGTCCATTATGATACTGCGCGTATAGGTTAAAAAAAAGTAGCAGCCACCGGCAACAACTGACTGTTGCGCACTTCAGTTTCCTTTGTGGCCACTTTTAACTTCTCGTGGCGGCGTTTGTGGCTGTTGCTTGTGATCCGTGTACGGTGACTCTAAGTGTGCGTGCGTTTGTTTACGCTTGTTATATGACGTGGGCCTTCTGAGTCTATCTATATATGTTGTGCCCGGATAGCCTCTTTTTGACTCACTCAACCATTTCCCACGATTCAAATTGAATAGTTTGATCTTTGATGGGGGTATGATCAGAGTTTGTTCATAAGCTGGGTTTGCGTGAAGAATTTGTGTTATTAGTACAGTGAATAAGCCTATTTGATGAATCGTTTAGACAAGAAAGAATTTCTTTTTGCTATTGAATATTTTTAGAAACGTAGGAGGCTGGTTGAAGGCTTTGCGAGGTGAGTAGGTAGTAGTTTATAAAAATGGTGGTTGTAGTCAGCCCACGCCTGTGCTAGGGTTAATTTGAATAATAAAACTTTTTTAATTAATCACTAATGGATCTACTAAAGCGGAGAATTACCAAACTTAAGTGGACTTGGGCAGAGCATATTGCTCGCAGAATAGATGTTTGATAGGTTCGAAAGGTTCTGGAATCGCAAATTTATTACTTCTTGACCTTTTTCGTTCCAGGACTACGTATTTCCCTTTTAGAAGTCAATATTTGTGGCTTTAGTAAGATTTGGCCCTGCTGGGACCCCAAATCAGGCTCGGTCCGGGCTGTTACTGTACGATCGGACGGCGAGCTATCCATTGCTCGTTGTCCTCATGTCCAAGCCTTTGGTGGTTAATATACAAAAAATAAGATTACAAATGTCAGTTAATATTCAATTCATTTATGTTCATAAATATTTTGTGGAAAATAATAAATAAACTCTCAAAATAACAATGAAAACTAAAAGTAAACTTTAGTTGGTTTTTTACAAAGGTAAACTAAAATGAGTGAAAACCAAAAATTAATGCCACAAGGAAGATGAGGTAACAGAAACTGTAATTAAAACAGATACTTAAAAATAATGTTACGAACAAAAACATGATCATCTCTCATATAAGGATAATTTTCTCTAATTCAGTGTGGCATAATGTATTAGCTACTTTTAAAGAGAAATTCATGGTTTTTGACCTTCGCAGCGTATAATGTTTCAAATTAAATTGAACCTTTTAGCAGATTTGGACTTATAAATAATGTTTATATTAATTTTATCATTTTTATAAACTTCTAGAGGTCATTTGACCTTTCTTATATTGTATTATATACAATCCATTATATTTTATCAATTGAGAGGCGTGCTTGGAGGATCATTGGCAATGATGCACTCGTTGAGTCGAGGCTCCAAAGTCTTGAGCATCGACGCCGAGTTGCTAGCCTGTCGGTTTTCTACCGGTTGCATTTCGGGGAGTGTGCGTCGGAATTGCATAACCTAATTCCGCCTAGCCCGTTCCATTATCGGACCATCAGGCGTACGGCAACGCGCTGCCGGTACATGGTGGACATCCCACCTATACGCACAAAACGTTTTGGGAACACATTCATTGAGCGTACCGCTAAGGAATGGAATTCCTTGCCGGAATCTGTATTTCCTGATAGCTACAACCCGGGAATCTTTAAGTCAAGAGTGAATAGGCTACTTCTAGGTAAGCGCGTTCCATCGTCAACCGCACCGTCGCTTTCGATCAGGTGAGATAGCGGTCAAGCGCGAACCAATCAAGAATAAATAAAAAAAAACCTGTCGGGTAGGTCTAACTTTGAAACAGAGGTCAACAGTCGAATCCGTCTCGACTGGGCAACGTTCGGGAAGCTGCGCATTATCTTCTCGTCCAACATACCAGTGTCTTAAGACGAAAGTCTATGACCAGTGCGTGTTTCCAGTGATGACATAATAATATGGCACTGAAACATGGTTGCTTACAATGGGCCTCATCAGAAGGCTTACAGTCACCCAAAGGGCAATGGAAAGGGATATGCTCGGAGTTTCCTTGCGTGATCGCATCTGGAATGAATATACCCGCAGGAGAACCAAGGTCGCCGACATAGTCTGAAAAATCGTCAAACTAAAGTGGCAGTGGGCAGCACATTGCTCGTAGAACGGATGGTCGATTGGGCCGAAAGGTTCTAGAGTGGCGACCGCGCATCGGAAAACGCAGGGTAGGAAGGCCTCCCATAAGGTGGACTAGCGACCTGGTGAAAGTCGCGGGATTGTGGTGGATGCGATGTCGTTGAGGCGATGCTTGGGGGGGCCTATTTCCAACAGTGGATGTCTTTCGGCTGAAATGATGATCATGATGAATATTGTATTATTTCATATTAGCTAATGGCAGAAAATTCGTCCTCGTAAAATTCCAAAATGATTCCAAGGCTCTTAGGATCCGGTTTCCTAATATCAGGATATAGTCTACCCCAGTACTAAGTTTCATTCACATCTGTTAATTTATACACATACAGTCTGTCAAACATATACATATATGGTCTGTAGAATTTCACAGTTTTATTTTTTAGTAAAATTTCAGTTTACTCTTTAAAATTTGCCTTCGGTTGTAAGATTCAAAATTCAATTGCTTGATTGGAAATAGGTTACCTTTACTGCCATGAAATATCTAGATTCTTGATCACCTAGAGGCGGGCGGTACAATTTTTTTCCCTCTTTTCTTGGCTTAGTGCCAAGTTTGGTTCGAACTAAATTTTGTCGCTTTTGCTCTTTTTCTGTTCTCATCAAAGATTACTTTATTATCTGTTCTTCAAGTTTTTTCATGCATAAATTCTTCTTTCATTATTTTTGCTACTTACAAAGATGGAGGTGCAAAATTGGCATCAGTACACTCGAAAACCTGCACTTTTATCTCCGCCGCTTTTTTAGTTTAGTTCGCACTCATGTGGAAAAGTGCGTCAACCAGCTCTCGATAATAGTAACAATAGCTTCATAAATATTAAGGTCCATCTCTTTGGGTCCTGTCCTGTCCTGTCCTGTTCTCTGCTACCACTTTGGGTATAGTAGTAAGAACCGTGTGACTCCAAAACTGAATGTCGCGAAGGTTTGATTCCGTTTGATGATATGGTGTATCCTAGGAACTGGACTTCTGGTTGACCTAGGTTGCACGAGCTTGGACACTATTGCCAATATTAGTGGGCTGTTTTTGAATGATCTTTTATATATATATATATTTAAATATTTAATAAAATGTAAATAATATTTTAATTATAGCATTTTGTTCGCCGACAGCATCTAGAAGAAATGAGCATGGAACATAAAAAATAATGCTCTCTGCTAAATCTTAGCTTATATAGTAAGTAATAATAATAATTCAATTGTATAAATAGTAATAATAATTTAAATATTATCTTGTACTGTGTTTTCTTATGAAAAACATCGTTATCGTTGTTTTTTTTCTTCTTGATCGGTTCGCGCTTGACCGCTATTTCGCCACGGGTAGTGTGAAAGTAAAACCCGGGGCCCTGGGATGAAGGCAAACAAATACAGAAGTGGGTTTTTAGTCAGTAAAAGTCTGACACTATCTCCCGCTCTGCCCAAGAGAGCAATTTGTCATTAGATGATTTTCCCACCTAAAAAAAAAGCTAGTTGTTGTCTGTATTATTTCAAATTCTTACGATTCATTCTAAAGTTGTCTAGCAATAAGACCACCTTTGTACCCATAGATTTAAGTTTATGTATAAGTTGTTTTACTTTTTTGTTATACTATAAAGTTTGTTCTATTCTATCGTTTGATATCTCGTGGATATATCTCATTACAATGTCTTTGCCTTATAGCAGCCTTATTTTTTTTCTACTGCGTAAATAATATATTTCTTTTCATGTCTATTATCCTTCATTAGATTCTATGGTTCTATGTCTTCATTGAAATAATCCTGCTTATTACTTACTTTTATATTTTTATGTGTGTTTCGATATTACCCGACTAGTTTCGAACTTAAGCTGAATTTTTCATAATGCTAACGTAAGGCAAGGCTGCTTGTCGAATAAATGTAAGAATAACACAATATTCCCGAACGATCCATATTCACATTTCAGCAATATTGAGTTCCGTGTTATGGGAAGTGAGCCTATATTTTATCTTGCCTCAGATGGACCAAAAATGTTCCTTGTTATTGGAGGTAGAAGCAACACGTTTTTTTCTTCCATTCTGTCCTGTCTACCCGTAACGCAAAAGGGAATTAGTGATAACTAACTCCATTTTCCTTCATATCACTCTCATGAACCATCCATCTTTTCTTTGGCTATCCTCTCTCTCTCTCTCTCCATCCATCCAGATGCATATAAAATACCGCGCAGCTTCCCAAACGCTGTCCAGCCGAGTCGAATTCGCCGATTGATCTCTTTCTCGAAGTTAGAGCTACCCAACTGGACAGTCTGTCCCAGGTAAACGTAGTTGTCCACAACTTCAAGTATAAAGTCCCCGATTTTGAAAGGAGTGGGTGCTACATGGCTGTTTACCATGACTTTGATTTGGTCCATGTTCATTTTAAGTCCCACTCTTTCGCAAGCTCTACTGAGGTCCCCAAGCATTGTACTGAGCTCCTCCGAAGACGATGGAGGTCTGATAGGCAGTCGCTCCATGTACAGGTATCCAACGGCATCCAGTTTGACTGAAGGCCGGCCCCAAATTAGTTGGAAAAAGGGTAGGGGATGATTTAATTTTTTTACTCTTTAATTGTTTTTTTTTTTTTGTAAGTAGATTTTAAATAACACTTTTACACGTCAATTTTGTTTTTGTTTGTTTTTTTTTAAACTACATGAGGCCGGTATTTCTTAGCTGACTGCCCTGAGAAGAAACACCAAAAGAAACTCAGGTGTTTAGGTAGGATTCTTCATCACGCCATTTCCTTCTGGGTCTACCACGTCACCGGCTCTTGTTGACGTGTCGGGATGCCAATAAATTAAAAAAAAATGTCTGAAAAATAAATTGCTTACCATTAAATATATGGACGTATATACTAGCAGGAACAGCATTGTTCGGGACACACGTGTAGTTGCCAGCATGGGCCACGCTGGCCGCCGGTATGAGTAGGTCCGACAGGCGAGCCACCGGGTCCGTAGTGACGTTGATGCCTCGCTCCACGTCGTAGTTTATCATTCTGCTGTTGTGGTACCTGGGGACAAAATTGGAGTCAAAGTTTATGTTGCTAAAACTATAAGTAGGAACTGTAGTAGCTAAAGTTGGTGTATTCATCATCATCATCATTTCAGCCGAAAGACGTCCACTGCTGGACATAGGCCTCCCCCAAGTGCCGCCACAATGAACGGTCCTGTGCGTCTCGCATCCATCGTACTCCCGCAACCGTTACCAGGTCATCGGTCTATCTTGTAGGAGGCCTTCCAACGCTACGTCTTCCGGTCTTGGCAGTAGGAACATTGAAAGGCTGATTATGTTATATGCTATTATTAAGTTGATGAGTAACAACAAATCCTTTAAGCTTTTTTTCTTTGAGATGAGAAACCATCGAATGTCTTCTTTTACTCGAGGATGTATTCTTAGTTATCATTTGTGTTCTAGAGTCACAATCACTCTTTCAAACGATTCCGCAAATTCTTCAAGCTTAATAACAGATTTACACAAACTCCATTATATTCGAGATTCATCATCGTTAGTGGATATATTTATATCGGTTTGTGTCCGTGGCCTTTTGTAAGTAAATTATCCTTTCTCGGCTTCTACGGTAATAATTATGCTTTCAGTTTTATAACAATAAACTTCAATCTTGAACATATTTTTATTTAGCCTTGACTTTACCACTGTTAAAATAACAATCCAGTAGGATGGGATTTCTCTTGAATTATATGAAAAAATTCTATTCAAACTTTTCTAGAGCGAAATAAGTCATTAGGTGATTCTTCCTCCTTGTGTCATACTCCTCAATGCTGAGGGTAGTGACCTCCCTGCTTCATCACTTTCATTCGAATGTTATGCCTCCATCCGTTTCTGTCTCTGGCGGTGTGAAGGGCATTGCATAGCGTAGAGTCAAGAGCGGTGCGGATCTGGTCAGACCAACGTATTGGGCTGCATCCACGAGGCCTTTTCCCATCCAATTTATCAGTTAAAATGAGCCTTTTGAGGTTTAACTTTAGGTTTAAGTTTTTTTTTTTTATTTGCAAGCAATGTAAGTACAATTTTAACATGGTACAGAATTGGATGTTTCCACTACATTCTGCCTTACGGCATGCAAAACCATCTCCTCCGTCCTGCTAGAGTTGTCCCAGAAAATCACTCCGCACCTCAATATAAATGCAACCAAACAATGGTAGGCCGTTAAAAGAGTAGTAGCGCTTACTTTATTCGATAATTTGTGCAACATAAGCTAATTTACTCAGTTTTTTTACACACCTCCTCAGAATGAGGTTTCCAAGTCAGATTACTATCAATTAAGATTCCCAGGAATCTTGCTATATTTATTGAGTCAACTTTTTGTCCATTATAGCTGACAGCTATATTAGTGGGACTAACCCGTTGGTAAAAATGTAAATGTAATGTGTGTATGTAATGTGTTGGTAAACGTTGGTATGGTGGGTAATCTTCGTTTTTTGCAAATTTATGATCAAGTTATTTATGTTAAGCCAATTAGTAATACTCTTTAATGTGTCATTAATCTCAATTTCATATTGTTTTCAAGTTCGAACATTTTACTATCACAATACTATCTTCAGCAAACAGCACCATAGGACGAGGTGTGTGGCAAATTTTAACATAATAAGAGAAACAAAGGTGGCCCCAGAACGCTGCCTTGTGGTACACCATGTTTGACCTCTCTACAATCCTAATTGTATTTAAATTCACGTTTAGTTTTAAGGCATACTCTCGTTTATTTCTGTGTACTGCAATCGGTCTTATAGATATGATTTTATTAGGTTTACGATATTTTCTCTGATACCATAGGTGTAAAGTTTCTCCAGAACTATATCATGGTTTACATAGTCAAATGCTTTAGTTATATCAGTCAAAATTGTACAAACTGGAATTTTATTGTCAACATTTGTCATAATATTAATTAAGAGTTTATAAATTTCCATATTAATAATATTCTTAGTTTTTTTCTAAATCCCATTTGTTCCTCGCTTAATTTAGTATATTAATTCAAAATATATCCATTACTTGATAAATAATATTTTCAAATACCTTAGAGAATATTGGGATCAAGGTTATTAATCTGTGACATGCCTTCTCTATTATTTTTTTAAGTGTAGGTTTTACTGCTGCGATTTTTAGGCTATTAAAGAACATACCAGATTCAATAATACAATTTACAATATGACTTAGAGACCCAGTAATAATTTCACAATCAAATTTAACTACACCGGTGGTAATCTCATCGTAACCATAACTTTTTGTATTTTTGAACGATTTAATTGCTCTTAATTTAGTATTTGGCTTCTCGTGACGGCTTTTGTGGCTGTGGCGTGTCGTCCGCATGCGACAACTCTTAAATAGAAAAAGACGAATCATCGTACACGATTTTGATGTAATGGATGTCAAGAAAAGGCGAAGCTAATCTTGAAATTTGGTAAGCTTACATGTAAATAAAGAAACATGTTTATATGGTACACAAACACACGGTGTAAGAATAAATAAATAGAAACAAACATATACATTAGAAGACAAAACGTCCCCCAACAAGATGCGCAACTTACAATCTGCATAACGGTGCAACGATGCCCAGTGTTCCACAATTTGTCCCCTACATTTTGTAACAACGACTCGGTACATGTTGGGGCTTCATTCTAAGTAACGCTACAATGTTAATTATATCTTTAAAGCTAGAATGAATAGGCTATTAATAAACTTGTGCGCTTCGCCCTTAACGATTAGGTATACCATTAGGTGTTACCTGGTTTATACCAATAAAAAAAACGGTTAAGTTTGCGGTAAAACAAGAATAAATAACATCAAATTTAATATAATTGTCAAACAGAAATTAATTTCGAGCACATCGATGTGTTACATAACGTAACGTGTAAGGCTGAGCTCACACGGAAATTAACTTTAGTTAGAGAGTAGCCTACCTTATAAGAAAATGCCACTTGGGTTCGAACAAATTCTCATTAAAGCTGACATAGCTGCCAGTAGTTATTAACGAAGGTATAGATTGCCCCTGTAAACATTATGGCCTTTATCAGCGCACGGCTAAAGAGTGGAGTTCCCTGCCGGAATCTGTGTTTCCTGATAGCTACAACCTAGAGAGACTATGTCAAGAGTGAATAAGTTTTTTCTAGGCAAGCATGCTGGATAGTCGCCGTAAGTCGGGTTGTCTGGTGATAGAAATGAGATGGCGGAAACGAGTCATGCAATTTCCTCGCACACTTTCCAAAATACATCCTGTAAAACACCGATAACAAAAAAAAAAAAAAAAAATTGTTCACAGCCACCAACCACGATCTTTAAAATATTAGAGTGCATAAACCATGTGGAAGTTCCGTTAGCTAGAACCACTATCAGCAGTGCAAATGTATATGGATAATGGTATGCTGAACTGAAACGTTCTGACATTGCCGGACATACACTATTAAAAACTTTAAAACGTCACATCGTCCATCCCAAATATTTCTACGTTTTTGGCAGAAATTCTATATTTGTCTAAAACTGGGTTTCTATAAATATGGTAGCTCACCAAAATAGGTAGATAATTGTTTCGGCATGCATCTTTTCCGTACCCAAAGGGAAAATGGGACCCTATTACTAAGACTCCACAGTCCATCTGTATGCCTGTCTGTCTATATGTCCGTCTGTCGCCAGGCTGAATCTCAAACAAAACAGAATAAAATAACTTCGTCAACGAGTCCGAGTCACATTTGAATTGTTTTTTTATTATTAAGCTGCTATTCTTAACTGGGCTTGAGCCAGGAATGATTGCTGCATGATAGATAAGCTGTAGGCCAAAAAAGTTACGTATTATTCCATTAAAAGCGAGGTGATATCGCGGTTGACTATGACGAAGATGGAGTGATGAACTTGACTTTTAACGGTGGGTCTGGCCCGCATTGGTAAAAGACACGTGTGTGGAAAAGAAAGAGAGTAACTTTCGCCCAGTCGATATAATAGGATAATTAGATTAGACTATATTGGTTTCTACTGCTAAACAAAAGCATCTCTTTCCAAATTTCTTAAATCTCGAATCGTTTACATTCATCATTTAATATTTTGACATTATTTACTGTTATGACTGATTTTTACACACACACACACACACATACGTACGCACACACACACGCTTGTCACATTTGTACGTGACATGCAATTAGTTGTAAATTAAACTGGGACTAGTTAGACATTATTTTAATTGTTGACAATTTATTTTTTTAAGATCATTGTATTTTAATTATCATTTTGCAATTTATAAATATTAAAAATTCGAATGATTACAATATTGATTATATTTTTTGTGCCTTCTGGCGGGACATTGTCGAGACATCATATTTCTTGTACAACATCTTTAGCTTTACCCTATGTTCACAAATAAATAAATTATTAACTACAGGTTTATCCTAGTTTAAGAGAGGCAGGGTCATAAACTTATTTGTACAGGTTTACCAACAACTGGTTTTGTGTAATAAGTACGTAATATCTGTATTTTTCAGTGAATATTTTTTTTAATTTTATAATAATAGTTAATTATAAAATTTAAAAAAAAAACCAGCATATCAAAACATCAAGCGACGCTCCCACCTGCATAGCTATAAAAAAGATGCGCTGCGCTGGCGACATCGGTCTATAGGCGTCGTTGCCAATTCTTGCTGCCAAATCCACTTTGCCAACCAAATTAAATTGTCATAGCCGTCTTTGAACCTTCGATCTTGTTAAGGTTAATCAGTATGACCTTTAAGATATATTTTTTGTTTACGAAGGCGGCAATTTTGATATTGCTTTCCGACGTGGGATGCGGATGAGAAAGTATGTGAAAGATTGGTAGGTACGTTTTTTTTTTTTTTATTGATATAAACCAGTGCTTGACTGCGATCCCATCTGATGATAAGCGGAGATGCAATCATTGATGGTCAGGCGTACTAATTTATTAAGAGCCTTTTCACTCTAGCCTTGAAGACACCTATATTATAGTTGGACGGGAAGACCGCAGCAGGCAAATTGTTCCAGTCCTTCGATGTACGCGGTATAAACGACGAAGCGAAACGCTTAGTCCGGACCATTGAAGATTCAACAACGTAAGGGTGGATACTCGCCGTTCGCCGGTTTGTCCGATGGTAGAAAGGAAATGGCGGAATAAAGTCATGCAATTCCCGCGCACACTCTCCAAAATGTAACCTGTAAAATACCGATAGGCTGGCTACCCTGCGCCTGTGTGTTTTCTTTATCACATTACAATCTCCTATATCTTTGAAAAACTTTTACTTGATTCACGCAGCAAAAGCATTTAACAATTTAGTCAGGAACACACCTCAGTTGATCTCTTTACAAGCAGTTTAGCATACATAAACATTTTTATATCTAAAAGCACTGTTTTGTAATTGCATTACATTGTTGTCTTTTGTATTATCTTCCTACCAAACTTTGTATATCTCAATTACTTATTTTTTTACTGTAACTTTCAACAATACTCTCATATTATATGTGGAGGTTTGTAAATGGCGCATCGTGATCTACTTTGTCGTTATATATTTTGTATTGTTAGCTGTAAGCCACACAAATAAAATAAATAAAATAAAACATGATGATGATGAAGTTTTTTATTTAATAATATAAACTAATGCTTGACCGCGACCCCACCTGATGGTAAGCAGTGATGCAATCGTTCATGGTGAAGCGCACCAGTTTTTGAAGAGCCTATTCACTCTAGCCGTGAAGACACCTAAATTATAGTTGGATGGGAAGACCGCAGCAGGCAAATTGTTTCAGTCCTTCGATGTACGCGGTATAAACGACGAAGCGAAACGCTTAGTCCGGACCGTTGAAGTTTCAAAAACGTAAGGGGGGATACTCGCTGTTCATCGGGTTGTCCGATGGTAGAAAGGAGATGGCGGAATCAAGTCATGCAATTCCCGCGCACACTCTCCAAAATGTAACCTGTAAAATACCGATAGGCTGGCTACCCTGCGCCTGTGCTTGAGGCTTTGTAGATTGGACTTAACCAAATCTGGATCCCCAATTAGCCTCTTCGCACGCCTTTCCACTGAGTCCAAAGCTGCTAGATGGCATTTTGCAGCACCAGCCCATATGTGTATTAATGATATAAACTAGTGCTTCATTGCGACCCCACCTGATGGTAAGCAGTGATACAATCGTTCATGGGGAAGCGCACTAGTTTATGAAGAGCCTATTCACTCTAGCCGTGAAAACACCTAAATTATGGACGCGAAGCTCCATGCAGGCAGATTGTTAAAATGTTTCTTGCGCATTTTAAGCTGTATAAACAACGAGATGAAACGCTTAGTCAGGACCGTAGTTAGATAGTTCTTAGATATGGTTGATATTTATTTAGTAGTTAGCTGCTGCCAGTGGTTTTGCATGAAAGTTGAAAATTGTCTTAAGAGAACATATTTCTGGGATAAAAAGTACGTGCTATTCTTGGAATTGGTCTACCCGTGTACCGTGAAGAAGTAATAAACATTATCATCATCATTTTCAACCGAAAGACGTCCACTGTTGGATATAGGCTTCCATAATGACCGGCCCTGTGCGTCTCGCATCCATCGGATTCCCGCGATCCTCACCATGTCATCGGTCCACCTTGTGGGAGGCCTTCCAACGCTACGTCTTCCGGTACGTGGTCGCCATTCCAAAACCTTTCGGCCCCAACAGCCAACCGTTCTGCGAGCACTATGCCCTGCCCGTTGCCACTTAAGTTTGGCGATAATAATAATAATATTTTAACGATACTGTTTAATTCTCACCTCTCTCGGAAACTCTTTTCTAAGATACAGACAGAATTTCTGCCTAATTTAGGAAAGGGAGTCCTAGGACCCACTTTGTACTGATTGTACTCTTTTTCTCTAGCGTTCTGTATGCCTTGTACAAACTACTTATTGAATAAAATTATTATTATATTATTATTCGATTTTTTTACTAGCCTATATAGTGTCCCACTGCTGGGCAAAGGCCCGTGTCCTTCCAAATCTCTCTGTCTTAAGTGATCACTGGTCATGTTTGCCCCTTAAACATAATCAAATCGTCACACTACCTTCGTCGCGGTCCACCTCAACGACAAACAAAGTGATCCTACAAGGGTTACGTTTTTTCCTTTTAAGGTACGGAACCCTAATAATTAAAAATTTGGGTATGAAAGACGACAATTTTAAAAACCAAAGTCCTGCCAAAGACTAAAAAAAATCCCAAAATTTTTAAAAGCGCCATATTTCCAAACAGAACACACTGCCCAATATACCTACCTGTCCATCGACATCAATCCTAAATCACACACAACAATAGTTCAGGAACAGAGGAAACAGATTATGTTCAGGCAATTAGTCCTTCAATTAACGTTCCCGTCATGTTGACGCACATCGAATTAAGTATTCAGTTTCGAATCAACAATGGTAAATCAAATAGGAATAGAATTCTGGCCAATCGCCAACAAGCCAGTCGGATGGTACTTCGTTCTATTGCTTTTCCAACTTGCTCTTTTAAAACTGGTCCAGTTTCAAAAATGTGTCAAGCTTGCGAACCTTACTGACACACATCTTTGAATCTACCTTTCAGTTCTTCTTTTCTTATTCATATGAAAAGAGGTGGAAAGTTAAAAGGTATACACAAGGGCTATAAATTTGCATTTGGCATTTGAGCATTGTTATCAATTTTAGTAAGTATAAATATACAGTTTTCATTTAATCAATTTAAAAAAAAATTGTCTCATTATTTATTTTATATTTTTTTTAAATACTTCTTTAATTGTTAAATTATATCTATAGTAAGATATGATCTGAGCAGTGGTGGCCGAGTGGTAACGGCCCCGACTTACGAGTTGTGTGTTGTGGGTTCAACCCCAGCCAGGCGCGCATTACTTTGTGTAATTTATTTCATCACCACTGCTCTCAAAACGGTGAAGGAAAACATCGTGAGGAAACCGGCATGTCCTAGAAACAAAAATTCGAAGACATGTGACATCCCCCAACCCGCACTGGGCCTGCCTGAGGAGTCCTGAGTCCCAACAGTGGGAACATTATAAGGCCCAGTATATATGTCTATAGTAACACATTTGTTATTTGATGGAAATGAGCACATTATTTTTTTAGATGTACCCTGTGTAATAATGAATTCTAGAAAAAAAAAAAACATTTTTTTTATAATTGTCACAACCCTATTTACATCATGAAGAATAAACACGGCTTGCCGATAACAGCAAGAATAGGTAAGAATTTCTGCAAGAAAAACAAAAGATCACCCTCCCACCCTCCATCTGCAAATGTACCCTGGTGGTGTGTAAATAAAATGCACATCTGGGAAAGCACTTAACTCATCCAGATGAACCGTAATAAATCTCGACCAAGAAAGTGTATTACGTATTGTTCTTACCAACGTACGTTTATGTGGAATCTTGGAAAGGTTATATGTGGAAGAGTAGGTTATGTGTATTTTCTGGCTTATTTGTTATTAGGCGGCTTACAAAAGTCCATTGACAAAATACGTAGGTACGTCAATTTTTAACTAAATATTGTAATGAATCCATGCACCAACTTACAAAATCAAAATCAAAAGCATTTTATTTCAAATAAACCATTTACAGGCACTTTTGAAATGTCAAGAATTTAGTCAGTCAGAAAAAAAAAATGATGCTAAATGCACATTCCAAAGCGTAGATCTCTATGGATAAGAATGTGCAAGAAACTCCATGGACACTCTTTTCAATCATGTTTTGTAATTACACATATCTCTGTTAAATGTCTCTTGTCGCTATCATATGAGAACAATGCAAGGTAAATAAAAACTTATTATAGATATTAAAATAGCAACTGGCAGCTAAGAGATGACCAGCCTCAACTGACAACGCCCGTTCACGGACATGACGCTAATATTAGCACCACTCAGCTCAACCATTTTGAAGGGAACCGAATGATCCAATACACGCGCCACCATCAGTGAGACATTTGAGTGAGCATGACATGAACTTTAAGAGCACTTCCTTTCATTATTGACATAATATTAGTATATATACTATGTATTAGAATGTATAATATAATTATATATTAGACTTAGTATGTAGATTTATATTGTGCACTGGATCCTACCGTCAGATATGTTGTTTCTTTAATTCAAAGGTTTGCTGGGAGAAAGCTCATTGTTGAGTTAAGCTCGCCTTTGTACATGACCTGTCGGTATCTCAATATTTTTTGTTATGTTTTTGTGTACAATATAGAATCAAGAATTAAAGTTATTTAAAACTAAAGCTCATTAACGTTTTTTTTACATGGGCACTTATAAAACGTCAGAAGTTATTACATGTTTCTCATTCGTCGTTTTTGATGAAAAAGAACCTGTAAGAAACTCCATGGTTACTCTTTAAAAAAACCGAGTAAGTTCGAGTCGGACTCACGCCCTGTGGGTTCCGTACAAACTTACCTTTGTAAATTGTTCAATTTCCGAATGGAGTCTCGAAGATTTATCCGAATCGCAAAAAAGGTTTTTTTTGTGACGGAAAAACAAATTTACTGTTTTCAGATTTATTCCTATAATTGTGATATAAGACCTTGCCTCATGCCAAATTTCAGGATTCTGGGTCAACGGGAAGTACCTTTTGAATTTTGATTCCTTTGAGAGTGTCGAAAAAACGTTTTTTGCGACATTAACAGCCGTATCTTTTTCGTTCGTTAACTTAGAAGCTTGATGTTTTCACAGCTTCAAGGGAATACAGATTTGAGTATATGGTTTTAATTTCGACTGTGTACCTTCACGTGTTTTTGAGGTAAAGTGTTTTGACCGACAGACAGACATACGGACGGACAACAAAGTGATCCTATAAGGGTTCCGTATTTTCCTTTTGAGGTACGGAACCGTAAAATAATAATAATAAAATAATAATTAAGATAATTAACAATTATCATTCAAACTGTATAGTTGTGACATAAACGGCCGTATCTTTTGTTTTCGTTAACTTAGAAGTTCTTCACAACTTCAAGAGACTATAGATAAACGGATAGACAGACAGACGGATAACAAAGTTAGGATGACTTTAAGGGTTCCGTTTTTTTCTTTTGAGGTACAGAACCCTAAAAACATATTTCAATTTCTATTCAACGAATCGGCATGACATTCGATTTCCAGAACCCCATCCATGTTATCCTGAGGGACCATACAGGAAAAACATAATAAAATAAATCACAATAGAAAAAAATATAGAAAAGAAAAAGAAAGTCTTTTCCTGTCATATTGATCCAAAATGGCGAACAACACACCGCGTCAGCACTCGCATTCCTTGATGAGACTCCAAATTGAATTTACACCCGATTCTCGACAAATCAATGAAGACATACATCTGATCTAGTTCTGCTGACTCTACTTTTGTAAGTTTTGATATTAAATATCGTCACTTTAGTTATAATACCACGTAATTCAATATAAAAAAAGAAAAAAATAACTGACTTATGCATTTTCCCTATGGAATTACACGAGCTAAAGGGTCTCGACAGACAGACAGACAGGCAGACGGATCCACAACAAAGTGATCCTATAAAGATTCCGTTGATTCCTTTTGAGGTATGGAACCCTAAAGCCACTACTCATTCTAAGCACCAGATTCGTGTGAAAGGAACGCTCGGGAGATGGAATGATGCCAACCATTGTGTGGACCGCTCGAAAGAAATGGTGGAGTATACCGTGTAGTTATGCCCAAGACGCCGGAATCTCGACCCTGATTTCTAGCCACAGTAGGCGTGGGCTTACGGACGGCGAGAATTGGGTAGCTTACCGTCCAGCCATCCGGTAACCGTTCGGACCAACTCCGAGTGATTGATGCGACAGACATTACGCGGCGCGTGACTCAAGGAGATGTCAGGAAAACCGTAGGAGCCTAGGAGGATCGAAGCCCACAGGGGCGATGGGTTTACTTCTAAAAGGAAAACCCAGGGTCCTGGAATGCAAGAGAAAGAAGGAAACCTGAAACCAACACATTCGAGTGGGTTTTAGTCAGTAAAAAGTGTGAATCGCTCTTCAACTTCGCCTTAGTGATAAGTCATCGAACGATTCCCCACCTAAAAAAAAACACTCATTCGAAGTAATAAAGATCTCTGTCATGAGTTTCATTATGCCAATGGAATTCTGTATATAGAGTTGAACCTATACGATTAAGGATCGATCAGAATGTGGTTCGACCTAATTCCCGTAAGCGAGAAACCTCAACTCTCCTGGCACATCTAAAGATGAGCATAAACCTAAGGCAGTGTATTGCGCTCGAGGTTTCGTGTTAAAACTTTGCTTGATACTTTGATATTGTGTATATACTAGTATATAGAAAGAGAGATCTACATACACAATTATTTTTAGTTAGTAAACATAAAAATGGGGTTGCATCCGTACCAATTACTGATCATATTTGAGTAGTAAAAAGTAAAAAACAAAACGAAATCCCTAAATCGGACCAACCGACGAACGGCGAGTTTCCACCCTTACGTTGTTGAAACTTCAACGGTCCGGACTAAGCGTTTTGCTTCATCGTTTATACTGCGTACATCGAAGGACTGGAACAATTTGCCTGCTGCGGTCTTCCCTTCCAACTATAATATAGGTGTCTTCAAGGCTAGAGTGAATAGGCTCTTAATAAACTAGTGCGCCTGACCATCAATGATTGCATCTCCGCTTACCATCAGGTGGGGTCGCAGTCAAGCACTGATTTATATCAATAAAAAAAAAAATGTCCACGAAAATTTGTCAGAATTGGTAAATTCATAATTGGATCAATTATTCATAGCAATTGTTACTAGAAAATACTACGCGCAGTGTTTTTCCATTCTGATCGCCATTCATTCATTCATATATCTATAGCCTGTACAATATTTCCATAAATTGAGTGAAATTTGAGATATAAACAAACGCTTATAACATTGCTGTTTATGAATATTATTAATTAAGACTTTACTTAAATAATAACAAGACCTTTTCTAGTAAGCCCTTGAAGTATTTGTAATAATTAAAAATTAGTGGTGTATATAAAAGGAGAAACTAACTAACTGACATTATCAACGCACAGCCAAAACTACAAGGCCTAGGACCGTGAAATTTTGCACAAGGTTTTTTTATGACGTAGGCGAGCACTAAAAGAGGATTTTCTAAAATTCACCCTTTAAGGGAATGAAACGGGGGCCCAAAGTTTGTATAAAGAATCCTACATGCAGGCAAAGCCACTGGCAGGAGCTAGTTAATTAATACAATAAATCTACAAATTATTCTGAGGAAAGAAGATATAGCGACATTTATGGCGCCACATGGGAACTAAAAATCTGAACATATCAACAACCCGAAAACATCTTTCAGGCAGCTGTCCAGACCAGATAAAAACATAAGTCTGGTCGGAGGATTCTTCCTTTTCAATTGAGGTAGGTATAAGGGATTTTACACTCTTTTCCGCATAACTCCGAACTGGTGACCCCGATGTGAACCGTGTATTTTATGATGTTTCGTCCAATATACCACACTGTCTCAAGACGAAAGTCTATGACCAGTGCGTGTTGCCAGTGATGACATATGGCTCCGAAACATGGTCGCCTTTGGCCTCATCAGAAGATTTAAAGTCACCCAAAGGGCAATGGAAAGGATTATGCTCGGAGTTTCTTGCATGATCGAATCAGGAATGATGATTAATGAATGATATTGTGTTGGTTGCCGAGAGTGGCCTAGAAGTCCAGAACAGATTGGAGGTGTGGTGGCACAGACTGGAGAGTATTGGCCTGAAATTGAGTAGAACCAAAACGGAATACTTGTTCTGCGATTTCGGCGGTCTCTCCAATCCAGTGCCTTTAGCTCTAGCTGGAACGCCCATACCGATCTGCTCTGACTTTCGGTACCTCGGGTCACTCATCCAAGGGGATAGTGAGGTAGACCGGGACGTAACATATCGGATCAACGCAGGATGGATGAAATGGAGACAGGTCACGGGAACAACTTGTGACCCACGGATGCCCCTCAAGTTGAAGGGTAAAATCTACAAATGCGTGATAAGGCCTGTCATACTGTATGGATCAGAATGTTGGGCTGTGAAAAAGACGGATGAAAAAAGATTGCATGTAGCGGAGATGAGAATGTTAAGATGGATGTGTGGTGTGACGAGAATGGATAAAGTGAGAAATGAATATATTAGGGGAAGGTTGAAAGTGGCGCCAGTGACTGAAAAGTTGAAAGGGAATCGTTTATCTTGGTATGGTCATGTGAAGAGGAGGGATGAAACGCATGTTACTAAAAGAGTTATGAGTTTACATGTGGATGGATGGAGAGGGAGAGGGAGACCAAAGAAAAGATGGATGGATTGTGTGAAGAGTGATATGAAAGAAAAGGAAGTTAGTGATAGCATGACGAGTAACAGGGCAGAGTGGAAGAAAAAAACGTGTTGCGCCGACCCCAAATAACACGGGATAAGGGCAGGAAGATGAATGATGATATCCGCAGGAAAACCAAGGTTACCGACATATCACGAAGAATCGCCAAACTTAAGTGGCAATGGGCAGGGCACATTGCTCGCAGAACGGGTGGCCGTTGGGGCCAAAAGTTTTTGGAATGGCTATCACGTATCGGAAGACGTAGCTTTAGAAGGCCTTCTACAAAGTGGACCGATGCGAGATGCGCGATGCGATGCTGGTAAGGGTTGTGGGAGTACGATGGATGCGAGACGCACAGAACCGTTCATTGTGGTGACAATTGGGGGAGGTCTATGTCCAACAGTGGACGTCTTTCGGCTGAAATAATGATAATGATGATGATGAAGTTTCTACATTACTTATTAACTAACGAAAAAGCAAAACCAGAAACACCGTCTCCAAAAAATTAAAATTGTTTAGTACTATTTGGAATTTTTTTAATGAAGTAAGTTTTAATAACTCACTGTTTATGGTAATGGTACATTATGGATTGCAATTAAGCATGAAAATAAACAAAAGTAATAAACGGTTTCGTGCAATAACCTTCAGACGATTTCAGCAGAAAGTTCATTTAAACTGAAACATAAATAAGTTTTTGAAAGAATCGTTAGGACTCTCAAAGTCTTTCAAAAGATAAATCTCTAATCTTGAGACATCATCAATTCGTAATACTTGTATCTTTCTTAATTAGAAAAAAGGGTATTTTAAACAGTTGTGAAATGTATGTATGGAATAGGGTACTTGATTACATTTTTTATTGTTTGTATGAAAACGTATCTTTATTGAAAATTGCAAATAGAAAAAAAAAAACAAATTCATTCAATATTAATCACGTTAGATACCTTTCAAATTTGGTGGAAGGGGAAACTGTCAAATTTATAATAGTATAAGGATGCACATGTACATGTTAGGTACCCACCTATACGCACAAAACGTTTTGACAATACATTCATTGTGCGTACAGCTAAGGAGTGGAATTCCTTGCCGGGATCTGTGTTTCCTGATGGCTACAATCCGGGAATCTTTAAGTCAAGAGTGAATAGGTTACTTCTAGGTAAGCGCGCTTCATCGTCGACCGCATCGTCGCTTTCCCTTAGGTCAGATTGCGGTCTGACGCGAACCTATCAAGAATTAAAAAAAAGAGATATTCCCACGCTGGGAGCGTGGTGGGAATATCTCACTTTTTTTTATCTTCCTTAAGAGGGTCCTTTTTAACTCGGCTATCGTCAACATTGATCATGGTTTAAAAGCTTGTTATTTCATTTAACGCAATCCACCGCGATGTTTGCCGAAAAGACAACGCGAAAAAAGAGAGATAACACCTGAAAACTCTGTTAGCATTCGGTAATTTTGTGATTTACTCGAGTATTTTACAAAACTTGTTCCAGGAAATACGTGGTTTTTTTTGCAATGCTTCTGTTATTATGCTTTTTTGACTTTTTTAATTTTTGAGTAAATTATGAAGTGTCAAATAGCAGATTTTCAGAGGTCTTTACTGGATCAGTTTGACATACATTTGTAAATTGATTTCAATAGCAGCCTAGATAATATCCACAAGACACTGTGTTTCCAAAATATCTAATGAAAAATTTGTAATAACGTCATATTGGCGTAAGAGCGGTTGTATGAAAAACAGTGAAAATGTATGTAGAGTTGCCTCCCCTTAAACAAATATTTTGAATGCTTATTACTGCTTCATTTAATAACCAATTCTGATACTGTTTTCAAAAAAAGATACACTCATGAATTCATCATCATTATCTTTCTGCCTTTGTTCCGTATTACTTTGGGTCGGCGCAATATGTTTTTTTATCAATTCTATTCTGTCAGTAGTCACGCTATCACTGACTTCTTTTCCATATCAATGCTCACAAATTCCATCCGTCTTTTCTTTGGCTTCCCTCTCCTTTTCACTAGTGCTCTTTTAGTAACTTCATGGTTCCTCGAACAGTTCATGTTCGCGAAGTATGTTCTCGTCGTTTATTTGCAACTAGCCTTTGTTAATCCAATGCAACCAGCGTTGAATACGTTCATCACTTCATCGTTTGGTTGAGACATAGGCACATTAAGGAGTTCAATGCAATCGAAATTCTTTTCCTTAGTAAAAATGCCTTTAGGAAGCAAGTCCAAGCAACCCATAAAAATGCGCATTAGTTTGACATGGCATTGTTTTACGGATAATAACGTAATATTTATTGCGTTATTATCTGCTGCACGCACAAAAATTTGCTTATACATACAACCCTATTTTTTTATTAGTACAAAAAAAATTGACTCTATCTGTACCCGTTACTGATCATATTTATGTAGTCATCATCATCTTCCTGCCCCTGTCCTGTGTTATTTGGGGTCAGCGTAACACGTTTTTTTCTTCCACTCTGCCCTGTCACTCGTCATGCTATCACTAACTTCCTTTTCTTTCATATCACTCTTCACACAATCCATCCATCTTGTCTTTGGTCTACCTCTCCGTCTCCATCCATCCACATGTAAACTCATAACTCTTTTAGTAACATGCGTTTCATCCCTCCTCTTCACATGACCATACCAAGACAAACGATTCCCTTTTAACTTTTCAGTCACTGGTGCCACTTTCAAACTTCCCCTAATATATTCATTTCTCACTTTATCCATTCTCGTCCCACCACACATCCATCTTAACATTCTCATCTCCGTTACATGCAATCTTTTTTCATCCGTCTTTTATGTAGTCAAAAGTAAAAAATACGAAATACAAAATTGTCTACGAAAATTTGTCATAATTGGTAAATTCATGATTGAATCCATTATTCATAACAATTGCTACTAGAAAATACTACGCGCAGTGTTTTTTCATTGTTTTTCATTTATAATCAATAGCCTGAACAATATTTCCATAAATTAAGTAAAATTTTGGGATATAAAAAACGCTAATAACTTTGCTGTTTATAAATATTTCTTATTGAGACTTTACTTAAATAATCACAAGTCCTTTTTTAATAAGCCCTTTAAGTATTTATGCTAATTATAAACTAGTGGTGTATATTAGGTATTCATTTATATAAACTGTATTACTAGCTAGTTTTAAGTATTTGAAACTGTACTCTGTGGAAAACGTAGTGGGCACCTTGATTGTTTTGTAATGTAATATTTAAGTTTTTACGAATATCCCTTATTTTTCTACTGTTTGTATTTTCTTAAATAATATAAAACTTGATAAACGATTCCCTTTCAACTATTTCAGTCACTGGCGCCACTTTTAAATTTCCTCTAGTGTGCTTATTTTTCACTTTATCGATTCTCGCCTCTCCACACGTTCATTTCAATGTTCTCATTTCCGCTATATGCAATCCTTTTTCATCCATCTTTTCCACAGGCTAAAATCCTTATCCATACAGCATCTCAGGTCTTATGACGGACTTGTAAATTTTATAAGTAATATACACAGATTCTTAATGTATAACTGTTGTATCTTCTCGTCCAATATACCACAGTGTCTCAAGACGAAAGTTTATGACCAGTGCGTGTTGCCAGTAATGACATATGGCTCTGAAACGTGGTCGCTTACAATGGGCCTCATCAGAAGACTTAAACTCACCCAAAGGGCAATGGAAAGGGCTATGCTCGGAGTTTCCTTGCGTGATCGAATCAGGAATGAGGATATCCGCAGGAAAATCAAGGTTACCGACATAGCACGAAGAATTGCCAAACTTAAGTGGTAATGGGCAGGGCACATTGCTCGCAGAACGGATGGCCGTTGGGGCCGAAAGGTTCTAGAATAGCGACCATAAACCGGAAGACGTAGCGTTGGAAGGCCTCTTACAAAGTGGAACTGGTAACGGTTGCGGGAGTATGATGAATGCGAGACGCACAGGACCGTTCATTGTGGCGGCACTTGGGGGAGGCCAATGTCCAGCAGTGGACGTCTTTCGGCTGAAATGATGATGATGATGCATAACTGTTATATCTGACTATATTATTCAGTAATGGTGTTATGAAATGGTGCTATTGGTCAAGTATAGCTCTTTTCTTTCACTCTTTTAAATCGCTATGGCATTAAAACGTCATAATATGTCACTAGTATTATAATTTAGTACAAAATTTATGACCACTTACCAGAACACAAAAGCAGGAGCTTCTGTAGTTTGTACCACGGAACACTGCAGTCGTAACGTCGACCCTGGCTTCAGATATTTTTCTGTAGGCCCGGAAATCTGTGCTCTTGCCTCTGTGAACAATCAAAAAGATATAGGTAGGATCAGAAAGTTAACATTATCAATAAAGTTAGTTCTTCAGAGATTGAATCTCAATTGGTAACAATAACTGTAATTTTTTTAAAACTTTAGCTTACACTAGGAAAGACTCTTGTATTGCGGGAACGTTCACAAATACGAAAACTCTCTGTTTTTTCATGTGGGAAAGAAAGTCGCGACGCATAACGCAATAGCCTATTCACCAAATTAAAAAAAGAAAAAATCATAGCCTTAAGCAAAATCATTTAGTTATAATTGACGCAACGACGATTGTCAGTAACGGCATCTTAAAAGATGAACCATATTTAGCTATAAATAAATTTAAATACCAAGCAAGAAAGCAGACAGTTAACAACGTTGATGATCATGCAAAATTTCCGTCATCGGACCCACTAGACGTACAGCGATGAGCTAACAAGGTGGACATTCCTCCCATACTTATAAACCATTTTGAGAACACATTTATTGTGCGTACAGCTAAAGAGTGGAATTGCCGAAGTCAACAAAATGATTGTTGATATAACCGTCTCACACGACGAAAACCTCGTAAAACCTTAGATAGACCGTGACTTGGTTCTTTTGCAATTTGAACTAAGTAATCATTGTGACGATAGTCTTGTCAGCCATGAGCCTTAAAAGGCTTTTGTTAGGAGGTCAAGAGATCAAGAGCTTGATTTAGAAAGCGGTACGCCCGGAAAGGGCTCGAATTGTGAATAATACGTATTTTTTGACTTTACTTCATTCATAGTAGATTATAAGTTTGATTCCTGTATAAGTAGGTATGCACCTACTTAGGTACTGACCTCTACACTATTATGTTATTGTGTTATAGTTATACCCCTCGCGCGCGGAGGGGGTATTATTATTACATAATTGCGCGTTTTTACGTAAATTCCCTAAAAAAAATAAACAAAAAAAAACTTTTTCTGGATTTTTCTAGGAAAAATAAAGATATAGAAACCAAAATTTTCGGCTAAAAAAAAAACGTACAAAACGAGAATTTAGCATTTTTCAAGGTCATTCAAGTTGTATAGACGTATGAATCGGCGCTCAAGGGGATAATTTATGAAATAAGTGAATTTAGATGAATAAACGAACAAAAATTTAAAAAAAATGCCATTTTGTATGGTCTAATGTCAGAGCGACCGTGACCCTGGAATGCACAGGGTAATTGAAGGGCACAGGTGGGATTGAGTCAGAAAAAATCTGTTGCGCCCATTCGCTTTTACCTAGAACAAAAGAAGTCATCTGTTGATTTCCCAATTCAAAAAAAAAAGCACAACGAAGTTAGTCACGTCATTTTCAGTAAAACACAAGATATATGCCCAAATATCGAGTCAAGACAACACAAAGATTCCATAAAAAAAGACATAAAACCATCTTTACATACTGAAATGGGAGAGGAAGAACATGATATTTTCTAGCCATTTATGATATTACCCTTATATTTTACGAAGGCTCAGACAAAGCAATCACTGTAGCTCAAAGGAACAATCAGTCCTAAATCAACATTCTTCCCGAAATTGGGGCTGAAGCAGATATGACTATGTTTTTATTATGGCCAATTAAACATATACACGAGCTCCTCATAGACACGAGTGGACTCGTCGCATTTTGCATATGGTCACGGTATTATGATGAGCGTTCGGCCGTTTTGCGCGGATGTGGCGCATATTTATTACAAAACATACTTATAATTTGCAAGGTTGCCGACATAGCACGAAGAATCGCCAAACTTAAGTGGCATGGGCAGGGCACATTGTTCGCAGAACAGATGGCCGTTGGGGCCGAAAGGTTCTGGAGTGGCGACCGCGTAACGGAAGACGCAGTGTTGGAAGGCCCCCTACAAGGTGGACCGATGACCTGGTGAAGGTCGCGGGAATCCGATGGATGCAAGACGCACAGGATCGGTCGTTGTGGCGTCGCTTGGGGGAGGCATATGTCCAGCAGTGGACGTCTATCGGCTGAAATGATGATGATGATGATACTTATAATTTGTTAGTCCTAAATTAGCGCCTTTTTCCGCCGTCGATATTATAATTTTGAAGATCAATGGCAGTTGTCATGAGTGTCAATAAGTGTATTTATTATAACTATAAGTCGACGACTGCAGTTGACTTTGCCGTTGGCAACAAACCGCCTGTGTGTATGAGCTCTAAGATAGAATCAATTAAATGAGAAACGATTTGAATAGGTGACTATAAGGGTAGATAAATTCTCAAAGAATCGATAGGTGAGCTGAGTGAGAGATGGGATGGTCCTCTTTTAAATGAGATGATTATTGAAGTGACGGTAAATGAAGACGTATTGGTACAAAGTCGCAAATAAATTGGGATTAATGCAGGAAGATTTAGAGCCAGAGAGTGTAATACTTTTTGTATACTATAAACAAGTAACATAATAAATGCTTATCTGAAAGTAGTTTTTTTTTTTCGTGTGGGAAATCATCTAATGACATCCCCGCTCTTGGGCGGAGCGGAGGATAGTGTCAGACTTTTACTGACTAAAAACCCACTCCTGTTCCTTCTTTTCCATTTTTTACCAGGGCCTTCCAGGCTTCGACCCTGCTGGGCCCCTACGGTTGCTGACATCTCCTTGAGGCACGCGTGGAACAGTACGCGCCGTTAATGACTTGGGCCCGGTCCGGACGGTTACCGGACGATCGGACGGCGAGCCAACCATTGCTCGCCGTCCGTAAGCCCGCGCCTACGGTGGCCGGAAATCGAGATCGGAATCCCGGCGGCGGTTGGAGCGTAAGGACCGTTGCCTAACGCGATCGGTCGCCTCTTTTGCTGGCATTACTGCTTCGCAGAAGGAGGCGACCGCCTGCCACTCCTCCTCGCTCCGGACCATGGCCTGTACCAGGACCCGGCGCGAGAGATCGCCGCCGCCGATCGCTCCCACGAGGACACGGCGTTGCTCTGCCCAAGCGGGGCACACCTCCACCGTGTGCTCCACCGTGTCCTCCGGGCGGTCCACACAGTGGTGACACCCGGGCGCACGTCTTCCGCACAAATCCGGTGCAGGAACTTCCCGAACTTACCGTGTTCGGTGAGAACCTGCGTCATGCGGAAGGTGAAGATGCCGTGAGGTCTTTCCAACCACGCCTCAAAGAGGGGAGGGACGGAGGGGGACTTACTGCCATAATTGTGGCGTGCCCAGGCTATTGGCAGCATATCGCTTGTGTGTATGAGCTCTAAAATGGAGTCAACTGAATGAGAAACAATTTAAATAGGTGACTATAAGGGTAGACATGTCATATTCTCAAAGAAACGATAGGTGAGCTGAATGAGAGATGGGATGGTCTTCTTACAAATGAGGTGATTGTTGAAGTGACGGTGAATGAAGACGTATTGGTACAAAATTGCAAATAAATTTGGGTGTAATTTATCTATAGCATAGTCGGCCTTATATTGTTCCCACTGTTGGGACTCAGGCCTCCTCTCTAGGAGAGGGAATGAGCCGTAATCCACCACGCGGGCCCAGTGCGGATTGATGGATGTCACATGTCTTCTAATTTTTGGTTCTAGGACATGCCGGTTTCCTCACGATGTTTTCCGTCACCGTTTTGAGAGCAGTGGTGAAGAAATAAATTACACAAAGTAATGCGCCTGGCTGGGTTTGAAACAGCGACCTACAACTCGTAAGTCGGGGCCGTTACCACTCGGCCACCACTGCTCCAAATTATTGAAATTATTGAATTTATCTATATATTTATGTATTTAGAAATATATAAGTATTTTTTAATTCTTTATTGCACACTAAAACAACTTATAAAATAAGTAGATAACAAATTTGATGTACAGAGGCCAGCTAAAGTGCTTGGATACCTTAACGCCTATTTTCCCTTGCACGTTAAAGTACAAGTTTTCGAAAATTTAACTAGATAGCGTTGGATTCTTTACAGCTAAGTGGCGTCCAAAGGCAATCTCACAAAGTATAAACTTGACTTTTGGTCCGACAGTAAATAGACACATGCGTCATCAACAACTGACTGTAGTTCATAATTTCATCATTTAAATTAGAGTCAAGTTGACCTAGTGGTTTAGCACGTGCAGATAGATGCGTAAATCAATAAGCCGTGAGTTCGAATCTCACGTAGTACTCACACTTTTTGTAAGTTATTAATAACAAACAAAAGAAATCGGTAGGAATGATATAATATTCCTACCGATTTCTTTTAATAAAGCTAACAAGTGGATATTTATTTATTTGTAATATAATATTCAAGTGGGTAGTTACTCAGCAAAACGAAAAAAAAAATGCAGGTAAACAGGCTCATCAAACAAACAGGCACTATTAAAAAAATAATATGTTTATTTCTTACAATTTATCAATCACGGTTTATTAATCACCGTTTATTTATCATTGTTTATTACTCACCGTTTATTAATCACCGAATAAGATTATAATATTATATATAACTTCTTATTGAGGCCATAGCTTAAGTATTCGTTTCCAAAATTGGAAAGAGGATTGAAGCTTATGTAACCTTAACAAACAAACAATAGACCAGATAATTTTATCCCAAATATCAAAAGGATTAAATGTAGCCTAAAAACTATAAAATTGCACAACAATATATCAAGTTTTCATAACTTTTTTAAGTTGTTTTATATACGGGTATTAAGTTAAACACACATAACAAGGTCTCCAGTTAATACAGAGAATAAGTACTGATTAAATAATATTAATTCAGTATTATAATTATTTATCATCTTGACGCCACAAACATAACTGTCCGTGTTCACTGGACTTAAAAGTTTTTTCATCAGTAAAGATGACACTACTCTAATCAAAGTTTATGTGATCCATATAGCAAGGATTTCACAAGATGCCTCCGATAATGCATCTTTTCGCTAAGTATGAAGAGCACGATGAACAGTGTCAACGCTTGTGTCAAATAAACCAGCATAGTGGTTCGTCGACAGAAATCCATTTTCTTCGTACTCCCTTATCATGGTTTGACGCTGCAACATGTTTATTAGTTTTAGTCTGCCAGCTCTTTTATGGTGTTTCAAAGAACCCTCTTCTTCAAATCGTCCTACCCATAGAGCAACTGTTTTTCTCTGCAACAATAAAACAGAAATATATAATACCCAATAATTATTATTATATAGGAGGTTTCTGTTATATAAAAGAAGAAAAAAAATCTACTTACGTTTACACCGGTCTCTCTGGCTATTCCTGACAAGTTTTTACCTTGATTATGCATAACAATTATTTGAGCTCTTTTTAGTAAATCCAACAATGCATATCTACACATTTTGGTAAAATAAGTAGACAATACACCTGGTTAAAAATAAAATTCAACGAAAAGCACTGGAACGAGATAATCGAAATTAACTTAGCGAACAATCAATTGAGCTATGTCATAACTCTGGTCTAAGTATTATTTATACTACCTACTAGTTATTATTTATAAATCCATATTCAACCTACCCTCTCAAGTTTGAAAACTAACACATAGATAATTAAATATTTATAAATTGATATTCAATTTTAATATCTTCATCTCTTTAAAAGAAACTATAAATTATTTCAGTGTTTGAAGAAACTAAAAGAAAGTATAAAAATAAACATTAATTAAGCATTAATCATTTGAAGCACAGCGACGCCATCTATTAACACTATAATGTAACGTTGTCTATAGCAACATTTCAATCTGATTTTACGCTAGATGGAGTCATTTCCCGCTTCACGCGATTTTTTTTCTGGTCTATCCATGCACTTTAGCATGTGACTTTACATAGGCGAGCTTAACTCAAAGTTGAGTTTTCTTCCAGCAAACCATTGAGTGATAGAGAGAGATCACAATAGAGGGTAGGATCCAGTGTACAATTTTAAAATTGCAAATACCTAATACGAATAAAATAATACATAAATGTACCTACATACATAAATACAAACATACTAATGTATAATAAACATATAATATATATATACTATGTCATCGTGAAAGGAAATGCTCTTTAATTTTCCTCCTGAAGACATCCAAAGAAGGGCTAAGTATGTTTATCAGTTGTCAAGTACCCATAACACAAGCTCTGCTTAGCTTGGGACTAGACGGCGTTGTGTGATATTTATTATTATTATATTATAAATTGGGATTAAGGCAGGAAGATGTAGAGCCAGAGGGTGTAATACTTGTTATATACTATTAGTAACATAAAAAAATCTTATCTGAAAGTAGTATGTTTAGAATCATGTATTGAATTGAGTTCAGGTTTCTCTATAGATATTAGTTGCGTCATTAGTGTGTGCGTAGATATCAATACCGTTGTGCTACTAACAAAGAATGCCTATTGCCATATTATTTGCGTACAATTAGGATAGTTGATTGGACGTAGTTTCTAAAAAAAATTTCAACCCTCAGTCAGATCAAAATCAAGTTATTAATACCTAAAAAAGTCACCTGATTGCTATTTACTGTCAAAGTTTGGGAAATCATGATCTCCCAAAAAACCTGCAGGGCATGGGAGGAATCGATTATATTCAAGGATTTGCTGGTAAACAAGACTTCGATTTTGAAGACGTAGAAGAAGAACTCACGTCATAAATATGTTTCACTATTAACACGTTCCGGGACACTTGACTATTTTCAAATGTTATGATATGACACTTCAAAATCCCATACATTTTGTCATATCGTCTACAGCCGTATTACCATATTACATTTATTTATTTATTTAAACTTCATGCAACACAAAGTACAAAGGCGGACTTAATGCCTTAGGCATTCTCTACCAGTCAACCTAGGGTGGTGAAGAGACAATATGGTAGGTACATTATATTTTTAATTTTTTGATATGACAAATACGGCTACAGACGTGGATACCACTGTACTTGTATGGATCAGTCTAAGCCTATAGGTGGTGTGAATGAGTTGTTTAAATGCTTAAGCGCTGCGTATGTGTGTGTTGAAAAATGACTCGAAAAGAGTTTGCCATGACACCCACGAACGAATGAAGTCGCGTGATATGACACTAGATAATGTGCTTCCTTGGAACACTATGGGCAAGCAACGGCTATCGCTGGTTAGCCATGTTACATGAAATAATGTTCGCCGCCCTTAGCCGTACTGTCCCGTAACGATATACCGAGATAACGTCAAGAGGCGGTGTGTTCCGGAAAGTGTTAATATAATTAAATGTAACATGAATATTGCAGAAAACCAAAAACGTTCCACAGTATTTTTTTAATATTCAGAAAAGTAATAAAATTGTCTCTAATCAAAACTCAATTATGTCATCTATAACATACAAAAGTTCGAGATTAAGAGGATCCTTTTCCACTCGCCTATTGTCAACATCGAGTACGGTTTAAAAGCTTGTTACTTCATCTAACGCAATCCAACACAATGTTAACGAACAGGCTACGTGAAAAAAGAGAGATAACGCTTGAATACTGTGTTAGCATTCGGTAATTCCATTTTACTCGAATATTTTTCAAAACTTGTTCCATACATACAAAAATAATTACAAAACAACAAGTTTTGTAAGTATTTTTGTATTATACGTGTTTTTTAAAACGCATAAAAGTTTATGAAAAAAATTGTCGTTTTTTCAGAATTTCGATTGTGAATGCAAGGTTTCTATGCATGTACTTTTTTATATATTGTTAATATATAAGTACATTATAGAGGGCTAAAGATCACGTAAAATTGTAGATTTTCAGAATTTCGATTGTGAATGCAAGGTTTCTATGGATGTAATTTTTTATATATTTTTAATGTATAAGTACATTATGGAGGGCCAAAATTCGCGTAAAATTGCAGATTTTCAGAGGTCTTTACTAGATTGGTTTTACACAAATTTATATGTTGATTTCCATAGAAGCCTAGATAATATCCGCAAGATATCTGTATATCCAAAATATCTGGAGAAACATGTGTGATAATATCATAATCACGTAAGAGCGGTTGTATGAAAATGTACCTAGAGTTGGACGCTCTCATAACTATCTGAAAATATTATTTTTGTGGGTTGGAACGTTTTTCAGGAACTACGTCGAATTTCTTTTAAAAAAAAAACTACGCAAAACACTAGCATCAAAGTATTTCAGTGCTTAAATTATGTTTGCAACTTAATTTACTCATTGGACTGTACATATATATATGTGCATGTATTATTCCAGTATCATGTTATATAGCTACAAATTATGTGATAGTACTATTTTCCTTTTTTATTTGGAATAAGGAAACATAAACAAGATCAAAGATCCGATCGGTCTGATATTGTACAGAAAAGATCAGGTACTTAAACTGGCGTATGTGTAATGATGTAAACAAAGAATAAGGAGTGTGTAAGGATCATAGTAAGAGGCATTTTTTCTGTAATTTTTGTGATAATCATGCGAAAAAAGCATGACTTCATGATTATGTACGAATATGCATAAAATGTTAGTCAAGTAGTTGCACCACGGATTATTAACCATTTTTTTGGGGTAGGAATCTTTAAATAATTTTGAAGGAGTTGGAAGATATAGAGTAAGTGTTCGTTTTCAATACAAGCTTAGTATTGAATTTAATTTGCAAGTTTATTTTATGTGGCAACATTTAAATTGATTTGAGTGCTATACCAGAAGTCGTTTAAATGACGGTTTTAAAATATTAAAGAGTCAAAGTCAAAGTATTTTATTTGTTGAACAAAGGTAATATGGTACATGGTATAAAATTTACTTTGTATCACTATGTTTTATCTTGCAAGGCGTACAAATTTGGCGTAAAAAACTACAAACTAAATAAAACTGTTTCAAACATGTAACGTCGTAAACAAGATAGAATAACAAGTGTATCGGACATTTTTTATTTTAACCTTCTATCAACTAAAAACTCATTGATTGAATAGTAAGCCTTTTCGATCAAGATTTTTTTAAGGTGCGATTTAAAATGGTTTAAGTTGGTCATGCTTTTTAAAGTTTTTGGTAGTTTATTGTAAATCTTTGGACCCATGCCGAGACAACTCTTTGAGAAAAGTGCAGTATTGTGTTTTTTTGATTTTAATGTGCTTTGGTGACTTCTAGTATTAAGAGGGGAGGTAATAAGCCGTAGGTTGGGAAATAGGCAGCTCTGGTCCAACTCCCTATTCGAACGTAAATTCTAGTGGCGACTACGATAAGTTTACTTACTTAGCAGTCTATATTTTGTATTAATAATTATTAATAAACAATGTGATTATCTAAAGAAATAAACAGGTGCATT
The DNA here is from genome assembly GCA_949316375.1 of Mythimna vitellina. NCBI lineage: Eukaryota > Metazoa > Arthropoda > Insecta > Lepidoptera > Noctuidae > Mythimna > Mythimna vitellina. The sequence goes on from OX438708.1 coordinate 2,456,052, forward strand.
ATTTTAAGGTGTGTATTATTCCTTGAATAAGTTGTCTTACCGCTATCCTTTAAACCCAATTGGCTAGCTTTATTTCCTAGCCCCGTTTAAACTCTGATAAAATACTACACAAGTTTGGAAGTGTCAGTTTTTTGCTGACTAAAATCCAGTAAGTTGCCTTTTGCGTTCCAAGACCATTATAACTCTTCCGAAAAATAGTAACTAGCCTTACAATCACATTTGTACTGCCTCTATATTTTTACTGTGTCAAAATATGCATTTCGTCCCTTAGCTAACATCACCGCATAAGTCATTTTTACCAACTTTACAGGAAACGAAAAAAACTGAGGTGTTGAGAGGCCAGCCGACTTGCACGCTATCACTACTTTTCGAATTATGGCTTCTGATTGGCTGAAATCTATATCATGTGACCAATGATTAGACGCGCAATGAGCAGCTCCATCTAAAGGCATTAAAATGTGAAAATCGCCAATTTTCGACTTTACAGGAAACTAAAAAACTGTGCGATTATGAGAGGCCAGCCGTCTTGCACGCTATCACTACTTTTCGAATTATGGCTTCTGATTGGCTAAAATCTATATCATGTGACCAATGGGTAGACGCGCAATAAGTAGCTCCATTTTAAGGCATTCAAATGTGAAAACCGCCAATTTTCGACTTGAGCGGTGTTGTAAGCTAAGGGAAGATTTATCTCTTTAACACCAGAATTCATGTTTTCTCCTACCTGTAACTCCAGAACCACAACATTCAAGTCTGAGCCCAAAGTTTTCATTATCTTTATGTTCGTGTACTGTGAAAGTTTTTATATCTTTGTCGCGAGTAAGTCCGTTGACAATCCCAAAGAGTGCTTTCAAGAACTAGGTCAATAAGGAGATTTATACAAAATATGTTTCACAAAATGCCGGGCCACGAAATTCTAGCGTAATTCGTTTGCGTTGGTACCGACATTACTCTCGCGTGACGTCATCCGGAGGGACACAGAATTCGTTCCTTTGCGCGTCTGTGGATGGCGATATTAGTCGGCCGGTTTCATTTTATTTTACTGACATTTTCGCTCATATAAGTGAAAATGTGAACGGAATTTTTGACGCTGAAAATATTTTTTAAATATTTTACATATTCCAAATTTACAGGCTGGAATATTTCCTGGGAATTATTTAAATTGAGATGAGGAGAGGGGTTTCCAGCAGCATGGATTAATCAAAGCAAGCAGATTGAAGTCCCTTACCGTGTCGAAAGCTTGTGCCAAATCTAGATTAATTTGTTCTTTGCCTATATTCATTTCGAAGTTTTTCTGTGTTTTCAGAAAGGAATAAATCTACTTGGAAAAAGCATAACACAATACTAACTGCATTATTTTTTAATTTGTAAATCTGCCTGTTAAATTATTATTCTAGTCCTTTTTGTGAGTATTTCTCCCACTTGGAGGGAGTACCAGATTTTGACTAACTAAAACCCACCCGTTTTCCTATATGCTTGTGAATGGTGAGCAACGGGTAGCTCGCCGTCCGACCGTCCGGACCGAGTCAGCAACCTTAGGGGCCCAATAGGGTCGAAGCCCACTTTGGCCAAGGGTCTGATTTTGAAAGGAAGACTTGGCCTGTTATGAAAGGCAACGAAGGAATAGGAATAGGAGTGGGCTTTTAGTCAGTAAAAGTCTACACTATCTCCCAGTCCACCCAAGAGCGGGGGATGTAATTAGATGATTTTTCCACCGAAAAAAAAATAAAAACAGTTTTCCTATATGTTCCAGGGCCAGGATAATTCTTCCTAAAAATCTTGTAAGCACAATGACTCTAAGATTGTACATTATTTCATGATATATCATTCCATGTAGCTTCATTTTTAGTAGAAAATTCTATGTTATTTGCTCCTAGTTTCTTCGAAGTTAAATGCAAGTGATTTGTGACTGACATGCGTTTGCCAATTGGTCACATTTATTTTGTGATTATTTTGGCTCCAGAACAAGTTTCTGGAAATTTTCGAACAGTAAATCTGCTTAGCTTTTTCCCAAGAATATTGGGGTTGGTACTCTGTCTAACCATACAAATACTGGTGCTTGAAATCAAAAGGGTGGTCTTAACGCATAAAGTGATTTCTTATAGACAACCTTTGGATGGAATTGACGGAGGAGAAAAGGTATGCATATAATAGCATGAGGGAGTGTAAGACTTACTGACTGAAACCCACAATGATCCTTCAGTTGCTCTTTTTTGCAAGGGCTATGATAACGCCTTCGAACAATCCGCACTCTTAGCAGGCATTGGCCCTAACTCTTTGAGGTGCATTTGGTGCATCGCACCGATGCCCCTGGTTTATTCCTTAAGGAATGGTAGGAAGGCGAGCTGATCATTGCTCGCCTTTCGCAAGCCGCGCTTACAGTGTCCAGAAATCCTCCAGTGGCTGCCAACGAACGGGGTGTCTACGGCTGGGAGTATATATAGCTGGATACCAGTTTTCACATGGAGCAACAGTATATCAGACTTCTACAATACAGTAAATGGATCACACGACAGGAGTATCGTAAGTCCAGAGTCAGCTCGCTTTAGACAACTATGAGGACTAGCAAAGAGTTACAAATGACAGCTGAGACCAATAAATTAGTGCGCCTCACTAGCCAGACAGCCAGACCAGCATAACGTGCGTTTCGAAGCACGGAGGAACCTCCCCATGTTAGACTGACGAGTATAACATCTCAGCGTCACTATCATCATCTTTTCAGCTGGAAGACGTCTACTGCTGGACGTAGGCTTCCTTCAAGTTTCACCATAATTACCAGTTTTGTGCTTCTCGCATCTTTCGGAATCTCATGACCCTCAGCAGCTTTTTGGTCCAACTTATCGGAGACCTTCCAACGCTGCGTCTTCTGAGATCTCCACTCCATAGATTTAGACTAGGTATAGATTTTCCTATTAGGATTAGTGCCAAATTAATATATTTGACTATTATTTAAACCAACGCATCCATCGTGGAGTTCAAGTGCTCACAAGTTGTATAAAGATCTGTCAAAACGTCTAGTTGTCACTTCACGTGACCCAAGGGCTGGCTTTTACCTCGGACAGAGGATAAGCATTGTTATACAGCATGGCAATGCCGCTAGTCTTTTGGGTACATTACGGATGGGCCGTAATCCACCACGCGGGCCCATTGCGGGTTGGTGAACGTCACATGTCTTCGAATTTTTCGAAGGACATGCCGGTTTCCTCACGATGTTTTCCTTCATCGTTTTGAGAGCAGTGGTGATGAAATAAATTACACAAAGTGATACGCCTGGCTGGGTTTGGACCCGCGACCTACAACTTGTAAGTCGGTGCCGTTACCACTCGGCCACCACTTTTCTCAACTGGGAGGCATAGAGTTTTAATTAGTAAAAGTCTCACACGCTCTGTCAGTTTGATGATTTTCTACCTCAAATATAATCTGGGTTTCGTCGCAACTCGTCAGTTGGAGCCGTTACCATTCGGCCACCACTGCTCTCCGTAGGGTTTTTATTATTATTTTTTTCATTTTATTTTAATATAGTTAAGTATTTTTTAAATATAAATAAGATTCCTGGTATAAAAAATAAACGTGATACGCATCCATAGTAACATAATACCATTGGCCAGTGTAATTAATTATTTGGTTACTAGGCCGCAGTGTCTACGCCAGTTACTGCATTAGAGTACGCTAGAAATATTACTACAAACATTCTGTATAAATATTCTGTCGACATTTGCAATCACTAAACGCATATTACTAACAGCCTGTTTGCTGAACGCAGCAATCACTCATTTTGTGCACTTAAAGTGATTATTGTACATGACATTTGAGGAGCCTTTTTTCAACAATTGACTATTCCACTTTCAATAAAACTGATTATTTTTTGTATGGTAATATTCAAGGGCAGGGCACATTGTTTGCAGAACAGATGGTCGATGGGGACAAAAGGTTCTGGAATGGCGACTATGTACCGGAAGACGTAGCGTTGGAAGGCCTCCCACAAGGTGGACCGACGAACTGGTAAGGGTCGCGGGAATCCAATGGATGCGAGACGCACAGGACCGGTCATTGTGGTGACATTTGAGAGAGGCCTATGTCCAACAGTGGGCGTCTTTCGGCTGAAATGATGATGGTGATGATGAAATTCAAATTTACACTCCGCGAAAATAAAATTGGACCAAAAATTGATAATTACAGCAGAAAAAAAAGATTGAAAGGCATGATGTCGTTAAAAATAGATTATTCCACGTCAAAATGACATTACCCATATCAAATACACATTTTTGTAACAAAATATGATTAGTCCAGAAGTTACTTAACTATTTTAATTGAAAATGACAACAAAACATGTTTAATCCCTACATTTTTCAGTTAGAATTTTATGCTTTTTAGTTTTTAATATGACCAGCTGAAAATTTTGTTTTTGGACGATTGCACAACACTCGTGTACGTGGCGTTTGTTTGAACATTTAGACACAAAAGTCATGTCATTGTCATAATTTTTGTTGTCAACTGTTAACAACTTTTTCTTTAAAGCACATAACAAAATTTCAATTATTCCCATTTAGCCGCGTCGAAAGCAGGTTATTCCATTTCAAATTTTCAAAATATATTATTGCTAAATTTTTGAATCCTGTACAAAGCAATGACTGTTGTTGTCTACGATAATGCATCAAAATTTCAGGTTAAAAACATAGCTGCATACCTAAAAAAACTATTTTTTCAGATTTTGAAAAAAAAAACACAGAAAGTGGAATAGTCAAGTTTTGAAAAGAACCTCCTCGTTTATTTATTTTATTGTCCTGTTTTTTATTCTATTATTGACAATCTCGCGTTTGATATCTAAATCTTCTGGTGGTAAGTGATGATATTGCACAAGGCTTTCTTATATAATTACGACTAAAAAGGTATTTTTGAAAATTCAACTTTAGGGGGTAAAAAGGGAGAAAATCGTTTCCATAAATAGTAAACTAAGTAAATAATATTGGTTAGGTATATTTATTTCTTGAAACTTTATGCACTATTAAAAAACACTGTAAAAAGGCGGACTGTGTGCCTTAGGCATTATCTACCAGTCGGTCTTAGGGTGGTGTAGTATCCGTTTTTCAAAACTACCCCTATAAAACGACTTAGGGGATATTAAAAGTTGTATGAGAGAACTCCTTAGGTTAGGATTCGAAAATTTCACGTTCTTAGGCCCAAAGGTTTCGGTTGTGCCACCTTACCTATTATTACGTATATTTTACAATTAAATTTGATTTGACTGATTGAGTGTTTATAAAGACGACATGTTAGTTGTTAATTTGTAATTAATTTTAATTTATATAATTTTTAATTAGTAATAATTTTATATAGAGGCCTATGTCCAGCAGTGGACGTCTATCGGCTGAAATGATGATGATGATGATGATGATGAATAATTTTATAATTTATAATTATTTTTAATATAATTACTCTTTAAGAATTTGCATGCCGTAAGGTATAATCATCTTATATCTACATCTACATTGATAGCAAATAAATATATCTGAATCTGAATCTAAATCTGTGCGTTGATATGCCAGTTAGTCAGTTTCTTCTTTTATAAAAATATGTATCAACATCTACTCTACTACATAGACGATCTAAAAAAAGCACCGTAAAAAGATTGACACATTTGGGGCGTTTACTGAGGATAAAATAGACTGCTAACCGCACTAACGTTTCCATTTCAAACAAAGAATTTGGTAAATTGTGCAAGTGCCAATCTTTAAAAAGTTTTTGCAAAGCATCCGCAATAAAAGCTCTTTGGAACGTTTAACGGTATACGGAAGAAAAGAAGGTCAACGTTCTCGCGTAAATCAATTAAATCATCTTTGAACTGTTTCCTTTATGAACGTACACGCTGGACCGCCCGGAGGACACGGTGGAGCATACGGTAGAGGTGTGTCTTGCCTGGGCAGAGCACCACCGTGTCCTCGTGGGGGCGATCGGCGGCAGCGATCTTTCGCGCCGGGCCATGGTACAGGCCATGGTCTGGAGCAAGAAGGAGTGGCATTCTGCGAAGCACTAGCATTACTGCTTCGCAGAAAGAGGCAACCTTCTGCCACAAAGGAGGCGGCCGATTGCGTGAGGGAAAGGTCCTCACGTCCCAACTGCCGCCGGGAATCCGATCCCTATTTCTGGCCACCTTAGGCGTGAGCTTGCGGACGGCGAGCAATAGGTGGTTCGCCGTCCGATCGTCCGGTAACCGTCCGGATCGGGCCCAAGTCGTCGACGGCGCATACTGTTACACGCGCGCCTCAAGGAGATGTCAGCAACCGTAGGGGCCCAGCAGGATCGAAGCCTACTGTGGCCATGAGTGATGCGAAAGAGATCCCCGGGGCCCTGGAAAAATGGCGAAGAAGGAACAGGAGTGGGTTTTTAGTCAGTAAAAGTCTGGCACTATCCCCCGCTCCACCCAAGAGCGGGGGATATCATTAGATGATTTTCTAACCCGAAAAAAAAGTGCCACGAATAGAGAGAGATGCAGAAGTCTTGCAAAAGCCGCAATCAACCTACCAGACGATCCATGACCACGACTACTCTACCAAGAGTGTTTGACTGAGAAAAAGAAGACTTTTTTTTTTTTTTTTTGTAACGAGATGGAGTGCATAGCATAACATTTTTTTTAAATGGTTTATTCAAGAAAATTTACATGAATATTTTCATGTATCTTCTGCCAAACTGAGAACTGCAGTACAGTTTGTCGGCAGTGTTCTCGTGGACAGTCTTCATAATCCACTAATTGACAAAGACAGTAAAAACATTTTATTAGAAGTATAGTGACAAGTAAATGTGTATGGGCATTCACCTGCCAGGCCAGCATGAATAACACTTGTAGTACAATTCAATCGTCCGTCCAACGAAATAAAAGCATAATCAGCCTTTTAGTGTTCCCACAGCTGGGACTCAGGCCTCCTCTCTAGGAGAGGGAATGGGCCTTAATCCACCACGCGGGCACAGTGCGGGTTGGTGAATGTCACATGTCTTCGAATTTTTGGTTCTATGACATGCCGGTTTCCTCACGATGTTTTCCTTCACCGTTTTGAGAGCAGTGGTGATGATGTAAATTACACATAGTAAAGCGCCTGGCTGGGTTAGATCCCGCGACCTACAACTCGTAACCGTTACCAAACGGCCACCACTGCTCTCCGTAGAGTTTTTATTTTTATTTCATCTAAGTATTTTTTAAATATAAATAAGATTCCTGGTTTAAAAAATAAACGTGATACGCATCCATAGTAAAATAATACCATTGGCCATTGTTATTAATTATTTGGTTACTAGGCCGCAGTGTCTACGCCAGTTACTGCATTAGAGTACGCTAGAAAAATTACTACAAACATTTTATATAAATATCCTCTCGACATTTGCAATCACTAAACGCATATTACTAACAGCCTGTTTGCTGAACGCAGCAATCACTCATTTTGTGCACTTAAAGTGATTATTGTACATGACATTTGAGGAGCCTTTTTTCAACAATTGACTATTCCACTTTCAATAAAACTGATTAGTTTTTGTTTGTAATATTTAAGGGCAGGGCACATTGCTCGCAGAACAGATGGTCGATGGAGACAAAAGGTTCTGGAATGGCGACCACGTACAGCCGGACGCAGCGTTGGAAGGCCTTCCACCAGGTGGATCGATGATCTGGTAATCCGATGGATGCGAGACGCACAGGACCGGTCATTGTTGCGGCATTTGGGGGAGGCCTATGTCCAACAGTGGACGTCTTTCGGCTGAAATGATGATGATGATGAACATTCAAATTTACACTCCGCAAAAATAAAATTGGGCCAAAAATTGATAATTACAGCAGAAAAAAAAGATTGAACGGCAAGATGTCATTAAAAATAAATTATTTCACGTCAAAATGACATTACCCATATCAAATACACATTTTAGGAACAAAATATGATTAGTTCAGAAGTTACTTAACTATTTTAATTGAAAATGACAACAAAACATGTTTAATCCCTACATTTTTCAGTTAGAACTTTATGTTTTTTAGTTTTTAATATGGCCAGCTGAAATGTTTTGTTTTTGAACGATTGCAAAACACTCGTGTACGTGGCGTTTGTTTCACAGTTTAGACACAAAAGTCATGTCATTGTCATGATTTTTGTTGTCAACTGTTAACAATATTTTCTCTAGAGTACTAACAAAACTTGAATTATTCCCAATCAGCTGCGTCAAAACTAGATCATTCCATTTAAAATTTTTCAAAATAAATTGTTGCTAAATTTTTGAATCCTGTACAAAACAATGACTGTTGTTGTCTACGAGAATTCATCAAAATTGCAGGTTAAAAACATAGCTGTATACCTAAAAAACTATTTTTTCAAATTTTAAAAAAAACACGATTAGTGGAATAGTCAAGTTTTGAAATGAACGTTCCCATATATTTATTTTATTGTCCTGTTTTTTATTCTATTATTGACAATCTCGCGTTTGACATCTAAATCTTCTGATGGTAAGTGATGATATTGCACAAGGCTTTCTTATATAATTACGACTAAAAAGGTATTTTTGAAAATTCAACTTTAGGGGGTAAAAAGGGAAAAAATCGTTTCCATAAATAGTAAACTAAGTAAATAATATTGGTTAGGTATATTTATTTCTTGAAACTTTATGCACTATTAAAAAACACTGTAAAAAGGCGGACTGTGTGCCTTAGGCATTATCTACCAGTCGGTCTTAGGGTGGTGTAGTATCCGTTTTTCAAAACTACCCCTATAAAACGACTTAGGGGATATTAAAAGTTGTATGAGAGAACTCCTTAGGTTAGGATTCGAAAATTTCACGTTCTTAGGCCCAAAGGTTTCGGTTGTGCCACCTTACCTATTATTACGTATATTTTACAATTAAATTTGATTTGACTGATTGAGTGTTTATAAAGACGACATGTTAGTTGTTAATTTGTAATTAATTTTAATTTATATAATTTTTAATTAGTAATAATTTTATATAGAGGCCTATGTCCAGCAGTGGACGTCTATCGGCTGAAATGATGATGATGATGATGATGATGAATAATTTTATAATTTATAATTATTTTTAATATAATTACTCTTTAAGAATTTGCATGCCGTAAGGTATAATCATCTTATATCTACATCTACATTGATAGCAAATAAATATATCTGAATCTGAATCTAAATCTGTGCGTTGATATGCCAGTTAGTCAGTTTCTTCTTTTATAAAAATATGTATCAACATCTACTCTACTACATAGACGATCTAAAAAAAGCACCGTAAAAAGATTGACACATTTGGGGCGTTTCATCATCATCATCATCATTTCAGCCGATAGACGTCCACTGCTGGACATAGGCCTCCCCCAAATGTCGCCATAAAGAACGGTCCTGCGCGTCTCGCATCCATCGTACTCCCGCAACCTTCACCAGGTCATCGGTCCACCTTGTAGGGGGCCTTCCAACACTGCGTCTTCCGGTACGCGGTCGCCACTCCAGAACCTTTCGGCCCCAACGGCCATCCGTTCTGCGAGCAATGTGCCCTGCCCATTGCCACTTAAGTTTGGCGATTCTTCGTGCTATGTCGGCAACCTTGGTTCTCCTGCGGATATCTTCATTTCTGATTCGATCACGCAAGGAAACTCCGAGCATAGCCCTTTCCATTGCCCTTTGGGTGACTTTGAGCCTTCTGATGAGGCCCACTGTGAGCGACCACGTTTCGGAACCATACGTCATCACTGGCAACACGCACTGGTCATAGACTTTCGTCTTGAGACACTGTGGTATATTGGATGAGAAGATGCCGCGCAGCTTCCCGAACGCTGCCCAGCCGAGTTGGATTCGACGGTTGACCTCTTTTTCGAAATTAGATCTACCCAACTGGATTGTCTGTCCCAGGTAAACGTAATCGTCTACAACTTCAAGTGCAGAGTCTCCGATCTTGATCGGAGTGGGTGCTACATGGATGTTTACTGAGGATAAAATAGACTGCTAACCGCACTAACGTTTCCATTTCAAACAAAGAATTTGGTAAATTGTGCAAGTGCCAATCTTTAAAAAGTTTTTGCAAAGCATCCGCAATAAAAGCTCTTTGGAACGTTTAACGGTATACGGAAGAAAAGAAGGTCAACGTTCTCGCGTAAATCAATTAAATCATCTTTGAACTGTTTCCTTTATGAACGTACACGCTGGACCGCCCGGAGGACACGGTGGAGCATACGGTAGAGGTGTGTCTTGCCTGGGCAGAGCACCACCGTGTCCTCGTGGGGGCGATCGGCGGCAGCGATCTTTCGCGCCGGGCCATGGTACAGGCCATGGTCTGGAGCAAGAAGGAGTGGCATTCTGCGAAGCACTAGCATTACTGCTTCGCAGAAAGAGGCAACCTCCTGCCACAAAGGAGGCGGCCGATTGCGTGAGGGAAAGGTCCTCACGTCCCAACTGCCGCCGGGAATCCGATCCCTATTTCTGGCCACCTTAGGCGTGAGCTTGCGGACGGCGAGCAATGGGTGGCTCGCCGTCCGATCGTCCGGTAACCGTCCGGATCGGGCCCAAGTCGTCGACGGCGCATACTGTTACACGCGCGCCTCAAGGAGATGTCAGCAACCGTAGGGGCCCAGCAGGATCGAAGCCTACTGTGGCCATGAGTGATGCGAAAGAGATCCCCGGGGCCCTGGAAAAATGGCGAAGAAGGAACAGGAGTGGGTTTTTAGTCAGTAAAAGTCTGGCACTATCCCCCGCTCCACCCAAGAGCGGGGGATATCATTAGATGATTTTCTAACCCGAAAAAAAAGTGCCACGAATAGAGAGAGATGCAGAAGTCTTGCAAAAGCCGCAATCAACCTACCAGACGATCCATGACCACGACTACTCTACCAAGAGTGTTTGACTGAGAAAAAGAAGACTTATTTTTTTTTTTTTTGTAACGAGATGGAGTGCATAGCATAACATTTTTTTTAAATGGTTTATTCAAGAAAATTTACATGAATATTTTCATGTATCTTCTGCCAAACTGAGAACTGCAGTACAGTTTGTCGGCAGTGTTCTCGTGGACAGTCTTCATAATCCACTAATTGACAAAGACAGTAAAAACATTTTATTAGAAGTATAGTGACAAGTAAATGTGTATGGGCATTCACCTGCCAGGCCAGCATGAATAACACTTGTAGTACAATTCAATCGTCCGTCCAACGAAATAAAAGCATAATCAGCCTTTTAGTGTTCCCACAGCTGGGACTCAGGCCTCCTCTCTAGGAGAGGGAATGGGCCTTAATCCACCACGCGGGCACAGTGCGGGTTGGTGAATGTCACATGTCTTCGAATTTTTGGTTCTAAGACATGCCGGTTTCCTCACGATGTTTTCCTTCACCGTTTTGAGAGCAGTGGTGATGAAATAAATTACACAAAATAATGCGCCTGGCTGGGTTTGAACCCGCGACCTACAACTCGTAAGTAAGGGCCGTTACACTGGGCCACCACTGCTCTGATCATAAGATGGAGTATCCTGTCACAAATACACGACCCTGGCGAATAGGACACGAACAATTCATCGCAAGTAGTTAAAGGGTTAATGATGTCTGAACAGGGGTAATAAAGAGCTTCTTTCAACGGTACCTCTTTAAAATGTTTAGAACTAATGGCCCATTAAGAATAAAACATAAAAACTAATTCGAGTTTTGAAAGGAAAGATTACATCAAAGAGAATTTTACGACGGTTCCCAGGCCCGATAGGCGCAAGTGATTTTTTATATAAATGTAAAGATTAATTTTATGGAAATAAATCCTACGCGAATAAGACTTTTTATTATTTTCAATCCCTACTGTATCTGTAGCTTGGTAAGTAGCGAGGAGTTGAGCGCATAAAATTAACTGTGTATTAGTTGTGTTACTTTTTTGGTGTACAATAAAGTTTATTCTATTCCATTCTATTCTATGCTATTCTATTCTATTCTATTCTATTCTATTCTATTCTATTCTATTCTATTCTATTCTATTCTATTCCATTCTATTCTATTCCTTGCTATTCTATTCTATTCTATTCTATTCTATTCTGTTCTATTCTATTCTGTAAAGTGTTTTTATTATTATTATTGATCTCGTTGTGTGATTAAGTGGTTGATGATGGAGCACGCTTGTCTTGAAGTAACCTATTCATTCTTGACTTAAAGACCCCTAGGTCATAGCTAGTAGAAAGCACAGACTTCGGCAGGGAATGCCACGCCTCAGCTGAACGCATAATATATGTGTTCATACAAACGTTTTGGATAGAATTTTTACCATATACCATATGTTGAGCTTTAGAAAGACAATGTCATGTAATGATATACTTCATGTGAGAACACTGTAGACTCCGTGGATTACAATTTTTATTGAGCTTTTGGGTGCAAAGCTGAACAGTCTACATTTTCCTCTCATATCTATTAATATGGTACTCGTAATATGTAAATATTGTAGACAATAATTTTTTAGGGTTTTATAGGGTAGGTAGGTTAAAAGCGCCTGTTTTGTAAAGAAATGCTATAAGTTTGAGTCTCTCTAAAACCCGAGGGTCGACTTGGAGAAGGTAGCGAAATCAAAACACTGGACTGGTAATTACTCGCGTATAATGAAACTTGTACCGAAACCGAATCACAATGTTGCGTATGTACTGACTCTCAAAAAACAAAATTCTTAGACCTACTTACTATACTACGCGCGGTAACGAAACCATATCGACTTCTAATTCGACGCCAACGCGCAATCGATTTTGTGGGTACTACATGCCCAGGATTGAATTAATATTAATCGCTATGATTCCGTTCCCTTTTATTAAATCTAAACAGTAACACATACGCCACTCACTGTAGTTTCCTATCAAATGCAAGTAAAACCTTGAGAAAGAACTGGTTTTTCATAAATTTTACTTTATTATAATGATCCATGAATAAGTTATGCCAGGGAGTAAGTTTCGTGCCGGGAATATCACAAAAAAATATTTTTATGAAAGCTTCACTGAGCTCATCTAGGTTATATGATTCATTTTAATTTTATTTTTGAACTAGATGTAGGAGAGATGAGTGGGTTATTAAAATTTAAGTAGGTAGGTACGTTTTATTAAGGGAGATATGATAAAGTTGGGACTTTCTTTGTCAAAAGAAAACTATATCACTTTTTCGTAAAAAATATGAGTTTTTTTTTTCGAGTGGGAAAATCATCTAATGACATCTGCCGCTCTTGGGCGGAGCGGCGGATAGTGTCAGATTTTTACTGACTAAAAATCCACTCCTGTGCTTTCTTTGCCATTTTTCCAGGGCCCCGGGGATCTCTTTCGCATCACCCATGGCCCCAGTAGGCTTCGACCCTGCTGGGACCCTACGGTTGCTGACATCTCCTAGAGGCGCGCGTAGAACAATATGTTTCGTTGAAGACTTGGGCTCGGTCCGGACGGTTACCAGACGATCGGTCGGCGAGCTAAACACTGCTCGCCATCCGCAAGCCTGCGCCTATGGTGGCCAGAAATGGGGATCGGAATTCCGGCGGCGATTGGGGCGTGAGGACCTTTGCCTCACGTGATCGGCCGCCTCCTTTGCTAGCATTACTGCTTCGCAGAAGGAGGCGGCCGCCTGCCACTCGTCCCCGCTCCGGACCATGGCTGTTCCAAGGCCCGGCGCGAGAAATATGATAGTGTTAATAGAGAGATAAGCAGAGTTCTAGAACGTCAAAAGCTACTGAAGGACACAGGTAGGTTTTAGTTAATAAAAGTCTGCGATCTCTTGAAGCTGTGAAACAATCAAATTTATAAGTTAACGATAAAAAAAGATATGGCCATTTACGTCTCAAAAAACGTATAATTCATAGGGTACTTCCGGTTAACCCAGAATCCTGAAATTTTGCGTAAAACAAGGTCCTACATGACCTACCAGACTGCCTACCAAGACACAGGTATAGGAATAAATCTGAAAACTGTAAATTTGTTGTAGCGTCAAAACAAAAAAAAAAATCGTTTCGGAAAAAATCTTCGAGACTGCATTCGGGAATTGAAGTGTTTACATAGGTAAGTTTGTGAGGAACCCTCACACTTGGCCAGTTTTTTTTTAATTGAGGTGAGAAACTAGTTGGGGGATATTTAAACGTCATTACCTAAAGGGCCTCTGTGAGTTGTTTTGTCCCTTCGTACACCTTTCAAAGGTAAACGAAATAAATATTTGAATAACAAGTTTAAAATTCGCGTGGGCAGAAACCCATTTCCATGCGTACCTACATAAATAGACCGATAAAACAAAATTACATTAAGATCACAAAACAAACCGACCTTCGTAATAGTCTATTATTTAATAAACAGTGTTGTTTTCTAAAATAAACAGAGATCAGTATTAAGACCTCAACGTTACTTATAACATAGCTTTTTAGTTCATTGTTTGGAAACACAAAAGCATTGAATATTGTGAGGATAATGTGGAAGATAAAAGTATCTTGGATATCTTCATTTTGATTTATTTATACCGCGTACATCGAAGGACTGGAACAATTTGCCTGCTGCGGTCTTCCCGTCCAACTATAATTTAGGTGTTTTCAAGGCTAGAGTGAAAAGGCTCTTAACAAACTAGTGAGCCTGACCATCAATGATTGCAACTCCACTTACCATCAGGTGGGATCGCAGTCAAGCACTGGTTCATATCAATTAAAAAAAGAAAAATTTACAAAGGCATTTGTTTATTTGTTTTTTTTTGTGTAACGAACAACTATTAATTTTTATATATGTTACGACTAATACCCGAAGTGCGGCTACACCTAGTTTTAGCCGGTTAGAATTAGGTGTAGCCACTTACTCTTGGTTAAACCTAGTACGAGCCGATTGTTTTCGGGTAAAACTAGGTCTAGCCTTCATCATGCCGGCTACAACTAGGTCCAGCCATTCATTCTTCATAGCGAATAGAGTGAAAGCAAATGATCTATGACTAGATTTTTGAAAGAAGCTAGTGTCTGACTGGGCTTGCCTAATTGGCACCAGCTTGTGTTATGAGTACTAGACAACTGATAAACATACTTCAATATTTCTCAATACACACATATTATAGTTAAACCACACCCAGACACAAAACAAATGATTGTGCTCATCACAAAAACATTTGTTCTGGGTGGGAATCGAGCAGCAGACAGGGCCACTAACCACTAGACCAACAGGCCAGTCAAATTGTATATTCACGCAAATTAGAAGTTCAAAGGCTTGAGACCATCTAACGTCAGCAGTTTGAAATGCAACGAGACTTCGATCGACTATCAAATCAAGCGTCGTAAATGGAGATGGATTGGTCACATGGTCTGAAGAGATTGGCGATTAGCTTCTGCCAGTAGCTTCGCCTGTGTGAAATTGGAAAATTGTTCCATGGTACTAGCCAGGGTACAATGTTTTCTATATGCTACTCCGGGACATGATCTTCCGCCGTGCTAGTTCATCCATATCTGTTCAACTGCTTGAGCGTGAAGAAGCTACACACGCAACTACACAAACACTCACACTCACACCACACACCGTACATGCCACTCATGCTGTTATCGACTTACTTCTTTTGGTCTTAATTTTTGCATCAATTGGTTGTGATTATTAGTATTGGGCAGTTCTCATAATCTTAACCTTCGTGCATCCAAAAACATGCTCCTTCATATTCCTTCTCACCGTACTGGCTTTATGTTCAATTCATACGCTGTTTCTACCGTAAAACTCTGGAATGTGCTTCCCCTTGACGTCAACAAAGCCGAAAGTAAATTTCCTTTAAGCGTAAAATTCGGAACTACTACTTGAAGTCCTCTCAACTTTAGTTAAGTCTTCGTCAGAATTATTATTAAGTTCTCGTAATGATTTGATATTTTTCATAGTATTTATTAGTTTATAATTTTAGCATATATATTATGTGTATTTTATTATTGTAAAAAACTTATTTTTTACTTTATTTTTCCTGTTTGAAGTATCTGTTATTTGTTTATTGTGCAAGCCTACCACAGTGTTGTCTTTTTTAACCTAAAGGTTGACTGGTAGATAATGCCTTGTTGTATTAAGTCCGTCTATGTGCAACTACTGTACGTGAAGTTTAAATAAAAAAATAAATTATTACGAAATTTAAATCTCTGCTAGTGATTATGAGAGTGGGCTGATATCTATATATACCAGATATTAAGGTATCATAGCTTAGGTATAAGCTAACACTTAAATATCACAATTAATTAACCTTTCGACCTAATTTACTGTAATTTGGGAAACTTGTTAACTTGAAGATGCAAATAAATGCATCTTTCAGTTAACAAGATGCGATTAATGTTAATTGTTTTGTTGCTTTATTCTTTTTCAATTGCAATGTATGATTTTGATCTTGTTCATGTATTAGTGTTGATAATTTGATCTGTTTTTGTTCTATTGCAATTAAATTTATTTATATTACTCCTTATTTTGTGAATGCTGGTTGACCTAAAATTGCCAACTGTGTAAGATTTAGGCCTTACCTGTAAAATGCTGTACACAGAAGCTGTTGGTTTTGCCTTAATAAATAAATAAAATAAACAATAATCCGGACGGTATGTCTTTATTTCCGTGGAAGATGGGTAGGCCTTTAGTGTGGGACGCTACCTGTGTCGACACTCTTGCGCCATCCCATCTTCCTAGCTCTTCGTGCTGTGCAGGTGCTGCCGCTGCTGCTGCGGAGAACCTCAAGCGGTGGAAATATAACAACCTCGTCGGCAGTTATATTTACGAGCCGTTTGGGGTTGAAACTCTTGGGCCGTGGGGTCCGAGTGCTCATAAGCTGTTCAAAGAACTATCCAAACGCTTAGTGGACACTTCGCGTGACCCAAGGGCTGGCTTTTACCTCGGTCAGAGATGGGCACACTTCCAGTCGACAGCGATGCGGAGGAGTTTTTTGACGCCATGTTCTTGATTTTAGTATATATATAGTTTTAATTAGTTAAGTGTTTTATGTATTCATTTTACCTGAAATAAATATCTCGGTTATATGGAAAAAAAATCAATTTTTATTTTATTTTAGATATCGATTACATTGTGTGGACAAGAGCCTGATTGGAAAACCCACTGGAATTAAAAATGTCCGTCAAACATGGCGTCCCATCGTTTTGACAGAAGCTCCGAATATCGGATTGACGTCGAGTGACGTGAAGCGTAAAACTCACGACCATTTTCAATAGAAGACTTCTGCGATGGTTTTGGACAGGTTTTTTGACGGATAGCTGTCAGTCGTGCTGGAGAGATAATTTTTTTCCAAATCTTCATTATAACAAAATAACAGAAATTTGATATTTCTTCGCAGTTTTCAGTGTTTTTTATTCTCTAATTAATTTTTTTTAATAGGCATGGACCATCCTCCTCCCCCTCCAGATCCTCCTGACCCTCCTGACGCTATTTCATATTCAAACACGACGGTTGGTAAGCGACGACACATGATTGACTCAGAAACAATCGAGGTTGTACCAAAAAAAACTATTATCAATAAAGATATGGCTGTTGCGGCCATCCAAACTTTATACATTCACCCTTCTCTGAAAGAGGGCATAAGATCATATAGCCAGTTAGAAAAAGGTCCCTTTTTAGTCCACGTTTCCCGATCCGAACCTGATCCTTCTGCTGGGACAATAATTCGTCCGATTAAGTTTGGGCAATTTTTAAATAAAAATAATATTAAAAATATTTGTAGGGACGGCATTAAAAAAGTGGGCAGAAACAAAATCTCTGTCGAATTCACCTCTGGTGAGGCGGCCAATAAGTTCCTTTCCAACCCTGTTTTAATACCAAAATATACAGTCTCGATTCTATCATATAACATTACCAAAATTGGTATCGTCCGTCAAGTGCCGGTCGATATGTCGATGGACGAATTCGTAGAATCTATCATTCTTCCAGATGGGTGTGGAATCGTTTTGAAAGCACGTAGATTAAACAGAAAAAATAAACAGGAGGGCACGACCTCCTGGATCCCTACACAGACAATAGTCGTAACCTTCAAGGGACAGATTCTTCCCCAAAGGATATTTTTATATCACACATCTCTGCCAGTGGAGGTATATCAATACCCCACTATCCAATGCCAAAATTGCTGCCGCTTTGGGCACGTTAAGGCACAGTGTCGGTCCAAGGCAAGGTGCTTTAGGTGCTCACAACCTCACACTGGTGACAGTTGTGACGTGGTTGAGGCCAAGGCCACTTGCATCCATTGCTTGGGCCGTCACTTTGCCTTCTACGGTAACTGTCCTGAGCAAGGTAGGCAAAAATCGATCAAATTATTAATGTCTCAGGAAAATCTCTCATATGAAGAGGCTTCTCGATCCATTCCTGGTGTTAAAAAATTATATTCCGAAGTCTCCCAAAACTTACCAACCCAATCTTCTTACTCCTCTTCCCAATCTACTTGCCTTACTCCTCCTACCTCGTACAAAAAAACTGTGTTTTCCTCTCCTAAGCTTAGGGCTCCTCTAGGCAAGTCTTATGACAAAACTGCCCATAGATCCATTGTTGCTGAAGATCCTTCATCCTTTCCCAATGGTTTCTCTCTTCTTTCTCAAAATTCTTCATCCCCAAAATCACCTCAAGAGGATAGCCTCTTAGAAATACTTTTATCTTTAATTATTAGTTTAGTTTCCCGTGATAATTTCTCTTTACCGCCCCACGTTGCCCAGAAACTTTCTTTGCTTCTCTTTAATAATAATGATGGATCTAGTCTCCACACTTCAGTGGAACATTTAAAGCATTCGGCCGAAGAAGCCTGAACTTTTATTTTTAATAAATAAATTTCACCCCTCAGTCATTGCCGTTTCGGAGACTTGGTTGGTGCCTGGTTCTCACTTTCGGGTCTCAGGTTACTCCTGTCTTCGAGATGATAGGGCTGATGGGTATGCAGGTAGTGCCCTTCTTGTTAGGCGCTCCCTTCCTTTCTCTTTTATTCCTCTTCCCCCTACTCCTCCTGACATTAATATAGTCGCTGTTAGGGCTTTTAATATTACTTTCCTCTCTGCATACATCCCTCATCCTCATTCTAGGCTAATTCCAGACCTTTTATGTATATTTTCCTCAGTACCCACTCCAATAATTTTTATGGGTGATTTAAATGCTCATCATCGCTCATGGGGCTCGAGCCATGATGATTACTTTGGTCGGGCCCTCCTTGAAATTTTTGATGAAGTTGATCTATGTGTTATTAACAACGGTTCCCCCACTAGGAGAGTTCGTCCTTCTCAAAACCCTAACTCAGCTGTGGATATCACAGTTTGCTCTGCCTCTCTTGCTTCCATTCTTTCCTGGAGTATCTTGTCTCATTCTTATGGTAGTGACCATTTTCCTATTATTGTCTCTATCTCTGACAGAGTAGTACCAATGCGTAATTTTAATCCCTCTCTTAAGTATAGATTAAACGATGCAAACTGGTCTTCTTTTTCAGATTCTCTAGAAAATAAGTTACCATCTCTTCCCCCTCCTGACAGAAACAGTCTTGTTGATTGCTATTCCAAATTTGTAGACTCCATTATTTCTAGTGCTGATGTAAATTTTCTCTTAAAAAACCCTACAGATTCAAAGTTTCAACTCCTTGGTGGGATTCTGAATGCACTTCAGCTGTCAAAGAAAGGAAAATAGCAGAGGTTAATTATTCTAATTCAATGACTCTTCAAAATTTCTTAGTGTATCAAAGAAAAGCCGCCACTGCTAAGAAACTTCTTTCCAAAAAGAAAAAAGATGGTTGGCTTCGCTATTGTCAAAGTTTATCTCCCTGTTCCCCTTCTTCCCTAGTATGGAAGCAAATCAAAAGATATAGAGGCTCTTGTAATACTTTTGATATTTCAGCTAACGATCCTTCTTCCTGGATCGAATCTTTTTTGGATAAACTGGCTCCGCCTTCAGTTCCAAATTTTGACTCTTTTCCCTCTTCTCCGGCTTTTCTCACTTCCGAAAATGATTTTGATGCCCCATTCTCTTTTTCTGAACTTCGAATGGCACTTGACGGTCTTGTTGATTCCTCTCCTGGTACAGATGGGATCCCTTACTCATTCTTGAAAAACGCCTCTAGAAGTACAAAGCAATATTACTTGGATCTCGTTAATTCCTTTTTTGAGTGCGGTTTGGTTCCCCAACCGTGGAAACATCAAATAATAATTCCGGTCATTAAACCTAACAAAAACCCGTCAGACCCAAATAGCTACAGGCCTATTGCTTTGTCGTCTGTTTTGTGCAAGGTTGCAGAACATATGATGAAGCATCGACTTGAGTGGTTTGTGGAAAATAGGAACTTGTTGCCCTCATCCCAGTTTGGGTTCCGTAAAGGTATGAGCACAATGGATAGTCTTAGTATATTAATTTCTGATATTCGTATTTCTTTGATAAGTAAGCAGTTTTTAGTAGGAGCTTTTTTGGATATAGCCTCAGCGTATGATAATGTTTTGCTCCCGGTGCTCAGGGATAAACTGGTGCATCAGTTGAACCTTCCTATAAAATTGGTCCGTTTCATTTGTAATTTATTGATGGAGAGAACCATCTCTATTAAAACTCAAGATTCCTCTCTTCTCCCTAAGACTATCTGGAAAGGCTTACCACAAGGTTCAGTTTTGAGTCCTCTCCTATTCAGTCTTTATACTTATGATTTACATTTTTCTACTGATTCATTTTGTCAAATATTGCAGTATGCTGATGATTTAGCTTTATACTTTTCTGGAAAATCTCTAGATGAGGCTAGTAGCCGTCTAAATTCCGCCCTCGGATATCTATCTGATTGGCTTCTACAACACGGTTTGTCCTTATCAGCATCTAAAAGCTCTGTAGTTGTGTTTACAAAAAAAAAGTTTGTTCCTCCTGTTGACATTAAAGTTAACGGTGAAAATATCTCTCAGGTAAACACTGTTAAATTTTTAGGAGTTTGGTTAGATCAAAAATTATCAGGCATTGCTCACACAGACTTTGTTTCACAAAAATGTGAAAGAAACGTTAATGTTCTTCGTTCTCTTTCTGGGGTTTGGTGGGGTGCTCACCCATATTCTCAAAAACTGATCTACAATGCTATAGTTCGTAGTCATTTTGATTATGGTATGTTCCTATTAGATCCTTGTAACAAATCTGGCCTTCAAAAACTCGATAAAATCCAATCAAAGTGTTTACGGATTATTCTTGGGGCGATGAAGTCGTCACCAATAAATGCCATGCAAGTTGAGTGTGTTGAACCTCCCCTCTCGATTCGAAGACAATTTCTGGCAAATAGATTTATTTTTAAACTTGTGCAAAATTCTGAGCATCCCCTCCTTGGTAAGCTGGACCAATTATCATCCATCTTTGACTCTTGTAGTCGTCGTTCTAATATTGAACTTCCTTGTCTTCTTCGTGCCTACCTTCAATTCACTTGTCTTTCTAGCCCACTTTTTCAAAACCGTATTTTATATCTATACTCGGTGCCTTATAATGCCCTGGTATTCCATCCGGAGATCATTCTGGACTTTGGAATTCACAAAAATACCTTAGAACCGCAAAAGATGTTTGTCCAAAAAGTTTCCTCGAATTATAATAATTGGAATACTATATTTACTGATGCTTCCAAAGTCTCCGATGATAGCCCTGTAGGAGTTGCTGTTTGGATTCCTCATACAAAAATTATTTTAAATTATAAGTGCCCATCTGTTACATCCGTTTTTACAGGTGAATCAATTGCTATTTTCGAAGCCATTTCATTTGTTTTGTCTCATAAGTTAAATAACTCCATAATTTTCTCTGACTCAAAAAGTTGCCTTCAAGCCATTTTATCTAATCCTTTCAGATCTAAGTCAAGATTCCCTATAATTTTAAAAATTAGAGATTTGCTATTTCAATGTCATGAACTTGGTATTAAGGTCGTCATAGCTTGGATTCCCGGTCATGTCGGTATTCTTGGTAATGAGTCAGCTGATTCATGCGCCAAAAATGCTGTTCTCACTGGCTCTCTTGCCCACTCTGAGATTTTTTTCCATGACATTTGTACTACTCTTCCTCTAATTCTGTTTAAATCTTGGTCCAAGGCATGGCAAATCTCTAAATCCATAAAGGGTAAATTTTATGGAGATATACAACCCGAGATTCCCCGCAAACCGTGGTTTTTCAAATACCAATTGGAAAAAAAAATCACTACCTCAATTATTTGTCGTTTACGTTTAAATCATTGTTGCACCCCTCATTTCTTGGCCAAACTTAGGTTTAAGGAAGTCTCTTTGTGAATGCGGTCTGGATGAAGGAAACGTGGACCATTTATTTTTCTCCTGTCCTAAATTGCGCTTCTCTTTTCATGAAATCATTCCTACTCATATTCCTCGTCCAACCTCCGTCAAATGTCTTCTTCCTTTTGTGTTTACTAGTTTTATATTTGAACTATGCAAATTTATTGAAATTAATAAAATTAAGTTGTAACTATTGTAACTACTTATTTCCTTATTTTTCTTTTTCTCTTTTTTTTTCTCTTTTTCACCACTCTTACGAGTTTCTTTCATGTACATAGTTATAGTCTGTGGTTTGGTCATAATGTTTGTCTGCGTCTGCGAAGAAATTCTTTTATTTTGAACTTTAATGTTTAGAGATATATATTTATTTTACTATTAATTCACGCTAAATACTCTCCAGCGTTTGATGGTCTATTAATAGTTTGCACGTGTTATTGGCAAAATTGTGGTGTCTTTTCCACAAATGCCATTAATGAAGAGTTGAAGTTGAAGTTGACTTCTGCGATGGATGTGACTACTGTGTACGGTGTACAGATGCCCTCTGCCCCATATAGAGGATATGGGACATTAAGTCAATCAAATAATCACACTGATACCAATATTATAAAGATGGTTAAGTCAATTCAACTTTGGCTTTAGTTGTCGTGTTGTGTTTTTTTTTAATTCTTGATAGGTTTGCGCTTGACCGCTATCTCATCTGATAGAAAGCGACGATGCGGTCGACGATGGAGCGCGTTAACGTAGAAGTAACCTATTGACTCTTGACTAAAGATTCCCGGGCTGTAGCCATCAGGAAACACAGATTCCGGCAAGGAATTCCACTCCTTAGCTGTACGCACAATGAATGTGTTCCCGAAACGTTTTGTGCGTATAGGTGAGTGAGAGTGGCGCATTGCCGTACGCCTGGTGATCTGATGATGGAATGGGCTAGGCGGAATTAGGTTATGCAATTCCGACGCACACTCCTCGTAATGTAACCGGTAGAAAACCGACGCGGGCTTGTGGACGGCGAGCAGTGGGTGGCTCGCCATCCGACCGTCCGGTAACCGTTTGGACCGAGCCCAAGTCGTTGACAGCGCGTATTGTTTCACGCCCGCTTCAAGAAGATGTCAGCAACTGTAGGGGCCCAGCAGGGTCGAAGCCTACTGGGGCCAAGGGTCTGATTCTGAAAGGAATACTCGGCCCCGGTACGAAAGGCAACGAAGGAACAGGAGTGGGTTTTTTCGTCAGTAAAAGTCTGACACTATCCTTCGCCCCGCCCAAGAGCGGGGGATGTCATAAGATGATATTTCCACCGAAAAAAAAAGAGCTGTACGCACAATGAATGCGTGTGTGTGCGTTTTAATGTTTGTAAACACATCCACGTCACATAAGAAACGTTTTCTTTTTTAAATGAAATGAATTAGAAGAAAAAGTTTTATAAATTAAAACAAACATTCAAACAAAACTTTACATTAATTATCATCACCACTCCTTTCGTATTAACAAACAGAAATCAGACAAACAAAAAACGAAAAATACCTTTTTTGTAACATAAAAAAGACTTGCCCATATTTTAAACACAGAAGACAGTTTTGGCGAGAAAATAAAGCCGTTACGGTGTTGCCGCAGTAAAATTTAAAAGATTTTAATAAATTTTACGGCTATTCCTACTCTGTTCTCCGTCCCGAGTGGACGGTCATTGGGGGTAAGGTCGGCCTATTTACATATTAATATGGGATTTATATTGTGTAAATAAATACGAAGTGTTGGTGAACCCGTAAAAACAAAGATAATGAGCTGTCTTTTAATTTGGAGAGTTAAAAATGGTAAAATGTTGTTGTGTTTTGGCTAATTTTGGTCTTTGTTTATTGACAGTTAGATTTTTTTGGTCTTTTAGTGATAGCTGGAGCTGACCATCACACTATACGACCACGTCACCCAATCATACACCATAAAACCCTCTGAACGTTCTCCTTGTCGACATTATCCCTTTATATCAGCCCTCCTAGCCAAGTTACAATCGTTTCGTTCGTGCCGAACGCCTCAAGTAGGCCACGCCTCCGATTCCTTTGTTCTGTCCACGTGACTGAGCGTTGAGATGACGTCAGAATAAAGGAATAGGAGGCGTGTCGTACTCGAGGCGATCGGCGCGAACGATACGATTGTAACTTGGCTAGGGGGGCAGATGAGATAGTAGCCAAGCGAGCCTATCTGTATCTATACTTTATACTTACTATACTTAATACTAGCTTTTGCTTGCGGCTTCGGCCGCGAACATAAAATATAGCCTATGTCACTCAGGAATAAAGGAGCTTTCTATCGGTGAAAAAATTTTAGCAATCGCACCAGTAGCATAGTCGGCCTTATAATGTTCCCACTGTTGGGACTCAGGCCTCCTCTCTAGTAGAGGGAATGGGCCGTAATCCACCACGCGGGCTCAGTGCGGGTAGGTTAATGTCGCATGTCTTCGCATTTTTGGTTCTAGGACATGCCGGTTTCCTCACGATGCTTTCCTTCACCGTTTTGAGAGCAGTGGTGATGAAATAAATTACAAAAAGTAGCGCGCCTGGCTGGGTTTGAACCCGCGACCTGCAACTCGTAAGTTGGGTGGTTGTTTATAATATTAGTGTAGGTTATAAAGAAAAAAGATATGTATTTTTGTACGTAATGAATAATTTTAAAAATTACTGGGCTGATATTAAAAATTGCGACACCAGTAGAATGCTTCTTTATCATAGAGTGATATAGGCTATATATTGCCTACTTTGACGTGGCGAAGCCACTGGCAGAAGCTAGTCAATAATAACAAAAAAAACTGGGTAATAGAAGATAGGGCTCTTTGCGACCCAGGGTGCGATTACTCTTACGAACAATTCCGCAGCACAAACCAATTCTGCCGGGATTCCAATCCCGGCCACCGTAGGTGAGGGCTCGTGGACGGCAAGCAATGAGTAGCTCGCCTCAAGGAGATATCAGCAACCATAGGGCCCAGCAGGGTCGAAGCCTACTGGGGCTAAGGGTCTGATTCTGAAAGGTAGACTTGGCCCTGTTATTAAAGGCAACGAAGGAACAGGAGTGGGTTTTTAGTCAGCAAAAGTCTAACACTATCTCCTGCTCCGCCCAAAAGCGGGGATGTCATTGGATGATTTTCCCACTGAAAGAAAAAAGCACAAATCGATTCACTTGGACCCCCGTATTAGTTTGAACTGTTTTATGATGGGAAAGTTTTCCTCATTCCGTGTACACAACGTCGATTACTTAAAGCGATTGAGACAGAACAATCAGATAAACTCAAATAAAGAATCAAAGTAAATAACGCTCAAATTATACATACACTCCTATTTTTAATTAATACAAAAAAAATGGGGCTCTATCCGTACCCGTTACTGATCATATTGTTGTAGTCAAAAGTTAAAAATACAATGAAATCTCAAAATTGTCCATGAAAATTCGTCATAATTGGTAAATTCATAATAGAATCAATCATTCATAACAATTGATACTAGAAAATACTACGCGCGGTGTTTTCCCCTTTTGATATCAGTCATTTATTCATTCAATAACCTATACAATATTTCCATAAATTGAGTGACATTTTGGGATATAAACAAACGCTAATAACTTTGCTGTTTATGAATATTATTTATTGACACTTTACTCAAATTATAACAAAACCTTTTTTAATAAGCCCTTAAAGTATTTGTAATGCTTAGAAATTAGTGGATTATATGTATAGCCACCCTAGCCAAGTTACGATCGTTTTGTTTGCGTCGAACGCCTCGAGTAGGCCACGCCTCCGATTCCTTTGTTCTGACGTTATTTAAACGCTCAGTCACGTGGTCAGAACATAGGAATCGGAGGCGTGGTTTACTCGAGGTGTTCGACGCAAATGAAACGATCGTAACTTGGCTAGGGGGGCAGATCTTAGGAATGGCCAGATCGCTATAAACACCTGAGTGCTACGACACGATTAACTGTCGTCTGCGACTTTTATTGCGGTGACAACAGATTGTCATGACAGTGGGGAAGTCAGGCACGACAGTCGTATACGACAGACAACGACATAAAATTGTTAACTAAACCGTGACGGTAAATTATATGTCGTAGTTACGTCTGTATGTCGTGGCCACGATAAACTGTTGTCATTATGGGAACAGCTAGAGACGATAGTCGGTCGATGATAAATTAACCGTCATGACATAGTGGGAACGCGGTCTAATTGACATCGGCTTCGAAACATATACGATGATTTCTCAAAAGGAATTTTATAATGGGATTGATTGCTCTAAAAACAATAGATAAAGTAAAGTATACTTAATTACTAGACAATTTAAAATAAATTTAAGCAACTTTAACACAACCAACACTAAGTGGTGGCCATTATATTCATATAGAGAACATTATGTTGTGAAAAGCATAATGTGTCTCCGAGGTAAAATTTTAAGAAGTATCAGGTGTGTTAAGTAGGTACTTTAAGCAATAAAGATGAAAGCCTATTAGGCTCATAAACCTAGAACCAGCTAGTCTCAAATTGTAGGAGGTGTGCAGAATTTTAGCTTAAACTATTTTAGAGTCATTGAAATGAGCGGTACTTTGTTTTTTTTTAGGTGGGAAATTCATCTTATGACAAATCCCGGAGGATCTTGGGCAGAGCGAGAGATAGTGTCAGACTTTTACTGACTAAAAACCCACTCCTGTTCCTTCTTTGCCTTCATCCTGGGGCCCCGGGCTTGGCTTTCACACTACCCGTGGCCCCAGTAGGCTTACGACCCTACTGGGCCCTTACAGCTGCTGACATCTCCCTGAGAACAAACAATACGCGCCGTCGACGACTTGGGCTCGGTCCGAACGGTTACCGGACGAATAAAGATGAAAGTCTATTAGGCTCATAAACCTAGAACCAGTCTCAAATTGTAGGAGATGTGCAGAATTTTAGCTTAGAGTTATTGACATGAGCTGTACTGGAACTCATGACCTCTGGCGAGCAATGCCATTACTTTTTATGTAAAAAAAAAAAGAAAGAAAAAACGTTTATTCTTTACATCACACTTAGAGTAGAAATAAAATAAGTATGGAAAAATAACATTAAAATCTGTGAAAGGCTAAAAAGGCGCCTTTCACGATCATTTTATTATACCTACTTCTGTGCGAATTGTATCAATAAGTATAATACAGCTTAAAATAAAAAACCAGGCAAGTGCGAGTCGCACTCGAGCACTAAAGGTTCCGTACAAACTTGCCTATAAAAACAGTTCAATTCCCGAATTGAGTTATGAAGATTTTTCCGAATCGCAAAATTTTTTTTTTTTGTGACTTACTACATATTTACAGTTTTTAGATTCTTTCCTATACTTGTGCTTCGGGACCTTACTTTATGCCAAATTTCAGTATTCTAGGTCAACGGAAAGCAAACTATGAATTTTGATTACCTTGAGAGTGTCGAAATATACGTTTATTGTGACATAAACGGCCGTAAATTTTTTTTCGTTATTCAGAAGTTCAATTTTTTCACAGCTTCAAAAGACCGCAAAACTGATTACATAGTTTCAATTTTAACTCGATACCTCCACGCGTTCCCGAGATAAAGGATCTTGACAGACAGACAGACGGACAACAAAGTGAACCAATAAGGGTTCCGTTTTTCCTTTTGAGGTATTGAACCCAAAAAGTAAAGCATAAAAAGTAGAAAAACGCCGACAAAAAATTCCTCCACTGGAGAGGTCCGGAACCTAGTACAGAATTCATAGAATACGTTTGATGTCGATGTCTGAGACACGATGTATAAAAATGATTATGAATAATTGAACAGTTATAAAACAGAATATATTAAAACTTTTTTGTACACCAAAAAAGTTACATTACCATCATTTTATAAATGCTTGTTTAACCTTGTCAGATGAACTGTCTGTGGCTGAGAGAGAACGAGAGACTTTTTTGTTAATTCAAAGTCAAAAGCTTTTTATTTTACATAGGCCTACATGGGCATTTATAAAACGTCAGAAGCTAGTGCACGGTTCCAAATTGGTCGTTTCCTATGGAGAAGAACCAGAAAGAAACTCCATGGTTACTCTTTTAAAAAAAATGGCTGTTACAATATTTCCATTTTACAGCATAAGTATATATTATGTAAGGAGAGTGTAGACTGGTCAATATTGTACTAAAAAGTACAATAAAAATAATCATAATAAAAAGTAACCTAAAAAAATCGCGGAGTCTACAGTGTTCTCACATTCACATTATAAAAAAAGAGTCTATATAAATAAAAGCAAGTAAAATAAATAATTAAAATTATTAATAAATGATACGTTAACTAAATACATAATAATAATAAAAAATTATTGCAAAAGCAATGTGTTAGAAAGAAAAGAAGTATATATTACAACAAATTTTTGATATGCTCGCGTTTTGTCACTATACCAACTGATGGTAAGCGCTGATATGGTCTACGATTTAGCACGTGATGGTAAGCGCTGATATGGTATACGATTCAGCACGCTTTTCTAGAAGTAACCTATTCACTCTTGACTTAAAGACCTCTAGGTTGTAGCCATCAGGAAACACAGACTCCGGCAAGGAATTCCTCTCCTTAGCTATACGTACAAAAAATGTATTCCTAAAAGATTTTGCTTGTATGGATGGGATGTCCACCATGTACCGGTGGCGAAATATCGTGCATCTAGTGGTCCGATGATGGAACGGGCTTGGCGTAATTAAATTGTGCAATACCAGTGCACACTCATCGAAATATAAACTCTAAGGTGCCAACGCGGCAGACCAAAGCGAAGATGAAGAGATGAGCTTGAACAACTACCGAAGGGAATTGCTCGTAAAGGCTTGTTTGTTTAGTTGGAAAAATCATCTAATGACAAATTATCCGAACTTGGGCAGAGCAGGAGATAGTGTCAGACTTTTACTGACTAAAAACCCACTCCTGTTTCTTCGTTGCCTTTCGTACCAGGGCCGAGGCTTCCGTTCAGAATTAGACCTTCGGTAGGCTTCGACCCTGCTAGGCCTCTACAGTTGCTGACATCTCCTTGAAGCGCGCATGGAACAGTACAAGCCGACGACGACTTAGGCTCGGTCTGGACGGAACCACCCATTGCTCGCCGTCCACAAGCCCGCACCTAAGGTGGCCAGAAATTGGGATCGGAATCTCGACGGCGGTTGGGGGAATTGAATCCGGAGCAAGAACCTAGTGAGGACCTGCGTTATGCGGAAGGTAAGAACGCCGTGACGTCTTTGTAGCCACGCCTCAAAGAAAGGACTTACCGTAATTGCGGCGTGTCCATGGCTCGTAATGGCTGAGATTAGAAGTGTATTTCGCCCAGCAGTAGGACATACTAAGCTTTTACTACTACTTATTTAACCAACCTGCTAAACACCAATCCATTTAAAAGCGCGGTGATTATAAAACTAGTCTAAAAAATAAATCAACGTCCACTTTTCAAAACCAACCAGCGGAAAATTCGCCAACATTTTAAAAACTTTTATAGCTAACGCAACATATTTCATTTGGAATAAGATAAAATATATAGCGGGATATACACTCACCGACGACGTCGAGTCTTAAAAAGATGCTTGTGGGTGGATGGGATGACACTTGACACTCGTAGATGCCCGCGTCCCGTTTCTGTACGAACCGCACTTTTAATGTCCAGTCCTGAAATTGAAGACAGATTTTTAGAACATATTTTTACAGTTATGATAGGTTTTGAGATTGCGTCGTTTATATCTGCGTTATTGCTACTTCACTGTTTCGAAAAGTAGGATTGGTGGTTTAAAATATGAAACGTAATGTTTTTAGGGTTCCTTACCCAAAGGTTAAAACGGGACCCTATTACTAAGTCTCCACTGTCCGTCCGTCTGTCTGTCTGTCAGTAGACCGTATTTCAACAAATGTGATAGTTAGACAGTTGAAATTTTCACAGATGATGTATTTCTGTTGCCGCTATAACAAAAAATACTAAAAACAGAATAAAATAAATATTTAAGGGGGCCTCATACATTAAATGTGAACTTTTGCTCGTTTTTTGGCAAGTCCCACACTTGACTGGGTTGCAGCATACGGTGGACGTGTGCCCTGCTTGGGCGTGTCCTAGTGGCAATCGGCGGGTGGTGGCAATTTCTCACGCCGGGTTCTGGTTAAGGCTTTGGTCCGGAGTGAGAAGGAATGGAATGCGGTCACGTCCTTCTGCGAATCAGTAATGCTAGCGAAGGAGGTGGCTGCAAGTGTGAGGGAACGTACATCGTCACGGCCTAGCCACTGCAACAGAAGACGCCTCGGGGATCGCAGAGCGATCGCTGGCCGTCGTAAACCACGTAGTGTGGTTTTAGTCAGCAAAAGTCTGGCAAGCCCTCTCGCTCAACCTTAGAACGGGAGAAGTCATTAGATGATTTTCTGCCTTAAAAAAAAACTACTTCTTTCTATAGAACATCTCTCTTCTTACTACAATATTGTATGAACGTAAAAATTTGTTTGGGAATTTTGATGTTTTCAATGACTGAACAAATTTGAATGAAACTTAACACACAGGTAGAATATGTCCTAAATTATGACACAGGATACTTTAAAGTCGACAATACATTATCATCATCAGACAGCCCGTTTAGTTTACTTTAGCTATTTCCATAGTGATATGTCGTACGGTATTCTACTGTGGGGAAATGCCGCCGATATCCAGACAATTTTTGTATTGCAAAAAAGGGCTATTCGTTCGATTTATAGATTAAGTCTCAGATACTCCCTCAGAGATAAATTTAAAGATATCAATATTATGACTGTACCTTCACAGTATATTTACGAGAATATTTTGTATGCACATAAAAATATAAAAATGTTTAAAAAATACAGTGATATCCATAATTTTAATACTAGGAACAAACACAAATTTGTGGTTCCTACAACCAGGCTAAAAAAAATAGGGGGCTCATTTAGATGCCAATGTATACACTTCTATAATAAACTTCCTAGTCACATTCAACAACTAAGCCTTAATAAATTCAAAACATTTGTAAATTGAAAACTTTGTCAAAAGGCTTTTTACTCTATAAAAGACTATGTTGAGG
Organism: Mythimna vitellina; assembly: GCA_949316375.1. Lineage (NCBI taxonomy): Eukaryota > Metazoa > Arthropoda > Insecta > Lepidoptera > Noctuidae > Mythimna > Mythimna vitellina. The sequence continues at coordinate 2,487,281 of OX438708.1, forward strand.
ACGAAAAGGCTTGGGATTGACCTGCTCCAGTACGCACTACAACTGTTGTCTTATTTTTCTCTTTTGTTTTTATTTTCAATTGTGCTCTTTATTATTATTATTATTTTACAATTTGATATTGTAGATTATTTTTATTTTGCAATTTGACTTTATTTATTTTTATTTTTGACATAAATATTTACTTTATTACGTAAATTACATTTTGTAAATTATATATTTACTTTTCTTATTGTGAACGTGAGAACAATGTTGATTGCCTTTTTTTTCCTTTTCAGTAATTTTAACGTATGTCTGGCAATTTGAGTATATTCTGCGGCCTACCCAAATGTCCTTTCCTTGGTATTGTTCGTCAAGTCGTTGAGCTCCTTAGTAGTCCTGGGTTGAGCTTTGCGAATACTGACAAATGCTTGCACTGACTGGACAGGTCCACTCAAATCTGTATGGTTCTTTCTTCAAAAGACCATCTCAGACAAATCTGCACTGTTCTCATGTGATTTGACCATTACATATTAACTGTATGGACTTTAAAAGAGACTTTGACCCCTGAGTTTGTTTCGGTGTTTCTTCTCAGGGTAGTCAGCTAGGAAACACCGGCCTCATTTAGTTTAAAATGACAAAAAAAAATTGACGAGTAAAAGTGTTTTTTTTTAAACCTACTTACAAAATAAATATCATTTATCATCATTCATTCATTTATCATCATTTCAGTTGACAGACGTCAACTGTTAGACATAGGTCTTCCCTAAGTGTAGCCACAACGACCAGTTGACTGCGTCTCGCATCCATCGAATTTTCGTGATCGTCACCAAGTCATTGGTTAACCTTGTGGGAGCTCTTCCAATGCTACATCTTCCAGTATATGGTCACCACTTCAGAACCTTTCAGCCCTATTGACCTCCTGTTCTGCGAGCAATGTGCCCGGCCTAATGCCACTTTAGTTTGGCTATTCCTCGGACTATATCGAAGTATATTCGTTTTTAAATGTAAGCGTACACGCTGGTCAATTCAATTTTTGGTATGTGAAGGTTTTCTCTCAATTTTTACCTTCACCAATGACAGGGATGTAAAAAAACTAAACATTATCTATATATATAAAAGGAGAAACTGACTGACTAACATATTAACATAGCCGAAACTACTGGGACTAAGAGCGTAAAAGGGGAATAAAAGTTTTCCCATACATTGCTGGCATGTATTTTTTCTTCTTCTTAAAAGACTTTATGATAAATCAATAGCAAAAAGAACTATGTCTACCAGCCGTAACCAAGCAAAGTTAGATACTAGTTAGTATATTGCTATAGTTTGTTATCAGGTAGGTCATCAGAAAATCAGAAATCAGAAACGTTTATTTCAAATAGACCAATTACAGGCACTTTTGAATTATCAAAATGTCGGTCAGTCAAAAAAAAAAACAAGTGAAGCTAAATCAGGTCTGATATTTTAAGTTTATCATTGTTTAATTTAGTTTTAGTTTCAGTTGCATCTCTGCTTACCATCAGGTGGGATCGCAGTGAAGCACTCGTTTAAATCAATTTAAAAAAAAGTTTTTATGGTGAGTACGCATTAAATAGTGTCAATCACTATCACAACCGTAACGCGTATGTTTTAGATTTTAATTACTAGTTTTAGTAATGAAAAATGGCGAGTGTGGAAAAAATATAACAGTATTATCCAATTTAATCTATTTTATCAATGGAAACCTCAAAATGTTACGTACTTCTATAATTCCATTTCATTAAAATATAACGAAAATTGATAACGTCTGACAAAAATATAGAAATAGCAGTGCTTCTATACGTATCTTCGTTTGGTTACGGCTTAAAGACCTGGTTCTTTTTGCTATTGATTCCTCGTTTTGACCTTTAGCATATAACCTAGTAAAACATGCATTATTATTTGTTAGTTTACATTTGCCTTTGCAACAAGATTTCCTTTTAAGATGTAGGCGAGCACTCAGAGAGGTTTTTTCAAAATGTACCCCCTTAAGGGATGAAACGGGGTTGTAAAGTACTTTTTATTTACGTGTACCTACTTTTATGCAGGCAAAGCCGCTGGTAGAAGCTAGTATATATAAAAATAGAATGAAAAAAAGGAAACAAAACAAAAAAGGAACATATAAAAAGAGAAACTGACTGACATATCAATGCACAGCAGAAACTACTGGATCTAAGAACATGAAATTTTGCACAGGGCTTACTTTTATAATGTAGGCGAGCAATGAGAAGGGGTTTTTGAAAATTCAATCTTTAAGGGGGGTGAAACGGAACCCGCTGGCCCTGGGACGAAGGCAACGAAGGAATAGGAGTAGGTTTTTAGTCAGTAAAAGTCTGACACTATCACTCGCTCCACCCAAGAGCGGGATTTGTCATTAGATGATTTTCAAACCTAAAAAAAGGGTGTGAAAGGATTTTGTTTGTACACAAAATCTCATTCTGTGTGTCAATATACTTGAAAGTTAACACAAATAGTAAACAAAGTTAATAATAAAGGTAACCACTATTTGTTTTTCAATCCTACCCTCAATAGAGCAATTTAGGGGGTTTAAAGGTTATTAAACAGAAAGGGTTGTTCGTCAAAAATTCAAAAAGAAAAAAATGAATAATAAAGATTGACATTATTCAACTATTTCACTCTTCAAATCTAAAGTAAAAGAGCACTATCTTTCCTCTCTAGTGTGATAATTACATACGTATATATATTATGTATTTATTTTTAGTATAAGTTATAGGTAGGTATTAATTACTTTAAGATTTCACAAACTCTTTTTTTATTACTTCTGCACACTATTGTCTACATTTCATCCTATCTCTCCTTTCGCAGGTCTCCTGGAAGAAATTTCTTTTAGAAATAAGCAGTACCTTTGTACAATTTTAACAATGTATTTTCTTTTGTATTTATGTGTGCAAATAAATTATAAAAAAAAATAATAATTATTATTTTAAAAATTACCCTAAAAATACGGCTTATATGAAACATTCTCGTGAACAATGTTGCGGGTATAGTGTTAGGACAGACCCGGACAAATATATTAAAGAATTTTATGTTTTGTTAAACCAAAATGCGGGTACTATTTTAACCTCTACACAAAAAAAGAACAAAAGCAAATAACTCGAAAACCTCATTTGCAAACACATATTTCGTCAAACCAAAAAAAAAAGGAAAAAAATAAAGCCTACGTCGAAAAAATCTGGAATATTCCCGTCCTACAGTTATCACATACATTTCTTTGGTGTGCGTACAGTTTCGGCAAACATACATATTTGTCGACGAACCTCATTCTGCCTTACCTACATATTTGTTCAAAAAAGAGAGAAATGCGGATATTAAAAGACTGTATTTATGGCTGAGGCTGAAAAATTCTCTCAACGGAATTTTCTGGTTCATAAAATCGGTCTGTCGTTGAATGACCATGATTTACGCATCGATGCCGATGCTCCCGGTTTACCAATATCCATGACGTTTTTTATGTGTTCCTTGGGAAACACGCAAAGAGTCTTAAATTGGTCTAACTTTAAAATATTAATCTATGATATATATAAAAGCGAAATACCACTCACTGATTAATCACGAAATCTCAGAAATTATAACACCTACAAACTTAAAATTTGGAGGTAGGTTTCTTATAGGGTGTAGACATCCGCTAAGAACGGATTTTATGAAACTTCAGCCCCCAGCCCTAAGAGGGTAAAACGGGTTGAAAGTAATAACAATGCTTCTATACGTGTCTTCGTTCGGTTACGGTTTAAAGACCTGGTTCTTTTTGCTATTGATTCCTCGTATTGACCTCTTCAGCCTCTCATTGGCCTTTGCAACAAGGTTTGCTTTTATGATGTAGGTGAGCACTAAGAGAGGTTTCTCCAAAATTTACCCCCTAAAGGGATGAAACGGAGGTTGAAAGTTTTTGTGGAGAAACCTACTTTTACGCGGGCGAAGCTGCTGGTAGAAGCCAGTCTAATAATAAATGTTACAAATCATTCTACTTTAAAGCTTAGCAATTGTCGATCCCAAAACTTCTGTTTTTTTTTTTTTTGTTGGCCCGTAACAATTTTGACATTGACTAATCTCCAACTTCTGATTTAAGCATGTGGAGTTGAGTATTTCTCAAACTCTACTTTAGCCTGAAAATATGTCAAAATTCGTTATTTATTTAGGGTTTAAGATGTTCTCAACTCAAAATTCTCAATTTGGAAATCTGCCCTAAGTCAGTCAAAACTTGTAGTTACTAATGTGTGCCAATCATAAATGCCAATTCCAACAAATTGTAGCAATAGCTACACATAACATAACTTATAACATTATTAACCTTATAGTGTTCTCACTGTTGAGGCTCTGGTCTTTTATAGGAGAGGGAATGAGCTATAATGGATCACGGGGGTACAGTGCGAGTTATGGTTTTTACATATCTTAAATTTTTTAAAGTGAACACTTCTTTAGGCGTGGTGAGTACTTCATTTTTCACCATTTTGTCCTAAAACAAACTTTTTCGTAATGTCGTTTCCCTTCAATGTTTTGAGAGTAGTGGATTTTTTTTTCGGTGGGAAAATCATCTGATGACATCCCTCGCTCTTGGGCGGAGTGAGAGATAGTGTCAGACTTTTACTGACTAGAAACCCACTCCTGTTCCTTCGTTGCCTTTCGTACCAGGGCCGAGTCTTCCTTTCAGAAGTAGACCCTTGGCCCCAGTAGGCTTCGACCCTGCTGGGCCCCTACGCTTTGCTGACATTTCCTTGAGGCGCACGTGGAACAGTACGCGCTGTCGACGACTTGGGCCCGGTCCGGACGGTTACCGTAGGTCGGATGAAGAGCTACCCATTGCTCACTGTCTGCAAGCCCGCGCCTACGGTGGCCAGAAATTGGGATCGGAATCCCGGCGGCGGTTGGGGCGTGAGGACCGTTGGCTCTCGCGTGCGGCATCCTCCTTTGCTAGCATTACTGCTCCGTAGAAAGAGGCAACCGCCTGCCACTTCTCATCGCTCCTTACCATGGCCAATATGTATGGCAGAGATCGCCGCCACTTGAGAGTAGTGGTGATGCAATAAAATTACACAAATTGAAGCGACTACCTGACTTTAAATTGAAACGTACAAACAAATCGTAAGTCAGGACCACCAGTATCCAAACTTTTATAGAACTAATGAAATAACACTATTAAACAGTATCCAGTAACTACCTTGACAAACACAAACTGTAAGGCCAAACACGTTTGAGCTGAACAGTGTTTGATAGATGTTTTGTTGACAATAGGATCGTTCAAAATGGACAATGTACATTTGAATAGTTGCGCAGATATTTAGATTGGTTACTGACTATATTGTTGCCAAAACCACAAATGCTGAAGTGACCGAATGGGAAGATTCGGCATGTGATGTGATACGTTATGACTACATCAATGGGTATGACCGATCTAAATTCGAACAATGTCTGAAGGTTCCAACACGGGTGGCAGGGAGGTTCCGCTGATTCATTGACTGGTCATACGGCTACTAGTTTGTACAGTATACCGTGCGATCAGTTTATTTGTTTATGATATTATAATTGTTTTCCTCACCCCTACAAGTAATTAGCAAAATTATATAGTTGCTAACTATTGTTTAAAAAATTTAAGATATTGATCCTTCCATATCTTTGGACTTTTTGAAACTAATATGTTTGTTAAAACCTTAAAATTTGTATCTGACAAAATAATTCGAAATAGACGCGACGACAGCAAACTTTGTATTCCAAAATTTCGAACTACATAAGAGCCAACATTGCGTTAAGCGAGCGACGGAGCAGGTGCACGCGCGTGTACCCGTCGCGTGCCGCCGCGCCTACGTTGTGTGCGGCGGTTCCCGTAGCTGAAACCGGATTATTACCTGCGCAGTGTCATTAGTTCAACTTTAACGGTGTGCATGTAGTCGTGTCAATGGAGTACTTCGATGTATTATTACGTATCACTTTTGTATGGGACCTCGCGGGCGCCCGCTTAACACAGCGTCAGCCCTTACTACGTACGAGTTTATTCTGTATGGCGCCAATTATTTTTTCTTTCTACTTTTAAAAATATAATTTATATGAGATGTTAGTACATCTCATTTTTGAATATTTCAATAAAAAATTTATAAAAAGTCTGATAGATTTACCTTAGAGTTAGTTTTCAAATCATATGCAACTGGCACTTTGATTCAAAGTATATTTTATTGACAGTTTTGATATAATTTTATTTTTGGGTTTTTTGTGAAACCCTAAATAAAATTGTATGTATATGTCAGACATATGAGTAGAAAAATCAAAGAAATACCATTTCATAATATAAATCAAATTATGACTGACGCCTTGGCAGACGCCGAAATCTATGACGGATTTTCATTTTAATATAAGTAGGTACTCAAAAAGCACTAAAATATTTTAGTGCTAAAGAATAAAATCTAACACTTCGGAATTTATTGGATACTAAAATCACCCAAGCAAAGAAAATCGAGATACTTGAAGTAAAAGATGAAAGAGAAACTAAAAACGCTGTAGTTACCGGTTCTATAACGATCTGGCAAAGAGCTGGGTGAGCTGATAATGAAATGGACCATGACGATAATGTTTTGATTGATTCCGTAGTCTAATCTGATGATGTTTGCGTTAGTAATTGATATTACAGGTCTGTTTTAATGAATAGTGATTCATTTGATACAAACTGTTATGCAATTGATAACAAAAAGAAAGTTGGTGCTACCAATAATGGCCAAATTGGGGCGGGTATCGCATATATATAAATACGGCGAGTATCCACCCTTACGTTGTTGAAACTTCAACGGTCTGAACTAAGCGTTTCGCTTCGTCGTTTATACCGCATACATCTAAGGACTGGGACAATTTGCCTGCTGCGGTCTTCCCGTCCACCTATAATTTAGCTGTCTTCAAGGCTAGAGTGAATGGGCTCTTAATAAACTAGTGCGCCTGACCATCAATGATTGCATCTCCATCAATGATCCCATCTCATCGCAGTCAAGCACTGGTTTACATAAATTAAAAAAAAATAGTAATTGAAAATATTCCTGAACTCTACTATTAAACGTACGATTCATCGAAAAGAAAAAAGATCTCACTCAATTTCCAGTGTTTGTAAATAACATCAGAGACAGTATTGGAAAGCCTACAAAACCACCAAACTCTCTTGCGTTAGCTTTATGTATACAATGGACGTAGTATCAATTACGTAGGTATGTTGAACTTAGTAGTTGTAAAATATATGAATACAGAAGGCTAGGTTTAAGCAACGAAAGAAAATACACACACATATAGATAGACTTTACATACAGGCGAGTGCAGCGTATTTCTGACCGGCATTTGTTCATCGTACAGTTACATCAGTATCGTTCATGTTTGATCATCGTACAGTATTCCTAAATTAATTATGCACATGCAGATCTTCGCTAATTTTCGTATTCCCGGAAACGCCTGAATCATTGAATCGTAAGCATGAAGAATTATGCATGAAGAAAATGTACTTAACCACTCTATATACATTTCGTCTTCCGACGCTCGGGGAATACGACCGTTGCCGAACAGTGATGAAGATTTCTATGCGCATTATCACTTTGGGAGACCTGTACGTACGCGTCTATGTATATGCGCGCATATTATTGCTTTTTTTTTAGATCCAGCCTTCTGTTCCTATCTGTTTTATATGCTGACTTTAGTATCTTAGTCTGGCGGTGACCACAAGCGTTGTTAAGGGACCAAAACGACGTCAAATTAATTAGTGAGCTTATACACTTATCTTAGTGTCTATTCTCTCTGGTACTGAAGTAAAGTATAGATAATTATGTACATCTACTGGTAGATATCACAACAAGGTGAAGTTATAATTCAAAGCACGGTAAAATTGAAGAAATATATTGCTTGAGCAGTGGTGGCCGAGTGGTAACGGCCCCGACTTACATACGAGTCGTAGATTGCGAGTTCACACCCAGCTAGGCGCATTACTTTGTGTAATTTATTTCGTCACCACTGCTCTCAAAACGGCAAAGGAAAACATCGTGAGGAAACCAGCATGTCCTGGAACCAAAAATTCGAAGACGTGTGACATCCATCAACCCGCACTGGGCCCGCGTATTGGATTACGGCCCATTCCCTCTCTTAGAGAGGAGGCCTGAGTCTCAATAGTGAGAACATTATAAGGCCGACTATGCTATACTTTGCTATATTGCTCGGATCGCTAGTATATGTTTTTGTAAATTACAATGTGTTGTTACTCATTTTGTTCAGTTTCTTTTAGTAAAGATGTTAAGTTTTTGATATGTACTTATGTATTTGTAAACAGAATATCTCAAGTTTGCTGGAAAAAAAACAAATACTGAGTCGCTCCATAAGCTCACTTTTGAGCATGAACTTTTCGTTTTTTATTTATATGTTTTAGTGTGCCATCATTAACATCATCATTTCAGCCGAAAGACGTCCACTGTTGGACATAGGCCTCCCCCAAGCGTTGCCACAACGACCGATTTTGTGCGTCTCGCATCCAGCGCAATCCCGCAACTCTCACCAGATCGTCGGTCCGCCTTGTGGAAGGCCTTCCAACGCTGCGTTTTAGTATGTAATAATGAATAAAACCAGCTTTTTGTTTTGAATAAATTTACTAATTGGCATATGTTTATTTTAACTATATGAATATACTTGCTATTTTTTATGTACCATAATTGTTTGTGCATTATCCTTAGTTGACGATTTGAGAATGTCTTAGACATTAAGTTCTATACCTTTACATTGTATGAATATTAAATAAATAAAAACCAATTAAAATACGCTACTATGTACAGTAATCCCGTCAAACTCCATTCTAGTTTAGTTTCTCAGTGTGTGTGACTCTAGTGTGTGGAATTAATACGGGTCATGCCGGATTATTGGTTTTTGTAAAAGGTCACGAGGATCAAACTTCGGGAACCCAAGATTTGCTAACCGTATATCTTGAATGGAGGTACGATTACGGTTCTAGTGAAGCAGTTAGAGAAAGTAAATAATTCTATAGACACGATGATTTAAATTCCAGGCAGTTCGAATTTCTTTTTGTGTTTAAAGGAGATCGTTCAGGCTACATACATTTTTGAGCCTTTTCTGAAACTTAAAAATGCGAAACTAAAAATTAAAAATTTAACGTTTAAATCAACAAATGTATGAAAATGACAAAAGTCTATGACCAGTGTGTGTTGCCGATGGCTCCGAAACGTGTTTGCTTACAATGGGCCTCATTAGAAGGCTTAAAGTTACTCAAAGGGCAATGGAAAGGGCTATGCTCGGAGTTTCCTTGCGTGATCGCGTCAGAAATGAGCATATCCGCTGGAGAACCAAGGTTACGAAAATAGCCCGAAGAATCGTCAAACTTAAGTAGCAGTGGGCAGGGCACATTGCTCGCAGAACAGATGGTCGATGGGAACGAAAGGTCTGGAATGGCAACCACGTACCGGAAGACGCAGCGTTGGAAGACCTCCCACAAGGTGGACCGATGACCTGGCGAGGGTCGCGGGAATCCAATGGTTGCGAGATGCACAGGACCGGTCATTGTGGCGACATTTGGGGGAGGCCTATGTCCAACAGTGGACGTCTTTTGGCTGAAATGATGATGATGATGAAAATGACGATTTCGCCATTTCAGGGCTTTTCGACCCCTTCGACTATCAGTTGTGAGAGCATTGTGCCCTGCCTGCTCCCACTTAATTTTGGCAATTCTTCTAGCTATGTCGGTAACTTTCGTCCTCTTGTGGTTATCTTTATTCCTGATTCGATTATGGAAGACAACTCTAAGCGCTTTATTTCAGTTAGTAGTAATTAGCATAAGCATAATATTAGCATAATCAGCCTATAAATATTCCCACTGTTGGGACTCAGGCCTTCTCTCTAGGAGAGGGAACGGGCCGTAATCCACCACGCGGGCCCAGTGCGGGTGATGTATATCACATGTCTTCGAATTTTCGGTTCTAGGACATGCCGGTTTCCTCACGACGTTTTGGTGATGAAATAAATTACACAAAGTTATGCGCCTGGCTGGGTTTGAACCCGCGACCTACAACTTTAAGTCGAAACCGTTATCACTGCTCTAACTCTAGCTAAGCGCTTTGCATTACTCTTTTAATTAACTTTAAGTTTTCCATTTTAAAAAGAGGCCTATTGTGAGCGACCACGTTTTAGAGCATTTTTTTAGAAGATATTTCTTCTTTTTATTTATTTACATTAGTGATTTTCTAAATTATATTTTTTCTTTAAATTCCTTATTGTACAGAAAACTTTTCATTAAATACAGTGATTTGGCAATTCATGTACAAAGGCGAGCTTAACTCAACAATGAGTTTTCTCCCAGCAAACCTTTGAGTGACACAGAGAGATAAAATTCGAGGGTAGGATGCAATGTTCAATATATAAATACGTCTAATATATATATATAAATATAGACGTAGTATACACACTAATAATTACTTATGTATACTAATATTATCTCAATTGAGAAAGGAAGTGCTTTTTAATTTTCCTCTTAAAGACTTCCAGCTGTAGCGAAGGAATGTGGGAGAGAGTTCCAGAGACGCACTGCAGTTACAAAAAAGGAGTCATCATAGCGGCTGGAAGTATGATGTGGAGTACGAAGGAGAAGAAAATTGGTAGTGCGGCAGGTTTTGCCCCTTGGAACGAGGTACTCAAAGCGTACACGTAGGTACTGACATTGCATTGGGATTGTGTAGGATAGTATAGAGAAGGGATATAACGTGTGTATCTCGCCAACGCTGAATTGGCAGTCACCTTAACCTGGTCCGAAACTCCGACACGTGGTCGTATTTGCGGAGGCCAAAAATAAAGGGGATGCTCAAATTCCTGCCCAATTACTTGCACAATTTACTTAGGCTGTGTATTATTATATACAAGCCTTTATTAGTGGCTTCGATCGAATCCATATGTTACTCAGTGATAAAGCAGCTTTCTATTGGTGAAAGAACTTTTAAAATCGGTCTAGTAGTTTTTGAGCTAGAAATTTTTGCTTTTCCATATTTTCCTTTTGAGTTACAAAATGAAAATACGGAACCCTTATTGGATCACTTTGTTCTTCGTACGTCCGACTATCTGTCTGTCTGTCAAGACTCTTTATTCCAGGAACCCTGGAGGTATCAAGTTGAAATTAACACCATACACTCAAATCTGCGGTCTCTTGCTGTGCAAAAAATCAAATTTCTAAGTTAACGATAAAAACAGATACGGCCGTTTATGTCTCAAAAAACGACACTCTCAAGGAAATCAAAATTCATAGGGTATTTCCGGGTGAACCATGGTTCTGAAATTTTTCATAAAGCAAGGTCCTATAAGACCTTGCACATGTATAAGAATAAATCTGAAAACTGTAAATTTGTTGTTACGTCACAACAACAAAAAAATTACGATTTTGGAAAAATCTACAAAACTCCGGGAACGAGTCCAACTCGCACTTGCCCAGTTTTTTATATATTTAAGTATTAGTATATTTATGCATTTATATATCTCAGGATCCTAAGGTCTTGGTCCTTTGCAAGGAGTACGAGGAGCCGAAGCCAATTTGCAGATTTTAGACGCTTATAATGGAACGTGATACCAACCGATGAATATTCCTGTACGCGCTATGCTAGTTCATCCAAAGATAAACCCTGGTTGTTGAACAACTATTGCAACATATGGGAAACAAAGATAATAAGGCTATGGCTTTTGGAGTCTTAAGTGCTCTGGTAACCAGGAACTATGTTAAGACTACGGCCCCTGCTTGAACAATGTTATTAATATCCATCGATAAAAGGCAGGGGGTGACTTGCACACTCAATAAATGGGCCCCGAAAAACGATCGCTAGCACGAAGTGACGTAGCAACAAGAGGGCAACATATCCTGAGGTGTTTGAGGAGTAAAGAGGTATAACACGGCTATCAAGACAATCCTAGAAGTACGGTCCCCCTAGCAGCACTTCTCTGGATTATTAATATATTTATTATAATATATGATATATATATACATTGATCATTCGTTTTGAGGGATAAAGTATATGTATTTTCTTTTTATTTCTAAATTATATGTTAGTTAGTTTTTTTTTTCGTCTTCAATGTGTATGGATTTGTTATTAGGGTATTATTGTTTTTATTAAATGTATTTTTTTAGTTTGTAAGTTTCTACTCTTGGACATCCTCTGTAACGTTGTACAAGTGCTTGTAAATAAATAAATAAAAATATATTTATTAATAAATATGCTTAACTTAACCTAATTAAAATTAACAAAATAAAAGCAATAAAGTACTAAAAAAGGAATCTAAAGTACGGCGTCGAAAAACTCCTCCGCATCGCTTCGACTAATAATGTACCCAAAAGACTGGCGGTATCGCCACTCTGAATGGCAATATCCTTTGTCCGAAGTAAAAGCCAGCCCTTGGGTCACGCGAAGTGTCAACGAGGCGTTTTAAAAGTTCTTTAAATGATTTGTTAGCACTCAGACCCCACGATCCGAGAGTTTCAACCCCAAACTGCTCGGAAATATAACTACCAACAAGGTTATTATATCTCAGCCGTTTGAGGTTCTCTGCAGCCGCTGCGGCAGCACCGGCACAGCACGATAGCTCGTTGTGCTGTGCCGGTCGGGCCGGAAGATAAGATGGTGCAAGAGTATCGACACAAGTAGCGTCCTGCACTAAAGGCCTATCCATCTTCCATGAAAATAAAGACATACAGTCCGGTCTTTTGCCACCGTTGCGTGCCAGGCCATGAGGTTTCAATGCGGCTGAAAATTATGTATTATTATTGTTACAGATATAGGTATATTTTTTTACTACAGTGAATGTGGTTTAATTAACTTTTGGAGGTGGGCGGAACAGAGAGGAAAGTCCCGCAAACCTCCGTTGAAAAGGGAGGATCCTCCGGCCAGACGGGTGTTATGCCTGGTGGGCAGCTGCCCGAGAGATAATTTTCGGGCTGTTCTATATGTTATAATCGCGCGGAGAACTTTGATTGCGCGATGCAGGATTAGTTCTTATGTGACGTCATAGATGTCGCTACAAACTTACAGATGTTCTCAATACTCAATACTTTATTGCAATCCATATGTATACGTAGATGGTGTTGAAAATTGTCAGATTAATATGAACCCTGTCGGATTTTCCCACCCAATAAAAAAAAAAAAAAAAAAAACCCTGTCGGGCTCAGCAACGTTAGCAGAGAGGAAGAGGGCTAAGTGGTAATTCACGGAATTCAATAGAATTGTAGATTTAATGTGAAGCGTTTAATTATGTATGTACATCATAATTATGTCTGTGTATAAGTAAATTATGTCAGATATTTACGTTTATCTTGTGTCGTCATTATTATTAAATTATTCGAATAAAATTAAATGATAAATGATAAATGATAAATGATATTTATTTTGTAAATAGGTTTAAAAAAAACACTTTTACACGTCAATCTTTTTTTTTGTCATTTTAAACTAGATGAGGCCGGTGTTTCCTAGCTGACTACCCTGAGAAGAAACACCGAAACAAACTCAGGGGTCAAAGTCTCTTTTAAAGTCCATACAGTTAATATGTAATGGTCAAATCACATGAGAACAGTGCAGATTTGTCTGAGATGGTCTTTTGAAGAAAGAACCATACAAATTTGAGTGGACCTGTCCAGTCAGTGCAAGCATTCGTCAGTATTCGCAAAGCTCAACCCAGGACTACTAAGGAGCTCAACGAATTGACGAACAATACCAAGGAAAGGACATTTGGGTAGGCCGCAGAATATACTCAAATTGCCAGACATACGTTAAAATTACTGAAAAGGAAAAAAAAAAAAAAAGGCAATCAACATTGTTCTCACGTTCACAATAATAAAAGTAAATATATAATTTACAAAATGTAATTTACTTAATAAAGTAAATATTGATGTCAAAAATAAAAATAAATAAAGTCAAATTGCAAAATAAAAATAATCTACAATATCAAATTGTAAAATAATAACAATAATAAAGAGCACAATTGAAAATAAAAATAAAAGAGAAAAATAAGACAACAGTTGTAGTGCGTACTGGAGCAAAATTATGTATGGACATTATTTTATTACGTTTGTTATAAAAAAACCGTACAAACATGAAAGGTAAATTGCGGTTTACGATTTATGACGTATTAAAAAAAAAAAACTACTTACTAGATCTCGTTCAAACCAATTTTCGGTGGAAGTTTGCATGGTAATCTACATCATATATATATTTTTTTAATTTTTATCATTCTCTTATTTTAGAAGTTACAGAGGCGGGGGGCATTTTACGGCTTTAGAAGTGTCTCTCTCATTTTTGAAGACCTATTCATAAATATCCCACACGTATGGGTTTGATGAAAAATATATTTTGAGTTTCAGTTCTAAGTATGGGAACCCCCAAAATTTATTGTTTTATTTTATAATTTTGTGTGAAAATCTTAATGCGGTTCAGAGAATACATCTACTTACCAAGTTTCACCAGTATAGTTCTTATAGTTTCATGACATGACAAATCTATAAGGGTTTCGGGTTTTTTGCCATTTGGCTGCGGAACCCTAAAATAGGTAGTACTAATATCTTACATAATATACTGTGTTTATTGGAAATGGATTTCTTACCTCTGAATGCTGTAAATGAATGGCTTGAAACCTTTGGTCCGAGCTGTATGTAGTCAAGCCAACTGTTAGGAGGTGATAGTCTTTTCTTCTTATCCACGATACCTGGAACAACGGAGATAAACAAATTATCATAAACAGTTAAGACTGCTTTCGCAAATGATCTTGAGTTCTAAACAATCAGCCGGTTATCGACTACCAAGACGTTAGCAGCTTTGTGGCGTACGTCAGTTCTATGTTTGGGAGATTCCTGCACCTGATTCGGGTGGAAGAAACACCCAGGTCACCATTATGCGGACCGCCCCGAGGACGCAGTCGAGTATACGGCGGGAGTGAGAGTCTTCGTGGGGGCTGTCAACGACGGCGCCTCTCGTGCCGGGCCCGGTACAGGCCGTGGGCCAGAGTGAAGGGAATGCGTGGCGGTCGCTTTTTTCCGCGAAGCATTAACGCTAGTGAAGGCCGCACACCGCGTAAGGGAACGGAGGTCCCCGACCCCGACTTCCAGTCATCGTAGGCATGGACTTGTAGATGACGGGCAATTGGTAGCTCGCCGTCCGGCTATCCAGTAACCGTATGGACCGAGCCCGAGTCGTCGACGGCTCGTAGTATTCCACCCACGCCTTAAGAGTCAAATTGTCAGCAAAACCGTAGGGGACAAGCAGGGCCGAACCCTACTGGGGCCGTTGGTTGAAAAGTCCGAAAGGAAAACATACGTGTGGTTTTAGTCAGTAAAAGTCTAATACACCCTCCCGTACTGCCTTAAAGTGGGAGAAATCATTGAATGACTTTTCACCTTACAAAATGAAAATTTTGGACTTCTTGAAATTGCTACCGTCACACATTTGAAAGAATGCCAAGTATCATAACTAGAGATTGAAATAGGTAGAGTATATTTACCTAAAATTCGAGGAAACTAAGTAACACAGAGTTAATAATACCTCCTCAAAATCGGGAATCTTATATTATGATCTAGAGTTGCATACTAAAACTTTTAGGTTAAAACAAAGCTCTTTAATTTAACAGTTTTAGTGCGAAACTCTAAAAACGTAATACGATTCTTCAATATCCGAGGTACGGAGGTATCTTATTACCAACTTCCAAACTACGGGTTTATCATCGTCATTATCATCATTTTAGCCGAAAGACGTCCACTGTTGGACATAGGCCTCCTCCGAGCGACGCCACAACGACCGATCCTGTGACTGACTCCCGCGACACTCACCATGTTGTCGATCCACCTTATGAGACGTCTTCCAACGCTGCATTTTCGGGTGCGCGGTCGCCACTCAAGAACCTTTCGGCCCCATCGACCATCCATTCTACGTTTCTCGTTCTCGCCATTTTAGTTTGGTGATTCTTCGGCCTATGTCGGCGACCTTGGTTATCCTGCGGATATCTTCTTCTTTATGCGATCACGCAAGGAAACTCCGAGCATAGCCCTTTCCATTGCCCTTTGGGTAACTGTAAGCCTTCTGATGAGGCCCATTGTAAGCGACCATGTTTCAGTACCATATGTCATCAATACAACTACGGGTTGTACGAGAGTAATTCCTAAAAGAAAAACCCAATAGTACTTTTTGGCCGATCCGGGCATTTTGGGACTTCTGAGTCGGGTAAAAAGTGCTCTACAATCGCGCTTGCGAACACCAGACCAACGAGTCAGGTCAAATCGGATCGATACGGCTTACACAAATATTTCAAAGACGACAGTTTTATGCATGTCTTTGTCTTAATCCTTGAAACTTAATCAGCTGTCCAAGTCTGGATGAAATTCAGCACACAGGTAGACGTTTTATTGGAACAGGTCAGTAGATACTGTTGCGATATCAATGACTACATAGGAACTAAAATTCCAAATTCTGCATCGCGCAATCAAAGTTCTCTACGCGCTTTGAACAAATACAAAAGCCCGAAATCATCTATCGAGCAGTTGCGGAAACCAGACATAATACCCGTCTGGTCGGAGGATCCTCCCTTTTCAACGAAGTTATGTGGGATTTTATACCCTGTTTAACATACCTCTAAAATAATTTATTTATTTATATCAGATACATCTATATTAGTGTCATTTACAAAACTACCTTAGTACAGATAGCGACGCCCGGAGGACACGGTGGAGCACACAGTAAAGGTGTGCGCCGCTTGGGCAGAGCAACGCCGTGTCCTCGTGAGGGCAATCAGTGGCGGCGGTCTCTCACAGTCATTATGCCTACAGCTAAGGAGTGAAATTCCTTACCGGAATCTGTGTTTCCCGATGGCTACAATCCGATAATCTTTATGTCAAGAGTGAATAGGTTACTTCTAGGTAAGCGCGTTCCATCGTCGACCACATCGTCGCTTTCCATCAGGTGAGATAGCGGTCAAGCGCGAACCTATCAAGAATAAAAAAAACCGCAGGCGCGGGCTTGCGGATGGCGAGCAATGGGTGGCTCACCGTCCGACCGTGTAGAAAGACTGGCAAAACGTCTAGAACAGAGTGAGTTTCACTCTTCTCTAGTACATCTAGTAGTAGTTTTCGCGGTACTATGTTCTCTTGGGACAATTTTCTACTAAGACACGTGCAGAACCACTGGCTGAAATTATAAAAAAAACTGGGCAAGTGCAAGTCAGACTCGCGACCTGAGGGTTCCGTAAAACTTTCATATGCAAAGAGATCCTGATTGAATTCTCGAAGTTTTTTCCAAATCTTAAAAAAAGATTCTTTTTTTTGTGACGTAACAACAAATTTTCTGTTTTCGGATTTATTCCTATACTTTGCTTTATGCAGAAATTCAGAATTCTGGGTCAACGGAAAGTACTCTAGAATCTTGGTTCTCTTGAATGTCGAAATATACGTTTTTAGCGACATAAACGGCCATATCTTTTTTTTCCGTTAACTTATAAGTTTCATTTTTCACAGCTTCAAGGGATCGCAAACCTAAGTATATGGCTTTAATTTCAACTCAATACGTCCACACATTCTTGAGATAAAGGGTCTTGACAGACAAACAGACAGACAGACAGACAGACGGATAACAAAGTGATCCTATAAGGGTTCCGTTTTTTCCTTTTAAGGTATGGAATCCTAAAAAGAGTAAAAAATAAATTACAACAATTAAGATTGCAACTTATAAATTGCCAGTTCCAAAAATCAACTAAAAAAAATAACGTTCACGTTCTTGTACCAGAAATTTTTCTCTTAACTTGCAATTGAGAACAGTCTGGGTGTCTGCCAATGCATTTAAGTAGCACTAAGACCAATTTATTGGTTACTTCGAACGGTGTTAAATGGCGTCTCATAAGTCGATATGTCTAGTGAACTCTGCTATGTGTTAAGTTAAACTGGGTTCTTGTCTAAAGATTAACTGTGTTAAGATACAGAATTCGTGAATATTTAAGTATTAATACTAGATATTTCACTTTTACACACAACTTAGTTCTTGATTTCTATTGATCTTGGATGGGAATTTATGAAATAACTTCTCTCGCTCTGGATGGACCGAGAAGAAGTGTCAGAATTTTCTGTTGTTGTTCACCCATCTCCCTTCATTTACCTTATAATTCCATTGCCATGGTAAATCTTCCAAACAATCTCGCAGGTCAAGTAAGATCCTGCTGACAATTCGAGGGATTTTGAAGAAATTTCATTGTTTTTTATTTAAAAGATTCGTGTGCTCTATAAGAAAAAACAATGAATTTTATTTAACTATAAAAACGAATTTGCATTGATCGTGTGTAACTCTTTTTGGGGTGCCGTATCTCAAAAGGTTGGCCCAATGGTTGACTGGTCAGGGTGGGAGGATGTACCGCCGAGCCGCTTCGGGCGGGCCCCATTCGCGCTGATAGCACGGGAATGCGAGCCGTGACGGTTAGCTGCCCCGTGTCGGCGGCTAAGACCATCACTGGGGAGGGCCGACGGCTTCTGGTAGGCTGGGTCTCCGTGCAGGTAAAACTGCTGGAGCCCAGACCTCTGCGGTGCTATCGCTGCCACGTGGGCCAACACGTGGGGGCCTGTTGCGCCGCGGAGGTGGACCGCAGTGACCGCTGCTTCCAGTGTGGTCAGCCCGGTCACAAGGCGGTTGAATTCCGTGCAACGCCGCACTGCTACGCATGTGCGGCGGCAGGCAAGCCGGCCGACCACCGGGCTGGGGGCAGGTCCTGCGACCCCTCCGCCAAAGCCAAGGGCAAGGTCCGGAGGCCCATTCACCCCGATGTCCTCACCGCCGTAGCCTCGTCTTTGGCTGCCGCCGCTGTCGCCGCTGCAACCCCAGCGGCAGGGCCCCCTCGTAGGGCTCGGGAGGAGACTGTAATGGACTGTCAATAACGGGTCCATTACGTCTCCTCCAGGCGAACATCAACCACTGCGCCCCCGCTCAGGATCTGTTGCTCCAGAGCATGGCGCAGTGGTCGATCAACATCGCCGTGGTCTCCGAGCCGTATCATGTCCTGCCCAGGGGAGACTGGGTTCAGGACCTGAATGGCTCGGTGACTCTAATTTCGTCGGCCGCTGCCGGTACTCCGTCTTTCGAGGCCGTCACGAGAGGACGGGGTTGCGTAGCAGCGCGGTTCGGGGACATGGCAGTGGTGGGCGTCTACCTGTCCCCGAATAGAACGCTCGCCGATCTCCACATCTCCCTTATGGAGCTGAATGCCGTCGTCGCTGGGTTTGATTCCCTCCCCGTGGTCGTTTGCGGGGACTTCAATGCCAAGAACTTGGCTTGGGGTTCCCGGTATACAGACCAGCGGGGTCGGATGGTGGAGGACTGGGCTCTGGAGACAGGCCTGGTCGTCCTAAACCGGGGTTCTGTCCCCACGTGTGTGCGGATGCAGGGCGAGTCAGTGGTGGACATATCGTTCGCCAGTCCTGCTCTGTCTCCGCGTGTCGTCGACTGGCGCGTCATGGAGGGGGTGGAGACGTACTCAGACCACCGGTACATCCGGTTTGACGTCTCCGCCCAGACCTCGATCGCGCCGGTCCAACAGACCCCGTGTGGTCCGCGTTGGGCGCTGAAACAGCTGGACCGGGAGCTCCTCCTGGAAGCCGCGACGGTACAGGCCTGGGTGCAAGCACCGGACAGGCCTGTCGACATCGACGTCGAGGCAGAGTGGTTCCGGGAGGCCATGTTGCAAATCTGTGACGTGGCAATGCCCCGAGTCCGGCCAGGACGTGCCCGGCGCCAGGTGTATTGGTGGTCGCCGGAGATAGCGGCACTGCGCAATGCGTGCAATGTAAGTTCGGGAGGTTCCTGCACCGGATCCGTGCGGAAGAAACGCCCGGGTGTCACCATTGCGTAGACCGCCCGGAGGACACGGTGGAACACACAGTAGAGGTGTGCCCCGCTTGAGCAGAGCAACGCCGTGTCCTCTTGGGGGCAATCGGCGGCGGCGATCTCTCGCGTCGGGCCTTGGTACAGGCCATGGTCCGGAGCGAGGAGGAGTGGCAGGCGGTCGCCTCCTTCTGCAAAGCAGTAATGCTAGCAAAGGAGGCGGCCGATCGCGTGAGGCAACGGTCCTCACTCCCCAACCGCCGCCGGGACTCCGATCCCGATTTCCGGCCACCGTAGGCGCGGGCTTGCGGACGGCGAGCAATGGGTGGCTCGCTGTCCGGCCGTCCGGTAATCGGACCGAGCCTAAGTCGTCGACGGCGCGTACTGTTTCACGCGCGCCTCAAGGAGATGTCAGCAACTGTAGGGGCCCAGCAGGGTCGAAGCCTGCTTGGGCCAAGGGTCTGATTCTGAAAGGAAGACTCGGCCCCAGTACGTAAGGCAACGAGGGAACAGGAGTGGGTTTTTAGTCAGTAAAAGTCTGACACTATCTCCCGCCCCGCCCAAGAGCGGGGGATGTCATAAGATGATTTTCCCAACGGAAAAAAAAAAAAAAAATGGTTGACTGGTAGAGAATGCTTTATGGCATTAAGTCCACCTATGTACCACCACTGCATATGAAGTTTAAATAAATAAATAAAAGGAAGAAACGGAAACCTTTTAGGATCACTTTATTGTCCGTATGTCTGTCTGATTTTTTGTCAAGATCCTTTATCTCAGGAACGCGTGGAGGTATCGAGTTGAAATTAAAACCATACACTCGGGTCTGCAGTCTCTTGAAACTGTGAAAAAATCGAACTTCTAAGTTTAAATTACTTTCCGTTGACCCAGAATCCTGAAATTTGTCATGAAGCAGTCTCATAAATCTCTTGCGTGGGCATTTTGTGGCATGGAGGTGTTACACCACCATCTTCCAAACTTTGCAAGCACAAATTTTGCTAGCGCTCAAGCTTATTTAATAGCTCCTCAGTGGCATCCAGGTAGCAGGTATCAGCATAATCGATGACCGGCTGAATTAGAGTTTAAGCTAAACAAATTTTGGTTTTAAATGGAAGAAACTTTTGAAGGGATTTAAGAGTGTGGAAGGAAAAGTGTATCTTACGGCTAACTTCGTTTACCTTAGCTCGCCAAGAGAGGTTGATGTCGATTAAAACACCAAGATTCTTAGCTATGTCAATATATGCAGTTGTCAAACCGTTAAGGGATAATGGCGTCAAGGTAGAAATGTTAAGCGCATTGCGATAATATCGACTTCCTATGAGCATAGCCTGAGACCTTGAAGGATTAATCTGTAAGCCGTAAGACTTGGCCCACTGAATAATACTCTCCAGGTCACGATTCATGGCATTATCGCGGAGTCTATTTCAGCCAATGTGAAGTGACGATAAAGCTACAAATCGTCTGCGTAAAGATGGAAGTTGGAAGTGATAACCTTAGTAACAGTATTTATAAATATAATGAAAAGAAGAGGAGTGAGAACACAACCCTGAGGAACACCAGCAGTGAGATCACACCAATCAGGGAAAATCTCATCAAGGTGGACACACTGAGACCGACCCCGAAGATAAGAGTCAAACCAGGCTAACGCAGAGGCAGAGAAATTAATAGACTCAAGAACTCCAAGCAGTATGTCAAAATCTACGGAGTTGAACGCACAACTGAAGTCAAGTAGAACTAGTACAGTAAGAAATTTGTTGACCATAGCCAGGCGGATGTCGTCAGTGACTTTCAAAAGTGCAGTAATGTAGGGTGAAGAGTTGAGGTATCCCGTTTTGTACGCGTCGAGGAAGCTGAGCGATGGAGAGAAGAAATATTCCACTACGGAAAAGAAGTGTCTTGCTTTGATGTGGGCTCTGAATCTCTCGCTTTAGGGAGGAGTTATTTAATATATCCCCCAAAAAAACCGCTTTGGTAATTCTAAATCGTATTTTCAAATGTTCCTTCAAGTAGAAAATAATATTTTATTAGAAAAAAAAAATCAATCACTACACACGCCCTGTAACTTGAACTATTTTTCAAACTCACACGCTTCAGTAGGCTTGAAAATGAACCCTAGGCGGGTGAATTTTCTAGTTTATTCTCACAAAATAAATTGTAGGACCGGAGTTCATTTACCAATTAATTTAATGTGGGCCCGTAAGGTTCTCGGCTAGGCTTATTTCTAAATACGGTTCAATATTCAGTGAACGAGAAAATATATTCTGAAATGGAGGGACTTAGATTGGTGTAGTGTTTAGTAATGCGATTTTAGAGTGATTGTGTTGGGGTTGATTGAAGTGATGACTCATAAGTTGTCACTCATGTGTCCAGAGGTCAGAATAGGTAGCGTATATTTAGATAACTCAAGTTTATGGAAATAAGTAACATAGAGTTGATAATCATCATCTCCTTAGCATTTTTTCAACTAGCATGGGCCCTGATGGGCCCCTACGGTTTGCTGACATCTCTTTGAAGAGCGCGTCAACGCCATATCGATGACTGGGGCTCAGCCTAGTCGCTTACCGGACTGCCGGACGGCGAGCTATCCATGTTTCGACGTCCGGAAACCCTTATCTACCGTAGTAGTTAGGGTCGGGGTCTCGGCGGCTGGGGCGTGAGGATGTTCATTTCCTCACACAGGTGCCACTTCCCTTTTGCCAACTTGCCTGGGGTCAGCTTCCAGTCTAACTGGATGCGGCTGAATACCCGTGTTTTACATAGAGCGACTGCCTATCAGACCTTCATAACCCAGTTACTGGTCGTCATGATACTCCTTGGATAGACTGATGGTTAGACTTTCTGATTTTAAAGGGGTATCGTGAGGCCCAGTAACTATACAGTAACAAAGCGGTTTTTTTGTGGGGATATATTAAATAACTCCTCCCTAAAGCGAGAGATTCAGCGCCCATATCAAAGCAAGACACTCCTTCTCCGTAGTGGAATATTTTTTCTCTCCATCGCTCAGCTTCCTCGACGCGTACGAAACGGGATACATCAACTCTTCGCCCTGCATTGAACAGCAACCTACTGCTTCATCACACGTGTGATACATATAAACGTTTACCAACGTGTTACCAACAGAGAATGGATCACATAGGTACCGAGACCATCCGGCTTAGCGACGTCAGCTACCACGCCGAGAAGTGCAGGCGATGCAGAGACATTCCACACGCCTAGTTTATTTTTTTATCCTTGATAGGTTCGCGCTTGACCGCTATCTCACGTGATGGAAAGCGACGATGCGGTCAACGATGGAGCGCTCACCTAGAAGTAACCTATTCACTCTTGACTTAAAGATTCCCGTATTATAGCCATCAGGAAACAGATTCCGGCAAAGAACTCCACTCCTTAGCTGTACGCACAATGAATGTGTTCCCAAAACGTTTTATGCGTATAGGTGGGATGTCCACCATGTACCGGTGGCGTATTGCCGTACGCCTGGTGGTCCTATGATGGAACGGACTAGGCGGAATTAGGTTATGCAATTCCGACGCACACTCTCCGAAATGCAACCGGTAGAAAGCCGACAGGCTAGCAACTCGGCGTCAATGCTCAAGACTACAATTCAAGATACAATTTATGGCCTAGGCATAATTTTAATAACAGAAGTAATTGGTCTCCTATTGCCCCCAGCCGTGAAAACCCATTGTTACCCGGCGCCTTCACCACTATGTCGCACTCTGCGACGGTAGAATTGAGGTACGGGACTGTTCTTCAATGAAATACTTGATATATATTTAAAAAAAACTTGGCAAGTGCGAGTCAGACTCGCGCACTGAGGGTTCCGTACAAACTTGAAAGGTAAATTGCGGTTTAGGATTTATAACGTATTAAAAAAAAAAACTACTAACTAGATCTCGTTATCTCGTTCAAACTAATTTTCGGTGGAAGTTTGCATGATAATGTACATCATATATTTTTTTAGTTTTATCATTCTCTTATTTAAGAAGTTACGGGGGGGCATACATTTTACCACTTTAGAAGTGTCTCTCGCGCAAACTATTAAGTTTAGAATAAAATGATATTAGAAACCTGAATATCATTTTTGAAGACCTATCCATAGATACCCCAAACGTATGGATTTGATATAAAAAAAAAATTGAGTTTCAGTTCTAAGTATCCCCAAAATTTATTGTTTTTTTTTTTCTATACTTGTGTCTAAATCTTAATGCGGTTCACAGAATAAATCTACTTACCAAGTTTTAACAGTATAGTTCTTATAGTTTCGGAAAAAAGTGGCTGTGACATACGAACGGACAGACAGACAGCCATGACGAATCTATAAGGGTTCCGTTTTTTGCCAATTGGTTACGGAACCCTAAAAATCCTTATACTTTTCTTCAAGTTTCAATTTTAGCACATCGCGCTACAATGGCTATGTCCGAACTGAAAAAACTAGACCTTTTTTTATTCTAAAAGTCATTAAAAGATTTGCCACCTTAAAAAAATACGAATAGCATTTCATTTCAACATTTAGACAGAGAACCCCAAAAAATATGCTTTGATTTATCGAAATGTGCAATCAATCATTCAATAAAATTGAAACAATCTTGAAAATTAAAAAAAAAAGACTAAATTGGCCGCAGTGGTGTTATTCAAAAGCGAATTTTATATAGAAAATCTTTTTCTGATTTCTTCGTTCAATTCAGCAACAGGTGGTGTTGAAAATGGGGTTTAGTTAGTCTAGCGTTTGATCTCGGGGGATATTAATAATATCAAGCTGTAGTGGTCCCATTGCAAGCAGGGTCCTTCGTGTTATAAAAATGAAATGAAGTATTTTTCAGCGCTGTTGACAATTTTTTTGACGGTACAGTTGACGTTGAGCAATTGGCTGTTGAACTGCGTATCATCATTTCAGCTGAAAGACGTCCATTGTTGAACATAGGCCTCCCCCAAAAGTCGCCACAATGACCGGTCCTATGCATCTCGTATCCATCGAATTCCCACGACCCTCACCAGAGCATCGGTCCACGAAAATAATTGTGTGACGTGCAGATGCGCACTAGGGTTTGGGTCCCGGGATGTCTCGTCTCTCAAAGTCCCGAGATTTTCGGGTCGAGATTCGAGACGAGACAAGATTGTCGAAATTGTTATTTGAAATTTCTATATAAAGCCTTAAATATAATTAAACCGACATCTGTTGAAAACAAAAGAGTTTTCTCCTTATCCGGTGGTATTATGACAAAAATCCGAAACTGTTGGAAAAAGCTGTTGACGCTTTGATTTTTTTTAAAAGCCTATCTTATTAAATCAGCAAAGAAGTCTAATTACTGTGTTAGTTAATTATTCAAAAGACTAATTTTTGAGTCTATTTTATTATTTATAATTAGATTATTTAATTTTTTAACAAATCTGTGTTTATGACAATTTTATAATGTTGTGACCGTATGTAGATAGGTAGGTAATGTAGATAGTACAATCACATAATAATAGTAAAATTATCAAGAATTAGTATGATTTTTAACTAAGTTCGTTTTATAACTATGAGATTAAACCGCTTAAAAGTGAATCAGTGTTCGATTAAAAGAAATAAACAAAGCAATTATTAAAACTGAAATTAACGTTAAAGTTATTATGATTTAATTTTACGTTTAATAAATGTTGTTAGTGTACAAAAAAAAAATGCCTCATTCAATACGTTTCACCAGAAACTAACTCAATTAAAATTCTTCAAAAATGGCTTACGTCTTTAAAAAAAAAACAAACAAAAAAGGCTTCAAAGACTCACTCAAACTCGAAGTACCGGGTTTTCCCGGGATTTCCCGGGACTTTACTTTGATTGTAGGCTTTTTTTTTTTTTTTTTATTCTCAATAGGTTCGCGCTTGACCGCCATCTCACCTGATGGAAAGCGATGATGCGGTCGACGATGGAACGCGCTTACCTAGAAGTAACCTATTCACTCTTGACTTAAAGATTACCGGGTTGTAGCTATCAGCTGTAGGCTGTCGCGTGTCCCGGGACTTTGAAATGGTCGGGAATCCTAAAACCCAAATGCGCACATCTCACATGTTGACATCCCACCCTTACGCACATAACATTTTGGAGTGAATAAAGGAGTGGAATTCCATGCCAGAGTTTGTGTTTGCAGGTACCTTCAACCTGGGTTCTATAAATCGGGAGTGAAAAGATTACTTCTAAGTTAGTATTCAAATGCGAGGTTACTGACTGATCATCAATGATAAAATATCTTCATTCTATCAGTTCGTTATAACCTTTGGGAAATACATTCGTAAATGTTTATGTCTCCCGACAGCCAAGAAGTTAACGCTAAAGTCTAATTCCAAAACTTGCAGAGTAGCCCAATAATTAGAAAGATATCTCTCCCTATTGGGCACTCCATAAAACTTCCTCTAACAAACTTCACCGGTAGCTACAACCTAGGGGTTTTTAAATCAAGAGGGAATAGGTCACTTCTAGGCAAGCTTGCTTCATTCTCGGCCACGCCATCGCTTACCATCAGGTGAGAAAGTGATCAAAATGAGCATAATAAAAAAAAAATTCAGCCACAATCTGACAATAAATCCCATTTAGATATTGACTATTATTCTTTTATGTACAATACTATAGGTGCTCACACCACACATGCTTACGCGACAAAATATATATTCGCCAAGCGGGACCGTGGCGTACGCGAGTGCCAGTCCCTTACGCACAGTGGTGGTGCAAACATATCTACAAATTAAAACACACGGTAAGCCGCGTACGTACCATGTCAGGACAATAGATGTAAACCATAATGTGAACTGAACCAATAAATCTTCATGTAACTTTCTGCAGTGGCTTTTAATCATACTCCCTACACAAGGCTACACCCAACCCAGGATACACGCACACCACCACCAAAATCAAAAATCAAATCAAATCAAAAGCATTTTATTTCAAAGAAACCACTTACATGCACTTTTGAAATGTCAAGAAGTCAGTCAGTCAGGAAAAATGATGCTAATTGCACATTCCAAAGCGTAGATCTCTATGGAGCAGAATGTGCAAGAAACTCCATGGATACTCTTTTCAATCATGTTTTGTAATTACAGATATATCTGTTACATGTTTCTTGACGCTATCATGTGAGAACAATGTAAATAAAGTAAAAATAAAAACTAAGTATAAATATTAAAATAGGAACTGGCAGCTAAGAGATGACCAGTAGTCTCAACTGACAGCGCCCGTTCACGGACATGACGCTAATATTAGTACCACTCAGCTCAATCATTTTGAAGGGAACCGAATGATCCAACACATGCGCCACCATCAGTGAGACATTTGAGTGAGCGTGACAAACTCTCAACTGCCATGCTCATTTATGTCAAACAAGTCCAATAGTAACATAAAAATCATAAAATAACTCCATTGTACTCACATTTACAAACTTTGAAAAAAATGCTTCTATATTAAACAATACTTATAACATTTTACAATTTAAAAAAAAAACATTAATAAATATTAATTTCCAAACTAATTAATTAAAAGCCCGGTGGTAGTGGAGCTGGACCAGCACCAAGGGACTCAAAAATACTGACGCTATAATACCTGATATATCAAAATTTACCAGTACAGTTATGCGTGTATTAATTTCGCAAAAATGCCCGCTGGCAACACTGGTTGAAATTGGTTAAAATAATTTAGCCATCATTGATTATGGTTCCAATGAGTTTCTATTGCGATAGTGTGAATTCATTGTAATGTTCTGTTACTAGAAATTGAGCAGTGGTAGCTAAAAGATTGGATACAAATTTCGTCATTCAGAATCAGGCCTCGTACAAGGTGGACCAATGAATTGGTAACGGTTGCGGGAGTCCGATGGATGCGAAACGCACAGGACCATCCATTGTGGCGACACTTGGGGGAGGCCTATGTCCAGCAGTCGCCGACATCGCCAAACTTAAGTGGCAGTGGGCAGGGCACATTACTCGTAGAACAGATGGTCGATGGAGCCGAAATGTTCTGAAGTGGTGACCGTGCACCGGAAGGTGCAGCGTTGGAAATCCTCAAACAAGGTGGACCGATGAACCGGTGATGAACTGGTGGGAATGCAAAGGATGCGAAACGCACAGGACCGTTCATTGCGGCGACACTTGGGGGAGGCCTATGTCCAGCAGTGGACGTCTTTCGGCTGAAATGATGACGATGATGATGATATTAATTGTAGATCGTGGTTCCAATGAGTTTCTATTGCGATAGTGTGGCTTCATTATAATGCTCTGTTACTAGAAATTGAGCAGTGGTAGCTAAAAGAATCTCGATTAAATATGCAAGGTTTCTCTGTCTCACACAGATATATTATTTTTTATACTTTGTATTTAACAAAAACATTATGAACGGCCAAAGTTTACGCAAAATAGCAGATCTTCAGAGGTCTTTACTGGATTAATCTTACACAAATTTATGTTTGGATTTAATTAGAAATCTAGATACAAGATATCTGTGTCCCCAAAATATCTGGTGACAAATGTGATATAACGTCATAATCACGTAAGAACGGTTGTCATCATCATCATTGTCTTCCTGCCCTTGTCCCGTGTTATTTGGGGTCGGCGCAACACGTTTTTCGCAACGTCTTCCACTCTGCCCTGTCACTCGTCATGCTATTACTAACTTCCTTTTCTTTCATATCACTCTTCACACAATTTATTTATTTATTTAAACTTTATGTACAGTGGTGGCACATAGGCGGACTTAATGCCACAAAGCATTCTCTACCAGTCAACCAGTCAACAATCCATCCATCTTTTCTTTCTTTCACGTAAGAGCGGTTGTAAAGAAATAATATTATGTATCTGGGTTTGGCCGCTTTGAAACTAACGTAATGACTGCCACAATAACACTGGCCTAAAATGAAATACCTACATTTTTTACACAAGCGAATCCATAAAATCTAGCCACCAGTTGCATTCCATTTTTAAAACTGTGCCCCATACGTCGGGCTTAAAATCTTCTTTTAATGGACAACAGGTTGGCGGTCCAATAACCACAAACTGGACCGGTGTGGGCCATTCATTAAAAACGCAGTGTTTAGCTCAAAGAGAAGTAAAGGATAGCGTTTTTTGTACTAAACACTAGTTATCTCACTAAATGCAGTTTAAAATTAAAACCAGATTTTAAAACTGAGGACTGAGAAAGAAAGAAAGAAAAACATTTTATTTTCACTGGCCTATTGGTCTAGTGGTTAGTGGCCCTGACTGCTATGCCGGAGGTCGTGGGTTCGATTCCCACCCAGGGCAAATGTTTGTGTGATGAGCACGATCATTTGTTCTGTGTCTGGGTGTACTTTATCTATAATATGTATGTATTTAGAAATATATAAGTATGTTTATCAGTTGTCTAGGACTCATAACACAAGCTCTGCTTAGCTTGGGACTAGACGGCGTTGTGGGATAGTTGTGGAATATTATTATTATTATTTGGCAGAACAAGACGCAAATTTAGAACTAACAAATTATAAGAATACTTTGTGAAAAATATGCGCCACATTCGTGCAATGACCGAACGCTCAGCATAATGCCGTGACCACACGCAAAATGTGACGAGTGTACGGCGCTGGTTTTTAGCTTGGGTCGTGTAACGGTATCGACATAAAGATGTCGGTACGGCTCGTCTAAGCACGCTTGCCTAGAAGTAACTGATTCACTCTTGACTTAAAGACCCCCCAGGTTCTAACTATCAAAAAACACAGACACTGGCAGAGAGTTCCATTCTTTAGCTGTACGCACAATAAAGTTCCTAAAACATTTAGTGCGTATGGGTGGGATAGAGACCATATACCGATGGTGCATCGCCGTACGTCTGGTAGTCCAATGAAGAAACGAGCTTGGCAGAATTAAGTTATGTAATTTCAACGCACACTCTCATAAATGTAACGGGTAGAAAACCGAAATAGGTCAGGGTTGGGCAGAATCTGGGCTGGCGTTCGCGCAAACCCAACAGATAGAAGTTTCAACCACAGGGACGTGTGTGCAACTACATAGATGGTGTTGAAATTTGTCATAGACCAATATGGACCCTGTCGGGCACAGCAAAGTTAGGAGAGAGGAAGAGGGCTAAGTAATTCACGGAATGCAATAGAATTGTAGATCCAATGTGATGCGTTTATTAATGCATGTACATCATTATAATAATTATGACTGTGTATAAATGAGTAAATTATGTCAGGTATATTTGTTTATCTTGTATCGTCATTATTATTAAATTATTCAAATAAAATTATGTATGCCTATAATTGTATTATGTTACCAGTCTAAGGACTGTCTCACGGCTCGTCGTGAAGTGAATACCTAAAGCCCACATCATAATAAGTCAGTTGCGTGGTCTATAACAGTTTATTTATTGCTTGTGTGAGTAATCTACGAACGAGAACAGATGGTCGATGGGGACGAAAGGTTCTGGAATGGCGACTGCGTACCGGAAGACGCAGCGTTGGAAGGCCTCCCACAAGGTGGACCGATGACCTGGTGAGGGTCGCGGGAATCCGATGGATGCGAGACGCACAGGACCGGTCATTGTGGCGGCATTTGGGGGAGGCCTATGTCCAACAGTGGACGTCTTTCGGCTGAAATGATGATGATGATGAGTAATCTATATCTACATATATAATACGTTCACGTAAAATGTATGAAATTTATATAGATAATTTTTATACATGAAAATTATGTGTAACTTGATATATTATTTAGGTTTTGTTTCATCGCAATCGCTTGAATATATCGAAAGATATACTTTGTTCATTGACTGTTAGGCGGTACGAAGTTCGCCGGGTCAGCTAGTGAACAAGTGGGTAACTCGCCGTCCGACGGTCCGGTAACCGTCCGGACCGAGCCCAGGTCGTCGACGACGCGTACTGTTTCACGCGCCTCAGGGAGATGTCAGCAACTGTAGGGGCCCAGCAGGGTCGAAGCCTACTGGGGCCAAGGGTCTGATTCTGAAAGGAAGACTCGGCCCCGGTACGAAAGGCGACGAGGGAACAGGAGTAGGTTTTTAGTCAGCAAAAGTCTGACACTATCTCGCGCTCCGCCAAAGAGCGGGGGATGTCATAAGATGATTTTCCCACCGAAAAAAAAAGCTAGTGAACAATAAATGGACTATTTCATCACCCAAAAATAGGATTCCTTGAGAAGATTCCTATTCTGATCGGCATCACCAAATATAAAATTCTCCAACCAATAAGAAATATGCAGACTGCATGCATAAAATATACAACAATGATTCAGGTGCCAGATTACCACCATTCCAAAATACAAAACAAAAGACTACCAATGTTCACAGTATTGTTCCCACAAACATAATCGTCTTGCTAAGACATTTCTTGTTGGAAACTACGTAGTTAGCAGCTGAGCATATTCTTGACAGGAAATAAATTGTAATGCGCTTACTGTGTGCTGTTAAGCTTACAATTTATGATCTGCTAGTCTTACTTATGCAGTTGTAAGCTATTGTGATATTAACAAAGTAGTTCATATATTCGTGAATTTCTTATCTAATGTACATTTTTCTTATTCTTCATCATCATTTCGGCTAAAAGACGTCCACTGCTGACAGGTCCGCTCAGAACTGTGTGGTTCTTTTTTGAAAGACGATCTTAGATTCCAACCTGTATGGTTCTCATATAATTTAACAATTACATGTTTGCTGAATAGAATTTAAAAGAGCCTTTGGCCCTTGAGTTTGTTTCGGTATTTCTTCTCAGGGTAGTCAGCTACGAAACACCGGCTTCATCTAGTTTAAATTGGCAAAAAAACTGACGTGTAAAAGTGTATCATTTATCTATTTTAGGCAATACTGAAATTATGTCTAAGCTTCAAGGTAAAGATAATTCTAGGTATCAAATATACCACTATTACCAACTGTGTATAATTAATGTTGACAACATGATCTTGTGGAGCTTATTTATTTGATTTATGGCCATACTCGTTGACAGACTAATGCCTAAGAAATAGGTATTTGTAGACCAAACAACACAATAATACAGCACAATGGAATATGTTATTTCCTCGCTGATGTCAGTTATGGGTGATTTATTATTTCAGAACCTTTTTGACATATACATTCGCTGTATGGGACAAGGTCATTTTGCTAATTCAAGTGAGTAGCTTTATAAACAGTTTAAGTGATGTTGTTACAGTCTTTTTTAGGATTCCGTACCTCAAAAAGTAAAATGGAACCTTTATAGGACCACTTTGTTGTCCGTCTGTCTGTCTGTATGTCTATCAAGACCCTTTATCTCAGGAATGCGTAGAGGTATCGAGTTGAAATTAAAACCATATACTCAGGCCTGGTTCAGTTGAAAACCAGCGTCTGGCACTAGTTGCCTGGCATTTATGCTGAACTGGACCTATTTTGGTGCAGCTGTGAGGCACACAATTATATTTTTTTTTTGCTACTGTTTGTTTTTATATATATATATTTTTTATTTTATTTTTGTGTTTCGTGTTACCTGTGCCTTGTGCTGTACCAAATAAATTCTTTTTTCTTTCTTTCTTTCTTTTCTTTCCTTGAAGCTATGAAAAAATCAAACTTCAAAGTCAACGAAAAAAAAATTTCCCTCCTTTTATATCGCAAAAATCGTATATTTCGTTTTGACTTTGACTTTGAGAAGCGTATGGAAAACAAACGATGTCGACGACTTGGGCTCAGTCCGGTCAATTACACGACGACCGCACGGCGAGCTACCCTTTGCTCATCGTAACTGTTAGGAACAATCCTGCAGAAGGCATTTTCCTTATTCTTCTACGAGAAAAAAAGCCAAAATATTGTCTAAACAGTAAATTAGAGTTACAAAACTAACCAGAACAATAAATGCAAACAAACCAACGAAATGCGGTATAAATGCTACACATTTACCAGTTGGCAGTTTACAAGTGAGCTAATTTGTAAGCTTAACTTGAGCCGGTAAATGTATGTGGGTGCTGTTAAATATCCTTAACATTATGCTTTTAGAACCGGTTTGGGTAGTTCGGGTGTTTTTTTTTTTTGTAGGTTTGAAAATCATCCAATGACATCCCTCGCTCTTGAGGGGGGAGGGCGTGTCAGACTTTTACTGACTAAAAATCTAATCCTGTTCCTCCGTTGCCTTCGTACCATGGCCGAGTCTTCGTTTCAGAAGCAGACCATTGGCCCCAGTAGGCTTCGACCCTGCTGGGCCCCTACGGTTTTCTAACAACTCCTTGAGGCGCACGTGGTAGTCAACGACTTGGGCTCGGTCCGGCCGGTTACCGGATAGTCGGACGGCAAGCTATCCATTGCTCGTCGTCCGCAAGTCCGTGTCCTGCTGTCCACCTCGCTTCAGATCATGGCCTGTACCAAGGCCCGGCGCGATAGATTGTTGCTGCCGATCTCCCCTACGAGGACACGGCGGTTCTCTTCCCAAGTGGGGGCATACCTCTACAAGTTGCTTCACCATATCCTCCGAGCATCCCACACAGTGGTGGCACCCAGGGTAGTTTGCGTGGTAAATCTTATGCTCTCGTTCCACCTTAGGGCGGAATAAGTCATCAGATGACTTCCCTCCTAAAAAAAAACCTATTGCTCGCCGGGGTAGCTCGCCGTCCGGTAACCGTCTGGATCGAGCCAGAGCTGTTGCCGGCGCGTAGTAATCCACTCGCACCTCAAAGAGATGTCATCCAAATTGTAGAGGCCAGAAGGACCTTTGCCCGCTATAGCCACGCCCACTATAGGCGCTTTCAATTTAGACGATTCATGACGTTTAGACAGTTGCAGTACGACAAAAAGCGCCTAAATTGAATACGTATCTGGCTGCCGTGCGTTTGTATGACAGTGATGCGCTATCCAACACCGCACTATTCAACAACGTATTGAACACGTGGTGCTAGTGACGTTGCCGTCCTGTTGTCGACCGTTCGCCGCACGGTTGCCGCAACACGCGCCTTCTATAAAAATAAGATCATCCGTAAGCAGTACGACTAAGGCACCGCATCGGCACCTCAACAGGCCGTAGGAAACGGATAAATTGGAAGCGCTCTATTTCAGAGAACAAAAAGGGCAACTGGAGAATACAGGTGGTTTTCAGTCAGTAGAAGTCTGATCCACACGTTCGTTCTCGTTCCACCTAGGGTTTTTTTTTAAGTGGGAACATCATCACACATAACATCATGACAGGGCAGAGTGGAAGGAAAAAACGTGTTGCGCCGACCCCAAATAACACGGGACAAGGGCAGGAAGATGATGATGATCATCACACATCCACCGTGTGCTTCACTGTGTTCACAGTGTTGCACACAGTGGCGGCACCCGGGCGTCGTTTCCACACGAATCTGGTGCAGGAATTTCCCGAACTTACCGTGTTCGGGGAGAACCTGCGTCATGCGGACGCTGTGAGGTCTTTCTTTAGGGTGAGAGAAGTCATTGGTGACCTATTTAAAAAAAAGCCTACACTTTTAGCAGCATCCGTTTACGCCTACTATACCATCGAACTTGTGATTCACTTTATCAAAGTCAGTAACGTTTAATTTTTAATTACAAAGTACCCAAAAACCTTAATCACTTTTTCTTTTTAAAAAAACTAGAAGCGTATTGAGTAATACTAATTAAGTTTCGTTAGAGTAATTACGTATAATTAAGTACTAGTTGACCTTTTGATCATTTAGTTAAAGGTTCTATCTAATCTTAAGTAGTTTTTTGCTCAATTATTTCTAGTTCAATGAAATTTTTTTTTAATGTCTTTTTGAAATTTATCGTCTCTAATTAAAGCGCTGGGTAATTTGTTTCTCTTGGGCTTTTTTACAATATTTTAATGAGATCAAGTTGCTATAAATATTTTTTGAAATGAGGATATCCGCCGGAGAACCAAGGTTACGGACATAGCCCGAAGAATCGCCAAGCTTAAGTGGCAGTGGGCAGGGCACATTGCTCGCAGAACAGATGGTCGATGGAGACGAAAGGTTCTGGAATGGCGACCACGTACCGGAAGACGCAGCGTTGGAAGGCCTCCCACAAGGTGGACCGAGGACCTGGTGAGGGTTGCAGGAATCCGATGAATGCGAGACGCACAGGACCGGTCAATGTGGCGACATTTGGGGGAGGCCTATGTCCAACAGTGGACGTCTTTCGGCTGAAATGATGATGATGATGAAATATTTTTTACCGTACGACTAGTTACGCTGGTCTGACCAGATCCAAACCGTTCTTGACTCTACGATATACAATGTTTTTCACACCACCAGAGACAGATGGAGGAATAACATACGAGAAAAAACGATGAAGCAGAGAGGTCACGATCCCCGGCATTGAGGAACACGATGCAAACAGGAGGGGGGACTGGTTTTGTTTACCACTTGCATAACCTATAGTGTTTTTACGAGTATAATGAACAGTTCCATTGGTTTTGGCTGTGCGTTGATATGTCAGTAAGTCAGTTTCTCCTTTTATATAAATACAGATTTACAAATATAATATCTTAATGCAGAGAACCAAGGTTACCGAAATAGCCCGCAGAATCGGAATACTTTAGTGGCAGTGAGCAGGGCACATTGCATGGAGAACGGATGGCCCTTGTCTAGAGTAGCGATCATGTACCTCTTATAAGTAAGACCGATGACCTGGTGAGGGTTGCGGGAATCCGATGGATGCAAGACGCATAGGTCCATTCATTGTGGCAATACTCGGGGGAGGTCTATGTCCAACATTGGATGTCTTTGGGTGAATATTTTGACGTAAATAAAAGTAGTAGAAACGTACATAAAAGATATGTATTTCCGACTGCAAATACTCGTAAATCCTAATGGAAGCATGAAGATTATGATTATAATTCTGCATACATACATAATACATAACATATAGAGTTCATAAACAAAACTATGTACTATCGGACACAACAATCAATATGTCTACCATAGTATTCTTTGATTTAAGGGCAGTCAATTCAATAGAGAGGGCAAGGGCAATAGAGAGGGCTACACTCGAAGTTTCCTTGCTTGATCGAAACAGAAATAAAAATGTCCGCCGGTAACCAAGGTTACCAACAAATCTTCGATGATTCTTTAATCTTAAGTGACAGTATATTGCATATTACTCACAAAACAGATAGTCAATTGGGATGAAAGGTTCTCAAGTGATGACCATGTAACGGATGACGTAGAGTTGGAAGGCCTCCCTTGTGGGGAAATTAATAATTTAATAATTTTTATTTGGGAGGAAAAATATTTTTTTTATAAAATGGAAAAATGTTACCGCAATTGTCAGATTCCAATCGGTGGCGGTTTTTTGCGAACTCAAAGAGAAGTTCAGTCTGTTTGTGGACGCAAATAAATTACCACGTTTAGTGCGTACGTGTCGTGTATCACGCTCCAAGCTCGGATAAATGAAGTAGCCAGATGAAAACTGTTCGCAAAGAAGACTGTGGAGAATGCGTGTTTCTTGCAGGGATACGCGTACCGTCTCCATCAGAGTGGTTGCAGATGCGCGGAGCACAGTTAGTTTACGAACACAGTGAATACCCGGCTATAGATGTCGCTACACAGTCACCAAACACGCCAATATTTGCGACTATGCAGTAACAAATCCTCGTATCTCCTTTGTGGTATTAAGCTTATAGCTTGTGGCCGGTGGCTAGTGAAGCTAACAAGCTTGGTTGTGTGTAATAGTTAACACTTCTATGTTCCGCGGTGTGACCTAGTGCTTGTGGTGAGACGGTCAGGCGACCACGAAATGTAAGCCGTTTCAAATGGCTTACTGTGGTTATAATCATCACACTTGCGTTTATCTTTGGGATAGGTAGACTTGTTTATAGTATCCGGGGTTTAATAGTTTTTTTGAATCGTATGTTATCAATAGCATTAAATAGATTATACTTTTTTTTTATTCTTGATAGGTTCTCACCTGATGGAAAGCGACGCTGCGATCAACGATGGAACGCGCTTACCTTGAAGTAACCTATTCACTCTTGACATAAAGATATACGGAATATCACTTACTTTTTCATACGCAGATAAAATAAAAGAGTATACATATATAAATATATATGACATTAGTTTGAGTATATGTGAAAATCGAAAGACGTGTCTAGTATTTTTATGTAAATAATTTATGCACAAAATTTCATAACTGTATCATGAAAAATCACAAATTTATAAGCTTGTTACGTCAGCAAAAATATATATAAGACACCGGGCCATACACTTGCACCCAGTTGTTTGCTGGCGCCTAATACCCGCTATGACCTGCCGTGATCTGTGTTGTGCTTAGTATCGGTAGTGTCCAACTTGTGACCTTTTTAAATATTTTTGGGAAAATATATAACATGATGTAAAAACTATTGGAATCCATTCAGTTAATGATTCTGAACAAACTATGTTCAGGTTTCGCATAAACTTAAAACAATGTTGTATAATAATATAGTGTTATTTTATCAGTTTAATGTTATCATTGCATAGCATACATTGTTTCTCTTTTAAGTTATAATTACAATTGTGATTAATATTTTTATGGTCATTTATTTAACGGAGAATTATTCCCATTTTAAATAAAAATAAATCATCATCATCTTCCTGCCCTTGTCCCATCTTATTTGGGGTCGGCGCAACACGTTTTTTCCTTCATGCATTTTTTTTTCATTTGTCTTTTTCACAGCCCAACATTCTGAGTCATACAGTATGACATGTCTTATCACGGACTTGTAGATTTTACCCTTCAACTTGAGGGGCACCCGTGGGTCAAAAATTGTTCCAGTAACCTGTCGCCATTTCATCCATCCTGTATTGATCCGATGTGATACGTTTCGATCTACCTCGCCATCTCCATGGATAAGAGACCCGAGGTACCGAAAGTCGGAGAAGATTGGTATGGGCGTTCCAGCGAGAGCTAAGGGCATAGGACCGGAGAGACCACCGAAATTTAAATAAAAACAAATAAGTACAAAAAATTACAATTTACACAAATACACAATTATATACACAACGACGATCGGGTCGGGTTATGATTAGGTTGTGTTGGTAGAGTATGTGTGTAAATTGTAACAAAAAATGCAAATAAATTAAAACAGCTACTGAACTTCATTCGAAAAACTGGGCAAGTGCGAGTCGGACTTGCGCGCTGAGAGTTCTGTACAAACATACGAATGTGTGAATAGTTCAATTCCCGAATGGTGTCTCGAAGATTTTACGAATCGCAAAACAAGTTTTCTTTTTCGTGATGTAACAACAAATTATTTGTTTTCAGATTTATTCCTATATCTATACTATATGACCTTGCTTTATGCTAAATTCAACCGTCATGTCAAAGTCAACGCGAAGTACTCTATGTATTTTGATTTGAGTGTCGAAATACACGTTTTTTGCGACATAAACGGCCGTATCTTTGTTTTTCGTTAACTTAAAAGTTTGTTTTTTTACAGCTTCAAGACACCGCAGATCTTAGAGTATGGTTTTAATTTTAACTCGATACCTCCATGGGTTTCCGAGATAAAGAGTCTTGACAGACAGATAGACAGACAGACAGACAGACGAACGGACAAAAAAGTGATCCTATAAGGGTTCCGTTTTTTCCTTGTGAGGTACGGAACCCTAAAAATGTCACGCAAAAACGTTGTGGTATACAAATAAGTAACTATGTTTTTAACCCTGCCGTGGTTGCGCGTCTAGCCTGACCTAAAACGGTCGCGTGGAGCACAGACTGATGTCATCCACTTTTAAAACGAAATAAAAACATTAAGTCATATTAAGCGTTCACTTTAATCCAACGTTGTAGATTCTAAATCTAATAACACAAAATTAATTAATCAAAAATTAGAATTTTTTAACATAAATTCACCTAATTAGCTTTCAACAAACTCTCGCGCAATGTTCAACCCTTAATTGTGTAATATTTTGTATAGCACAGCATAGTCAGCCTTATAACGTTCCCACTGTTGGGACTCAGGCCTCCTCTCTAGAAGAGGGAAAGGGGCGTAATCTACCACGCGGG
Organism: Mythimna vitellina; assembly: GCA_949316375.1. Taxonomy (NCBI): domain Eukaryota; kingdom Metazoa; phylum Arthropoda; class Insecta; order Lepidoptera; family Noctuidae; genus Mythimna; species Mythimna vitellina. The sequence continues at coordinate 2,526,065 of OX438708.1, forward strand.
CCCAGTGCGGATTGGTGGATGTCACAAATCTTCGAATTTTTGGTTCTAGGACATGCCGGTTTTCTCACGATATTTTCCCTCAACGTTTTTGAGGGCAGTGGTGGTGAAATAAATTACACCAAGCAATGCGCCTGGCTGGGTTTGAACCCGTGACCTTACAACTCGTAAGTACGTTACCACTGGGCCACCACTGCTCATTTTTTTTTGAAAGCTGATTAATTTGTGAATAAAACTAATGAATGAAAAAAATATTTTCTTGAAATAACCGATTCACTTTTTTAATTTAGGATAACCAGCATTGATATTTTAAATATCAAAGAAAATTATTTCTATATTTACACTTATGGAGGACTATATTCAATACCAACGACCTTTGCAGGGTCAAAAGTATACTTCCATTTATTTTCTTCAACGCTATATTTAATATATCCTACAACTGTTAGGAGCAGGCCAACGTTAATGGAAGTTTCGGAAATCTATTCCCAGTTGACAGGGACAAGTAAAAGATATTACTATAAGAAACTCATTTAATGAAGATCATTTATCACAGAATTTAAGATAAAACTTTAGACGGTCCTATAATAAACTTCTTTCGTGGAGATCTGCTTTTGACATTATATATTTAGACACCATCAAATTAATCTGGTGATAGTCGCGAGAATGCGATGGATTTATTTATTTATTTATTTACAAGCACTTGTACAACTAGGTCATCGGTCCACCTTGTAGGAGAGGAGGCCTTCCAACGCTACGTCTTCCGGTACGTGGTCACCATTCCAGAACCTTTCGGCCCCAACGGCCATCCGTTCTGCGAACAATGTACCCTGCCCATTGCCACTTAAGTTTGGCGATTCTTCGTGCTATGTCCGCGACCTTGGTTCTCCTGCGGATATCCTCATTCCTGATTCGATCACGCAAGGAAACTCCGAGCGTAGCCCTTTCCATTGCCCTTTGAGTGACTTTGAGTCTTCTGATGAGGCCTTCATGGGTCTTGGGGCCTTGGGGGTTTCAGAGCCATATGAACGGTTGCGGGAGTACGATGGATGCGAGACGCACAGGACCGTTCATTGTGGCGGCACTTGGGGGAGGCCTATGTCCAGCAGTGGACGTCTTTCGGTTGAAATGATGATGATGATGATGAAATTAATCTCGACTTAGTCAGCAGTGATATGAGAGAAAAGAGGGTCAGTGATAGCGTGATGGGTGACAGGATAGAATGGAAGGGAAAAAACGGGTTGCGCTGACCCCAAGCAATATGTGACAAGGGGAGGAAGATGGTGATAAAATTAATCTGCCTCGCATGTTTCAATCTCTTAGGTTGGGACGCTGTCGCTGAGGTTTGTCCTTGGATGGGTGACCATTCATATGAATGGTATAGCGAAACTTAAGCGGTTGGTTCCGAGCTACCGCGGGCCTGAAACCCAAAGGGCAACTGAAGGACAACCGGTGCGTTTTAATCGGTAAAAGCCTGACACGCCCACCTTTGGGGCAGTGTGAAAGTGAACCCCTGGGACGAAGGCAAAGAAGGAACAGGAGTGGGTTTTAGTCAGTAAAAGTCTCACACTATCTCCCGCTCTGCCCAAGAGCGTGGGATATCACAAGGTGATTTTCGGAAAACGTGGTCTTATAACGCAATGGGTAACTCGAGTGCATAGGATAGCATAGCATAGCATAATCAACCTTTCAATATTTCTACTGCTGGGACCCCCTCTCTCTAGGAGAGGGAATGGGCCGTAATCCAGCACGCGGGCCCAGTGCAGATTTTTGAATGTTACATCTCTTCGAATTTTCGATTCGGCGGCATGGCGGTTTCCTCACGATGTTTTCCTTCACTGCTTTGAGAGCAGCAGTAATGAAAATAAAATACACAAAGTGATGCCCCTGGCTGGACCCGTGACCTACAACTCGTAAGTCGGGGCCGTTACCACTCGGCCACCAATGCTCTCAACTAGAAAGCATAGAGTTTTAATTAGTAAACGTCTCACATGGTCTCTCACTTTGATGATTTTCTAACTCAATTTTTTTTAGGTTTCATAACCCAGATTTTGCCCTGCTTGGGCAGAGCAACGCCGTGTCCTCTTGGGGGCAATCGGCCGCGGCGATCTCTCGCGCCGGGTCTTGGTACAGAACATGATCTAGAGCAAGGAGGAGTGGCAGGCGGTCGCCTCCTTCTGCGAAGCAGTAATACTAGCAAAGGAGGCGGCCGATCGCGTGAGGCAACGTTCCTCACGCCTCAACCGCCGCCGGGATTCCGATCCCGATTTTCGGCCACCGTAGGCGCGGGCTTGCGGACGGCGAGCAATGGGTGGCTCGCCGTCTGACCGTCCGGTAACCGTCCGGACCGAGCCCAAGTTACCGACGGCGCGTATTGTTCCACGCGCGCCTCAAGGAGATGTCAGCAACTGTAGGGGCCCAGCATGGTCGAAGCCTACTGGGGCCAAGGGTCTGATTCTGAAAAGAAGACTCGGCCCCGGTACGAAAGGTAACGAAGGAACAGGAGTGTGTTTTTAGTCAGTAAAAGTCTGACACTATCTCCCACTCCGCCCAAGAGCGGGGGATGTCATAAGATGATTTTCCCACCGAAAAAAAATAAAATATCTCATTACTTTACAGGAAAACGCAATTGCCCTAAATAAAGGCTTAATCTAGCTTATAGAAGGGTTAAATCCGATGGAGGACTCATTGCGTCAACGTAACAAATGACGTCACATGTTTGCCGTAGTCTATTGACACGAAATGTTACTAAATGGACTTCGGACTTCGGTCGTTGTGGCGTCGCTTGGGGAGGCCTATGTCTAACAGTGGACTTCTTTCGGCTGAAATGATGATGATGATGAAAAGCGGATTTAATGCCTTAGGCATTTTCTACCATTCGACACTAGGGTGGTGCAGAAATATAACTCGGTAGATATGAAATACAATAATAAGTGTATACTTAGATACATATATACAAATCAATAATGTAATTATAAGAAACGAGACGGTACTTCACACCGGAACAGCTGCTCAACCTCTATCAAGCGCAAGTACGATCGTATATGGAGTACTGTTCTCATCTTTGGGACGGGTCTGCCAAATACCAGCTTGAAGCGCTAGATGCGATTGAGACGCGAGCCAAGAGAATCATCGGCAATGATGCGCTTGTTGAGTCGAAGCACCAAAGCCTTGGGCATTGCCGCCGAGTTGCTGGCCGGTCGGTTTTCTATCGTTTACAGTTCGGGGAGTGTGCACTGGAATTGCACAATCTAATTCCGCCAAGTCCGTTCCATTTTCGGACCACAAGACGTACGGCGTTGCGCCACCGGTACATGGTAGACATCCTACCCATACGCACAAAACGTTTTCACTACTGCTTAGAGCTATATTTCGCCGAGCCACCATGGCGGCGCGACCAGTCGTCGGTACCAACAAAATGTATATAGCTCTATAGAGAGTTACTCATCTGGTGTCCATTTGGTTGCGCAACCATTTTGGCGGCGCCACCAGCTCGGACGCGTGCACTTAAGGTTCATTTTGATATTATCTGAGTGTGGTGTAGCGACTCTGGTGTCTGTATGGTGTCTAGTTAGGTAGCTTACGGACACCATGGCAGCGCAACTGGTCGCGCCGCCATGTTTTCCCGGTGAAATATAGCCCTTAGCTGTACGCACAATGAATGTGTTCCCAAATCGTTTTGTGCGTATGCATGTTTTGTCGTACTTCAAAACGAAAAACCAATTTTTCGTCAATGTCATTATCATTTTCTTGCCAAAAGGGCATGGCCCATGTTATTTGAAGTTGGCGCAACATGTTACAATGTTTCATAAATGTAAACGACAGTGTTTAATATAGTTATTAAGCTTTAATAATCCCCAGATTTATTTTTCAATTTGAAAAGGTTGCACAACTAATAAGTCGAAATGTCAAGCGGCACCTGATTCACTGGAAATTCAAATATTACTGAAACGTCTAAATCCGACTAAAGGTTTGACAATTCAATTCCGGCTTTTGACAATATTTCAATTTCTTCCAAATGTTTCCCACCTGAGGCATCGTACATCTTTCGTAGTCACCAAGTCGTAAGGGTATGGTGTCTAAGATAGATTGTAGCGGAATATTTATTAATTTGTATGCTTCACATAGTACCTATATAAAAAAAAAACAAATTTAAAAGTTTTTATTTCACAAAGGCCTACATGGACACTTATATATACATGACGTTTTACGTCAAAAGCTAGTGCGCGGTTCCTAATTGGTCGTTTTCTATGGAGAAGAATCGGTAAGAAACTCAATGGTTACTCTTTAAAAAAAAAATTGTTATTCTTCTAGTTTATAGCCACATCCCATTCCCTCTCACTCCGGACCATGGCCTGAACCGACGCGATAGGTCGTCGCCACCGAACGCCTCTCCGAAATTAGGTATTTATTAGTTTCTTTGTATGTTCTGCAATAGCAATATTACTAATAATTATTAAAAATATTATTAATTAATAATTTAGCATTTAACTGCAAAGTTAAATGCTAAATTATTTGGTCTAGCTCTGGTTCGTCTGCAGTTTAATGTGAAGGCAAGTGGAAATCGTATGATTTTTGGACATGATTTGCTCCACTGTTCTTTTTAGAATTTAGGATCAAACACGGTACCCGAGTTTTATTTCATCATAGTTTGAGTGCAATTATCATACTGCAAAGATAAATGGATTTGAAATAAATCACATGTGAACAGGAGTAAGTCAATTACCACCAGTGTGGCGCCTCCGATCTGCCATTAAAAATTTCACAATAATTAATCAAATTAATAACGTTGCCTGATCGAAAAATTGATCGCAGAAGATAAACATGAGATACCACGTTCAAAAGTTGAACTTGGGATTCTTAAACGAAATACCTAGTTGAATTTATACTAGACTATGTTACATAGTTTTTTGTAAAGGGTCAGAATCAAGTTAGGCCATAAAGAAAAACAGTATAGAAAGATTGAATCAGGAGAATTTGTACAGTGTTATGTAACTCAGTTCACAATAATAATGATGTATTCCACAAGTATCACACAACGCTGTCTAGTCCCAAGCTAAGCAGAGCTTGTATTATGGGTACTAGACAACTGATAAACATACTTATATATTTCTAAATACATATATAGATAAATTACACCCAGACACAGAACAAATGATCATGCTCATCACACAAACACTTGTCCTGGGTGGGAATCGAACCCACGACCTCCGGCATAGCAGTCAGGGCCACTAACCACTAGACCAACAAGCCAGTCTCAAAACCTTTTCAGTAAATATGATGCATATAGTTAGGAACCTATGGGCATACCGTACATAGAATATAGCATAGTACGGTATAATATAACAACTGAGTGTGACGTTAATAGGATCATCCACTCGCTGAGCCGGTTTGACAACTCTAGGCGCGTACGTGAACGCGTCGGTTCGCGTGATGGGCAACAGAAGAGTAATGCAGGGGCATTTGAAGGAAAATGCAAATGTATGGCTTGAAGATAGCATTCCCTACTAAATAGATTACTTTTTATATTTACAGCATCTCTATTTGGAAATGATTTAGTATCTAAAATAGCATTAATCTTGATTCCGCTTTTATACTTATGAAGTCTTTTTTTCCTGAAGGCCGGGAATCTTTAAGTCAAGAGTGAATAGGTTACTTCTAGGTAAGCGCGTTCCATAGTCAACCGCATCGTCGCTTTCCATCAGGTGAGATAGCGGTCAAGCGCGAACCTATCAAGAATTCTGCCTAGGCTGCAATGACACAGTTTGACCACTTTTTTTTTGGTGGGAAAGTCATCCAATGACATCCCCGGCCTTGGGAGGAGCGGGAGATAGTGTCAGACTTTTACTGACTGAAAATCCACTCCTGTTTCTTCGTTGCCTTTCATAACAGGGCCGAGTCTTCCTTTCAGAATCAGACCCTTGGCCCCAGTAGGCTTCGACCCAGCTGGGCCTCTACGGCTACTGACGTCTCTTTGAGGCGCTGTTTATTCTTTTTTCGCTCCGCTATTCGCTGCAAAACCATCCACATCAAAATTACCCACCAACCTAAATACCACTACTTTTGCATTCAGTTTAGGCTATTGTACGCAGCAAGAGAGAATAGAAAGCGGTCACCTCCTTCTACGAAGCAGTATTGGAGATAACTGCAACCGTGAGGGAATGGACATCCTCATGTCCCAACTACCGTTACATGAGATGCCACGCGTACCGGGGGTTGCAAAGCGATTCCCGGCCACCATATTTGCGGATTTGTGGACGACAAGCAATGGATAACACGCCGTCCAGGCGTCTGGTAAGGACCGAGCCCACTGCACACGTTACAAAGAGTTCACCCTAGAGCCGATGCCCACGAGAGCCCTACTGGACATCGGCTCTTCTGTTAATCTCCGAAAGAGTTAACCAGCCCTGAATGTAAACAACTAAAGAACATAGGTAGATTTCAGTCAAGAAAAATCTGACATGCCATCTCGAACCACACCTACACTTAAAAAAAACTGGGCAAGTGCGAGCCGGACCTTGAGGGTTCCCTACCAACTTACCTATATAAATAGTTGAATTCTGGAATGGAGTCTCGGCAGATATTTGCGAAACGCAAAAAAAAATTGGTGACGTAACAACAAATTTAAAGTTTTCAGATTTATTCCTATACTTGTGCTATAAGACCTTGCTTCATGCCCAATTTCAGGATTCTGGGTCAACGGGAAGTACCCTATGAGTTTTTATTTCCTCAAGAATGTCGAAATGTACGTTTTCTGCCACATAAAACACGGTATATTTGTTTCTCGTAAACTTAAAAATTTGATTTTTTTTACAGCTTCAGTAGTCTACAGACCTGAGTATGTGGTTTTAATTTCAGCTCGTTACCTCCACGCGTTCTCGAGATAAAGGGTCTTCACAGACAGACGGACGAACAACAAAATGATCCTATAAGGAATTTTTTAATTTTATTTTTTATTGCGTGGGAATATCATCTTATGGCAAATCCTGCTCTCGGGAGAGGGAAATAGTGTCAGACTTTTACTGACTAAAAACCCACTCCTGTTCCTTCTTTGCTTTTGTCCCAGGGCCCCGGGTTTCGCTATCACACTACCCGTGGCCCGAGTAGGCTTCGACCCTGCTGGGCCCCTAAGATTTGCTAACATTTCCTTGAGGCGTGCGTGGACTTGGGCTCGGTCCGGACGGATACCAGAGGCTCGGACGGCGAGCCACCCATTGTTCGCCGTCCACAAGCCCGCGCCTACAATGATCCTATAAGGGTTCCGTATTTTCCTTTTGAAGCACGGAACCCTAAAAAAGAACTTAAATACCCGTAGTTTTACTAAATTCCACTCTATTTTGGAATGTAAAAGACGGAAAATTTATGGGGTTTAAACTAAGCCCGGGGGTGGTTAAATATAGCCGCCTCATTAGTTTAGCTGGTAATAAGCCCGCTGTGGTCCAGATAAAATATGTGATTAAGTTTTTCTGTGATAAAAATTTCGCTGTTTTGAAGTTCGGATTGGATTTTGCACGTGATTAATGACTATTCTAAATTAGAGTTAAAACTTGAGCGTTTATTTTCGTAATTAGTTTAATTAATTTAGAAATTGGCTGTGTTTTTTGGAAAGTAGGTCTTTTTTTATGGCCGATAGGATTTAGGTATCATTATTAATTATGCTAAGTTTTTATTTACCTATTTTCCTGCGACCTACATCTCTCAGAACATTACAAAATCAATCCACAATATATATATACTTGCAAATGAAACGAGAAATCTTTTAAAGACGTCTCCTGCTTAAGGATAGCGCAGGACGGTGGCTACAATCCGGGAATCTTTAAGTCAAGAGTGAATAGGTTACTTCTAGGTAAGCGAGCTCCATCGTCGACCACATCGTCGCTTTCCATCAGGTGAGATAGCGGTCAAGCGCGAACGTATCAAGAAAAAAAAAGTTGCCCTTTGCGTTCGAGGACCACAGGTAACCTTTTCAGAAGTCAACCCATGGTCATCGGCCTACTGGGCCCCTACGGTTTGCTTCATTGAGGCCTGATTCGGATGGTTACCGGACAGTACAGGACAGTGAGCTACCCATTGCAGTCATTTTTATCCTTAAATAACGCAAATTTATAATAGAATAAAAAAATTGCAGTCCTATTTTGATAAATTTTTGATACATATTGATTACGTCACTAGTATGTTTGTGTCACATGCGATTACTTACTAAGACCGATGTGCTACAAATGTAGTTCACTGATAACTAATTCCTTGTAGTGTATAAGGTTGTCCATGATTCCAGTTACATGACGAACCTATTGAACACCATGAACTACCCTGTTATTTTTTTTAAACAATACAGAGGATATTCTTTCGCCAATATGATTCAAATCAATCCTGTATGTACCATAATCCAAATGTTATGAAATAATCAAATTTTATAGTAAGCTATCCATGTAAATAAAACATTGTATCGATTCACAACGATTAGTTACATTATAAATAATCAAAACTAGTTACTTACAATTCCATCCCCAATATTCCTGATGACACACGGCAGGAGTGCTGTGGACCCTGTCTGTGACGTCACAACAGTATTGTTCTCTGTACCGAAGTGTTTCTCAGGAGTATGGCCGTAGATATCGTCGAGGGGGGGAAACGTCACCGTGAGCTCGTTCTGGTCTGCTGGTTTTATTGAGGAGGAAGTCGATGGTATCGGTGATGAAGGACCTGTCGAAGAGAGAAAATTAATTAGTTTGAAAAACTGTAGCTACTTTTTAGGGTTCTGTCCGCGAAGGGTGACATCGTTCGTCTGTCTATTTGTCTGTCCGTCCGTCTGTCAGCGGGCTATATCTCGCAAACAGTAAGAGGTAGAAAAGAGAGAGTTGAAATTGTCACAGAATGTGTATTTCTATTGCCACTACAACAATTTTTTTAGTGGAACTATTGGCACATCTATTTAGGTTCTTCATTTTTTTTATTTAATTCTGTATGGTATATTTTTAGAAATTTCGAAAACTGTAAGAGTGGTTCGTTAAGGACTCTCCTTTAAAAAATTAAAGGGGTTTCCCATACAAAGGTGCAAGTTGCGGGACAGCGTCATATACTATGAGCGTTGGTTTTTTTGGTAAAATCATCTTATGACAAACACCTCGCTCTTGGGCGGAGCGGAAGATAGTGTCAGACGTTTACTGACTAAAAACCCACTCCTGTTCCTTCTTTGCGTTTCGTACCGAGGCCGAGTCTTCCTTTCAGAATCAGACCCTTAGCCCAAGTAGGTTCCGACCCAGCTGGGCCCCTACGGTTGCTGACATCTCCTTGAGGCGCGCATAAAACAGTACGCGCTGTCGACGACTTGGGCCTACTATGGCTGGAAATCGGGATCGGCCGCCTCCTTTGCTAGTATTACTGCTTTGCAGAAGGAGGCGACCGCCTGCCACTACTCCTCGCTCCGAACCATGGCCTGTACCAAGGCCCGGCGCGAGAGATCGTCGCCGCTGATCGCCCTTACGAGCCCAAACGGGACTATGAGCGTTGTACATCATGCTAGGGGACATTTTATCTCCTAAATGTATCTGAGGCTTAACTATTCAGTAATTCCTACCCAACTGCAGAAAAAGGTTTAAGTTTTTATAATGACAAACAACTACTTAACAATCACAAAGGATTTATAACCAAAACATCTATCTTAAAATGTAAATTCACGTCAAGGTAAATTCCAAAGAAACATTGTATTCGAAATAATTGAACTAATTTCGTGCTTCTACGAACATCATAAGATAATGTAAAATGATCGCCTAATTACTAAGGTATCCAGGTGGACTTAATTAGATTCTCCCCTAATTGTATTTATGATTTCGCACCGGATCGGGAAGTAAGTTCTCCGAAATTGGTTTCTTAGTGAAATGAAAGGTATTCATTAATTAATTATTTGTTCTTTTGAAGTCAAGCGCGTAAGTTGCAAAGTATTTTTGGACTTCGAAAAGTTACTATTTCATTTTAGCGTCAATCAATGTTGATTACGACATGATCATTGCGGTATGTCTCCTTTTTGGGGAGAGGTGCTCCTTACCGAACATGGTAAGTTAGGAATGTTCCTGTATCGGATTCAGGCAGAAGAAACGCCTGGAGGATACGGTGAAGCATACCGTGGAAGTCTACCCTACTTGGGCAGTTTACAGCCGTGAATGCGACCGCAAATCGCAATGCGTGCCGTTCATTGTGGCGGCACTTGGGGGAGGCCTATATCTAGCAGTGGACGTCTTTTGGCTGAAATGATGATGATGTGATGATGAATGCGACCGGCAGCGGTGATCTCTCGCGTTCGGCCCTAGTTCAGACAGTTTTTTTTTTTGGGAGGGCACATCATCTAATGACATCCCACGCTCCTGGGTGGTGCGAGAGGGAGTGTCATCACCCATGGCCCCAGTAGGCTTCGACCCTGCTAGGTCCATATGGTTTGCTGACATCTTCTTGAGCCGTGTGGAACACTACGCGCCGTCGAAGACTTGGGCTTCGTCCAGACGGTTACCAGATGGTCCGGACGTCCGCAAGCCCGCGAGTACGATGGCTGGAAATCGGGATCGGAATCCCGGCGGCTGGAGCGCCAGGGCCATTGCCTCGCACGTGCATGTGCGTCCTCCTTCTTTGCTAGCGTTACTGCTTTGCAGAAGGAGGCGAACGCCTGCCACTCCTCCTCGAGCAGGGTCTTGATTCTACTAGTTTAGGCAGAACCGAGACAGTCCCATCAGAATGATGGGACTGTCTCGGTTCTGCAACACCTCGGGCATGCTCGCAGAGGAGCGTACCGCCTGATTTTACACAACTATGCGCAGGCGGAGCATCTCTCTGGTGCGCAGAGTACGGGCCAGCTCCAACACAGTCCTGGTGATGATTGCTGACAGGCTGGACTGTGCCTACATGCTGCATTGCTGCAGCAGGCATGCTCAGACAAGGCCTTTTAGCAGGCGTTATTAATTTTTGTGTCTTTGCAGTATTTATTTAATAGTATTCGTCAACATTTTATAATTTTTAATGATAGCTTATTTTATATTTAATGTTTTGACATTTTTAATGAATTTTATTGCATCACGCTGGCAGAAGCCAGCGGCTTCGCCAGCGTAAAAGTTGGTTTTTCCATACAAACTTTGGACCCCTGTTTCATCCCTTTAGGAAGTGAATTTCGGAAAATCCGTTCTTATGTCTACACCCTATAAGGCATCCTGCCAATTTTTAAGTTTGTAGTTTCTGAGATTTTGTGATTAATCAGTGAGTGGTATTTCGTATTTATTATTTTGTCTTATGATAATTATACTATGTGTAAAATTTGTAAAACTTCTATGGGCTTAGTTACCTAAAATAAATGAATTGAATTATATGCAAAATACGTTCTTTTGACGTGGAGTTGCAGACACTAAACCGACATACAATACAATACATATAATATATCGTCTGTTTTCCTTGAGGTCACAAAAAAAACAAAAGAACAATTATTTCGTTACTTTATTGCATAGTAAAAGTCCGTTTGAGTTACGAAAGCCCTAAGTTACGTTAGACTCATATAATATATCACATAATTAATTTTATTAGGCCCAACTCAGGACAGTCTAGTGTTTCTCCTGGGAGGGCGAGACTTAATTACTTAAGAACATCAATAACGGACTAGAGTAGCCTCAGTTACTATAGCTATTTATTTTGTAAGTATAGGTGGGTTTAAATGAGTTTTTAGTGTAAAATGTTGCAAGCGTTTATTGGATAGGTACCTATTTAAGACTGGCCGACTGGTGACTGAAAAGTTGTAAGGGAATCGTTTGTCTTGGTATGGTCATGTGAAGAGGAGGGATGAAACGCATGTTACTTAAAGAGTTATGAGTATACATGTGGATGGATGGAGAGGGAGAGAGAGACCAAAGAAAAGATGGATGGATTGTGTGAAGAGTGATATGAAAGAAAAGGAAGTTAGTGATGGTATGACGAGGGACAGGGCAGAGTGGAAGAAAAAAACGTGTTGCGCCGACCCCAATTAACACGGGACAAGGGCAGGAAGATGATGATGATGATGATGAGGTTAAGTCTGGCCGACACTCGGCGTGTGTTACTTTAAAAACCGCGCAAGTGCGAGTCGGACTAAGGCCGGTCGCAAACGTTCGGTTTCCTATTTACGTTTCCCGATCAGAAAATCAAATCCGGAAACCTAAGTGATCTGCTTACGTACAAAATGTTCAACAATGCGCACACGTTCTTATTTTTTTCAAACGGAATAAATAACATTTTGTAAGTAAACAGAGCATTGTTTCCGAATCTAGAAAGAAAGAAAGAAAAAGAAAGAAAAATAATTTATTTGGTACAGTCAGCACAAGACACAAAAATAATATTAGATCTGAATTCCTGATCAAGAAACCTAATTAGGAAACCGATCGTATGCGGCCGGCCTAAGGGTTCCGTACTTATCTATGTAAATAGTTCAACTCCCGAATGAAGTCTCGAAGATTTATACGAATTGCAAAAAATATTTTTTTTTGTGACGTAGATTAGATCAAATTTACTTTTTTTCAGATTTATTCCTATATCTATTCGGTGCTATTGATTTATGCTAAATTTCAGTTTTCTACGTCAACGGGAAGTGCTTTATGAATTTTGATTTCTTTGAGTGTCTAAATTTATATGTTTTTTGCAACATAAACGACAACTTAAGTTTGATTTTTTCACAGCTTCAAGGGACCGCAGACCTAAGTATATTGTTTTAATTTCAACTCGATACCTCCACGCGTTACCGAGATAAAAGATCTTGACAGACAGACAGACAGACAAACGGACAACAAAGTGATCCTATAAGGGTTCTACTTTTTCCTTTTGAGGTACGGGACCCTAAAAAGAACGCGTAAAAAAGAAATATTTGTTCTGTTTATTTGTTCGTACCATGTCGGCAACCTTGGTTCTCCCGCGGGTAACTTTAAGCCTTCTGATGAGGCCCATTGTGAGTGACCACGTTTCGGAGCCATATATCATCAATGGCAACTGGTCATAGACTCTCGTTTTGAGACACTGTGGTATGTTGGATGAGAAGATATCGCGCAGCTTCCTGAACGCCACCCAGCCGAGTCGGATTCGACAGTGGACGAAGAAACACCAAACTTAAGTGGCAATGGGCAGAGCACGTTGCTTGTCGAACAGATGGCCGTTGGGGCCAAAAGGTTCTGGGGTGGCGACTGCGTAATGAAAGACGCAGTGTTGGAAGGCCTCCTGTAAGATGGATCGATGACCTGGTAAGATGCGAGACGCACAGGACCGTTCTTTGTGGTGACATTTGGGGGAGGCCTAAGTATGTCTGTCGGCTGAAATGATGATGATGATGATGAATAAACATATATTTTTTTCAAACTTTTTGACCTACCCGTTACCGAGGAGTAGGCTTCTGACAGTCACTGTTTCATAACACTGCTCGGGACAACACTGCTTGCTTCAAGCATTTCTTAGGAATCCATCTGATATGGATTCCTAAGAAAATGTATTAACAAATATAAATTTTCCAACTTAAAACACCAAAAATATCACATTAACTTTTCCTCGTCCCCAGTTTAACAACTCATTTCATTCTTCATTCATAGTTTATATTATGAAAAACAAATTACTTGGGGCTGCTGGAAAATCCAATTCTGACTCTGAAAAAAACTTTCTACGCGTACTGTTTTCCTTTTTGGGGTTATTTTTGCTGCGTTTTTGGCAATTACTATTCTATTGCGAGTTTGGCCTCGAGTGTAGACTATATCCTGACTGTATGGATACTTATGAGACAGCAAATACGTGAAAAGGCTGTTCAACGGTGTAGCAATAGAAGTTAATAGCTGCCAAACTAAAATGGAACTAGGAAGGCCGCATCTGCCGCACGTCACAATGAAATTGGGCAAAGGCCACTGATTGGATCCCTAAAAGTGGGAGCCAGTGACGTGGTAGGCTCAGAAGGAGATGGTGTAACGAGTTGGACTCTTATCTAAAGGATTAGCCAGTAACCAACATTAAGTAGTTGAGGAAAGAGAGGAGTGTAAGAATGGAAGACATGTATTTGTAGGTTTTAGTGGGACACAACAGCATAGCATAGCTTAGGACTTATAATGTTCCCACTGTTGGGACTCAGGCCTCCTCTCTAGGAGAGGGAAACACAACAGACTCATAACATAAACAGTGTAATGAGAAAGTGCCGCGGTAGCCTTCAAGATACAAAATAATTGTCTTAAAACTGCAGTCTTTTAAAATTCAGTCACGGCAAATTATTAGCGCATCTTCTTATGTTTTTTTTTTCAAACAAAATAATGATATAACATGAAATATTATTATTGCACATAATTAACCATAATATGAGTAGCAGCTAGTTATTTTTTTTTTTGCTTTTTTCTGGTCAGTGTCAGGTTTTATTAGATGTTCATTAAAATATGATATGTCTCCGCACCGCAACGCAAAAAAATTAATGATACGCTTAGTCCAGACCTTAGAAGTTTCAACAATGTTCCGCATGCTGGGCTGTTCCCCATGTGTGTAATGTAGGGGTCCAGTAGTGCTAATGTCCGCTAGGGCTGTGACAATTTTTAAAAGAGTTACTGAGGCCCTAGAGCGCAAGAAAACGCATCCTATATACAAAACAAATACTTCGTAAGAAACATATGGAAAACATCACAGTTTTCCGTTGGGTAGCATGTTGGAAACCCTTTGTGTCCCAATCTATTTCATACATTTAGGGGCACAAAAGAGCCGGCCATCCCTAATTTCAAATTCACATGAGACCTTTCAGCCTTTAATTTAAAATCGTATCATTTTTACAGTGTTACGAGGAAACGCTCTGAATTTTTTAATAACGTTTAAATGTTCGGTGATGTCGAAGGTTTCTAACCTCTGTCATCGTTCACACAGCCCTTCCGAATATTCTTTTTTAGGACAACCAGATGCCACTGAATTTATTTTTTTTACTTGTAAATTGTGACATTGACCATCGCCATTGTTTTTTTTTAGTGAAGTCGGTTTTTTTTTTGTAAAAATGTTTTGCTTTTACACTTTTGACTTGCGATACACTCAGAGGAGGATCGTGAAATTATTGGACTCTGGGCTAACACTACTTGGGGGCCCACCTAACTAATCAAATTAATTGGCATTTTATTAAAAATAAGTTTATATTTTTCCTAAAGTGTACCTTTTCGACAACGACCGATCACTGTAGAAATGTCGTCCTAATGGAACAAGAGATCATGAGTTACTATAGCTAACTTGAAAGTCTAAATATACTTCGTCTTGTGGTTTTCTGTAAGAGATTGCCCTGTGCGATAAGACCGCCAATTGAACACTTAGTTTTTGTTAATGTTTATCCTGTCCACATTATGAGGTGTACAATAAAGTAAATAATAAATAAATACTTTGATCACAGGTCGAACGTAAACACCAACGTTGAGCGGTTGTAAACCATTGACCCGCCCATATTAGAAGCAATATCAATGACTGCTACCATAATTAAACAGTAGTACTCTATTTGTTTTGAAACAAGTTTTGTCAAATAGATTAAGCTGTATTGTAGATTATTTTTTATGAAAACTGGGGGGCCCTTATATCCCTGGGGCCCTGGGCTGCAGCCCATTTAGCCATTAAGTAGATCCGGCCATGGAACAGAGTGCCTATTTCTCATGACGATTCCAATTAACCCAAACCCTGCTAGGTTACATTGTTTTATTATAAAGTTCCTGTGTCTACCTTCCACTTTCCGGCTCAGATCAGATCGATAGTACCTTATAGCCAAAGTGCATCCCATGACAATTCTAATAAGCCCAAACACGGCTAGGATACATTGATTAATTACGTAGTTCCTGATAAAACCCATTAAAAAAAATTCTCAGTTTTGGCAGCGAGTCAAACTTCTCGGCAAGCTTTGCTGTGTTAGTCAATACTACAATAATTCTCAGATCCATTTTACCGAAATCACGCCTGTTTCAATGATCTCACATACTGTCCAGCTACGTAGACAATGATAAATGATAAATGATATTTATTTTGTAAGTAGGTTTAAAAAAACACTTTTACACGTCAATTTTTTTTGTCATTTTAAACTAGATGAGGCCGGTGTTTCCTAGCTGACTACCCTGAGAAGAAACACCGAAACAAACTCAGGGGTCAAAGTCTCTTTTAAAGTCCATACAGTTAATATGTAATGGTCAAATCACATGAGAACAGTGCAGATTTGTCTGAGATGGTCTTTTGAAGAAAGAACCATACAGATTTGAGTGGACCGGTCTAGTCAGTGCAAGCATTTGTCAGTATTCGCAAAGCTCTACCCAGGACTACTAAGGAGCTCAACGACTTGACGAACAATACCAAGGAAAGGACATTTGGGTAGGCCGCAGAATATACTCAAATTGCCAGAAATACGTTAAAATTACTGAAAAAGAAAAAAAAAGGCAATCAACATTGTTCTCACGTTCACAATAAGAAAAGTAAATATATAATTAACAAAATGTAATTTACTTAATAAAGTAAATATTGATGTCAAAAATAAAAATAAATAAAGTCAAATTGCAAAATAAAAATAATCTACAATATTAGACACTTGGGGTACTTACCCCAATTTTACAACACAGGGTCCAATTGGAATCAATTTGAGAATAATTAAACCAAAATATCGCTGTCAGCGAAAAGACCGCCTCTGTACCCATAGATATATAGATTTAAGTTAGTGTAAAAGTTTTGTTACTATTTTGGTGTACAATAAAGTTTATTCTATTATATTCTAATTAAAACTGCCACGGAACTTCACTCGGATAAATACCACCAAAAACTCATTATATCGTTTTCTAGCAAAAATTATAGGTATATTAAATAACATTTTTTTTTTAATTGAGTTTGGAAATCATCTAATACACACTCTTGCTCTTGGGTAAAAAGAAAGGGCGTGTCAAACTTACACACTAAAACCTGTGTGAATGAAGGCAGATGAACTTAGCATTCTAGGGCCACGGTCACTTTTTCGGTTACGTTTCCGCAGCCCTAGCTGGCATCAGCCCTACTGGGCTCCATCAATTTTGCTCAAATCTCTTTGAGATGTGAATTGAACACTACACGCCGTCGACTCGGGCCTGGTCCCTACCAAATGGGCGGATGAAGAGCTACCTAATGCTTGTCGTCTATAAGCCTGCGTATTCGTATCTAAAGACTAAACTGCTGATCTAGTATCAGACTCATGATACAAATAGGTAGATAACTAAGAATAGAGCTATATTTAGTCATACTGAATCGAGAAAGAGAGTGTGTTGCCGGACGTCTCAACAATTCCGCCGTATGCAGTCAAACTCCTGCTTTTTTTTTGTTCTCTTAAATGACAATTCTAAGTAACAGAAAAGGATAGTAGCATAAGAGAGTGCGTTTTTTTCGGTTGGAAAATCATCTTATGACATCCGCCGCTCTTGGGCGGAGCGGGAGATAGTGTCAGACTTTTACTGACTAAAAACCCACTCCTGTTCCTTTTTCCGTTTCCGTGCCTCCTCCTCCTGTTTCCGTGATTCATTTTCACTCAAATGAATCACGGGGCTTTAGTTAGTGAAAGTCTGACACGCTCTCACGCTCCGCCCAAGGGCGGGAGATGTTATTAGATGATTTCTTTCCTAAAAAATAAAATAAAAAGTACACAATTAGTATTTTTGGTGGAATAAAAACATATTTTGTAGTAGAAAATTGGTGTAAATTATTGAAGGACCGTTAAACACTGACGGACTCAAAAAAATACATTTGACAAAAACACTTTCGTTGAAAATACACAAAATAAAATATTTCTTCTGTACTGTACCAAAAAATGATTCAGTTCAAATAAATTACCGAGCAGAAAACTCCATTATAGAACTTTGTTACCAACCAACCGACGATAAACTAGTTAATGCCAGTTTTTAACATCCACAAATTTTGCTAAATTTTTGGGGCCGACTGGCTTTTTTTGTGCCAGCAATGTACTGTGTATTATCTAATTTCGCCGAGTCAGAGGTATCTTGAATTACTTTTTCAGGTTGAATTCCGGGGCTAAATTACTGGAACTATTTCTAAATGGGAAACGCGCAGAATACTAATGTATTATTTATGGATTGTATAGGGATGTTATAGAGTCTGTTACTCCGTCTGTCTTAACGGAGGTGGATCCGAAGGTGGAGATAGAAAACTAGAGAAAAGCAAACTGGCGTATTATTCTCTGAGAAACCAGCCTTGCGCGCAGCGCTGGCTGCAACGACGATATCTAAATACATACGATATGATTATCAATCTAATAGGTAGATTGCGCGACTAGTGCGAGTTGGACTTGCGAACCGAAACTTTCGTATAACCTATGGAAAAATTTCGATTCCCCAACCCCAAATAGGAATTTAGGGATTTTCTGACTTTTTCTAATACTTCTGCTTTAAGAACTTACTCTTTCCCAAATATCAGATTCTAGGTCAACGGGAAGTACCCTGGTTTTGTTTTTCTTGTGAGTATCAAAATATACGCCATAAATAGAGGTAAAATGGCCTTACTTTCAAATGACTTTAAAGTTTGATGTCAGTTTTCTACCTCCGTGCATTCTTGAGAAAAGGGTGTTGACAAGAAAGGCTCCTATAAAGATTACGTTTTTTTTGACAGAACCCTACAAAACAAACTATTTATATACTTGTAAAATAAATGAGGTAACTATACACACTTGGGGATCACCATCTGAGGCACCTTTATTGGATACAAAGGATGTCTTTCGTTGGAAACGATGATGATGATGATTAGATTTACCTTTTGATTTTGTGGCGATACAAAAACCTCTATTTCAACTCTGAAGATTTCTTCCGCTTCCGCAATAACTCTTGCAGTAGCCGATGCAGACGCGGATGTATGACTTTTTAGGGCTTCGTACCTCAAAAGGAAAAAACGGAACCCTTAAAGGACCACTTTGTTGTCGATTCGTCTTACTGTTTGTCAAGACCCTTTATCTCGGAAACGCGTAGAGGTATCGAGTTGAATTTAACCATGTACTCAGGTCTGCGGTCCCTTGAAGCTGTGCAAAAATCAAACATTTAAGTTAACGAATAAAAAAGATACGCCCTTTATGTTGCAAAAAACGTATATTTTGACATTATCAAGGGAATCAAAATTCATAGGGTGCCTCCTGTTGTCCTAGAATCCTGAAATTTGGCATAAAGCAAGGTCTCATAGCATAAGTATAGAAAAAATCTGATTATGATTGAACTACAATAATTTCTGTACCGCATATAGGTATTTTTAAGTATTGGGTAACTTTTTTTAAGTTGGTCCCTGTTGCGCATACAGCGAAGTAGACCTTGAGTTACCCAGAGTTTGATTATCCATTTACGTCGTGGAAGTATAACTTTCGAATTCCTACTCAAAGCAGCTTTCAGTTCACCATTGACATAGCTAACTGCAAAATCACAGTCATCAGTTGTGTAAATTGGGCTGAAGTCAATTTGACTTTTGGCCTTTGATACCTCTTGGTCACTTGGTTCGTGTTAACTCGGCATACGAACGAGAATGTTGCTTTTTTAAATAAGATATAACAGATTTATGGTCTGTTACAGTAACATAGCATAGCATAGCATACCATAGCATAGCATAGTCGGCCTTATAATGTTTCCACTGCTGGGACTCAGGCCTCCTCTCTAGGAGAGGGCCTTAATCCACCACGCGGGCCCAGTGCGGATTGGTGGATGTCACATGTCTTCGAATTTTTGGTTCTAGGACATGCCGGTTTCTTAATGATGTTTTCCTTCACCGTTTTGAGAGCAGTGGTGATGAAATAAATTACACAAAGTAATGCGCCTGGCTGGGTTTGAGCCCGCAACCTACAACTCGTAAGTCGGGGCCGTTACCTCTCGGCCACCACTGCTTTTGTTACAGTAGACAGTGGTACAATAGTTACAAAAGGAGTCTTGGTTTTTAAGAGCACACGATCCATACAGGTACCACTAGCGTCTCGTGTGAACCGTGATATAAATGATAAATTATATTTATTTTGTAAGTAGGTTTAAAACAAAAATTTACACGTCATTTTTTTGTCATTTTACACTAGATGAGGCCGGTGTTTCCTAGCTGACTACCTTGAGAAAAAACTCCGAAACAAACTCAGGGGTCAAAGTCTCTTTAAAGTCCATACAGTTAATATGTAATGGTCAAATCACATGAAAACTATGCAGATTTGTCTGAGATGGTCTTTTGAAGAAAGAAACATACAGATTTGAGTGGACCTGTCCAGTCAGTTCAAACATTTGTCAGTAATCGCAAAGCTCAACCCAGGACTACTAAGGAGCTCAACATGAGGATCTAAGAGCAAGATAGTGTTCAGTAGATGTACTCATGTTTTCGGCAATTATGTCTAAATTTACATCTTCTACTATTGCGATGTTTTTAAAGCTTGATAAGCTTGCCAAGATTTCATCAAGCGACGTCAAAAATGGTTCAGTGTTTAATCAAGATGGGGAATGATAGATAGCCAGCAACGCAGTTTCATTGTCGATTTTAACCAAGAGGCTATTGCAGTTTTGTATTTCAGGTTCCTCAATGCAATAGGTGAGCAGTGTTGGCCAAGTGGTAACGGCCCTGACTTACGAGTTGTAGGTTCCGGGTTCAAACCCAGCCAGGCGCATTACTTTGTGTAATTTATTTCATCACCACTGCTCTCAAAACGGTGAAGGAAAACATCGTGAGGAAACCGGCATGTCCTAGAACCAAAAATTCGAAGACATGTGATATCCACAAAACCGCACTGGGCCCGCGTGGTGGATTAAAGCCCATTCCTTCTTCTAGAGAGGAGGCCTGATTCCCAGCAGTGCAATTATGCAATGCAATAGCAAAGTTCTTCTTTTATGTACATGATAACACCATGATTTTGAAGTGTATTTGGTGTGGTCACAAACGCGCAATAACCTTAGACGATAGGCATGACAGCCAATACACAGGTAAAATGAGGACGTCGCCGTCAAAACCGAATCTGTTTAAAAGGATCTGAAACTCTGAAAAATTACAATTCAGGCTGCGTACAGATTGAGAAATAACTGACAAGGATGAATGAAAT
This sequence comes from Mythimna vitellina, assembly GCA_949316375.1. Classification (NCBI taxonomy): domain Eukaryota; kingdom Metazoa; phylum Arthropoda; class Insecta; order Lepidoptera; family Noctuidae; genus Mythimna; species Mythimna vitellina. The sequence goes on from OX438708.1 coordinate 2,547,102, forward strand.
GAACATCTTTTTTTACACTCATTGACTTCACAATCGAAAGATTCAGATATAGCGAAATCATCTAAGGTAATTGAAATCAATTTTTTTCTTAAATTGATGTAAACCAGTGCTTGGCTGCGATCCCACCTGATGGTAAGCGGAGATGCAATCATTGATGGTCAGGCGCACTGAGAATATTAAGAGCCTATTCACTCTAGCCTTGAAGACAACTAAATTATAGTCGGACGGAAAGACCGCAGTAGGCAAATTGTTCCACTCCTTCGATGTACGCGGTAGAAACGACGAAGCGAAACGCTTAGTCCGGACCGTTGAAGTTTCAACAACGTAAGGGTGGATACTCGCCGTTCGTCGGGTTGTCCGATGGTAGAAAGGAGATGGCGGAATCAAGTCATGCAATTCCCGCGCACACTCTCCAAAATGTAACCTGTTAAATACCGATAGGCTGGCTACCCTGCGCCTGTGCTCGAGGCTTTGTAGATTGGACTTAACCAAATCTGGATGGATCCCCAATAGATCTCCCAATACTACTTTGTGAGCTGTTCTGTCGGAGTCGAATCGTGTAATCACAACAGTCGTTCATCATCAGGACACGATAACGGGAAAGACTGTCGGGAAGGGACCCTATTATTATTTCCTTATAACCGACGCGCGAGAATAATTTTTCTTTGGTTGTATTTTTTGCTGTCAAGATAAATTTACTAAGGCTCTATTCATACTGTACTGGCTGTTTAACCGTTGCAACTGCTCTTAGGTCCTTTAATCTCGATTAACATGTTGTATCTCAAAAAAAAAAAAAAATTTCGCTAGCACTAGCGCAGAACTCACTATCTTTGGCATTCTTATTCGGCAAATAGGTTTTTATTTTATTTTAAATTTTTACCATCGTCTAATTCTAATCTATAAATTAACGCAAAAATCATATCGAAAGGTCTGGACATCCTAATTAATTTTAAATTATCATAACTATGTACATACTTATTATAATAAGTGTTAGTTATAACATCGCCTTGGACTAATCTGTAAAGGTGTTATAATGTAATAAATAAATAATAAATAAATATCGTGTTACATTTCTTGTGTTTTGCAAATAGCAAAATTAAACGTGTAAGTGGCGAAAAGTGCTATTTTTATTTAATTTCGCTACAGTAAAAAGGACATATGGGTGGGATGTCCTTTTTTGTAGTGATTTTCACCTGGATACTATGCTCTTTAAGCCATCGCCCTTGTTAAAGACGTGTCATAATGTTGCCATTTTTTACGTATGTAAATAATTGTATTTCCCCTCTATTTATTCATTATGACTTTGTCCTAAAATTTATTTTTATTTACTTTACTCAAATTGGTACACAATACCGTTTCCGACGTCTGTTAGTCGATAACATCACCGGCCCACACTGAAAACCAGCGCTGTGGACTCGTTGCATTTTGCGTGTGGACACGGCATTATTATTTATTTAAACTTCACGTATAGTAGTGGTACATAGAGGACACATAGAGGGAGAGGGAGACCAAAGAAAAGATGGATGGATTGTGTGAAGAGTGATATGAAAGAAAAGGAAGTTAGTGATAGCATGACGAGTGACAGGGCAGAGTGGAAGAAAAAAACGTGTTGCGCCGATCCCAAATAACACGGGACAAGGGCAGGAAGATGATGTATAGTAGTGGTACATGCAGAGTGGTACGTGGCAATATGCAGAGCTAAGGGCCGTTTTGCTCGGACGTGGCGCATGGATGTTATTTTTAATTATGTTTTCGTCATGCAAAATGTTTTCAATATGTTAGTTTTAAGTTTGCGCCTTTTCGGCAAATAAAAAGTGTTTCTTTCTTTTTTTTTTTAATTGATATAAAAAAATAATCTAATGACAAATCCCGCTCTTGGGCGGAGCAGGAGATAGTGCCAGTCTTTTACTGACTAAAAACCCACTCCTGTTCCTTCGTTGCCTTCTTACCAGGGCCCCGGGTTCCGCTTTCACACTACCCATGGCCCCAGTAATTATTATTATTTATTTATTATTATTTATTATATCCTTTATTGTACACCAATATAAATATAAAAAGAAACTAAACTAAAACACATACGAACATACAATGGGCGGCCTTATTATTATTTTAATTTATATAAACCAGTGCTTGACTGCGATCCCACCTGATGGTAAGCGGAGATGCAATCATTGATGGTCAGGCGCACTAGTTTATTAAGAGCCTATTCACTCTAGCCTTGAAGACACCTAAATTATAGTTGGACGGGAAGACCGCACTTTCTTTGCTCTATGTAACGGTAGCGCAAGGCCGTCCATCTTGTGGTACGATGATAGAACGGATTTCACGAAAGTTCCGCATTCGCAAGAGAGGTGTCGAGATTCCTGTACAACTCTCAAACAAAAGTGGAACTAAGTTCCAGTTGCTTTGTCCATGAACTTAGCCATAGTCGTGTTCAGATTTGATCAATGGATTTGGGCGAGTTCTAATTGAATTTGTTTCGATGTACTTTGAGTGGAAACGAATTTACTTATTTGTAAATTTTTAGTTAAATAATTAACGTTCTTTGGAATGATTTTTGGCGAACGGTACTGTCGAAAGTTATTTATGCTATTTAGTTCTACACGAGTAATTTTGTTTTGTATCGTAGTTTCGGAATGGATCTAATTTTGTGAGTAATTTTGTTGGTTTTCATTTGAATTCAAAGTTTTGTTGCCTAATATAGATATAATCTTAATCTTACATTACCTGTCGCTGTGAGTATCGATAGTCATGATTCATATTTCTGTCTATAGTTTTCAATGGTTATATATGTATATATGTGTCTATTATATAGCATATGTATATATCTGTGTATCTATTATAATATATTATGTTTAATGCTAGTTCTGTCACATCAATGACAGCCCCATTTCTTGTCCAGGCACTTACTGTCCATTCCAGGTTGCCTGGAAGAGATCGCGGAATGCGATAAGGCCGCCCATTGTATGTACGTATGTGTTTTAGTTTAGTTTCCTTTTATGTTTATATTGGTGTACAATAAAGAATATAATAAATAATAATAAATCTTTATACCAAAAATAAAATTACAATATAAACTTATTTCCTAGATTTAAATGAAATATGAAACAGGTGTTTTCTACGTGACAGCATAATGCATAGCAAAGGAGGAGGCCGTCCGCGCGAGGCAACGGTCCTCTCGCCCCAGCCGCTTCCCATCGTCAGATTCCCATCCCGATTACCGGCTACTGTAGGCACGAGCTTGCGGACAGCGAGCAATGGGTAGCTCACTGTCCGACCGTCCGGTTACCGTCCGGACTGAGCCCAAGTTGTCGACGGCGCGTATTGTTCCACGCGCACTTTAGGGAGTTGTCAGCAAATTGTAGGGGCCCCTTAGGGTCGAAGCCTACTGGGGCCACGGGTAGTATGAAAGTGAAACCCGGGGACGAAGGCAACGAAGGAACAGGAGTGGGTTTTTAGTCAGTAAAAAGTCTGACACTATCTCTCGCTCCGCCCAAGGGCGGGATTTGTCATTAGATGATTGTCTGTATAATGCAGTTTACAAAGATTCTTCATTTCATTCAAGAAAAGAGGAAGTTCTCGGTTCTGGGGAATCTTTTTTTAAGGTTCCGTACCTCGGCCGGCAAAAATGGAACACTTATAGGATCACTTTTTGTCCGTCTCATCTGTCAAGATCCTTTTTCTCAGGAATGCGTCGAGGTCATCATTATTATCATCATTTCAGCCGAAAGACGTTCCCTGTGGACATGGCCTATGTCCAACAGTGGACGTCTATTTTAGTGTTTGTATCATTTCAGCTGAAAGACGTCCAGTGTTGGACATAGGCCTCCCCCAAGCGTCTCCACAACGACCGATCCTGATTCCCGCAACGGAAAAGGTCGTCGGTACACCTTGTGGGAGGCCTTCCAGCGCTGCGTTTTCCATTGCGCGGTCCCCACTCTAGAACCTTTCGGCCCCATAGACCATCCGTTTATTTATTATTATTTATTTATTTATTTTATAATTTATGTACACACGAATAAAGAAAGAAGATACATTCCGTTGTTTGTTTGTTCCGTTGTTTCCGTTGTACGAGCAATGTGCCCTGCCCACTTACACTTTAGTTTGGCGATTCTTCGGGCTATGTCGGTGACCTTGGTTCTCCTGCGGATATCATCATTTTGCATCGAGGTATTAATATGAAATTACTACCAAATACTCAAGTCTATTACTGTTTGGAGTAGTGAAAAAATCAAAATTCTAAGTCTATACAATATAAAGATAATTATGGTCATTTACGTTCCGTTTAAGCGTAATAATAAAACTAAAAGACGCGAGTTCATTCCCTTTGGTCTAAATCCCCATAATGGGAAAATTATAAGGCTAATTTATCTTACTATAAAAAAAAATATCACAACATCTGCTTACAAGGTTACCGACATATCCCGACGAATCGCCAAACTTACTTAAGTTAATAACTTAATTAAGTTTGACATTTGACAGTGGACACTGCTCGCAGATGGTCGATGGAGCCAGAAAAATCGACGAGTAGCGACGGCCTTGTCAGGACCGATGACCAAGTGAGAGTAGCGCGAAACGCATAGAAGCGGTAGTTGTGGCGACAATTGGGGGAGGTCTAAGTCCAGCTATAGAAATTTTCCAGCTGAAAGGATGATGATGATAACGACGATGAAGATCTAATTAAATTAATAGATTAAAAGTTGATATTGCCGAAAAAAAAAACGGCCAAAAAATACCAGAAAAGTTCAAAACAAGTTATTTAAAGTAATCTGATGCAGTTAGTGAAATTTATTTTAGTACAATTATAGATTTCACGCCGACTGCATCTGACTGCTTGAAGTGATTTGATCTGAACTTTTTAGTTGTTTTTTGCTGTCTACTCACACGATAACAAAAATATACCTAATAAATATCGTAAAACGGGTTGAATAGAAAAGGAGGGGTGAATAGAAACAAAAGTTTGATGGTGATTGTCACCTTATTAAAAAGTTGTTTGCAGTATTTGAGTACTCAAAACTACAAAATTGGTATATTAAAACACACTACTTTATTGAAACTAAAAATATGATCATAAAGTAAAAATCTTAATCGAAGTTTCGTCCGACCGTCCGGTAACCATCCGGACGGAGCCCAAGTCGTCGACGGCGCGAACTGTTCTACGCGCGCCTCAAGGAGATGTCAGCAAATCGTAGGGGCCCAGCAGGGTCGAAGCCTACTGGGGCCACGGGTAGTGTGAAAGCGAAACCCGGGGCCCTGGGACGAAGGCAACGAAGGAACAGGAGTGGGTTTTTAGTCAGTAAAAGTCTGACACTATCTCCCGTTCCACACAAGAGCGAGGGATGTCATAAGATGATTTTGCCACCCAATAAAAAACAAAGTTTTGTTTCCATTCACCCCAGCGTTTCTATTCACCCCGTTTGACTGTAAATAGTTTGATTTAGGGACTAAAGATCACCAAATTGGTTCATTTGAGTTTTGACCTTTAACTCTTTTAGAACTAATACCAATAAGTCTCAAAAACTAGGATCATCAAGTAAACCTTCTGTTCGAACTAAAAGAACAAGTGACGATCTATTGTTCCCTCACACAATGGAAAGACATTTGAACTAAACAACATAAACTTCGGTTACTTTCCACAATGAACCTAGAACATGGAAAGGATTCTTGCGTACTACTCGTATATAAAGAAATGGACTAAATAAGGAAGAAGGGAAGTATTTCTTCCTTTTACGGAAGTTGAGTCCATTAAGTTGTGTTTTGAGCGCTCTTTTAAAATTATTTTTTAAAGGAAATTTTTTATTAGGGTTTTGTTAAAATAAGGAACGTCAGCGGAAATTACTTTGGTTAGGAAAAACAGGAATTTGTGTGAGAATAATTATTTTATGACGGCTTCTATTCAATGTGTTTTTAGCATTCCGTACCACAAAAGGAAAAAAACGGAGCCCTTATAGGATCACTTTGTTGTCCGTCCGTTTGTTTGTCTGTTTGTCAAGACCCTTTATCTCGGAAATGCGTGGAGGTATCGAATTGAAATTAAAACTATACACTAAGATCTGTGGTCCCTTGAAGCTGTGAAAAAATCAAACATCAAATTCACTAATGTTCCTTCTTTACGCTATCACTATCACCTGCAGAAGTTTTGATAGATTTAGGCTAACTTACGTGTGAATCTAATCAAGGACTTATTAGATTTACAAAAACACTTAACTTTAGCAAACCAATATTTAAAACAATAATTATGTTTTACAAGACGTTTTGAAAAGTGATAAGGCCTGACATACTGTATGGATCAGAATGATGGGCTGTGAAAAAGACGGATGAAAAAAGATTGCACGTAGCGGAGATGAGAATGTTAAGATGGATGTGTGGTGTGACGAGAATGGATAAAGTGAGAGATGAATGTATTAGGGGAAGTTTGAAAGTGGCGCTAGTGACAGAAAAGTTGAAAGGGAATCGTTTGTCTTTGTATGGTCATGTGAAGAGGAGGGATGAAACACATTTTACTAAAAGAGTTATGAGTATACATGTGGATGGATGGAGAGGGAGAGGGAGACCAAAGAAAAGATGGATGGATTGTGTGAAGAGTGATATGAAAGAAAAGGAAGTTAGTGATAGCAAGACGAGTGACAAGGCAGAGTGGAAGAAAAAAACGTGTTGCGCCGACCCCAAATAACACGGGACATGGGCAAGAAGATGATAATGAAGACGTTTTGAAAACTTTGTTTTGATCGCAATTTCACTGTTCCGTTAATACTGATAGAACAATTTTGCATTAACTCACTATTGTTATAATTCTATTTTTTATTTTAAAAATACGAAACTAAACCTCCATTAGTTTAGAAAATAAAATGGTTTTTTTTTATTGATATAAACCAGTGCTTGACTGCGATCCCACCTGATGGTAAGCGGAGATGCAATCATTGATGGTGACGCGCACTAGTTTATTATGTTAAAGAAGCGTACGTTAATCACAAAAGCAAAAACGGACTAATAGAATATTCTATTAGTCCGTAAAAGGTATTCAGTCAATACATATATATACAGACTGAATACCTTTAAACCGATGACTTCCGAGAAGTTATAAAAAAAAAATGTTAGTAACCAGCTGCACATTTTACAAATTTTGTACTGGCTGCCATGAATATCTTATGCACTATGTTTTTTAACCTTCATATTATAAACAAATTTAAAAAAAAAAAAATAGTTGAGGTCCAATTACATGACATGAATTTATTATTATTATTATTTTACAATTTGATATTGTAGATTATTTTTATTTTGCAATTTGACTTTATTTATTTTTATTTTTGACATCAATATTTACTTTATTAAGTAAATTACATTTTGTAAATTATATATTTACTTTTCTTATTGTGAACGTGAGAACAATGTTGATTGCCTTTTTTTTCCTTTTCAGTAATTTTAACGTATGTCTGGCAATTTGAGTATATTCTGCGGCCTACCCAAATGTCCTTTCCTTGGTATTGTTCGTCAAGTCGTTGAGCTCCTTAATAGTCCTGGGTTGAGCTTTGCGAATACTGACAAATGCTTGCACTGACTGGACAGGTCCACTCAAATCTGTATGGTTCTTTCTTCAAAAGACCATCTCAGACAGATCTGCACTGTTCTCATGTGATTTGACCATTACATATTAACTGTATGGACTTTAAAAGAGACTTTGACCCCTGAATTTGTTTCGGTGTTTCTTCTCAGGGTAGTCAGCTAGGAAACACCGGCCTCATCTTGTTTAAAATGACAAAAAAAATTGACGTGTAAAAGTGTTTTTTTAAACCTACTTACAAAATAAATATCATTTATCATATCATCATTTATCATTTGAAGCGTATTTTTACATTGACGAGAAGACTGATTCTGAAGAAAATTAGACCTAAGTAGGTGAAAAACTCTTTGATGCCAATTACTCGACCTCTTGAAGAATATTAAAAAATAAATACAAATTAATTGGAGATACAATCAAGACTTACAATAGAACTCTTGTTATGTCGGGCAGAATTGATTCCTAATTCGAAGAAGCTAATTTAACTTCAATATTTTATTTTGAATTTAAACAAATTATTGTTTAATTGAAAAATATGTAAAATCTGAATAGTAAAAAAAAAAATATCATTAATGAATCAGTTTTTTAAGTTCCTGAAATCTCCCATCGGTCTTTTAGGTTACGCGCGACCGCTACTGTTTCAAATAGTCGCGCGCCCGGTTGAAAGGTTAAATATGACTCTAAATAAATGGACCCCTACAATCAAATACATGTGGACTAAAAAAACAAATCTACATTAAATAAACATTTAAAAATGGTCGCTTTTTTTAATATGATATTTCTTTGAGAAATTAAATTCAGCCAGCTGTGCGCCATTTTGTCACGATATTTTCCTTCAACGTTTTAAGAGTAGAGTTAATGAAATGCTTAGGTTTGATACAAGACCTAAAAAGTCGGAGACCACTACTCCGCTTCAGTTCGTGGCATCGACTAACTCAAACCACACAACCAAAAGTCACAGAGCAACAATTTGCTTACTTAAACAACACAAATTGCCCGATCCACGTGGCACCATTGAGCCACAAGCCCCTCTGAGCTAGCCCCACAAGGGACTCTTAACGTTAGGCTAAGCTTTGGGATCATTTCACTGAACTCATTTCTACAAATGACAACGCCATCTGGTCCCTCTAAGGGTTCTAATGAAATCGGTGGGTACGGACCACAGAGTATTTAATAAGTCAGAGACGGCATTTCTCTTGACGTGGAAGAAAGTTTTATTGACCTGCAAATAGTGTCGCTATTTAAAGCGAAGTCGTAGTATACAGTAATTTAAGAATAGAATAGAATAGAATAAACTTTATTGTACACCAAAATAGTAACAATACTTTTACACTCACTTAAATTTATGGTTACAAAATCGCTGACAACGATATCTACCAGACAACCTTAGTGTGGAATGTAAGAATTTGAAATAAAAGAAGGGGTAGTCTGCAGTGTACTGTAAATTAATAATTTAAATATTAGATTAAAATTATATACTAGACTATGCATAGATGTAATATAGCTATTATACATAAAAGACAATATATAAACATATAAATAAAATATATATATATATAAATATTATAAGTTACACAATTTCATACAAATAGAAGGAAAAAGAAAAGAACAATAAGTTGGGTTAGTGACGGAAGAACTGAATTAAGTAAGTTACCTTATTTTTGAATATGAGTATAATAAACGGTGATGAATCAATAAAAAGTTCAATTATATTTTACAAGTATGCATGCATTACATAAACTAATGCTAGAACTAGCGATACCCATTGAACAAAAAACAGTTATGTATTTAATAGATCACACATTTATCTAGTTTACTTCGCGATTTACTTAACTCTGAGTTCTTGCAAAGGTCCGGCGGTACTTTACACTGGGACAGCTTTTAATGTTATATAAAGCACAGGTCCGATAGTGTGTGGAGTACTGCAGCCACATATGCATGCAAAATGCCATCTAGCAGCTTTGGACTCGGGCGAAAGGCGTATGAAGAGGCTAATTGGTGATCCAGATTTAGTTAAATCCAATCTTCAAAGCCTTGAGCACAGGCGCAGGGTAGCCAGCCTTTCAGTGTTTTACAAATTGCATTTTGGAGAGTGTATGCGGGAATTGCATGACTCGATTCCGCCATCTCATTTCTACCATCGGACAACCCGACGTACGGTGAATAAGCGTTTTGCCTCGTCGTTTATACAGCGTACATCAAAGGACTGGAACAATTAGCCTGCTGAGGTCTTCCCATCCGATTATAATTTGGATGTCTTCAAGGCTAGAGTGAATAGGCTCTTAACAAACTAGTGCGCCTCACCATCAACGATTGCATCTCTGCTTACCATCAGGTGGTATCGCAGTCAAGTACTAGATTATATCAAATTAAAAAAAAAACGATGTTTACTGGGATTTTTTTCTCAGTTAGAAATTCATAATTGGAATTATGTAGTAGGAGCATGAAGCATGAACTACTAACGAACTATGAGTATTATAGATAGTTACTAAAATTGCTCAAAGCATTTGCCTGGGTTTTTAAGAGTAAATTTCTCTAATACTTACTAGACTTGAACTAACTCAAACCAATTAGAGTAATAATAATGTCGCACACTTCATTAAAAAGAGACGTAACTCAAAAAAGAGGTTATTGAAAATTGAACCTTATTTTTGAAACGTGTATTTTCAAATTCAAACACCCTGTTTTTGAGTTAGGTCTTTTTATGAGAAAGCATGCGATGTGACTAATTGTCAAACGAGCGTAAGTGGCTGTGATTGGTTGAATAATTTTTTGTAGTTAATTGAAAGACGTCGTGTTCTTGTTTGTTAAGTCTGATTTTTTTAATTTTCTTTACTATCAAAAACTTGCTGAAAATTTTGACGTTGTTAGAATCTTTTTAGTTTCAAACCATACAATATCTTTTTTGAGCTGGAAAATCATGAAATAACTTTTCCTTTTATGAGTGAAGAGAGAGGTGTTAAATGTTACTGACTAAAACCCACCTGTGTTTCTTTAGTTGTCCTTTACGTTCTAGGGCTGCGGTGTCTTTAATAAAGATTTCCGTAGCCTTAGTTATTAATACTTAACAAACTCGTTTTAAATTTCTTTGGAATTTAAATTAGAATGGAATATAATAGGATAAACTTATTGTAGATAAAAATAGTAACAATTTTACAGAAAAATAAATCTATGAGTACAATGGTTAATTTAATTGCTTACTCTGAATTTTTTTTACGTGGGAAAATCATCTAATAACAAATTGCGCTCTTGGGCGGAGCAAAAGATAGTGTCAGACTTTTACTGACTAAAAACCCATTCCTGTTTTTTCGTTGCCTTTCATACCAGGGCCGAGTCTTCCGTTCAGAATCAGACCTTTGCCCAGTAGGCTTCGACCCTGCTATTCTCTTACGGTTTACTGACATCTGCTTAACTAAAACAGAGAGTAGTCTGCGGTGTACTGCTAACAAAAATCAATCAAACAAAAATTTTACATTTAAAATATAGGTATGATATATATAAAATATATAGCTATATAAAGGATACTACATAAGCTTACAAATATATTATTTTATATAGATAAATATACATAATAATTATGTGTTACACAAATAAATGAAAGCGAAAAAAGAAAAGAATAAAGGTTGATTAGTGATGAGATAAATAAAATTAGATTTAATAATATACATGAACGTCTTGGTACCTCTGTGTTTGACTATACTCTGTGACACAAGCGAAGTTCCTTTAAAATTACTAGTCATTTCTAAGATGACCTTTCTTAGATTGAAGAGGATTAACTCGATTTAAAAAAGGAGTTTCTTGAGTTTTGAAGGTTTCTAAATTATTCACAAACTTTTAGGTAGTCTGGGCCTTAAGAAGAGATAATTCAATTTTATTTATTAAGCTACTTTGGTTTAAAAAACATAAGTTATTAGGGAAACAATGATAATTAATCACACTGTCACACTATAGTGCTTTTTGTCGTATCTGGTTCATCGTTGGTAACTGAAAAGTAATTTTTTTTACACATCATCAACATCACTTAGGATGCAACTCGACATTCGCGACGGACTTTGGTACAGGCCATGGTCCGAAGCGAGAAGTGGCAAGCGTTCGCCTCCTTCTGCGAAATATTAATGTTAGCAAAGGAGCGCTGAATCCCCAGCCGCCGAGATTTTCCGATTTCCGGCCACCGTAGGCGTGGCCTTGCAGACGGCGAGCATTGGGTAGCTCGCCGTCCGACCGTCTGGTAACCGTCTGGACCAAGCCCAAGTCGTCGACAGCACATACTGTTCCACGCGCGCCTCAAGGAGATGTCAGCAAACCGTAGGGGCCCAGCAGGGTCGAAGCCTACTGGGGCCAAGGGTCTGATTCTGAAAGGAAGACTCGGCCCTGGAACGAAAGGCAACGAAGGTACAGGAGTGGGTTTTTAGTCAGTAAAAGTCTGGCACGCCCTCCCGTACCGCCCAAGTGCGGGGGATGTCATTGGATGACATTCCAACCTACAAAAAAAAAAAAAACCCGACATATATTTTCACTGTTTTTTATACAACCACTCTTTCGCAATTATGACGTTATCGCACATTTTTCATTAGATATTTTGGAAACACAGTATCTTGTGGATATTATTTAGGCTTCTATTGAAATCAACTTGTAAATTTGTGTAAAACTAATCCAGTAAAAAACATTGCAAAAACAATGTCGTAAGATAGGAAAAAAAAGTTTTAGTATAAAATGATGAAGTTAAAAACAACACCTATGTTCCTTCAGCTGCCATTCCTTCAGCAGGACCACGGATTATCTTTTCAGAAGTCGACCTATAGTCCTAGTAGGCTCTAATAGGCCTCTTCAGTTTTACTGGAATCTCTTTGAGGCGCGTGTGGAACACTACGTGCTAACGACTATTTATAAGTAGGTAATAGATAAGGTGTTAAAAAATTAACTTTAAGAATTTCGAGGGGACATGGTACTCCTCATTATGAACAACTTTTACTACGGGACCAAACCTGAAATTGCGAAAAAAAAATTAGCTGCTCCATATATTTTGACGAGTTATGTGAACATAAACGTAGGGAACAGCTGATTTTTTTTTTTAGAATTTCGAGGGGACATGATACTCCTCATTATGAACAACTTTTACTACGGGACCAAACCTGAAATTGCGAAAAAAAAATTAGCTGCTCCATATATTTTGACGAGTTATGTGAACATAAACGTAGGGAACAGCTGATTTTTTTTTCGCGATTTCAGGTTTGGTCCCATAGTAAAAGTTGTTCATAATGATGAGTACAATGTCCCCTCGAAATTCTTAAAGTTAATTTTTTAACACCTTATATATGTAACGCATTTCAATATCTATTTTAAATTGGTACTCGCTGTATCTGCTTCTGTTGTAACCCTGCAATACCATTATGGGTCTCATGAAAGCTCACAACAATGCTATGATAAGCCAAAAACACCCTGACTCGGTACAAAATCCACATTAATTCTGATCTCCTAACTCCACCCTTTGAGAGTACGGCTTCGGTTTAATCGAGATAGGTTAGACTTGGTTTCTGGTCTTTTGTTTCAATCCTCTTTGTAATATATCTTAAAATGTTTTGTTTCAAACCAATGTCTTGTTGGAAGTCAGTTTTATTTATTTAAACTTCATGGACAGTAGTGGTACATAGGCGGACTTAATGCAACAAGGCAATATGCAGAGCTTAGGGTCGTTTTGCTCGGACGTAGCGCATGGATCTTATTTTTAATTATGTTTTCGTCATGCAAAATGTTTTCAATATGTTAGTTTTAAGTTTGCGCCTTTCCGGCAAATAAAAAGTTTTTCTTTCTTTCTTCTTTCTTTCCTCTATGTCTCTGTGTGTGTAGAGAATTCTACCAGTCAACCTTTGGGTTAAAAAGACAACACTGTGGCAGGCTTGCACAATAAACAAATAACAGATAATTCAAACAGAAAAAATAAAATAAAAATAAGTTATTTATAATAATAAAATACTTTATAATTATGCTAAAATTATAAACTAATAAATACTATGAAAAATATCAAATTATCAAGAGAACTTAATAATAATTCTGACGAAGACCAAACTAAAGTTGAGAGGACTTCAAGTAGTAGTTCCGAATTTTGTTGGAATTTTGTTTTTTTTTTTTTGTAAAATGACAATACGCGTATATTGTAAAACACCGTAAAATTGTCAATAGCGTTAGATTATAATCTATCTCACCAAAATTTTAAACTGTCGAATGATTATAAACTGGAACAGATAGCTTACAACTTAACGCATTATTTTTCGGAAGATTATTAATCTAACGAATTGAAACAGGTTACAACTCACTTTTTATTATGATTATTTTTATTGTACTTTTTAGTACATTATTGACCAGTCTACACTGTCCTTACATAATATGTACTTATACTGTAATATGGAAATATTGTTAGAACAACATTTTTTTTTTAAAGAGTAACCATTGAGTTTCTTGCTGGTTCTTCTCCATAGGAAACGACCAATTTGGAACCGTGCACTAGCTTCTGACGTTTTATAAGTGCCCATGTAGGCCTATGTGAAATAAAAAACTTTTGACTTAGAATGGAACGCATTTCAAGCGCTGCTTGGTTGAACGCCATGTGCCCCGCGCTGCCATATTTTTTTATTAATTCCGTTTTTTCTTTTTGAGGTATGGAACCCTAAGAACTATGTATTTCGTTCCTCGGATACATGTTTTCAAATATAAAGAAGTGGAAAAAGGAAATGCCGTTGTCAATTCACGGGTGAGTGATGACATTGCTCCCGATACGTTTGTACTGGATATTCCGGTGTTTGGAGTGGTACTCCAATATTGGCACTCTGAGTTCTAAACACTGGGGACTTTGTATATATACTGATTGTTGGTTGAGGATACGAGTATACATGTTTTGATATTTGATATGTGCCTTTAAATGGTGTATGGAAGAATGAACATGGGATTTTGTTTTTTTTTTCGGTGGGAAAATCATCCAATGACATCCCCCGTTCTTGGGCGGAGCGAGTGGGTGTGTCAAACTTCTGTTCCTTCGTTGCCTTTCATCCCTAGCTTTGATCCTGCTGGGCCCCTACGGTTTGCTGACATCTCCTTGAGGCGCGCGTGGAACAGTACGCGCCGCCGATGACTTGGGCTTGATCAGGACAGTTACCGGACGGTCGGATGGCAAGCTACTCATTGCTCACCGACAACGCCGATATGGAAAATATCATACGGGCACAAAAGTACTTTGATGGCCGCCAGTCCAGTGTGGTAAATAGTAGGCGGTAAAGCTGCGGCCTAAAGCTTTATTTCATAAACCTACATCACAAAAATTACTGCAAACTTTGTTTTTAAAATTTTTTTCTCTTCGAAACTCATTTTCATTGACTGTCACTTGTTTTTGGATTAGTAGGGCAGTATTATGAATAGGCTTATCATCTGGTTACTCCCTTTTCTAAGGTACTTTAACGTGAGAGGAGTACCTAATTGATGAAGCTGCATAGCATTGCATAGTCGGCTTTATATTAGTATTATTATAGTAGTAGTTATTAGTTTTTATGTTAGTATAGTATATAGTAGGCCTGAAGCCCACGACTCAGGCCTCCGTTATAGGAGAGGGAATGGGCCTTAATCTACCACGCAGGCCCAGTGCGGATTGGTGAATGTCACATATCTTCGAATTTTCGGTTCTAGAACATGCCGGTTTCCTTACGATGTTTTCCTTCACCGTTTTGAGAGCAGTGGTGATGAAATAAATTACACAAAGTAATGCGCATGGCTGGGTTTGAACCCGCGACCTACAACTCGTAAGTCGGGGCCGTTACCACTCGGCAACAACTGCTCTCAATTGATGAAGCTGTCTGTTCTATAATATAGTTGTATTAAATCACGAGTTTGTTCTGATATTTTCCAGTGCTGATACAAATTATGAAATCACTACATAGTATAAAACTAAGTCGCTTCCCGCTGTCTGTCCCTATGTATGCTTAGATCTTTAAAACTACGCAACGGATTTTGATGCATTTTTTTTTATTGATTAGAATGATTTGAGGGAAAGGTTTATATGTATAATACATGCATAATATTGTAGAGAAACACTGATGATTTTAGACTTTTCTAATGTAATGTCGTAAATAAACACATTTTTTTTGCGCTTACATAAGTACAGCATGTAATTTAAGTGAATATTTTCGAAGATTTCGAAGTCAAAGTCAAAGTCAAAGTCAAAGATTTTTATTTCACATAGGCCTACATGGGCACTTATAAAACGTCTGAAGCTAGTGCACACATTAATAATAATAAAATAATAAATAATAATAATTTATAATAAATTAGTTATTGGTTAATATTTTTTTAGGTTCTGGAATGGCGACCAAGTACCGGAAGACGCAGCGTTGGAATGCCTCCCACAAGGTGGACCGATGACCTGGTGATGGTCGTGGGAATCCGATGGATGCGAGACGCACAGGACCGGTCATTGTGGCGGCATTTGGGGGAGGCCTACAGTGGACGTCTTTCGGCTTAAATGATGATGATTATGATGATGATATTTTAAATCCTTAATATCTTCGAAAATATTCAGGGATATAGCGGTTGCATTGGTATGAGCATTGCACCCGTGCGTAGCTGGGGCGGGTTGCTAGTAGAAAATAAAATTAAATCATTTTCACTTTAAACATTTCAGCGAATCATATTAGTAAAAAACAGTCCTTTGAGTTCCAGTCTAATGTGATGCGTTCACATAGAAGATTATTTAAAAAAATACAACTAAGTACGAGTTGGACTCGCGCAAGAAGGGATCCGTACAAAAAACGGCAAAAAAACAAATACGTTTGTTGTATAAGAGCCCCCATTAAATATTTATTTTATTCTCTCTGTATGTGTATTTTTTTGCCTGTGTATGTGTTTTTTTTTGTCTATGTATGTGTTGTATTTGTAGTTATAGCGGCAACAGAAATACATAATCTGTAAAAACTGTAACTGTCCTAGCTACCACGGGTAGTGTGAAACCCACGGGTAGTGTGAAAGCGAAACCCGGGACCCTGGGACGAAGGCAATGAAGGAACAGGAGTGGGTTTTTAGTCAGTAAAAGTCTGATACTATCTCCCGTTCTGCCCAAGAGCGGGGGATGTCATAAAATGATTTTCCCAGCTAATAAAAAAAAAACTGTCCTAGCTATCACGGTTCATGAGATACAGTCTGGTGACGAACAAACAAACCGCGGAGTCTTAGCAATAAGGTCCTGTTTTTATCCTTTAGTTACGGAACCCTAAAAAAACATGCCAAATAATAAACAAGAATCTAACTGCAGCAAACGAAGCGAATAATATACTCTAGAAACTCTTTTTAAAAACCTCGAGTTTTAAAAACTCTGAACTGCCCACATAAAAGTCCACAAAACGAAAGTTAGTTGTTAGTGTAGAGTCAGCAAAAAAGGCGAGACTGAATAAATAACGCCTCTGAGGTTTAAGCACCAAGTATAAATGTTTTTGCTGACTGTCGGATGATATTTTGATTCGCTCCGGTTTATTTTTCCGTGTGTGGTGGCTAATTGCATGTACCCCTGGTGGTGAATTCTGGAGTGTGTTTGCTTGGTCTTGCATTTTTAATCCGCTTGCCTAATCGTCAGTGGTTAGGGGAGTTTGCTTAGAGTAAATTATAACGCTTTAGGAGATGTCTTTTACAGCAATTTACATACTTTGAAGCGTTTTATTCATGTTTTATGGTTCTCGTCTTTTTTTAGATATATATCTATTATTAAAGACTTGTCTCGCTCTTAGGTGGAATGAGAAGGCGTGTCAGACTTTTACTGACTAAAACCCACCTGTGTCCTTTAGTTACCCTTTCTCTTTGAGAACTCAGAAGTATAACCACTTAAACAAAAATTCTCAAAAATATTATTTTCAAAATTGCTCCACAATGTTGACCAAGAAATCGGTGAAAATAGAACCTCCTTCTTTTTGAAGTCGGTTGAAAAGGTTAGAAACTGTATGTTAGAAAACAAAAGAGCTAAGACAGGCATACATTGTGCGTACAGCTAAGGAGTGGAGTTCCTTGCCGGAATCTGTGTTTCCTGATGGCTACAACCAGGGAATCTTTAAGTCAAGAGTGAATAGGTTACTTCTAGGTAAGCGCATTCCATCGTCGACCGCATCGTCACTTTCCATCAGGTGAGATAGCGGTCAAGTGCGAACCTATCAAGAACAAAAAAAAAGAGTTATACACATATGTACACACACAGTTGAGTTACATTCCATTCCATCTTTTGTTTGCTTAAGAAAATTGATATTTTTATCCTTTGTTTAGGACTAAAGCCTAAGTCCTTAAAGGTAACTCCCTCTACTGATGCGCATGTTACCATATAGAGGATAGGTAGGTACAATTCAAATGTCCAGTCATTCCATACAATGCCAATCTTGTTTTGGTAATGTATAAAATTTTGTATCCATTGTTTATCATTAAATACTCTGCTTAGTTAATGAATACAATAACTAAAGGGTATCAGCCAAAATAATATATCAAATCAAGGACACGTATGACCACAGGTATGTCAATGACATATCAGTGAATATGACATATTTTGTTTAAATGTAGGAAGTGGTTTACATACAAATAGTGATCACTGAACGGTGACAACTTCTGATTAGTTCAAGAAAATTTAAGGCATTCAGACGGGAGAATTTAGGTTCAAATGATAAATGATAATTTATTTTAAAAAAATACGTTTACACGTCAAATGTTTTTTTCGTCATTTTAAACTAGATTAGGTTGGTGTTTCGTTTTGTCAAAGTCTCTTTTAAAGTTCATATAGTAAACTAGCTGACTCGGCAAACTTCGTACCGCCTAATAATGTGATAAATGAAGAACCACTCGACCGATTTTGTGCAAACTTCACATAAATCATCTACTAAATAGTCCGAACAAAGCGATTTTTATTTATATAGATATTTAATGGTCAAATCACATGAGAACCATGCAGATTTGTCTGAGATGGTCTTTTTAAGAAAGAACCATACAGATTTGAGCAGTCACTGCAAGCATTTGTCAGTATTCGCAAAGCTCAACTCAGGACCATTAAAAAGCTCAACGACTTGACGAATAATACCAAGGAAAACATTTGGGTAGGCCGCAGAAAATACTCAAATTACCAGAGATACGATAAAATTAACGAAAAGAAAAAAAATGCAATCAACATATTCCTCACATTCACAATAATAAAAGGAAATATATAGTTTACACAATTTGATACTTAGTAAAGTAAATATTTATGTCGGAAATTTATTGAACAAAAAAATAACAAATTGTAAAATTAAAATTATATTAAAGAGCATAATTGAAAATAATAACAAAAGAAAAAGAGAATGACATTCTTGTTAAGTTCATTTAAACCTTGCATACAGAATTAAAAGGGGGCTCAACGCGGCTCCGTCGTCTTGTCTTAAATTTAGCCGTTGTCAAAACTACTTGAACATTTGGCAATATATAAAATGCCTAGGCAAGGTAAACAAACACATTAATATTTTTATTCCGAAAATTTATGAGTGCGTATATATGTTTATGTCTTTACTTCATCACATTCGAACGGATTTCATCCTGTCCTAGAACGTAGCATTTTTCATCGCGAGAGTATGTTTCCTCGGCACAGTTTCCTACATCCACGTGGGTGAAGCTGCAGGAAGCAGCTCATCATTATCATCATCATTTCAGCCGAAAGACGACCCCTGTTGGACATAGGCCTCCCCCAAGTTTCACTATAATGACCGGTCCTGTGCGTCTCACATCCATCGGATTATCGCAATCCTCACTATCGATCATCTGTTCTGCGAGCAATGTGCCCTGCCCACTGCTACTTAAGT
Source organism: Mythimna vitellina (assembly GCA_949316375.1). Lineage (NCBI taxonomy): Eukaryota > Metazoa > Arthropoda > Insecta > Lepidoptera > Noctuidae > Mythimna > Mythimna vitellina. The sequence continues at coordinate 2,566,497 of OX438708.1, forward strand.
TTAGAAGCAGCTAGTAAATAATATTTCAAACATTACCTGAACGTTCTAGGTATTCTATAGAATACTAGTATACCAGTTTATACAAATTGCCGGTAACACCAACACAAAGTAAATTGTGAATGTCAAAGTATAAAAATATTTCGTTTTATTCATTCAGTGTATGAGCTCAGCAATGGACCTATATATATTGGTTTCTGTTCAGGTATTGTAACGCTTGTTAGTGAATATTGGCTTTGTCGAATCTGTATCAGACCCAACGGTCCTTTAGGGAGTATCCATAGAATTGGTAGAATAGATGGACTGCCGATTGCTCTGGGGTGTTTGAATAGATGGTTTTGTTATCTATTCTTGTAATATTCTATCTTATCGTAGGTACAGGATGTGTCCTACAAACGTGAGTCATAAGTTGTATTAATAGAAATACTGTTCATTCTGGCAAATCAACCTTATTATAGCGGATATTGGGATAAAAATAGGTAGACTGAAGTAGATGTACTGGGTTGGCAACGTGGCACACTTATTATATAATAATTATTATAATTTAGGTGTCTTCAAGGCTAGAGTGACTAGGTACTTAATAATACACTTCTGGACACATCTATTGGCCCACCTTGTATTTTCAGTTTCGTTTGGTCCTAGCAAAAATTTTATATTAGGTCGAGCAAAAAGTTTTTATGCAGTTTTGAACCTGGCACATTCACAATTTCATTCAATAGTCTTTTTTTAAATTTCGAACACAGAATTTAAAGAAACAAAAGACAATTTGGAGCCTGTTTGTTGATATCAAACAATCGAATACTAAGAAAACTTGGTTTTATTGGTTTACTTGGATTTAATTCTTGAAAAAGTGATTGATATCTTTGGTTTTGCAACAAACATTACTTATTCTTAACATTAAGGTGAGGTTCTATCAATAATCTATGGACACTTCACCTGAAGTCGCCGCCCAAGCTGTGGCACTTATTCAGGCCGGACACAGCCAAAGAAACGTGAGTGCTCAACTTAATTTAAGTCGATCTGCGGTCCGAAATGTTTATCGGAGGTACCTAGAGACTGGCGGCTTTGTTCGTCGCCAAGGATCTCAATCGATCTCGGGTCACAACTGAAAGGCAGGATCGATTCATCGTGACGACCAGCTTGAGAAATCGTCACCTTACCTCCATTGAGATACAAAACCAACTTCGCGACTTCCACGGAGTATCTGTGAGCGCTCGAACTGTTCGGAGAAGGTTAAAAGAACGCGATATGGTACCACACACGCCAGCTAATGGGCCCAAACTAACGCGAGCCCACCGAACAGCGCGCCTTCATTTCGCATGCAGTCATTTAAATTGGACACAGCAAGATTGGAGCCGTGTACTCTTTTCTGATGAGTCTAAAATTTTGTTACATGGCAATGAAGGAAGGAAGAAGGTCTACCGACGTAAGGGAGAGCGTTTCGCACAATGCTGCTTTGAAGAGAGGGTTGCTTATGGCGGTGGCTCATGGACTGTCTGGGGCGGTATATCCGCGAGCGGCAAAACTCAACTTGAGGTTGTTACAGGACCACGGCTGCCAACATTAAATGCTGAAAGGTACATTCGTGAGTGCTTAGAACCTCACGTGATACCATACGCGGACTATGTGGGCCCAAATTTCCTTTTTATGCTTGATAATGAGAGAGCCCATGCGGCCGGCATCGTCAGGGAATATCTTCGGGATGTGAACATCACAGTTATGGACTGGCCAGCCAGAAGCCCAGACATGAACCCCATTGAGCACATGTGGGACGAGCTAAAAAGACGTATTAGGGCTCGTCAGCCAGTTGCCCAGACGATGCAGCAGTTGAAAACTGCCATAGAAGAGGAATGGGAGATGATCCCTCAAAATTTCATAGAGCGGTTGATAAACTCTATGCCTAATCGTATGAGAGCTGTGGTAGATGCCCATGGAGGCAACACGCGTTATTAAATTAAACCTTTATTTGATAAAACATGTTTTTTATTCAAAAATCAATTGCCTTTAACAAGGCGCATATCCGACTTGTTAGGCGTAGCTCCATGTCGTATGGTATTCTGAATTCAAATTTAAAATAATACGATCGAAAAAGATGGTAAAATGTATCAGGTTTAAAACTGCATCAACAGTTTTTGTTCAATCTAGCAATCATATTTCGGTAGGGGCCATCGAAACCTAAACTCTAAGGTGGGCCAATAGATGTGTCCAGAAGTGTAATAGTGCGCCTCACCATCAAAGATTGCATCACTACTTACCATCAGGTGAGATAGCAGTCAAGCACTAGTTTAAAACGTGCAGTCTATAGGTCAATTACATGCAGAAGACAATCAACGCCCTGTGCGTTCAATATAACAACACGTTTAGGATGCTGATGCGGCGCAGGTGCAGCAGGCAAATTGTTCCAGTCCTTCGATGTACACGGTTTAAACGACGAAGCGAAACGCTTAGTCCAGACCGTTGAAGTTACAACAACGTAAGGGTGGATACTCGACGTATGTCGGGTTGTCCGATGGTAGAAAGGAGATGGCGGAATCAAGTCATGAAATTCCCAAAAAACTTAATTTTTATTAGTGATTTATTATTGCATGTTATATATTGTTAGGTTTGCTTTTTTCTACTAATATCATAAAGAGGAAAAAATTTCATTTTTGTATATTTGCAAATCAAAAATTAAAACCAATTTAAAAATTCTTTCACCAGAAAAATACCATATAATCACTGATTGACATAAGCATAATTATATTTACTTCAGAGTAACTGATAATTTATATAGCCTCTTTTTTACAAGGTGAATTTGAGAACACTGTAGGCTCCGTAGCAGACTGATAGATTATTTTCTATTTCAACCCACTCTATTTTTATTGTAGGGTACAATGTTGACTAGTCTATATATTTTTTTTATTATTGATAGGCTCGCATTGACCACTGTCTCGCCTGATACTGCCCTCTTTTTCGTTCTGCAACAATCATTGATATTGAATGTCGACATTACATAAAATACACCCATTGAAATAAACTTTATTCTAAACTAAATATGGTTTCCAATGCTTCAACAGTCTGACCTTATTTCACAATCTATTTCAAATAATACAATGACTTTTCCGAATCGTTAACTCCATGGCCTGCCCAAACACGTGCCACCTAAATTAAAAATAATCAAGTAGGCAAAACTTGGGCACAATTATGGCGGTAAGTCCCCTCTTTGAGGCGTGGTTGGAAAGACCTCACGGCGTCCTCACATTCCGCATGACGCAGGTCCTCACCGGACACGGTAAGTTCGGGAGGTTCCTGCACCGGATTCGTGCGGAAACGACGCCCGGGTGTCGCCACTGTGTGGCCCACCCGGAGGACACGGTGGAGCACACGGTGGAGGTGTGCCCCGCTTGGGCAGAGCAACGCCGTGACCTCGTGGGGGCAATCGGCGGCGGTGATCTCTCGCGCCGGGCCTTGGTTCAGGCCATGCTCCGGAGCGAGGAGGAGTGGCAGGCGGTCGCCTCCTTCTGCGAAGCAGTAATGCTAGCTAAGGAGGCGGCCGATCGCGTGAGGCAACGGTCCTTACGCTCCAACCGCCGCCGGGATTCCGATCCCGATTTCCGGCCACCGTAGGCGCGGGCTTGCAGATGGCGAGCAATGGGTGGCTCGCCGTCTGATCGTCCGGTAACCGTCCGGACCGAGCCCAAGTCGTCGACGGCGCGTATTGTTCCACGCGCGCCTCAAGGAGATGTCAGCAAATCGTAGGGGCCCAGAAGGGTCGAAGCCTACTGGGGCCACGGGTAGTGTGAAAGCGGAACCCGGGGCCCTGGGACGAAGGCAACGAAGGAACAGGAGTGGGTTTTTAGTCAGTAAGAGTCTGACACTATCTCCCGCTCCGCCCAAGAGCGGGGATGTCATTAGGATGATTTTCCCACCGAAAAAAAAAAAAAAAAAAAAAAAAGTAGGCAAAACTTGGACACAATAAATAAGTTTATCCGAAACTTGAACGAGACATAAAGGACCAGAGTTTAATCAATTTTATTCGATTTGTAAATAAGTTAAAAATAACACTTTTGGGGCGGAATTCACCAATAAAACTAATCGGGTTTTAACGTTTGGCTCGCATAATCGCGCTTAGCCGCTGTCACTAGTGTCACTTGTCTGTATTTTTCTTTTGTTGTATTTTTACATGTGACACTAATAACAGCGGCTAAACGCGATTAGTTTTATTGGTGAATTCCGCCATTAGACGTTAACGTCGATACAAAATTTAAAATTCGTCTAATTAAAAGGATTATAATATCCGAGATTAGTGTTGGACTGCATGCAAAAGAAAAAGAGATGCGCAAAGACAAAATGCTTACACATATGAAGCATTTTAGCCAAAATCTACAGATTTGATTATAAAATTGAACGACTAAAGCGGTAAAATGTTGCTTGTAGAATAATCTGATAAACATTCAGAATGTATATTTGTTTGCAGGCAGAATACAGTAACTTTTAGGTTATAAGATCTTTCCTTGTAAAAAACGTATTTCTGGCAAATAAACGTTTTAATTGATTGATTGATTGGTTTTTAATCGATAAAATTAATTTTTAGAGGCATCTTTGTGATCTTTAGGCTTCCCTACTTCAAAAGAAAAACGGAACCCTTATAGGATCACTTTGTTGTCCGTCCATTTATCTGTCTGTCTGTTTGTCAAGACCCTTTATCTCAGGAACGTGTGAAGGTCTCGAGTAGAAATTAAAACCATATACTTAGGTCAGTAGTCTCTTGAAGCTGTGAAAAAAATCAAACTTTTAAATTTATGAAAAAATAGATACGGTGGTTTATGTAGCAAAAAAAACGTGTATTCCGACACTCTCAAGGAAATCTAAATTCATAGGGTACTTCCTGTTGACCTAGAATCTTAAAATTTAGCACGAAACAAGTTCTCATAGCACAAGTATAGGAAAAAATATGAAAACTGTAAATTTGTAGTTACGTCAATTTTTTTTTTGGCGATTCGAAAAAATCTTCGTAACTCAATTTGGTAATTGAACTGTTTTCATCATGTGTATTAAACTCTTATTATTAATTTGGTACTTAGTTAATAAATAAAATAATTAAATCAAATTGTCATGGAATACATAAAAATTAAATTAGGAAAATATATTAAAAAAATACTGTGTTTCCAAAATATCTAATAAACAATGTGTAATAACGTCATAATCGCGTAACAGCGGTTGTATGAAAAACAGTGAAAATGTATGTCGAGTTGCATCCCCTTATAGTTTTTTTTTTTAGGTTGGAAAATCATCTAATGACAAATCCCGCCCTTGGGCGAAGCGGGAGATAGTGTCAGACTTTTACTGACTAAAACCCACTCCTGTTCCTTCTTTGCCTTTTGTACCGGGGCCCCGGGCTTCGCTTTCACACTACCCGTGGCCCCAGTAGACTTCGACCCTGCTGGGCCCCTACAGTTGCTGACATCTCCATGAGGCGCGCGTGGAATACGCCTCGCCCTCGACGACTTGGGCTCGGTCCGGACGGTCACCGGACGGTCGGATCCCCTTATAGAGCTAAAACCAAATTTTAAAGAGCTAGAGCTCTGCTTACCTTCTCCAGCGCCTGTGACAGTGTGTATGAGTAGCACCACAACACACAGGCACCGCTGGCCCTCCACCGACATCGCTGTCGTGGATTCAGCACCTGCAACAAACAAATGTATGTCGGTTCAAAATACCGAAAATAGGAATCTCCTTCAGAGAAAATAAATATTGTGCGGGTATTGAGTACCAAACACAAGTAAGAAACAAACAATTCTAGATCACAAAACTGATTTGTTGTGATGTAGGCTTTATGTATACACTTCTAGGCAATTGTTTTCCACACAACGTCCAGATCAAAGTCCAAATAAAAAAAGAAATCTTGAGGCTAGACTTTGTCCAAGTGCGCCATCTGCGCACTTGCATCCCGATGTCTGTTAAAGTCCTGTACTATTGACCTTTTCAACAGACTATATTGTTGGTAACTGAAAACGAGTCGACATCTTAAAGTCATGTCATCCGCTGGTGACCGACGGTAGTTTATAAAAAGAGGCGCGCGGAGCCGTAACTCCTCACGACGCCCTAAGCCGAGGTCCGTACCCCACAGGGGGTGCCCTTAGCCTGTAGTCGCTTAGTTTTAAGTTAGTATAAGTAAGCCCTGGCTGGAGGCTTTGATTCTCTAATCGAGGCCGCCACAGGTAAGACCGGTTAAACAGCCGACAACCTCCTAGGTTGACCTGCGAGAGGCCACACACAAAAAAAAAAACCGCAACTCCTTTTTTTCCCTTGGACGGCGTGCTGAACGGACGTGCGACTTGACCATTATCGTGTGCTTAGCTATTTTTGGGGCTATGTTTTGTTCGTATACTGATTATTCCATTTTGTTAGTGTAAACTTTATTTAATTAATTCTTCCAGTGTTCCTCTTCATGTTCTTGTAAATCTTATAAAAGTGCAAATAAAAGAAAATTAAAGATTGTTTTTTTTTTTTAATGTTTTACTTCTGATCCCTAATAATATTATAATTATTAGATAATCAAAATAATATCACGCTTGTTATCGAAAAGGTTTTTGAAAAAGATTAGTACACGAAATTTAATTGTTTTTAGGATATACTTGGGGTCTGATACAGAGGTGTACAACAGTAATATCAACATGATTTATTAATTAATAAAATCATAATTATATAAAAACAAATCTAATCTAATACATATTATAGCTTAATAGATATATATAAATGTACCAACGTGTAGAAAAAGAACTCATTGAGCATCAAAAAGTTCATCCACATCGATGTCAATGGGAAAGTGCCCAGAAAATAAAAGGCAGAAGTTAAATACATCTTTTTTTTTCCTATGTTGCCTACTGCCGGCCGATCAAAAGTCCATTCTCTCCGAATTAGAGTAATTCCAAATTTTTTTGCTTGATGTACCTGCCGCCCGAATTCTTTAACTTTTTCTCATTTTTTTGGTAGATCAACGACCCCCTAACTTATATTAACACACACATTATTTTTTATTATAATAAAGATGTTTATTGTTTCAACGAGAATCCAACCACGAAATTCGCCGCGCAAGCCGCGCTTTGAGGTAAATTTATCCAAATTTACCTCAAAGCGCGGCTGGGTCTAATTTGACCCAGTCAGCGTTTGGCTTTATGTCTCATCTAATAGGCACTCACACGCCGTATTGAACATTCACGGAGAAATGGTAAAGGTGGTTGTGGCAGCGGTATGACCTTGGTATAGCCTGCTGCATTAGTAACCAGGTGGCAGTAGGTTGTGGGAGTGAAGTGTATGCAAGTGTAAGCATTATCACGTTGGGTAGTAATACTGATTCATTGACCAAAAAAAAAAGGCAACCCCTCTGATCACGCGAAGAGCCGACCAGCTGTTAGCTGATATCAAAAACAACGCGATGAGCGCTCGGATCCCATTGTCCTAGTGTTTTAACCTCAAAAGGCTCAAACATTTAACTTCTGGTAAGGTAATATTGGGCAGTGGTGGCCGAGTGGTAACGGCCCCAACTTACGAGTTATAGGTCGCGCGTTCAAACCCAACCAGGCGCATTACTTTGTGTAATTTATTTCATCTCTGCTCTCAAAACGGTGAAGGAAAACATCGTGAGGAAACCGGCAGGTCCTAAAATCAAAAAAATTGAAGGTGGTGGATTACGGCCAATTCCCTTTCCTAGAGAGGAGGCCTGAGTCCCAACAGTGGGAACATTATAAGGCCGACTTTGCTATGCTATGCTAAGGTAATATTTACACCGTCTGAGTTTTTCTGTATCAAAATATTTCATATATGCCTAGTTTCTGCTCACGCTTTCACTTCACGCATCATCCCAAGGGCACGGTTGGCGCAGTGATTGATAGATCGACTGCTGCGCTGCGCGATCGATTCCCGCACGGAACAAATATTTGAATGGCCTACAGATTGTTTTTACGTTATGTATTTTGTATGTGAGATCACATCTTTGAAAGTGGCGCCAGTGACTGAAAAGTTGAAGGGGAATCGTTTGTCTTGGTATGGTTATGTAAAGAGGAGAGATGAGACGCATGTTACTAAAAGAGTTATGAGTATACATGTGGATGGGTGGAGAGGGAGAGGGAGACCAAAGAAAAGATGGATGGATTGTGTGAACAGTGATATGAAAGAAAAGTTAGGAAGTTAGTGATAGTATGACGGTTGACAGGATAGAATGGAAGAAAAAAACGTGTTGCGCCGACCCCAAATAAGATGGGACAAGGGCAGGAAGATGATGATGTGAGATCACATCTTTGTGAACGCACCAACGATACAGGAGTGCCTAGTGTAGGACAACGTTTTGAAGAAAATAAAGGAATTCAATTCGATTTAGTCTTTAATTTGTTTGTTACAATATAGGTCTTTTTTTAATTAAGAATTATTGTGACTTATGCTAAAAACTATATTCCACTATGGTGCACTAGCTTCTGACGTTTTGTAAGTGCCCATGGAGGCCTATGTTAAATAAAAAGCTTTTGACTTTGACTTTGATTGTAAGAGGCATGAAGTAGATTTTTGAAAAAAGAAACTTGTAACGTCAGTAACATGTTAGCGAGTTTTATGATTAGTTACATACATTATGATTATTTTCTGTATTAGCAATATTAAAATGTATTTATTTTGCACTGACAACTGGAAGGATCTGCGACTTGACAGCGCAGCGCTATGACAGATACAAAGGTTTATAAAATAACGCGCTGCGCTGTCCTGACACAGTTTTCGGGGTGAGCAACATCTCAGAGTAAGTGTCACTATATAATAATTATTATTTTAAATGGTATTGATTTATGATATTTGTAATAATATACATTTGTCAAGGCAAAAAGCATAGAGGTAACATATTTACCCGTTTCGGTAATTTTATTTAAAAACCTTCCCGCTACACTATATCTACTACTACACACACACACACACACACTAAACACTACACACTAAATTAGTTTCTTATCCAATCCTCTAAAGTTAACACATATAGCTAACAAACATTGTTCATCATAAAGAGGAATTTAGACTATGATTAGGGGAAAATGAAAATAAACAACTAAGAAGAATTATGAAGAAACCGAATTTACGCTACAACAGACACAGAACAAATGATCGTGCTCATCACACAAACATTTGTCCTGGGTGGGAATCGAACCCACAACCTCCGGCTTAGCAGTCAGGGCCACTAACCACTAGGCTAACAGGCCAGTCAAGTAATATGTAGATAATTATGTATTTAGAAATATATAAGTATATTTATCAGTAGTCTAGTACTCATAACACAAGCTCTGCTTAACTTGGGACTAGACGGCGTTGTGTGATAATTGTGGAATATAATATTTTATTATTATATGTTGAAGAACCCTCATTATTAGAGATGAGTCTATAATGTTTAATACTATACTTGTTTAAAGTCTATGTATATTGTTAATTAGTTTATATTAAGGTTAAAATTAGCATATCTTAAGCCCTCTTAGGGTCGGCTTTATGTAATAATGTAGAACCTAAACCTTTGTTAGACTGAGATAGGGTAGACTTACAATGTAATGAGAGGACGCTTGAAATGAGTATTTTACACACAGAAACCCAATTACCTACTGAAATATTTAAGATTAGCTTATGCCAACGGCTTCGCCTGCGTGAAAGTATACCTGTCACCAACGACCTTACAGCCGCTAGACGCCTCATGCTTGAACTAGTGGATCAAAACAATTCTGTCAACTAGCTGAGGTACGGGGAGCGGGGTACTATGTTCTGATTGGTACGGGGGAGCGGGGTGCTCCATTCTGATTAGTTGAGACATCAGGTATGGTCGTTGTCTGTCACTTAGTGGTAACGTATCATTCTATTGGTAAAAGAATTTTTTAAATCAGTGTATTAAATTTTGAATATGTTCATTACAAATAAATAACTTTTTACAAAAAATAAATAAATAACCGGCTACACTGCAAAAAAAAAAAAACACTGAAACGATCACAATAACTTTAATTTCAGAAGTCGGTGTTTAATAATAAATACACAATAACAGAAACACTGAATTCCGAATTCCGTAGTGTGGTATGGCGATATATTTTTTTTTTTGTTAAAAAGTTTTTTATTTCACACTTTTTAATTGTGGTACACTTACAGCCAGAGTACCTATTTCTCATGACAATTCCAATTTACTCAAACACTACAAGGATATATTGTTTTATTATGAAGCTCCCATGTCTACTTTCCACTATCATCAGATTAGTTCGATAGTACCTTATAGCTAAAGTCCCAGGAGGCTTGAGTCCCAGCAGTGGGAACATAAAAAGGCTGATTATGCTATGCTATGCTTATGATCAAATGCGCAAGGTTTTTGTACATTATGAAGGGCCAAAGTTCACGTAAAACAGCACGTTTTCAGAGATCTTTACTGGATTAGTTTTACACAAATTTACTAAAACCTACATCCACAAAATGCTTGTGTTTCCTAAATATCTACATAATGATTTGTTATAACGTCATAATCGCGTAGACGGTTGTATGGAAATGTATCTTTTTTTTTCAGTGGGAAAATCATCTTATAACATCCCACGCTCTTGAGCAGAGCGAGAGATAATGTCAGACTTTTACTGACTAAAAACCCACTCCTGTTCCTTCGTTGCCTTTCGTAGCAGGGCCGAGTCTGCATTTCCGAATCAGACCCTTGGCCCAGTAGGCTTCGACCCTGCTGGGCCCCTACAGTTGCTGACATCTCAGACTCTCGGCTTGGTTCAGACGGTTCCCGGACGATCAGACGGCGAGCTACACATTGCTCGCCGTCCACATGAAAATATATCTCAGGTTTTCCGCTCTTGTTCTCTCAAACAGCCATTTAGGTACGACATCTTTTTAATTCATCAAATAACAAAAAATCCAGCGATTAAACCCATTTCGTATCCGATAACATGCTAAAAGCCCTTTCGTGTCGGATAGGCTTGCGTATAAATGGAGACGTGGTAAACCGTGAAAGATTAATTATATAAAATGAAACAATCGGTGTAAAAAAGGTTTATCTTTCCGTTTCAGTGTTTTGTTTGGGTAGATTTTAATTTAATTCGGCTAAGGGAATGCAACTCGACTTACTTTTTCACTGTTTTTCAATGAAAAACAGTGAAAAAGTAAGTTGAGCTAACGTCATAATCGGGTAAGAGAGGTTATATTCAACCGCTCTTACCCGATTATGACGTTATTACACATTTGTCGGCTTAAGTGGCAGTGGGCAGGGCACATTGCTCGCAGAACCGATGGTCGATGGGGACGAAAGGTTCTGGAATGGCGACCACGTACCGGAAGACGCAGCGTTGGAAGGCCTCCCACAAGGTGGACCGATGACCTGATGAGGATCGCCGGAATACGATGGATGCGAGACGCACAGGACCGGTCATTGTGACGACATTTGGGGGAGGTCTATGTCCAACAGTGGACGTCTTTCGACTGAAATGATGATGATTACACATTTGTCATAAGATATTTTGAAAACACAGTATCTTGTGGATATTATCTAGGCTTCTATTGAAATCAATTTATAAATTTATGTAAAACTAATCCAGCAAAGACCTCTGAAAATCTACTATGTTGCATGAACTTTGACACTTCACCATTTACTTAAAAATTAAAAAAGTCAAAAAAGTATAACAATAGAAGCCTTGAAAATTTAATCAAAATTCTAAATAACGACAGGTTTTTTCGCAAATTTTCAAGGGTTTAAAAAAACACTTATTTCCTGGAACAAGTTGTGTAAAGTCTTCGAGTACATCACGGAATTACTAATGCGAGAGTTTCTAATTTTGATTTCGAGTTATTTAACATGCAAGGTAGTTTCTATTACTACTACCTTGCACACTATTTAGAGAGGATTCCATGTCTTAAAAGGAAAACACGGAACCCTAATAGGAGGTCTTTGTTGTCCATCCATCTCTTTATCAAGACCCTTTATCTCGGGAACGCGTGTATCGTATTGAAATTAAAATCATATACTCAAGTCTGTAGTCCCTTGAAGCTATGAAAAAATCAAACATCTAAGTTAATGGAAAAAAGATACGGCCGTTTATATCGTAAAAAACGTTTATTTCGTCACTATCGCTATGAGTCCTTGCTTCATGTCAAATTTCACGATTCTAGGTCAACGGGAAGTACCCTATGAATTTTGTATTCCTTGAGAGTGTCGAAATACACGACATAAACAGCCGTATCTTATTTTTTCGTTAACTCAGAAGTTTGATTTTTTCACAACTTCAAGAGACTGCAAGCCTGAGTATATGGTTTTAATTTCAACTCGATACCTTCACGCATTCTCGAGATAAAGGGTCTTGACAGACTGACAGTCAGACGGACGGACAATAAAGTAATCCTATAAGGGTTTCGTTTTTTTCTTTTTGAGGTACGGAACCCTAAAAAAAACACAGAAACAATAAAAAGTACCAACATTATTATATCAAACAATTCCCTACATGGCACTAACTATAACCAACACGAAAACACCTGTTCACTTAGAGAAGGACCAAAAACACTAAGCACATATCCCAGCGGGACTCTTACGCGCCGTGACAAGACGATCACTATCATTCTGAGTAACATGCGTTAAATTTTATTACAGGCGTGTTTTTGTCACGTCAGGAGTTCTAAGCGAAAATAAGTGTGCTTACTGTAAGGAAATGGAATACTTTTGCTTATTTCTGGGGTTGTTGAAAGCTAGCGTTGTGTCAATATTGGTTTTTCTATGCTGCTATATCGACTTTACGCAGCGGGCGTACAACGCATTGCGCGTGTGTGTGACAGTGTTTTTAGGATACATGATGCTTGGGCTTCTGCGGTTTTGTAGTGCTTAGATTGCTTGGCGTTGCACGAGCGGTAGGTCCTGTCCCTTATACAGAGGATGCAGGTTCATGTTAGCGCTTTTCTATTTTTTTAGGACATTTCGTGTATATATGTTGTGTATATCAAATGTGTATCAGTGATAGTATGACGGTTGACAGGACAGAATGGAAGAAAAAAAACGTGTTGCGCCGACCCCAAATAAGATGGGACAAGGGCAGGAAGATGATGATGATGCTGTGTATATCAATTTTTTTAATTGATAACACAATCAATTAAGAAATTAAACAAAGCGGCAGAACACAATTAGAATTCATAAACAGTGGTTATTCATTAGCTATCATTAATGCTACATTAATACAGCATTACTTACGTGTAATTAGATCTTCTTTGGTTAAGGGACGTTTTTTTTTCGAAGGTTGTGTTTGCGATTTTTTTGTGGTTTTTTGTTCTTTCATCAATTTTTTTCCCACTCTAGGGTGGAGCGAGAGAGTGTGTCACACTTTTACTGATTAAACCATAGTTTTGTCTTTTAGTTACTCTTTGCGTTCTAGGACCACGGGTTTTTTTTTAGAAATTCCCCCTGCAGCCCTAGCGACCATCGGCCTTGATGGACCCCTACCGATTCGCTGACATCTCTTTAAGGCGCGCGTGGGGCACCAGGCGTCGTCAACGACTTGGGCTTCGTCCGAACGGTTACCGGACATCTAGACTACAGACCTCTGCCAGCGACTTCACCCGCATAAACAAGGAACATTCAAGCTTACTGCTTGGTTTTGACGCTTTCAGATTTATTTTGGGGTCAGTTTTAAGGAACACCAGATGCAACTGAGAGGTAAAAAATAAATAAAAATTCATTTATTTTTCCACATTGATGTAACACAGTACAGACAGTATAATAAATGGAGTAGACTGGAGCCTAAACTAGGGTAGTCCTGTATTTCAGGACTCCAGGTCTTCCTCCAGCGGCGAGTGAGTTCGTTACAATTCATTGGTGGATGCAATGTAATCAATCTACATATTATATGTCTATGCGTGAGTGCGTGTGTGTGTTGTGCATGTGTTATTTATTTATTTATGTAAACTTCATGTACAGTAGTGGTACACAGGCGGACTTAATGCAACAAGGCATTCTCTACCAGTTAACCTTTGGGTTAAAAAGACAACACTGTGGTAGGCTTGCACAATAAACAAATAACAGATAATGCAATCAGAAAAAAATAATATGAAAAATAAGTTATTTATAATAATAAAATACATATAAATGCTAAAATTATAAACTAATAAATGCTATGAAACATATCAAATCATTAAGAAAACTTAATAATAAATCTGACGAAGACCAAACTAAAGTTGAGAGGACTTCAAGTTACTACTTGAACTTAAAGTTACTACTTGAAATCGGAACTACTGTTCCGATTTACATTCAGTCAAAAAAGTATCGGGAATGGATGATTTGTTTATGGTTACAAATTCAAATTTTTGTAGTTGTAGTTGTTAGATTGGCACAACTGTTTTCCATTTTGGCGCGGAGTTTGAGTTGCATCTGTTATTTATATTAAATACAGTGCTGGTTTTAGTAATATCATATATAGTGTGTATTGCGAATTTCATAATGGACAAAAATATCGAACAAAGAGTTTGTTTTAAATTTTGCATCGCCAATGGAATTTCGTGTTCGGAGTCACTGAAAATGTTACACAAGGCTTACGGTGAATTGACTTTATCAAAAACTCGTGCTTATGAGTGGTTCAAAGCGTTCAAAAGCGGTCGAGATGTGATGGAAGATTTGCCTCGCTCTGGTAGGCCGTCAACGTCTGCAACTGAAGTTAACATCGCAAAAGTGAAGAAAATAGTGACTGAAAATCCCCATTCAACTCTGAGAGAGATAGCCGCCGAACTTTCTGTATCTCACGAGTCGATCCGTACCATTTTAACTAATCATTTGGGTATGAAACATGTTGCTGCTCGGCTAGTCCCAAAAGATCTGAATTTTCTCCAAAAACTCAATCGCATGAAAGTCGCTGAGGACATGCTAGAACGAATCAGTTCGGACCCAACATTCATGAAACGCATTGTTACTGGTGACGAGACGTGGGTTTACGAGTTTGACATGCAAACTAGTCAACAAGCTTCGGAGTGGCGCCTTCCAACTGAACCGAAGCCGAAAAAACCACGCCAAAGTCGATCAAAAGTCAAAGTCATGTTGACTGTTTTCTTTGACTGTCGCGGTGTTGTGCACTCTTAATTCTTACCGGAAGGTCTAACGGTAAATAAAGAATATTATTTGAGCGTTATGCGGCGTTTAAGAGAACGAATTCGACGAAAAAGGCCAGATTTGTGGAAAGAAAATTCTTGGATTTTGCACCACGACAATGCGCCTTCGCACAAGGCTATCATTGTGAACGAATTTTTGACCAAACACTCAACAAATACCATCCAGCAACCACCATATTCACCAGATATGGCTCCTGCTGACTTTTTTCTTTTTCCTAAACTCAAATTACCACTTCGTGGCACCCGTTTTCAATCGTTAGAAGACATAAAGGAGAATTCACGGCGAGAACTGAACTCAATTCCTGAAGCAGCGTTTAAAAAATGTTTTGATGAATGGATTATTCGTTGGCGCAAGTGTATCGTTTCTAAAGGAGCATACTTTGAAGGTGATAAAATAAATTTGGATGAATAACAGACATTTTGTGTATTATTGATCTTTTCCCGGTACTTTCTTGACAGAGTAGTATATGTTTTTTTTTTAATTATTTGTGCGTATGCTATGGTATGTCTGTGCGTGTGTGTGTTGTGTATGTGATGTGTGAGAGTTTGGTGGCTTGCGGAGAAGGAATATACTTCAAAAATAGGCATAGTATACTTTGTCCTAATCCAGGTAATGGTCTCTTCGTGTACCAAAATAAATAACTTACAAACAGGGAATTTCGAAACTCATTCTGTGTTTCCTACTTAAACTGTTATCGGAAAACTCAAACCATGACAAGAAGTTGGTATTTGTGTTTACGCAAAACGAGAATGTTTTCGAAACTTTTCCTGCGTTATTATGAACGTTATTACATCACAGAAAGAAGTCTAGAAAGCTAGCTATTTTGCTTGCTTTTAATACAAGGAATATGGACTTTATTTGTATGATATATGATACTCGTACGTGTGTATTTATTTTGGTACAGGCCATGGTCCGGAGCTAGGAGGAGTTGCAGGCGGTTGCCTCCTTCTGCGAAACAGTAATGCTAGCAAAGGAGGCAACAGTCCTCACGCCCCAACCGCCGCAATTTCCGGTCATAGAAGGCGCGTGCTTGTGGACGGCGAGCATTGGGTAGCTCGACAGGTATCCGGACTCCAGGATTATTAGTTTTTTTTTTGGAATTTTCTCGTTAGGTACTAGAAATTACTCATATATTTCGGGTGCATTCAAAAACATGTAAACTCACGCCAGACACCCAGATCCGAAACATTAATCAAATCAAATCAATCACAAATCAAATATATTTCTTTCAAATAAACCTTTTACAGGTACTTTTGGAGGTGGGCGGAACAGAGAGTAAAGTCCCGTAAACCTCCGTTGAAAAGGGAGGATCCTCCGGCCAGACGGGTGTTATGTCTGGCAGGCAACTGCCCGATATAAGATTTAGGGCTGTTCTATATGTTCTAATCGCGCGGAGAACTTTGTTTGCACGATACAGGATTAGTTCTTATGTGACGCCATAGATGTCGCTACACACTTTTGAATGGTCAAAATTTCGGTCAGTCAAAAAAGTAAAAGTAAATTGCACGTTCCAAAGCGTACAACTCTACGGAAAAAACATGCAAGAAACTTCATCAACACTCTCTGTAATCTCAAATCTGTAGGCTATACAATTATTTATTTATTTATATATACTTGTACTTTATTGCATACTAAGATTAGCATAGCATAGCATAATCAGCCTTTTAATGTTCTCACTGCTGGGAGTCAGGCCTCCTCTCTAGAAGAGGGAATGGGCCGTAATCCACCACGCGGACTCAGTGCGGGATGGTGAACGTCATATGTCTTCGAATTTTTGGTTCTAGGACATGCCGGTTTCTGCACGATGTTTTTCTTCACCGTTTTGAGAGCAGTGGTGATGAAATAAATTACACAAAGTAATGCGCCTGGCTGGGTTTGAACTCGCGACTACACTCGTAAGTCGGGGGCGTTACCATTTGGCCACCACTGCTCTCAAGATTACTAAATTATAAATTGAAATTATAATACAACAAAAAAAACAAAAAAAGAAAGAAAATATGTTAATTTGGCACATCATGATTAATTAATCAACAAATAATTGATTTACAACTGAAATTAAATTTAAAAAAAATAAAGACAAATAAAATTAACAATAAAAAATATGTCTTATGGCTACGCCAAATAGGTCCAGTTCAGCATAATGCCAGACAACTACGCAGCAGTTGCCTGACGCTGGTTTTCAACTGAACCTTAGAGTGCAGATACGGATAAAAATCAGTATTTTATATGGGAATTAAATAAATAAATATACGAGTATATATATATATATATGCATATATTAATGTTTAGAAAGTGATAAATCATAAATATATGTTTAGAACATACAATTGGCGCCCTTATCGCACACGGCGATCTCACAATTATTTGCTACAAGAATTTCTCAACCACTGCCGTAAATGTTTCTTCAATTATTAATGCGAACCTTCCTAAAAAGAGGGTCCTCTCTGTAACAAAACAGCTACTAACATCAACACGAAGTTTATTTTATCACTACACGCCCCACTAATTTGAACACAAAACTCACCTCCAATGCCTAACAAAAGACGTAATTACACATCCATACGTACATATGTACCTCGCCCCCCAAGTTTCATTCCCCAAACACGGTATCTATAATGAAGGCACACGACTAACAGATTACTAATTTACGTACCTCGTACGTAATTGACAGGTGAGGCCTATTATAAACGCTGGAAGTTCTCTGTCTAAATGTAATGTTTTAGTAACAGGGGGGTGAAACGGGTGAAAGGGGCGAAACGGGAAGGGTTGTGGTTTAGTTTTTGACGTAATTATAGGCTTAGGTGAGCTTGTCTAGTGTGTTACTTGAAGAGATGGGTAGGTGGTGGCTTGGAAGTAATAACTGCTAGAATATACCGCAGTGTATTTCAGTAATCACGACTTCTATTTGTGCTTGGAAAATGTATTAAGGGTGATTGTTTTACTACATAGTATAAAACAAAGCTCCGAAACGTGGTCGCTTACAATGTGCCTCATCAGAAGGCTTAAAGTTACTCAAAGGGCAATGGAAAGGGCTATGCTCATGCGTGATCGCGTCAGAAATGAGGATATCCGCAGGAGAACCAAGATTACGGACATAGCCCGAAGAATCGCCAAACTTAAGTGGCAGTGGGCAGGGCAGATTGCTCGCAGAACAGATGGTCGATGGGGACGAAAGGTTCTGGAATGGCGACCACGTACCGGAAGACGCAGCGTTGGAAGGCCTCCCACAAGGTGGACCGATGACCTGGTGAGGATCGCGGGAATCCGATGGATGGAAGACGCACAGGACCGGTCATTGTGGCGACATTTGGGGGAGGCCTATGTCCAACAGTTGACGTTTTTCGGTTGAAATGATGATGATGATGATAAAACAAAGTCGCTTCCCGCTGGCTGTCACTATGAATGCTTAAAATATTTAAAACTACGCAACGGATTTTAGTAAGATTTTTTTAATAGATAGAGTGATCCAAAAGAAAGGTTTATATGTATAATGCATGCATAATATAGTAGAGAAACTATATGTATTGGTTTCTAATGCGATGTCGTAAATAAACACATTTTTTTTTGTGCTTACTATAATGCAATCATTTGTTGGCTGAACCCTACGCGATAGATCAAAATAATGTATTGCAGTATTCAGTACATCTTAAAAAGATCTACAAAAAAATCTGCGACGGCATATGTCTATTTTTTAGGAATAACCCACAAT
This sequence comes from Mythimna vitellina, assembly GCA_949316375.1. Lineage (NCBI taxonomy): Eukaryota > Metazoa > Arthropoda > Insecta > Lepidoptera > Noctuidae > Mythimna > Mythimna vitellina. The sequence continues at coordinate 2,585,315 of OX438708.1, forward strand.
ATTCATTTTTTATCCTTTAGTTTTTACGAGAAACAATTACTTATCTACGAAGCGATTTTAACCATTACAACGTTATTATCCAATTAAGTACCTTAAATATATTGCTCATTTAATATAGATCAATATGGCCGTATACAACATGTAATTTAAATGAATATTTTCGAAGATATTACAGATTTAAAATACAGAGACATACAGTTACAGTGGTATCAGCATTGCACCCAAGCGAAGCCGGGGCGGGTCGCTAGTGTAGAATAAATCTAGGTTTCAAGTTTTGGTTTGTAATTATTATTACAAATCAGAGATTAATCAATATTTCAGTTATTTATCATCAACTTCCAGCCCTTGTCCCATCCTATTTGGGGTCTGCGCAACACGTTTTTTTCTTCCATTCTATCCTGTCAACCGTCATGCTATCACTAACTTCCTTTTCTTTCATATCACTGTTCATACAATTCATCCATCTTTCAACATTTTAGTTATTATTAGACACAATTAAAATCTTCAATTCGCAGGAGAAACAAACTTAGCAATATAGCTCGTAGAACTACAAAACTTAATTGATTATGGGCAGGGCAAGTTGCTCGCAGAATAGACAGTCGATGAGGCTGAAATGTTTTGGAGTATCGAACGCGTATCGGAAGACGTAGCGTTAGGCCTTAGGCCTTCTACAAAGTAAACTGATGATTAGTCCCGCTAGCCAAGTTACAATCGTTTCGTTTGCGTCGAACGACTCGAGTAAGCCACGCCTCCAAATCCTTTGTTTTGACTTTTGTAACTGAGCATTGAGATGACGTCAGAACAAAAGAATCGGAGGCGTGGCCTGCTCGAGGCATTCGACACAAACTAAATGATCGTAATTTGGCTAGGGGGACTGGTAACGCTCACGGGAATCCGATGGATGCGAGACGTACAGGGCCGGTTGTTTTGGCGTCACTTGGGGTCTTTATCATACAGTGATCTTTTGGTTGAATACCATCGGATTTACCGTTCCAATTTAAACGCCTACAATTTCTGTTAAAGATATCTTTTGCAATGACTATTAATAAATCGCAGGGTCAAACTTTCGCTACTGTGTGGACCGCCCGGACGTCACGGTGGAGCACACGGTGGAGGTGTGCCCCGCTTTGGCAGAGCAACGCCGTGACCTCGTGGGAGCGATCAGTGGCGGCGATCTCTCGCACCGGGCCTTGGTACAGGCCATGGTCCGGAGCGAGGAGGAGTGGCAGGCGGTCGCCTCCTTCTGCGAAGCAGTAATGCTTGCAAGGCCCTAGGACGAAGGCAACGAAGGAACAGGAGTGGGTTTTTAGTCAGTAAAAGTCTGACACTATCTCTTGCTCCACCCAAGAGCGGGATTTGTCATTAGATGATCTTCCCACCTAAAAAAAAAATGCCTCAAACTTTCAACGTTCTTTCAACTTTCAACGGCTTAGGTTTGAACGTTGAGTGTTTTTCACGTGGCCAATTATATGTCGCTCTTTGAAGAGTAATCTCTAAAGAAAACATGTTTGTGTTGTCTAACGAAAATAGCTGTGAACATTGTATATAAAAACATTCTGTAGTATTCTGTAGTTTTTTGTGTGTGTGTGTGTGTGTGTGTGCTGTTTTTGTTTAGTTTTTGAGTTATTTTTGTACTGTTTCAAGTATTGTGTTCTATTTTAGTGTTCTGTTCTATTTTGGTGTACAATGTATAGTTTATTCTGTTCATTTCTATATTTAGCGGCTCGCTATTAATTAATATGAATAGTTGATGTGGCTCAAAAAGCTGTCCAACTTAAATAAGACTGGGCAGGGCAAACCTGCCGCATGCCCAACAAACTGTGGATCACAGAAACATAAAATTGATGCTTTGAGACACTGAAAGCACGAAGAAGGTAGCGGGATGAACTAAAAAGATTAAGCCAAAACCAAAAAATTAAGAAGCGCGGGCCCACGAGTGATAGGAGAATTGGAGAAAACCATTCCACAGAAGTGAGACAGGACAAGAAAACAAAAAAAGCATAATATGATATTCGCACAAACATCACACAACGCCGTCTAGTCCCAAGCCAAGCAGAGCTTGGGTTATGAGTACTAGACAACTGATATACATACTTATATATTTCTAAATACATACATATTGTAGATAAATTACACCCAGACACAACAAATGTTGTGCTCATCACACAAACATTTATCCTGAGTCATTTATCATTGAACCCGCGACCTTCAGCATAGCAGTCAGGGCCACTAACCAATAGACCAACAACCCAATCATTTATATAAAAAAAAAAATACAAGAAACTATAAAACCTACAAACTTAAAATTTGGGGTGTAGACATCCGCTAAGAACGGATTTTCCGAAATTCACCCCCTAAGGGGATAAAACAGGTATCTAAAGTTTGTATGAAATCGACTTTCACTTGGGCAAAGCCGCTGGCAGAAACTAGTTTACTAATAAATTAAAACAAAGCGTCCAAAAGGACGCATTTAATAAGTTTCGAAATAAAATTGGTTCAGAAAAAAAAATGACACAAAATTTTATTCATACTTCGATTCAAGATCCAAGTTATTAATTTTAAACGGAACTAAAGATTGCCTTACAACTTAGAAACAATAGGAAGTGAAAACTAGAACCACAAAGAACAAACCCGATGTTAATTAATTTGCTCAACCAAGACCTTTCCTCAAGACTTCTCCTCTTAGGAACAACAGTGAACTATCACCATTAATTTAAATTCATTTATTCAACGCTTTCTATCACGCTTGAAACACAATGGAATAGACGTTTCCACAGGATTCGGAATTCCACATCGGCAGCTATTAAAGACGCCATTTACAAGAAAAAAAAAGTTTTTTTTTAATTTGATTTAAACTAGTGCTTGACTGCGATCCCACCTGATGGTAAGCAGTGATGCAATCGTTGATGGTGATTTGCACTAGTTTATTAAGAGCCTATTCACCCTAGCCTTGAAGACACCCAAATTATAATCGGATGGCAAAACCTCAGCAGGCAATTTGTTCCAGTCCTTCGATGTACGCGGTATAAACGACGAGGCAAAACGCTTAGTCCGGAACGTAGAGGTTTCAATAACATAAGGGTGGATACTTGCTGTACGTTGGGTTGTCCGATGGTAGAAATGAGATGGCGGAATCAAGTCATGCAATTCTCGCGCACACTCTCCAGAATGCAAACTGTAAAACACCGAAAGGCTGGCTACCCTGCGCCCGTGCGCAAGGCTGTGCGCAAGGCTTTGAAGATTGGATTTAACGAAATCTGGATCACCAATTCGCCTCTTCGCATGCCTTTCCGCCTAGTCCAAAGCTGCTAGGTGGCATTTTGCAGCACCAGCCCTTATGTGACTGCAGTACTCCACATACGATTGGACCTGTGCTTTGTCCCGGCGTGAAGTACCGTTGGACCTGATGTCGTAAGGTCTGAGGAAACTTCAACTCCCAAGAGCTGATAAGTGTTTGTTTGTGACTTCAAAATAGTATCATAGTATTTATAAAAAATATCAATATCATAGTATATTGGGTACGCCATAATCATGGCAATAATCATCATCGTGCGCTTAATTAGTACGTAAGGTAAATTATTTGATTGATTGTTTTTTTTTTAATAGTAATATTCCACAACTATCACACAACGCCATCTAGCCAAGCTAAGCAGAGCTTGTGGTTATGAGTACTAGACAACTGATAAACATACTTACATTATATTTTATAAATACGTACATAATTATAGATAAACTAGCAAACCCGGCGAACTCCGTTTTGCCACCAGATGGCTTCGTTTGTTTGGTGATTAAAAGAAGAAGATTTTTTTTGTTATAAACCTCACGGAGCCCGAGACCTTTCCAACGAATGTAAAACCGTGGAAATCGGTTCGTGCGTTCTGAAGTTATAGGGTCAGGAAGGAAAACCCGACTTATTTTTATATAGTAGATTTTAAATTACACCCTGACTCAGAAAAGTTGGTGATAGTATGACTTTTGACAGGATAGAATGGAAGAAAAAAACGTGTTGCGCCGACCCCAAATAAGATGGGACAAGGGCAGGAAGATGATGATGATGACTCAGAAAAAACGATCGTGCTCATCACCCAAAAATTTCTCCTGGGAACCGAACCCATGATCTCCGGCATAGCAGTCAAGGTCACTAACCACTAGTCCAACAGGCCAGTCAAAAGTTTTGACAATGCCGATTCCAGTACTGGCCACGAAGGAATCACCTTGCTCTGTGGGCGTACCCCACTTTTGACAGCCATTGTAGATAAATCAAATTGCAAACGTAAGAAACTATTTGTCTTAGACAATTAATTATTGAAGATACTATTGTTCTTAGGTGATTATGGATTGAAGGAATATAATGTGTATTTTGAGATTTGTCTTAAGAGCGTCCTTCCCGAGGTACATTTTTATACAATCGCCCTTACGTAAAGGCGGTTAGCAGTTTTTTTTTATGTGTAACAATGTCATAATCACGTGATTATGACGTTGTTACACACATTTTTCTCTAGATATTTTGGAAGCATAAATATCTTGTGGACATTATCTAGGTTTCTATTGAAATCAAATTAAAAATTTGTGTAAGACTAATCCAGTAAAGACCTTTGGAAATCTGCTATTTCGCGTGGAATTTGGCCTTTCATAATGTACTTACATAATGTTTCATGTGTAGAAAAAATAAATACAGTAACTTTACACATTAAATCAAAATTCTGAATGCTGATAAATTTTTTTTACCAAAAAGTCTTAAGGTTTTTTTTTTGAAAAAAAACTTGTATTTCCTGAAAAAAGTTTTGTGAAATATTCGAGTTAATGACGGAATAACCGAATGGCGATAGAGCATTCGGCTGTTAACTCTTTTTTCACAGTGCCTATTTGTCAAACATTGCTTTGGTTTGAGGTGGATCAACACGCTTTTAAACCATGCTCAGGATGACGGTAGATGGTCGGGAAGGGCCCTCTTAATGTAGATGGGTAGCTATTTAATAGGTACACATAATACCGACATTGTTTCATTATTACCCTTCGGCCATTATCCTAATATACCTATACAATTCATACAGGTTGACTTTTAGCTAATTGGCAGTGTTACAGGGAGTAGCATAAAATTAATCATGAAAAAAAAGTGCGAATTGGACTCGCTTATCGAGGGTACCGTATAAACATCATGATTTCAGTCGATAGACGTCCACTGCTGGACATAGGCCTCCCCCAAATGTCGCCACAATTAACGGTCCTGTGCGTCTCGCATCCATCGGATTCCCGCAACCTTCACTAGTTTATCGGTCCACCTCGTAGGGGGCCCTCCAACACTGCGTCTTCCGGTACGCGTTCGCCACTCCAGAACATTTCGGCCCCAACAGCCATCAGTTCTGCGAGCAATGTGCCCTGCCCATTGCCACTTAAGTTTGGCGATTCTTCGTGCTATATCGGCAACCTTGGTTCTCCTGCGGATATCTTCATTCCTGCTTCGATCGCGCAAGGAAACTCCGAGCATAGCCCTTTCCATTGCCCTTTGGGTGACTTTGAGCCTTCTGATGAGGCCCATTGTGAGCGTATAAACAACTTATGTTTAAAATATAATTATAAATAGCTTTTGATTTTTTTTTCTGCTAAATGGCATTGCTTTTTGCCAAATTTTATGATTCTAGGCTAACGGAAAGTCCATATAGGCTTTGAAAAATATTTTTTAATATATTTATAAGTGCCCATACACTTATAAACCATAAAAAACTAGAATAATTCTTCATTGCGAAGGTTATAGAAACTTTTTCAAACAATCTGCAGCCCTGGCAGGTTAATTGCCTTGCGAGCGTCAAATTATGCGCCATTATCGCATAAATGACTTTATCTTTAGATAGCTTTGACTTACTTTCATAGATTCACATTCATAATCAAAACTTTTCTTAAGAACCCGTAGCGTAGCCAGCCTTTCAGTGTTATAAAGGATGCATTTGGAGACTGTGCTCGGGAATTATGTGACTTGATTCCGCCATCGCTTCTCTACCACAGGACAACCCGACGTACGGCGAGTGTCCACCCTTACATTGTTTTTTTTTTGGATGGCTAAATCATCTAATGCTATCCCCCGTTCTTGGGCGAAGCGGGAGATAGTGTCAGACTTTTACTGGCTACAAACCCACTCCTTTTCCTTCTTTTTAATTGTTCTAGGGCCCCACGGATCTCTTTCGCATCAACCATGGCCCCAGTGGGCTTCGGCCCTGGTGGGTCCCTACGGTTGCTAACATCTCCTTGAGGCGCGCGTGGAACACTACGGGCCGTTGACGACTTGGGCTCGGTCCGGACAGTTACCGGACGGTCGGACGGCGAGCTACCCATTGTTCGCCGTCCGCAAGCCCGCGCCAACGGCGGCTGGAAATCGAGATCGGAATTCCGACAACTAGGGCGCGAGGGCCATTGCCTCGCGCCTGCACGTGCGACCACCTTCTTTGCTTGCATTACTGCTTCGCAGATTGACACCTCTACGCGTTAAGCATTTTGCCTCGTCGTTTATTCTGCGTACATCGTAGAACAAGTGGAACAATTTGACTGCTGTGGTCTTCTGGTCCGATTATAATTTAGGTGTCTTCAAGGCATGATTAAATAGGCTCTTAATAAACTAGTCCACCTCACCATCAACGATTGCATCACTTTTTACCATCAGTTGAGATTACAATCAAACACAAGTTTATATCAATAAAAAAAAAAGTTGAGTAATTTTTGGATTAGTTTTGGAAAAAGAATTTAATTTAAAAACTGAAGGCCGACTTGACCAAGTAGTTAGGTACGCTCTACGAGTTCAGAGTGGATCGTTCGCAGTGTGTAGCAAATAGAAAATTAGTTACGTCAAGCGACTGTCTGTTGAAGCGTGTACTTACTTTTGTTTGTTGATGACCTTTTTTATTTCCATTATAGGCTATTTGCAGTATTGCTTTAAAAACTGTTTAATATGTATTGGTCTTGCGCACAGTGGGTTTCGTACAAACGTAAAAAACGGTAAACACTTTGATTCCAGAATCAAATCCCGAAAAAATCAATCCTCGAATTCCTAATAGCAAAACGTCATTTTTAGTAACGCAACAATTGTATTATAAGACCTCACTTTTTGCCAAATTTCTGAATTGTAGGTCAACGGAAAGAACCCTATTATCATTTCAAGTATACTCAATACTCAATACTTTATTGCATTCCATAGTACATATAGGTGGTATAAATATAGTCAATATCAATATGGATCCTGTCGGGCACAGCAAAGTTAGGAGAGAGGACGAAGACTAAGTAACAATTCATGGAATTAATTAATTAATAGGTAATTAGATGTTTAAAAGGTTCATCATCATCATCATCTTCCTGCCCTTGTCCCATCTTATTTGGGGTCGGCGCAACACGTTTTTTTCTTCCATTCTATCCTGTCAAAAGTCATACTATCACTAACTTCCTTTTCTTTCATATCACTGTTCACACAATCCATCCATCTTTTCTTAGGCCTTCCTCTCCCTCTCCACCCATCCACATGTATACTCATAACTCTTTTAGTAACATGTGTTTCATCTCTCCTCTTTACATGACCATACCAAGACAAACGATTCCCCTTCAACTTTTCATGATGTTTAAAAGGTTAATAGATGTATATGTATATTATTGTGTGGTGAATTATGTTACATATTTCAATTTATTTCGACATCGTTTTTTTTTAAATTATGTACTATGTATATTTAAATTAAATTATTTATGCATGTTTATATGTTATTATATTGTTATGACTATGTTTAATTTAATTTATGTTAGCTTAAGTTTTATTGGGCATTTGTATGAGTTGAGGTGAACTACATTGGGCACACGTAGGCCAGGAACGCCGATCTGGTCGCGTTAGTCTCTATATATTTTATATGGCCACTAGACTTTTAGAGCTACATTAGATCCACGCTACACGACGTGACTCTACATACAATTCAAGCATGGCTCACGTGTGCGTCGGTCTAATGTAGTTCCCAAGTTATCGCTGTATATTATGCTAACGATGCTCAACGCGCTCGTGGAGACCAACGCTGGATTGGATTTGTTTGCTGATGAATGGAAGACAATATTATTAGAAAATTTGCAGTTCTGTGAGAAGACAGAGTAAAAGAATTAACGTATTTTAGTATTGATGGTTATTTTGCTGAACTAAATGAATAAATAATACCTAAGGTTTGCTGTAAGAAACCCAATTGTGGGTTAAGCTCGCCCGTGTATGTTAGTTATCCTACGTTTTATTGTAATGATTTAAATGTTCACACGTGTGCACGTGTGTTCATGTTGTACACTTAAATCCAGCTACTATTCCTACTCTTTCTCTGTCCACGCAGTAAGGTTGTGGAACTCTCTTCCGCCTTCGTGATTTGAAAACTATTTCAATCTTTAGGACTCAAGTAAAAGAGCACTATTTTTCCTCTCTTGTGTGATAGTCATATATATATATATTATGTATTTATTTTTAGTATAAGGTATTTGTAGTTATAAAAGTATTATTTTATTAGTTTGAATTAAGATTTCACAAACTCTTCTTTGCTTCTTTCTACACACTATAGTCTACATCTCTCAAAAGATGGATGGATTGTGTGAACAGTGATATGAAAGAAAAGGAAGTTAGTGATAGTATGACGGTTGACAGGATAGAATGGAAGAAAAAAACGTGTTGCGCCGACCCCAAATAAGATGGGACAAGGGCAGGAAGATGATGATATAGTCTACAACTCATCTAGTCCTCCTTTCGCAGGTCTGCTGGAAGAAATTTCTTTTTGAAATAAGCAGTACCTTTGTACATTTTTTTATAATAAGATACTTATCTTCTTTTATATATTCGTGTACATAAATATAAACATAAAAAAAAGAATCTAAGAAGATGATGGCATTATACACGTACTAAACTGACATAGTTTTCACAAACAAATTCGATTATATAACTGCCTTCAGACGCTCAATTCAATCCCTTAAGTGTATTCCAAACACATAATGTATTTACAACTAATGTAGGCACCTCAACATTGTCTTTAATATAAGCCTATTAACAAGCTTTTATCTGTAATTAATTCTAGTGTTATTGGAGAATTGGTAATTAATGATAATATTGGGGTAATCGACATTGTTACTGATAATACTGTTAATGTGTAATGGTGACATTTCTCTCTGTTCTAGGCAAAGACAAACGTAAAAATTTATTCCAAAAAGTTAATTCCGCTAGACCCGTTCCTTCATCGGACCGCTAGATGTACGGCGCTGCGCCACTAGTATATAGTGGACATACATAAAAAGCGTTTTAGGAACACAGTCATTCATTATGCGTACAGCTAAGGAGTGGAATCCCTTGCCAGAGTTTGTGTTTCCTGATAGCTATAACTTAGAGGTCTTTAAGTCAGGAGTGAATAGGTTACTTCTCGGCAAGCGTGCTCTATCGTCGGCCACATCATTGCTTACCATCAGATGAGATAGTAATCAAACGCGAGCCTTTTTTTAATGTCGGATATCATCTAATGACTTCTCACGCTCTAGAGTGGAGCGCGAGGACGTGTCAGACTTTTAATGACTGAAACCATACCTATGTTTCTTCATTTGCCTATATGAAATTAAATAATATTATAAAGAGGTAAAGTTTGTTTTTTGTTTTTATGTCTTTGTTTGTAGAAGGTAATCTCTGGAAGTACTGGTCCGATTGCTAAATTTTTTTTGCTTTTTTTTCACCGATTGAAAGCTGCTTTATTCCTGAGTGACGTAGGCTATATTTTATGTATGCGGGCAAAGCTGCGGGCAAAAGCTAGTGTGAAATAAAATGATTTTGATTTTATATGACATACATCGAAGGACTGAAACAATTTGCCTGCTGAGGTCTTCCCATCCGATTATAATTGGGGTGTCTTCAAGGCTAGAGTGAATAGTCTCTTAATAAAATAGTGCGCCTCACCATCAACGATTGCATCACTGATTACCATCAGGTGGGATCGCAGTTAAGCACTAGTAAACAATATAAATAGGGTTCCGTTGGATCCCTTCGGTTATGGAACCCTCAAATTAAAGTTCTAGTGATGGTCTGTGTTTTTATTTTTTTATAGATAGGCTTGCGTTTGATGGAAAGCGACGGAGTGGTCGACGATGGAGCACGCTTGCCTAGAAGTATCCTATTCACTCTTGACATAAAGCGCCCTAGGATATAGCTACCAGGGAAAACAAGACTCTAGCAGGGAATTCTACGGCTTAGCTGTACGCACGATGAATGTGTTTTAAAAATGGTTTTGTGCGTACCCTGGGATGTTCACCGATTTAGAAATATTAAACCTTCTTGCGTAAAAGGGCATTATTATTACGTAATTGCACGATTTTACGTAAAATCACCATCACAATATATTCCACGCGCGCCTCAGGGAGATGTCAGCAAATCCCAGCCCAGGCCCAGCAGGATCGAAGCCTACTGGGGCCACGGGTAGTGTGAAAACGAAACCCGGGGCCCTGGGACGAAGGCAACGAAAGAACAGGAGTGGGTTTTAGATTTACCCACACAATAAAAGAAAATAAAAAAATTAAACTTTTTCTAGATTTTTCTAAAAAAAACGAAGATATAGAGAGCAAAATTCTCGACCGAATAAATTTTATAGACCCTGGTGTAAAAAACGACAATTAAGCATTTTTCAAGGTCACTCAAATTATACAGACGTATGTACAATCAGCTAAATATGTCTCAAAAATTACAAATTATTACACATAAAAATTGAGACACATAATCGACTTCAAAAAAGTATATAATCTTTTGAGGGTAAAATTAAACCTCGGGTTTAAGCGCTTTGTTACAGAAAGGGAACTACGAGCAAGCGGTTTAAAAGCCTTGCAGATAATAATAATCAGTTGTTATCTTATTAAAATATTGTGAGGTTAATGTTTGAAGATACGTTTTGGGTTTTCAACTAACTTCAACAATCAATTTATCCAGCCTTTTCCCGTCTATGAGGCTGTAGGATATAACAATATAGGTATGTCGTGGCCCGATCTTAGAATTGATCCCTTCATGATAATTATGGCCAACTAAAACCCTACTGGCCAGCCGCCCTAGCCAAGTTACGATCGTTTCGTTTGCGTCAAACGCCTCGAGTAGGCCACGCCTCGGATTCCTTTGTTCTGACCACGTAACTGAGCGTTGAGATGACGTCAGAACAAAGGAATCGGAGGCGTGGCCTACTTGAGGCGTTCGACGCAAACGCAACTATCGTAACTTGGCCAGGGGGGCAGATCGTTTAAACGTTATTAACATTTGATGATACCTCAATCCTCGTTTGGCCATATCATTGATGTAGGATTTCAATGATAATAAAAGGTCTAAAGAAAGTAGGCCAAACTAAGATTGAAATATCATCAAACTTTAACGTTTAAAACGATCTGGCCAGTTTTACTTGGACACATCATGAAGTGATAAATTTGTGAGATCTGGCCACGACATATACACCTATATTTTTTTTTTTTTTTATATGATCTGGCCATATCGTGAAGTGATCAATTTCTAAGATCTGGCCAGGATAGATAAGATCTTGTTAGGTGACACATGTGATCATCCAGTGACTTCTTTCGCTCTAGGGCGGAGCGCGAGGGTATGTCAGACTTTTACCTACTAAAACTGCACCTATATTTCTTTACTCGTTATCCACAATCTCACGCTTTCAGTGGCTGGAAATTGGGGTCGGGATCCCGGCGGCTGGGGTGTGAGAAAGTCCGTTCCCTCATGTGTGTGACCGCCTCCGTCGCTAGTATTACTGCTTCGCAGCAGGAGGCGACCGCAAAGTTTCGACCAGTTGGTATGAAATTTTCTTTAAAAGGAGACGTGCCCTCGGACCCCATGACCGGCGTTTCGACCCCGAACAGTTATGTTTGCGCTGTTTCTAAGTCTGTTTCCTGATAGATACAATACAATCTAGGGACCTTTAAGTCAAGAGCGAATAGATTACTTTCAGGCAGGCATGTTACATCGTCAGCTACATCATCGTTTACCGTCAGATGAGATATATGTCGAGTGCAAGCTTATTGATAATAATAATTTAAAAAAAACTCGTGCTTCCAAAATCAAATACATAATTTAAGGAGTCGTGAGCAACGATAATCGTATATCAGAGACTCAAAGGATTTTAATGAGTTCCTAACTTAATAATAATTTATAAGGAATAAACTAATGTCTTGTGTTACGAATTTCGGATTAATTAGAGCATGTTACTATGGAGATATTTGGAAATTTCCATTCACCGCTCATTATTTGAAAGGTTTGAAAATAAAGTATAAATAACAAATGGATAAAAGTAATGAAAAGGACTGTTTTTCTTTCAGAGAGAGTTGAGAAAAAATAGACAACTAATTAAACTGGTAAAAGTCAAAGGATGAATCTGGAATCTGTGGATCTTGGTACAATTAAACAGAATCTCAAAATATCTTGTTGATATTTATTTATGAACTAGCTTTTGCCCGCGACTTCGTCCGCGTAGAAGTTGAAAATGGTTTTATTAGGTTTTTTAAGATACGAAAATATGAAATATATTTTATTATCTTCGTCGTGTGTGATAGTTGAATTGTATGGCGACCGATATTGTATCTTAAGATAAAATATTGCAGTATCTTAGCCGTGTGCAGCGCCCCTTAGTGAACTCCACTGCGGGTGACGTAACCTACGACAAACTTATTATTTTCGGTTGATACAGTAATCGGGTCTAGGGAGCAACCGCAAAATGAAGTTTGTTTTTTTTATTGTATATACTTTACCGGGATAAAAAGTACCCAGTGTGATGCCCAGGATATTAAAGAATAAGCAAGTTAATAACCAAGTTTCATCGTAATCGAACCGGTAGTTTTTGCGTGATGCCTGAACAAACAGACAGACAAAAATTTTTTAATCACTTTTTTGGGTTCGGTGTCGGTCTAGTAACACCCACTGCCATTTAGTTTTTTGATACTTTCAATGTACAGAATTTTAAACTCTACAGATTTATTATAAGTATAGATGATAAACAAAGGGCTATACTCGGAGTTTACTTGACTGATCAAATGAGTAATCAAGATGCCCGCAGGAGAAACTACGGCGCACTAGTTTATTAAGAGCCTATCCACTCTAGCCTTGAAGACACCTAAATTTTATGTCCAGACAATCTCTTTCCATACCAGGTTGCTTAATGAATAATCATCATTTTTAGGGTTCTGTACCTCAAAAGGAAAAAACGAAGGATTACTTTGTTGTCCGTCTGTCAAGATCGAGTTGAAATTTAAACCAAATACTCAGGTCTGCGGTCCATCGAAGCTGTGAAAAAATCAAACTTCTAAGCTAACGAAAAAAAAGATACGGCCGTTTATGTCGCAAACGAACATATATCTTGACACTCTCAAGGGAAACGAAATTCATAAAGGGATGGGAATCCTGAAATTTGGTATAAATTGAGGTCTTATATCACAGATATAATAGGAATAAATCTAAAAACAATTAAGTTAAGAACAAAGTTAAGTTCGTACGGAACTCTGAATGCGCGAGTCCGACTTGCACTTGCCCAGTTTTTTTCTGTTTCTGATCCCGATTTCCGGCCACCGTAGGCGCGGGCTTGCGGACGGCGAGTAATGGGTGGCTCGCCGTCCGACTGTCCGGTAACCATCCGGACCGAGCCCAAGTCGTCAACGAGTATGCGCCGTCGACACCTTGGGCTCGGTTGCTCGGTGCTGGAAGAGTTATTTAATGGTTTCTTACCACGAAACAAAACAGCTTACATATTTGACCAAACCAGTCAGCATTTTTATCGCTTTACATTTTGAAGGCTCACAAATCACATTTCCCTTTAAAAAACCGTTCAGAGCGAAACATCTGTTAGTGCCAAAGTATATTCGTCACGTGTCCACGAAGTTGTCAGACCAGTAAAGTGAATCACAGAATAGATAAGCACAGAAGGTTGGCACATAGGCTATTAGTAAAAGACTAAATCACGTCATCAGAATCCTACGCGCTATTAGACAACAACAAAAAAATTATCGAGTAGTTGCCCAGAACAAAACGACACCTATCGGGACGTAGGATCATCCATCTTTAATGAAGGCTTGCGGGGCTTTGTAACCTGTTCGGCACACATTTTTAGAGTTTAGTACTTCAAAGGAAAAAACAGAACTCTTATAGGATCACTTTGTTGTCCGTCTGTTTGTTCGTTAAGACCATTTATCGAGTTGAAATTAAAACTATATACTGAAGTACGCGGTCCTTTAAAACTGTGAAAAAATTTAACCTCTAAGTTAAAAGAAAAAAAGATACAGCCATTTATGTCGCAAAAAACGTATGTTTCGACACGCTCAAAGGAATTAAATTTTATAGGGTATTTCCCGTTGACCTAGAATCCTAAAATTTGGCATGAAGCAAGGTCTCATAGCACAAGTATAAAGAAAAATCAAAACAATGAAAATTTTTAGTTATTTCACATAAAAAAACTTTTTTAGCAATTCGAAATAATCTTCCTAGCTCAATTCGGGAATTGAACTGTTTTCATCGGTAAGTTTGTACAGAACCCTCAGTGCACGAGTCCGACTCGCACTTGCCAGGTTTTTCTTTTGTTGAGATAGAGAGAGAGAGTGATCATCACAATATGACTTCTCTCAATATAGAGGAGAAGTGCGAGGACGATTCAGATTTTTAATAACTAAAATCCACCTTTGTGTTTTAGGACCATGGTTAATCTTTGAACAATCCCCGCAGCCATGCAGACATCTCTTTGAGGTATGTGTGGAACTCTACACGCCGCCGCCGTCAATTTTGGCTTAGTCCTTACGTGACTCTCGACGCCCGGGGCGTCTCCTTTGGCGATGGCTACGACGTAAGGATGGCCGTTAAGGCCATCTCCTTGGCTTTCATAACTGCTTTGCAGAAGAAAGTTAACGCTTCCCATTCTCTCTCACTCCGGACCATGGTCTGAAGTAAAGCCAGGTGCTAAAGCTCGACGTGGTGACGCCGCCGCCAATCGCGTTCTCAAGGACACGGTGGTTACGCCCAAGTAGGGCCGACTTCCACCATAATATTCCAATATTGACTGGTCTACACTGTCCTTATATAATATCTACTAATACTGTAATATGGAAATATTGTAAGACCAACAATTTTTTTTTAAGAGTATCCATGGAGTTTCTTGCCGGTTCTTCTCCATAGGAAACGATCAATTTGAAACCGTGCACTAGCTTGTGACGTTTTGTAAGTGCCCATGTAAGCCTTTGTGAAATAAAAACATTTGAATTTTTTGAATTTTGTTTGCTCAACCGAGTCTGACGGGTGGTCTACACAATGGTGACATCCGGCTTTTTCTTCTACCTGAATCCAATGCAGGAAGCTACCGAACTTATCATGTCCGGTGAAGGCCTTCGTCATGCGGAAGGTGAGGACGCACAATGGTGACACCCGGGTGTTTCTTCAGGCGGAATTTTGGCATATTTCTAAAGGTTCTTTACAATGAGTGAAAATAGGCATATACATAAGTGTTACAGCGCCGGCAGTCCATACAGAGACCTCAAACAAATACCAGTCTCGAGTATGCTTGCACTCGCTGTAGTTACGTGTGTTACGTGAAGTGTGTCTTTTTGTGCGTGCGTTTTCACTCGTTTTATGGAGCCGACCTTCTGTAGCCATTTGTTTTATGGAGCCGACCTTCTGTAGCCATTCTGTGATGTACACTGTTCGCTTCACCGACAGTTTGTAAAAAGGGGTTGCTGCTGGCACTAACGAACGTCAGTATGACGTTTGAAATTCGAAAACGATTTTTGACGAACATTTATAGCTATGGGTAATGTTAAAAGCATTATTTTGACATTTAGACCACTTTTGGATTTTTTGAAAGTGAGTCATTAAAAGTAGCTAATTACCTACTTTTTACTTTAACTGACTTTAAATCCACTCCTGTTCCTTCGATACCAGAGCCGAGTCTTCCTTTCAGAAGCAGACTCTTGGACCCAGTAGGCTTCGACCCTGCTGGGCCCCTACGGTTTTCTGACATCTCCTTGAGGCGCGCGTGGAATAGTACGCGTCGTCGACGACTTGGGCTCGGTCCGGACGGTTACCAGACAGTCGCAAGCCCGCGCTTGCGGTGGCCGGAAATGGGGAACGGGATCCCGATGGCTGGTGCGAGAGGAGTGCTCCCTCGCGTGTGCACGTGCGGCCTCCTCCTTTGCTAGCATTACTGCTTCGCAGAAGGAGACAACCGCCTGCCACTCCTCCTCGGTTCAGACCTTTGCCTACAGGCCATTCGTACACCAATGCCCGGTGCGAGAGATCGTTGCCGCCGATCTCCCCATGAGGTCACGGCGGTGCTCTGCTCAAGTGGGGCACACCTCCACCGTGTTCTCCAGGCGGTCCACACAGTGGTGGAGCCATCCGAGTGTAGCGGTAAAGCAATTAGAAGTTATATGCACCTATTATATGCAACAGTTGCTCAAACATTTGAGTAGGGATGTTCTGTTTTGAATATCGATAATCTTTTATTTCTTTATTTTTTTGTTTCAGTATGTTGCGAGTTCTTCATCGTTGACAAAAGTGTGTACAAACTTGATAGGTCTATTAAAATCAGTGTTGTTCTTTTCTCAATGGACCATTTCAGAATTTACAGGTTTTCATATGATCAATCCCGCCAAGAACATTTTTGAGTTATTGAAGTAACTGTAACTTTTTCTTTGTTTTCATACGTGTGTTTTATTTTTAAAATTTACAAAAACTACGTACATACTCGTATCATACTAAAACAAAAAAATACTCTCAAGCGTCGAAGTAGGTCTTCTTACACTACTGATTCTTTGGCCAAAAAATGAGCCAGCCTTCTGGTCACTCAATGCCGACCAATTTTAGGTTTCGTAAGGTTTCGTATAAAAACGTAGTTAATAATTCATTTATTGTGCACACCTATCACAGTGTTGTCTTTTTAACCCATAAGTTGACTGGTAGAGAATGCCTTGTTACATTAAGTCTGCCTATGTACCACTACTGTACATGAAGTTTAAATAAATAAATAAGTAATTTTTCTTATATACGAGTATGTTATGTACATTGTTAGAAATCTTTAAAATTAATGAATTTTCTTATATAGTAACCAAAAAAAAAAAAACATAAAATAATTTCCTTTAATTTAAAGTGGCTAATAATAATTATAATTCTAAACTCCAATCATAACAAGTAAAATAACATAAAAGGATTTCTATTTGACCTTTACAAATCAAATTAAGTTATCACTTAATAGTTCAAAAGATTTTCTGGTCTCAGAAATATCAAACGCCTATTTTCTAATATCTCAAGAACGAACACAAAAAATCTCAAGTAACCAAATAATATGTAAGCAATTAGAAACGCTATCGCGCCCGTAATTAAGTTGTCTTTTGATTAACTCACAGACTGCACTTAAGACATTTTTCCTCCCACACAAAATCTCAGTAAAATCTTACAACTTGAGAATAACAGTTTAAGTACTCATATTTAATTTAATAGGCTTTACCATTTGCTTATCTTAATTACTCTAGGGAACACTTAGGAATTAACTTCCAGTGCCTAAATGCCGAATAAAGATTGTGAACGCGCATAACATGTTTTAACAACTCAAGAATGTCTTTGTCTTAATTAGCTTTTTAGAAATTGAAATGACGACGCTTTGTTAATAATATAAATGTTTAAAGACAAAAGGAGTTTGTAAAGTTACTCGTCGGATTGTAGATAATTGTGTTTTGCAAAAATGTTAGCTTTATTTAGGTTAATTTTATTCAATATTGTTTCTTCTTAACGTTTATCAGTTCTTCATCATCATTTCAGCCAAATGAATGTTGGAGATAGGCCTCCCTAAAGTAATAATAATAGTAATATAATATTCCACAACTAACACACAACGTCGTCTAGTCCCAAGCGAAGCAGAGCTTGTGTTATGAGTACTAGACAACTGATAAACATACTGGCCACTCAGAAAGTTTTGCGAAAAAAAGTTTTTATGTCTAAGGCACTGCCCACTTGTAATTATCTTGAAAACTTTGGTTATTTAAAAGTAAAAGTACCATTGTTTGAATTATGAATTTTCCTCCACATTTTTTCGAGAGCTTAATCAAATTATTGTGTCTCATTTAAAAATGGATAAGCATCGAGAACATTTTCATGCGATGATTTTCTACGATTTTAAATGTGGCCTAAAACCTATGAGTCATTTGATCGACTTCATATTGTTTTTATGGATGAATGACCTTCAAAAGCGACCATCCACCACTGGTATATCGAGTTGAAGCGTGGTAGCCTTACTTTGGGGGATGAACAAAGGAATGGTCGTCGTACGACAGCTGTCACGGAAGAAAGTGTGCTGGCAGTAAAAAAAATAATTCAAGAAAACAGTCGACTTACATACGAAGAGATTCAGTATACACTGCAGATTAGTTCAAGAAGCGTTCACAAGATTCCAAAACTTCCGAAATTAAAGTTGAAGATCTCGGTTACTTTTCTTTTTGTAAATTTTTTTTATTTCACACTTTTTAGTTGTGATACACTTATAACCAGAGTGCCTATTTCTCATGATAATTCGAATTAACACAAACTCTGCTAGGTTACATTGTTTTATTATTTAGTTCTTGTATCTACTTTCCACCTTCCAGCTCCATCATCAGATCAGTTTGATAGTACGTTACCGCCAAAGTGCATCTCAAGACATTTCTATTAAGCCCAAATACGTCTAGATTACACTGATTAATTACAGAGTTCCAGTGCCTACCTTCCGGCTCCATCATTATCATCAGTTCACTTCTATAATATAATTTTCAACATAACTATTCAAAACCATTCATTTATTTGTATTGTCATAGTCGCTTAACTATCTTCATTGAGATATTTATGTGAGTATGAAGTTCCGTTGGTCATATCTGGTCTTCTCCACCAGATCCACTTCATCAAATGTTACTTTTTGACTGTAAATGCTTAAGTTCTCGAAGAAGATTTCAAAATCACCATATAGTTGCCTATAATATTTAAGGGGCTTTCTTGATTCCTCATGCATCCCATCATCAGAACTAGGTTCTGAAAATAATTGGACCAATCGGAAAGCAACTCCTCTAAGAGGAAAAAAATTGCAAATCGGTCCATAAACGACGGAGTTGTGAGGTAGCACACGTAAAAAAAAAACAAAGAAAAACATACAACCGAATTGATAACCTCCTCCTTTTTTTTGAAGCCGGTTACAAATAAATATCAAAAGTCTTCATTGCATTACTAGCGTGTTTCAGTATACACTGTAGATATACTTGAAAGACCTTTGTCCAGCGATAGACGTCTTTCGATTGAAATGATGATGACTTCCATCTGTCTCTGAGAAAAAGGGCCTTAACTGAAGGAAAACAAAGTGATCCTATAAGGGTTCCGTTTTTGCTGACTGAGGCTACAGTACCTTCAAAGTAACGTCTCCACGTCTGATGAAGTATCTGCCTACGTTTACAGTGAATGTATATCATGATAGGTGCAGAAAACCCCAAACGGCGTAAATATTAATAACCTCATCGGAGGTTATATATTTGAGCCGTTCGGGGTTGAAACACTGGGGCCATGGGGTCCGAGCGCTCATCGAGTTGTTCGGGATATCAGCAAACAGCTGGTCGACTCTTCGCGTGAAGGGCTGGGCTTTTCTTCGGTCAACAAATTAGCATTGCCATCCAGCGTGGCAATGCTGCCAGCGTTCTGGGCACTTTTCCCATTGACATCGATGTGGACGAATTTTTTGATGCCTTATGAGTTCTTTTTCTACCAGTTTGTACATAATATTATTTTCAGTTTGTTTCAATACTTATTAAGTTATAATATTTATTAGTTAACATGTCTATATAATATACTAGCTTCTGCCAGCGGCTTCGCCCGCGTGAAAGTAGGTTTCTCCTAACAAACTTTGGTAGATATTTATAAGATCTACAATTAATTAGAACATTTTATCGTTCTATCTTTTATAGTTTAGGCAGCGTACGCAAAATAAGTAACTTTTCTGGTTGACTTTTTACACCTTGTGTCCGAAAAACTCAAATATCTTACGGAAACCTACTTTTTTCTAAAATAAAATATAGCCCATGTTACTCGTGGATAATGTAGCTTTCGAATGGTGAAAGAACTTTTAAAATCGTTCCAGTAGTTTTTGAGCCTATTTATTACAAACAAAGTTTTCCTCTTTATAATATTAGTGTAGATTATAATAAAGTAAAAAAAAAATAGTACTTGCCAAATAAATAGAAAGCCTGCTCTTTATTGATTGAAACCTCTCATCCAACCTTCAAGTCTTAAGGGATCCAGAGATTTGAAGATGAAATATTTTCTTATTTCTAGCCTAAGTGATTTAGGCTACGTCTTGATAGATTCGTGCGAAAATTTCTTTTACATAATTTATTATAAATGCTGAGTTATGGCTTCAGCTTAAATAAATGACTTACTTTATGATTTATTTTATTGCATTGGTATTTTCACCGGGTACATTTTTAGGGTTCTGTACCCTAAGGGTAAAAACGGGATTCTATTACTAAAACTCCACTGTTTGTCTGTCTGTCGCTAGGCTGTATCTCATGAACCTTGATATCTTAATAGCACAATTGAAATTTCAACAGATGATGTATGTTAAAATGAAAAACAGAATAAAAAAAAGAGATTATTATATACTATTTAATGTTATATGGATAATGGTATACATGTGGATGGATGTAGAGGAAGAGGGAGGCCAAAGAAAAGATGGATGGATTGTGTGAACAGTGATATGAAAGAAAAGGAAGTTAGTGATAGTATGACGGTTGACAGGATAGAATGGCAGAAAAACACGTGTTGCGCCGACCCCAAATAAGATGGGACAAGGGCGGGAAGATGATGATGAATAATGGTATAGAACACTTGGCCAGTTTTTTCTTACTACTTACTTCATTTTGCCCGAATTTTTGTCATCCACCTATGAAGGGAGGTTTGACCTGCAGAAACATTATTTTATAAAATTATTAAATTATTAATAAAAAAAAAATCCTTAAAAAAAACATAATATATTAACTCGAAAATTCTATCCGGAAAGTAATTAATTTATACACAGAAATGAAAATAAAAAAAGTAATAATATTAACGAAACAACCCACAGAAACACCCGATGTTCTAGAACCAAAAATTTGAAGACATGTGACATTCCCAAATCCGCAATGGGCCCGCGTGGTGGATTACGGCCCCTTCCCTTTCCTAGAGAGGAGGCCTGAATCCCAACAGTGGGAACATTATAAGGCCGACTATGCTATGCTAACCCACAGAAACATTTTTATCGACATTTTCATTGTGAACGTCCACCACTACGCCAGGGGCTCTCAAACTTTCAAACAAACGGAATTCGCATTCTCCGTGTAATTTGATTGCTAACGACGCCACGTTCCTATCAAAGGGAAACGTAGGAAGTGTTTCTCAAACTTTTGTTGCCCCCTTTCCAATTGTTCTTGAGGAAATGGCTTTAAAAGACGATTTCGATCGGGTTAATATATTTTTGTTGTTTGATGTTTAAAGTTTGTACCCTTGCAATGTCTGCTCGGCAGTTGTTTTCTTTGTTTTTTTGACCTTGAAGTAAGTGGCCACGTTTTTTAAGTACCAGAGGCACACGAACTCTTAATGCGATCCATTTGACGACTGCTCTGTTGAAGTGATGTATATATGAGGTGTATAGCTACATCCATCTTTCTCGCCTGACATATTAACATGTCATGATACCCTTTATCATGACATGTTAATATGTCAGGCGATGTTGGATGTGAGTTAGGAACAAAATAAGCGGCAAAAGGGCCCTTTTTAAGTCTCAAAATACTAAAATTTTCTAAGTTGATTTTGGAACAGGATACGTAAGCCCCCCTAGCCAAGTTACACCCGTTTCGTTTCGATTCTCTTTTCGTCGATCGCCTCGAGTCGGCCACGCCTCCGATTCCTTTGTTCTGGCTTCATCTCAACGCTCAGTCACGTAGTCAGAAGAAAGGAATAGGAGGCGTGGCCGACTCGAGGCGATCAACGAAAAGGGAATCGAAACGAAACGGTTGTAACTTGGGTAGGGGGAAGGTCTTGCTACGATTAAAAAAAAAAATATCAGAAAACTTTTTTATAAAGTAGACTTCTTAATCCAAAGTGAAATTCAAAATATCCGGTTTCACATCAGATTATAATACTTGTTGTACTATTAAAACTACTTGTTTCCCACGGAAAACAACTGAAAAAAAAAACTCCAAGGTTACTCAACTAATTTTCAAAAGTATTTTGTTTTTTTTCTTCTTGAAAAGTAATAGTT
The DNA here is from genome assembly GCA_949316375.1 of Mythimna vitellina. Taxonomy (NCBI): domain Eukaryota; kingdom Metazoa; phylum Arthropoda; class Insecta; order Lepidoptera; family Noctuidae; genus Mythimna; species Mythimna vitellina. The sequence continues at coordinate 2,607,604 of OX438708.1, forward strand.
ATTTTATCTACATGTATATCAAAACTTATAATTTAAAATGTAACAATATTTATATAAATTAAGTAAGCTTAAGTGCCAGTGGGCTGGCCACATTGCTCGCAGACCTGCCGTGATCTGAGTTGTACTTAGTGTCGGTGGTGTCCAACTCGTGACCTTTTTAAATCGTTTTGGGAAAATATATAACGTGGTGTAAAAACTACTTGAATCCATTCAGTTACTAATTCAGAACCAAGTATGCTCTGGTTTCGCATAAACTAAAAATAATATTGTATATGGATGAAGTCAAAAATTAGTACATTAGAGGAAGTTTGAAAGTGGTGCCAGTCATGTGAAGAAGCAGGATGAAACACATGTTACTATGAGTTATTGTTTATGCATATGGATAGATGGATAGGGAGAAAAAGACCAAAAACGATACATCGATTGTGTGAGGAATTATATGAAAGATAGGAAAGTCAGTAATAGCATGACGCACTCAACTGACCATAAGGAAAATGGGACAAGATTAGGAAAATTGAATTGCGCGAAATGTTCGAAGAATTTTACTGTGGCCCTGGAACGTAAAGGGCAACTGAAAGACACCGAAGTGTTTTAGACAGTGAAAATCTGACACTCTCTTTTGCTCCACTTCATTTCCAAAATAATAAAAAAAGACAGGAAAGTTCATAGACACCCTGTTTCACAATTTCCACATTTAATTCATTTTAAATATCTGGACGAAAATTCTATTCAAATCCCAAATTTCGAAGCCTCTGGGTACTGTGAAATAAGTCTATAGAACTCATCTTTCTTGTTTGTCTCATTTGGACATTGGAAATGGTTTTGAAGGATTTTTAGCTCTATTTGAACGTAAAAGGTTTAAGTGGCGAAGAGGATTTTGTGAAGGATTAGTAGTATTGGCGACAAAGGGATTTAGCAATTATCCTTTTCGGGAAAGTAGGCTGTATCACCAAAATAAACATTCAGTAAGTATTTATTGTAGTGTCTTTTTTTTTATGAAGATAGGTAACAGTATTTGGATTATAGGGATTCGGCCGGATTGCCCTCTTTTGCGTTGGTTGTTTTAATAGTATTGATGATGAAAAAGAATAATATTTTAGTTTTTGTATGGATATCGTCAAGAACATTTTCAATTACTCGTTCACATTTTATAACGGTGAGAAATTGTGTGTATGTGTTTATATGTTTGTTCCTCCTTCTCGTTCAAAGAGCTGAACGGTTTTCGATGGAAGGCATTTTTTTGCGAAATATTTATTTATTTATTAAAACTTTATGCACAAGTAATAAACACTGTACAAAGGCGGACTTAATGCCTTAGGCATTTTCTACCAGTCGACCTTAGGGTGGTGCGAACAAAACATGGTAGGTGCAGCTTAATTGTAAAGAAATAGAAAAGAAATACAATAATAAATATATACTTTTTTTTTGTGGGAAAATTATCTAATGACAAATCCCGCCCTTGGGCGAAGCGGGAGATAGTGTCAGCCTTTTACTGACTAAATATCCACTCCTGTTCCTTCTTTGCCTTCATCCCGGGGCCCCGGGCTTCGCTTTCACACTACCCGTGGCCCCAGTAGGCTTCGACCCTGCTGGGCCCCTACAGTTGCTGACATCTCCATGAGGCGCGCCTGGAACAGCACGCGCCGTCGGCGACTTGGGCTCGATCCGGACGGTCACCGTACGGTCGGACGGCGAGCCACCCATTGCCTACGGCGGCCGGAAATCGGGATCGGAATCCCGGCGGCGGTTAGGACGTTGTCTCACGCGATCGGCCGCCTTCTTTGCTAGCATTACTGCTTCGCAGAAGGAGGCGACTGCCTGCCGCTCCTCCTCACTCCGGACCATAGCCTGTACCAATGCCCGGCGCGAGAGATCACTGCCGCCGATCGCCCCCACGAGGACACGGCGGTTCTGTGCCCAGGCGGGGCAAAATATATTATACTTAGATACATACATACAAATTAACAATATATTTATGAAAAACGAATCCAAAAAATCAACGCTGTGACAAAATAACATAACAAACACAAATAACAACCAAATAACATTCCTCAAGTCACGTCTGTTTTCAATTTTATCTTTTTCTTCAATATCTGTCTAAAAAACCGTTAGTTTCTAGTTTCTTTTATGACGTAGGCGAGCAAGGTTTCTGAAAACTCAACATTTGGAGGTAAAGAGGGAGAATTTCGTATGTATGCAAAATCTCATTCCATGTACCAATATACTTGAAAGTTAGCAGAAATAGTAATCTAAGCAAATAGTAAAGATTGTCATCATTTGTTTTCAGAACTACCTCCAATAAAAATAAAAAAAACTGGGCAAGTGCGAGTCGGACTCGTGCACTGAGGGATGAGAACAAAATTGAAAGGTAAATTGTGGTTTACGATTTATGACGTATTAAAAAATATCTACCTACTAGATCTCGTTCAAACCAATTTTCCGTGGAAGTTTGCATGGTAATGTACATCATATATTTTTTTTAGTTTTATCGTTCTCTTATTACACCAGTTTGGAAGTGTCTGTCGCGTAAATTATAAAGTTTAGAAAAAAAATGATATTAAAAACTTCAATATAATTTTTTAAGACCTATCCATAGATATGGGTTTGATGAAAAAATTTTTTGGGTTTCAGTTCTAAGTATGGGCAACCCCCAAAATTTATTGTTTTTTTTTTTCTATTTTTGTATGAAAGTCACGCGGTTCACAAAGTACATCTACTTACCAAGTTTCAACAATGCAGTTCTTATAGTTTCGGAAAAAAGTGGCTGTAACATATGGACGGACAGACAAACAGACATGACGAATCCATAAGGGTTTTTGCCATTTGGCTATGGAACCACAAAAAATGGGGTTTTAAATTTTGTACGGAGGATTCTTATTTCTTGTCTTAATAAACTTGGAACTTGGCAAAGATAAATGAACAATAAAGACTATCATTATTAGTTTGAACTACCCTAAAAATACTGTATTAGTACAAAACAAGAAGGTCATTAACCTTCTCTCCTGACACATGCCTTCTTACTTCCACTACTATAGATACAAACAATTTTAATAACAGGACAACAAACTTTTACGAGCGATTTCTGACGTCTGACCGTCGACGGAATGACTGGATCGATATCATGCCTTTGTCAAGTTAGATATGCCAATTACGTCATAGGGGCGTACAACTGTATATATGTGCGTCTTTAGAAGCATTGAATGGTTTGCGGTTCTTGTATAGCAACCCTATACCCACACCTTTAACAGTAAGGGCTATATTTCAAAGGGACACATATAGACACCAGAGAGAAATGAATATATTAGGGGAAGTTTGAAATTGGCGCCAGTGACTGAAAAGTTGAAAGGGACTCGTTTGTCTTGGTATGGTCATGTGAAGAGGAGGGATGAAACGCATGTTACTAAAAGAGTTATGAGTTTACATGTGGATGGATGGAGAGAGAGAGGGAGACCAAAGAAACGATGGATGGATTGCGTGAAGAGTGATATGAAAGAAAAGGAAGTTAGTGATAGCATGACGAGTGACAGGGCAGAGTGCAAGAAAAAAACGTGTTGCGCCGACCCCAAATAACACAAGACAAGGGCAGGAAGATGATGACATATAGACACCAGAGTCGCTACACTACACTGAGACAGTATCAAAGTGTACGCGTCCGAACTAGTCGCGCAATCAATTTGGTTGCGCAACCACATGAACACCAGCACCCCTAGCCAAGTTGATAATCTGCAATCGTTAACGCTAATCGAAAACTAATCAAATGTATGGGAATGACATCATCTCAACGTTAAGTCACGTAGTCAGAACAAATGAATAGAAAATTCGTAGCCAAGTTCACGTCGTTTAAAATGATATAATTAATTGTTATCGTTTCTACAATGTTCAACGCTAAATCTTTTGTTATTCTAGAACGACATTGTATAACTAGCGGCTGACTCAGACGCGTCAACATGGCTACCAATTTATCGTTTTCTACAATTGCTGACACCGATGCGTTACCGATTGGAGAACAGAATTCGACACGAAACGGTTGTAACTTAGCTAGAGGGGCAGGTGAGTAACTCTCTATAGAGCTGTATACATTTTGTTCGTAGCGGCGACTGGTCGTGCCGCCATAGTGTCCCGGTGAAATATAGTCCTAAGAGAAGGAAAATGTGTTGTGTGTCAGATTTTTTCTTATCTTGCTCATTTATAATACTAGATAGTACATAATTAATGCACATTCCAAAAGAAGTATGTTCAGAATCAGTTGCTGAAACGACTTTAGCTATTTTTTTAAACCTAAATCTTAATTACGTCACTGGCGTCTTTGTGTGTACAGTATTCCCAAATTAATAATGCGCATGCAGATCTTCGCTAATTTTCGTATTCCCGGAAACACCCGAATCATTGAAAAATTAATTAATTGAATTATGCATGAAGAAAATGCACTTAACCACTCTGTATACATATCGTCTTTCGACGCTTGGAGAATACGACCGTTGCCGAATAGTGACGAAGATTTCTATGCGCATTATCACTTTGGGAGACCTGTACGTGCGTAGATATCAATTCCGTTGTGCTACTAATGTAATGTGTCAATTCGAATATTAATTACTCACAATTAGGATAACAAAAGGAGAGTAGACAGTAGAGTAGTAACAAGAGAGCACTGGTCGCCGAGTGGTAACGGTTTCCACTTACGAGTCGTAGGTCGCGGGTTCAAACCTAGCCAGGCGCATTAGTTTGTGTAATTTATTTCATCACCACTGCTCTCAAAACGGTGAAGGAAAACAACGTGAGGAAACAGGCATTTCCTAGAACCAAAAATTTGAAGACATGTGACTCGCATTGGGCCCGCGTGGTGGATTACAGACCATTCCCTCTTCTAGAAAGAAAGCTTGAGCCCCAGCAGTGAGAACATTATAAGGCCGACTATCCTATGCTATGCTAGGATAATAAATTAAAATTTCTTTAAAAAATACTTGTTTATATTTGCAACTTAATTTTCTGTTTGGAGTTGAAAAAGGTGTGCTTGGAGTTTCCTTGCATGATCGCATCAGAACTGTTCATATCTGCTGAATAATAATAAATTCTTTATTGATGTAGTTAACATTTTACAAAAATAGTGAGGCCCTGACTCCTGCGCTAGGCATAGTGCCTGTGTTACAGGAGTCAGTGTCTTCTACTTCTACCAATTACATGCGTCGTTTTATGCAATAAAATCCAAGAGAAATGAAAATGATGAAAAAAAGAAAAAGAAATAAATATGTATTTGTGATGTTGATGTAGATGTAAATATTGGTGTATAGTGTAGAGCTTATGAATGTAGAGGATACGTGGAATATACGTAGATTGTTTGTTTTAGAAGAACTAAGTTTGGCGACATAGCCCGAGGAATTATCAAACTAAAATGGCAGTAGGTAAGGCACATTGCTCGTAGAACAGATAGTCGATGGGGCCGAAACGATCTGGAGTGGTGAGCGCGCATCGGAAGACGCAAATTTTGAAAAGCCTCCCACAAAGTGGACCGAAGGCCTGGTAAGGGTTGCGGGAATCCAATGGATGCAAGACGCACAAGATCGGTCGTTGTGGCCACCCTTTAACGAGACCAATGTCCAGCATAGAATGTCTTTCGGCTGAAATGATGACGACTGTGAATTCTTTTGACTATTGTGAATTCACGCATGCCTCAAAGAGATATCAGCAAAACTGTAAGAGTCCAGCAGGGCCGAAGCCTACTGGGGTCATGGGTTGAATTCCAAAAGGGAACCTCGGTGTCCTGGAATGTAAGGCATAGAAGGAACATGATAGGTGTGAGTTTAATCAATAAACGTCTGACACGCCCTCTCGTTCCAGCTTACGTCACCAAATTTCCAACCTCACAAAAAGTTGCTGCCGCTGTTCTTTTATTTGAAGCACTCTTTCCTCACATAATGACGCAATACTTATCCGATTACCGTCTCAGAAAGAAACGTACTGTCTCAATAGAAAAACCAGCCTGTATTGAGTGAAATCCGTCGAAATCCGTCTCAAAATAACCACGGAGAAAAAGGTATACAGTTGAAATCTTTTAGCAAATTGGAAACCTGTAACAGGGAACAGGACATTTGTCTGGAAAGGTAAGGGATCAATTGGAAAAGAATGACTTTGGATAGATGATTGTACTCTAGTTTAGAGATCAATATTGGTATTTTTAGCGAATGGGTATTTTGTACTTGGTTTTGAGTTAAATTGGTTTGGTATGAGAGTATTTTTAGATTCGTATTAATAGATTTCATTTTTTTTATTGGGTGGGAAGATCATCTTATGACAAATCCATCTCTTTGGCGGAGCGAGAGATGATGTCAGACTTTTACTGACTAAAAACCCACTCCTGTTCCTACGTTGCCTTCGTCCTAGGGCCCTGGGTTTCGTTTTCACACTACCCGTGGCCCTAGTAGGCATCGACCCTGCTGGGCCCCTACGATTTGCTGACATCTCCTTGAGGTGTGCGTGGAACAGTACGCCCCGTCGACGACTTGGGCTCGGTCCGGACGGTTACCGGACGGTCGGACGGCGAGCCACCCATTGCTCGCCGTCCGCAAGCCCGCGTCTTGTGCGACGAATGATTTGAAAGTCAAGGGAGTTAGTGATAGCGTGACAGGGTAGAATGGAAGAAATGAACATGTTCCTACCGGCTACGGGAGTGCGCGCCGCCCCACACTCACGCTGCTGGAGGCTTTCTCTAAGACAAACTTGAATAAGTTTGCTCCCTTGTCGCGTGCCATAAGGATACTCAACATTATTGCTAATGACGTAGATCTATTTCACTGTAGTCTGCCGAGGTTCACTGAAGCAGCTCTAAAGTGCATTGAAAATATTGTTACAGTCTAATTAATAATATACTGTATGTTTATGTTGTTTTTGATTTAATAGATTTATTTCTATAAATTGAATATATATATATATATTCAATTAATATATATAGATGGTAATAGCATCGCATTGGCGTTAATAGCTGTAATGGTGTTATTTACATAATTTGAAACATATAAAAAAAATGTTGCACATGACAAGGGCACGAAGATGATGACAATGATGGTTATGATTTAATAGAGGACTCTTCATTCGAAGACTGGATTGGTCAGTCTTAGACAGAAAAATCGCCAAATTCAAGTGATACTGGGCTGAGCGCATTGCTCACAGAACTGATGGTCTATGGGGCAGTAAAGTTCTGAAGTAGCGACCGCATACTGTTGCATATTGACATTGAAAGGCCTCCCACAAGTTGGACCAATAGCTTGGTGTAGGTTAGGTTAGCCCTTGAGGGAGGCCTTCCAACTCTGCATTTTCCGGTGCGCGGTCGTCACTCTAGAAACTTTCAACCCCATTGACCATCCGTTCTACGAGCAGTGTGCCCTGCCCACTGCCACTTTAGTTTGGCAATTCTTCGGGTTATGTCGGCGACTTTGGTTCTCTTGCGGATATCTTCATTCTTTATGCGATCATGCAAGGAAACTCCGAGCATAGCCCTATCCATTGCCCTTTGGGTGTCTGTAAGACTTCTGATGTGGCCCATTGTAAGCGACCATGTTGTAATGCCATATTTCATCACGGGCAACACGCACTGGTCCTAGACTTTCGTCTTGAGACACTGGTATGTTGGACGTAAAGATACCTCCACGCGTTCCCGAGATTGACAGACAGCCAGACAGAAGGCCGAACAACAAAGAGATCCTATAAGGCTTCGGCTTTTTTTCATTTTGAGATACGGAACTTTTAAAACTATCTCTTGTACAGACATATCAGTGTCAAGAATAATCTACTCTTTTCTTAAAAGTAGCGGGTTCGTCTTGTCATTTCTTTAACAATGAACAAACTTAATAAAATTATATCAGGCAAAACTATCAGACTCCAATCTCTCTTCTATCACAGTGGTCTAGGTTGTCAGTTTTTAGTTCAAAACTTTAAACGCTGTTGAATCACTGTTTTCTCTGAAATTACGACTTTAAAATAGGGTTGTCTAGTTTCTGTTTTATTTTAAATGACTCATGTGTTTCTTTTATGGTGAACAATATGTTCTGCCAGAGCTACGAATTATACGAAGGAGTTACCGTAGTTTTCGCAAAAAGGACAATTGAAGGAATAGAATAGAATAGAATAAACTTTTTTGTACACCAAATTAGTAACGATTTTAGAGAAACTTGACCTATGGGTACAATGGCGGTCTTATCTGGACTATAAGAACTTAAACTAAAAAAAAAAGGTAGTCTGCGGTGTACTGCTAGCAAATATAAGTCAAACAAAATTTAAAAAAATAAAATACATGGATAAAAATATTCCTATGCAAAAGATAATATATAAGCTTCATGTATATATATTATCTCGGTACATGTAATTACCTAGAGCCTACTATTAGCCTTCTTATTGCAGTGGTGGCCGAGTGGTAACGGCCCCGACTTTTGAGCTGTACGTTGCGGGTTCAAACCCAGCCAGGCGCATTACTTTGTGTAATTTATTTCATCACCTCTGCTCTCAAAACGGTGAAGGAAAACATCGTGAGGAAACCGGCATATCCTAGAACAAGAAATTCGAAGACATATGACATTAACCAACCCGCACTGGGCCCGCGTGGTAGATTACGGCCCATTGTTGCCCGGCCCAGAGAGGAGGCCTGAGTCCCAGGAGTGAGAACATTGTAAGGCTGATTAAACTTATATTTCAACAAGCTCCCAGCAACTTTGCTTACGTGATTGTAGAAAAGAAACATACTCCTGATATAAAAAAATATCCTATGTGCTGCATAAGATGGAGTGAAGATGGACTGATGACCTGGTGAGGGTCGCGGAAAACCGATGGCTGAAAGAAGCGCAATATCCATTGTTGCAACACTTGGCCTGTGCCCAACCGTGGACGTCTTTCGTCTGAAATGATGATGATAGTTGCTATTTCAGAGTATGGCTAACCCAACGGAGTACCAAGTATCTACGTAATCCGTTTAGTGGTTCAAGCGTGAAGAAGTAATAAACACAACAAACACACTTACAAACTTTCATCGTCATCGTCATTTCAGACGAAAGACGTCCATTTTTGGACAAAAGCCTACCCCAAGTGTCGCCACAATTAACGGTACTGTGCGCCTCGCATCCATTGGATTCCTGTAAAACCCTTACTAGGTCATCGGTACACCTTTTAGGATGCCGTCGAACGCTACGTCTTCCGGTACGTGGTCGTCATTCCAGAACCTTTCGGCCCCAACGGTCATCCGTTCTGAGAGTAATGTACCATTGCCATATAAGTTTGGCGATTCTTCGTGCTATGTCGGTAACCTTGATTCTCCTGCGGATATCCTAATTCCTGATTCGATCACGCAAGGAAACTCCGAGCATAGCCATTTCCATTTCCCTTTGGGTAACTTTAAGTCTTCTGATGAGGCCCATAGTAAGCGACCACGTTTCGGAGCCATATGTCATCACTGGCACTGGTCATAGACTTTTGTCTTGAGAGACTGTGATATATTGGACGAGCAGATACCGCGCAGTTTCCAGAACGCTGCCCAGCCGAGTCGGATTCGAGGATTAATCTCTTTCTCGAAGTTAGATCAACCCGAATTAAAGTTACAAACTGTCGCCTTTCCAATATTACTATAATAGTTCCCTAAAACTAATTATTACTAGAGCTCTCATCAGTAAGTTAATACCTCAATCCAGTTACGTCGAAAATCATGCTATTTCCACGAAATCCCCTTCAATCCATCTTCGAAGACCTTAAGACTTGACAACCCTGGCTTCCAGCCAAGATTGAGCAAATCGTGATAGCTAATTGTTAAATCCACTCCGAATTAATTACTGTACTTCAGCTTAAACATAAACATTGGCCTCATTTCGTGATGTTGAATTTTAAGATTAGTGTAGAAAGTTAGTTTTAAAAGTTGAACGGTGTATCTGGCCATGCCAGGGTCCGGACTTTTAAGTTAATGCTGAATTATGTTGTAAAAGAAGATTTGTGCTAACGAAGTCGGACTATAGTCTTTAAGTTAAGAGGAGATTGGCCTTGGAATTAGTAACAAGGGGTAAGTTTGGGTTAAATACTTTAAATCATGTATTTAAAGTATTTAACCCAAAAAATTGGTTAAGTGCGAACGTAATTACTGGTATAGTTTTTAAAGGAACAAGAATGAAGGAGTTTGGAAAATGTTGTACATGAATCTATGATAAACTTGTATTCAATATAAATCTATCATAAAACTTAAATATTAACTAAACTATTTATACTAAATCCTAACTATGTACATAAAACCTATAAATACTATTATACTAAACCTAACTATGTACATATAATACAAAAACACCTATTACACTCAGGCGTTGAAGTACTCCTCCACATCGCTGTCATCTGGAAATGAGCCCAGAAGGCTGGCAACATTGCCACGTTGAATGGCAATGCTAATTCTTTGGGCGAAGAACGAGCCAGCCCTCTGGTCACGCAGTGTCGATCAGACGGCGTGAAATTTCCTTGAAAAGGAAACGCGCACTCGGACCCCATGACCCAAGCGTTTTGGCTCCAAACGGCTCAAAACTGTAAGTTTGGAATGAATTGGTACCAAGAGGTGCGAGTATTCAGAGTATTTCTAACATAACCGTAACTAGTATGAAGTTTTTAATCAATTTAAGTAATCAGCATCATTATAACTTCAACCGAAAAATGTCCACTGCTGGACATGACTTCCCCCAAGAGTCCTGTGCTTTTCACATCCATCGGATTCCCATGACACTCACCAGGTCATCGGTCCAGGTAACGTTTATCCGACTTTCATTCATTGGTTTAAAATTAAAATGTAGCAGAGAGACCAACGTAATTTCGTATTTGTATTAGCTACTAGTTTCTGGCAGCGACTCTGCTTGAATGAAAGTAAAAAATTATCGTAAAGGAACTTACTCCTAGAATATAAATTCGGTCAAATGCGAGTTGGACTTGCGCACTAAGGGTTCCGTACAAACTTGAAAGGTAAATTGTGGTTTATGATGTATTAAAAAAAGACTACTAACTAGATCTCGTTCAAACCAATTGTCAGTAGAAGTTTGCATGATAACCTATTGCTTTAATGGAGCGAAGGTAATTATTTTATCAATTAGGCTTAGTTTCTATACTGTTCCATATTTATACTGTGTCTCAGGGGCGCTCGGCACCCACTGTTTATTTCTCATGGGTGTTTGAGCTCCCAAGCACCCACGGAGTCGGCGCCCCTGACATTCACAGCGACAGGTAATGTTCCCTAACGAGTCTTTTAAAAACAGGCAACGATTGAGCGCGATAACTTACATCTTTATTAAATTCGAGTACCATTGAATCATCATCATCATCATCATCATTTCAGCCGAAAAACGTCCACTGCTGGACATAGGCTTCCCCCAAGTGCCGCCACAATGAACGGTCCTGTGCGTCTCGCATCCATCGTACTCCCGCAACCGTTACCAGGCCATCGGTCCACCTTGTAGAAGGCCTTCCAACGCTACGTCTTCCGGTACGTGGTCGCCATTCCAGAACCTTTCGGCCTCAACGGCCATCCGTTCTGCGAGCAATGTGCTCTGTCCATTGCCACTTAAGTTTGGCGATTCTTCGTGCTATGTCGGTGACCTTGGTTCTCCTGCGGATATCCTCATTCCTGATTCGATCACGCAAGAAAACGCAAAGAACCATTGAATAGTTACATAAAACTACATACACTAAACTAGGTAGACACTGCTTATCCTTTACAAATGAAACCTTAGTCGGCTGTACTTAAATACACAGAAAATCCGCGAAGCATTCCACAAAACAAAATATTGTTACCAACGTGAAAAGTAAATTAAAAAAAAAATTCATTAAAACACAAAGTTTATTTTCCTGGAATTGAGTTCACTTGAAAATAAGCGAGGCAATAATTTTAAAAATAAATCGACGCCTACTCGGCTACTCTGTGTGTTGTTGACGCTTGTGTCAATGAAGACCCATATTTTTGTGTCACAGGTCATTATTTTGCAGTAGGGCAATATAATCAGTTACCTACTAGTAGTAGTGCTAGGTTTTGTTATTATAATTATAATATCCGGACCGAGCCCAAGTTTTCGACGACACGTAGTGCTCTACGTGCGCCTCTAAGAAATATCAGCAAAACCTACTGGGTTGACTTTCGAAAGGGAAACCTGGGATCCTGGAATACTAGACAAAGAAGGAACATAGGTGTGGTTTTAGTCAGTAAAATCTGACACGCCCTCCTGCCCCGCCCAAGAGCGGGGGATGTCATTGGATGACTTTCCAAACGAAAACAAATAACTTACTGATAGCGGCACGAATCTTGAGCGCTCGGCGAAAGAGCGGGGATCACTGTACAAGGATTGCACTCCCCGCCCCCGCATCTCTTTTCATACCACTAAAGAGACTCGATATTTCACTTCTGCGTGCTTCTGCGCAAGTAGAACTGTAAAAGTCAGTGCTCAAGATCCATGCCGGTATCTGTACCATCAGGAGAGGGTCGCAGTTAAGCACTGGTTTACATCAATTAAAAGAAAAATTTTTGACATGATTTACCACCTCAAATAAGATAGATTACAATAAGATTAATTTAAGTTTTAATTAATATACTTTAGAAACATTACTTACATTATCTGATAAAAGCTGATAATGGTTGCTCTGTCAGGTCCTTGTAGGGATCGCTGGAATCGCACAGGACTGGAAGTTGTGGCGACACTTGGAAGAAGACTATATCCTACGGTGGACGTCTTTCGTCCCAATCATCGTTAACATTCAACCCGACAGATAATTCTAAACAGTCCATAAAAAAAGATGGGTGGACTGTGTGAGGAGTGTATAATAATATTTATTTATCTTCCACAAATAATGATAACAGTAGGAAACTAAAACTTAGAATATCAAAGTGATATAACAATGTTAATTTGTGGGAGACTGGTGCCTAAACTAAGCCATGGCTTGTATTTTTTGACACCAGAGACTCCTCTCTACAGGGTAAGCAGCAAACAAAAACATAATACCATTTTTATAGATGGAGAAAATCTAACGAAAGTTAACAATTTTTCAGTGACTTCAAGTTATTTACATTTATTGGAAGAAAAAGCTAAAAGAAAATTTAAAGTGTAATGAGGTTTTAGGTGCATGTGTGTGTGGTGTGTCGTGTTGTGTATGAGCGTGTTTAAGTTTGCATGATATTGGAAGGTTGTGAAGATGTGTGTTTAAGTCCGAGTAGGCGAATGGGTGAAGAAAATATGAAATTAGTTTGAATGAATGTATGGACGAAAAGAAAGTAAGTGATAACGTGATGGGTGACAGAACATAATGAAGTAAATAACACAGGAAAGCTATTTCACAAAAAAATAAACTGTTTATAAAAACAAAGATTTCTAAAATCATCCTTATTCCGTGTATTCACTCGTTAAATAAGATAATTCAATATCCTAACAAAACAAGACCCGAAATCGAATAAAAAAACAAAAATATTTATCAGTTGTAACATTCATCCGTTTCCAAATGAACGCCCTCGAGACAGTTATGCCGAGAGAGATCTTTCATTGATAATGTCACAAATGACAGACGGTGGTGACGCAGAAAGATACGATTCCATCTTTACGATTCATTCTGAACCAACTGATATAGTTGCTCTGTGACACATTACAAAGGGTAAAAAATTGTCTGACAAAAGCATTCCTTTATGAAATCATGAAATTATTTCGTTTAAAATAGCGTTGGCGTGTCAATGAGCGGGCAAAATAGTATTTAAAAATAAGCGGACAGATGTTCAATGCTCGATGCGGTGCATAATTTAAGAGGACGCAGTCTGCCAGTATGCAGTGTGAATATTAATAAAATGAAAAAGCATTTGTACTATTTTCAAATGACGTTGCGTTTCTGGATTGTGCTCATATTGGCTCTATTATGCAGGCTCCAGTCTTTTCCTTAGGAAGGAAAGCATAAATATAAAGGTACAGATAGCGGCACGAATCTTGAGCGCTCGGCGAATGAGCGGGGATCGCTTTGCGCATCGTACATATCGGCGAGTCAATCACTACAAGGATCGCACTCCCCGCCCCCGCATCTCTTTTCATACTACTAAAGAGACCCGATATATCACTTCTGCGTGCTTCTGTGCAAGTAGAACTGTAGAAGTCAGCGCTCAAGATCCGTGCCGGTATTTGTACACTATTTAATTAACCATTGAAAGAAAAAAAAGAGAAAAAGAAGCAGATTGGAGTTTACCACAACTCAAATCTGCTTCTTTTTCTCTTTTTTTTTCTTTCTCTTTTCTGCAAAGACTGGAGAGTGTTGAAAAATATAGCAGAACCAAAACCGAGTAGGTACTTTTTATGTGATTTCGACGGTCTCCCTGTGCCCATAGCTTATTTCGGAACGCTCATTTCGATCTGTTTCAACTGTCGATACCTCGAGTCGCTTATCCAAGAAGATGGTGAGTTAGACCAAGACGTAACACATCGGATCAACTCAGGATCAATAAAATGGCGACACGTCACTGGAAGAACTTGTGAACGACGGACGTCTCTCAAATCGAAGAGTAAAATCTACAAGTCCGTGATAAGGCCGGTCATACTGTATGGATCAGAATGTTGGACTATAAAAAAGATGAATGAAAAAAGGTTACATGTAGCGGAGATGTGAATGTTGAGATGGATGTGTGGTGTGACGAGAATGGATAAAGTGAGAAACGAGTATATTAGAGGCAGTTTGAAAGTCGTGCCAGTGACTGAAAAGTTGAAAGGGAATCGTTTGTCTTGGTATGGCCATGTAAAGGGGAGGAATGAAACTCTTGTTACTAAAAAGTTAGAGTATACATGTGGATGAAACGAGAGGGAGAAGGAGACGAGAGAAAAGATGGATGGATTGTGTGAGAATTGATATGAAAGAAAAAGGAGTTAGTGATATCCCCTAATAAAAAGAGTTAAAGGCAGGAAGAAGATGATAATAGAAAAAAAAAACTCATATTTGTATATAGCGAACGAGCATCAATCGCATCACTATGTTATCAGTATACCTGGCGTTTAAGAAACTCATAGAGGTATCAAGCTAAAATGAGTTCCGTTTTTGGCGCATATTTTGTCGCAAATAACAGAATCAAAACTTACGTAGGATTTTTTTTTTTATAATTGATAGTTTCGCGCTTGACTGTTGACCTAGAATCATGAAAGGTAAAAAGCAATTTCATGCAGCACAAGTAGGTAAAGCGAAAATCCGATAACCATAATTCGTAGTCACATTACAAAATAATTACCTACTTTCTAGCCGTCCGGAACGAGCCCAAGTCGTCGACGGCGCGTATTGTTCCACGCGCGCCTCAGGGAGATGTCAGCAAATTGTAGGGGCCCAGCAGGGTCGAAGCCTACTAGGGCCATGGGTAGTGTGAAAACGAAACCTGGGGCCCTGAGACGAAGGCAACGAAGGAACAGGAGTGGGTTTTTAGTCAGTAAAAGTCTGTCACTATTTCTCGCTCCATCCAAGAGCGGGATTTGTCATAAGATGATTTTCCAACACAATAAAAAAAAACACACTTTCTAGCGATTGGGAAAAATCTTCGAGACTCGATTCGGGAATCAAACTATTTACTATGTTAGTTTGAACCGACCTCCGACTTTATAAGTTAAGTTATAAGTCGCGAGTTCAAACCCAGCCTGGTGCATTACTTTGTGTAATTTATTTCATCACTACTGCTCTCAAAACGGTAAAAAATAACATGGTGAGGAAACCGGCATGTACCTACTAGAACCAAAAATTTGAAGACATGTGACATCTACCGATCTGCACTGGGCCCGCGTTGTGAGTTACGTTTCAGGCCCTCTCCTAGGCTAGAGTCCCAGCAGTAGGACAATTGTAAGGCAGATTATACTAATATGTTAGTATACACTGAACCCTTGATATGCGAGTCTGACTCGCACTTAACCAATTTTATTTTTTATTCTTGATTAGTTCGCGCTTCACCGCCATCGCACCTATGAAATAACGATGTGGTCGACGATGGAGCGCGCTTACCTAGAAGTAACCTAACTCTTGACTTAAAGATTCCCGGGTTGTAGCCATCAGGAAACACAGATTCTGGCAAGGAATTCCACTCCTTAGCTGTACGCACAACGAATGTATTCCCAAAACGTTTTGTGCGTATAGGTGGGATGTCCACCATGTACCGGTGGCGCATTGCCGTACGTCTGGTGGTTCGATGATGGAACGGGCTAGGCGGAATTAGGTTATACAATTCCGACGCACACTTTGTTTCATAAGGACTTTTAAGGTTGTCAAAAGTCGTTTGCAAGTTATTTCTCAAAAATTCTTTCTTAAATAATCGTATTTTACGAAAGCTGAAAGTTTGTGAGTGCCCAGTTTTGAACGGCTACTCCATCGTGTAGTACAGACGCGCAATCCACTCAATTTTAACTTTTAAAGTACTGCATTTTACGTTATAAAGTACTTTGTTATAGTTTTTTAAAGTATTTTCAGCTGTTTTCAACAATATTTCCATTCGAATGGAATTTATTATTTATTCTGTCGCATCCAATTGTTTTTTTTTTTTGTTTGCAATGGTAGCAGATGTTTTTGACGTTGTTTCGGGACTTTTGCTTAATTACTCGTATTTTAATGTTTGGCAGTATTTTGGCCTTTTCTATACATACATAAAGAGAAAATATTTGGAATATTTTTGTTTCTAATGAATAAACCGATTTTAAAAGATTTTTTTTTTCAGTGGGAAAATCATCTTATGATATCCCCCGCTCTTGGGCGGAGCGGGAGATAGAGTCAGACTTCTACTGACTAAAAACCCACTCCTGTTCCTTTATTGCCTTTCGTAACAGGGCCGAGTCTTTCTTTCAGAATCAGACCCTTGGCCCCGGTAGGCTTCGACCCTGCTGGATCCCTACTGTTGCTGACATCTCCTTGAGACGTACATAGAACACTATGCGCCTCCGACGACCTGGGCTCGGTTTGGACGGTTACCGGACATTCGGACGGTGAGCTACCCATTGTTCGCCGTCCGCAATCCCGCGCCTACGAAGGCCGGAAATCGGGATCCGAATCCTGGCAGCGGTTGGGGCGTGAGGACCGTAAGTTGCCTCACGCGATCGGCCGCCTCCTTTGCTAGCATTACTGCTTTGCAGAAGGAGGCGTCCGCCTGCCATTCCTCCTCGCTCCGAACCATGGAAAAGAACATGGGTAAGAAATTGTTGATTGAATTATTTAGCGTCTACATATGTCCTCAACATGATAGATACCAACGAAATAATTTGCCAAATTTTATCAAAATTTAACAAATTTAAAAAAAACTGAACTGATCCTCAGTTCAGTTTTCAAGACCTTCCCCAATACTTGGAGTTTTTGGCGCAGTTTCTTTGAGCGAGGTTCAATGGCTATTTTAATTATTCACAATGTATTCTTCGTGGATTTTGTGATGTGCAATCGGTGCAGTTTAGTATTGCAGAGCCATCTATAGCGTCACATAAGAACCAAACTGCCAAATCCTGCATCGCACAATTAATTTTCTCCGCGCGATTTGAACATATATAACAACCCGAAATCATCTGTCGAGCAGTTGCCCGCCAGACACAACACCTGGTCATCTGACGAGGGCTCGGTCGGAACGGTTACCGGACGGTCGGACGGCGAGCTACCCATTGCACGTCGTCCGAAAATGAGTGACTTATCATCTTTATTCTAATAGAAAATAAAGTGACTTTATTCCGTATCAAAATCTATATACTGATACACTGGCTGAATGGCATAAATCGTGCGTAGCCAAAAAAAAAAACATATAAAAGTTCAAACCGTCAACTGTCATTGAGTTTGACATGTTATTGTGATAAGGGTGACGAAATCACTTTCAGATTTTTCTAATAAAATTACAATAATATTTGTGTTCGTAAAAGACACATTGACAGGGCTTTATACTAGTTTTCCAAACGCGAGCGAAGCTATAGATCGATTTCTTTATATTACATAACATAGGCGCATCTAAATAGAGTAATG
Source organism: Mythimna vitellina (assembly GCA_949316375.1). Classification (NCBI taxonomy): domain Eukaryota; kingdom Metazoa; phylum Arthropoda; class Insecta; order Lepidoptera; family Noctuidae; genus Mythimna; species Mythimna vitellina. The sequence continues at coordinate 2,625,577 of OX438708.1, forward strand.
TTTAAAAAAAACAAACCGAGGAACTATTCATTCCAAATTCTTATTTTAAACTTTAAAAGATATGCTTTTTTATCTACAGCCGTTCGAATTTCAAAGAGAAGTTTTGAGACTGCTGAAGAAAAATTCGGTCCACAATTGACCGAGAAATAGGTGAACAAACATAAAAAAATACATTCAGCCGAACATAGAACCTCCTCCTTTTTGAAATCAGTTAAAAATAGCGCAGCGCTATGATTTGAATAAAGCAATCCTATTGGTCGAAATCTAGCTTCTTCGATCCTTATTGGTGAAAAACCAACCTTACTATCATTTCAAGCGTTCTTTTACAATGTTTAACATTTGAACGAACAATCCTGCGTGTTAGAAAAACACAAATACTGACGGAAAATTATTTTACTCACAGTGTATTTATATACGGCAAATTATTTATTTTTCTGAACATATTAATTTTCATTCGAGAAGTAAGTACACGTAGTTTCGTTGGCATATGGTTGAACAATTATTGAGGTAAATGGTAGCTTAGTGGTTACGTCCCCGATCTAAGAAAGGTCGTGGTTTGAAACCTAGCAGGTGATATGTTTTGTTTGTTTTTACCGCCGAATCCCAGGTTCAAAAGTTTCACGTATGATAAAAATCAATCTACCTGACCTAAAGTCTATGAGTTCCATTCTCTTCAGTAGCTTGCAGTGCGCTCTGTATCTAGCAAAAGATCGTGTTCAAGGCAGTGTTAGGGTTGTTTTGCTTCTGCAGTGCCTCGGGCATGTTTGCGCACAGACTGTTTCTATTTATTACGCTTAATGGTACAGTTTTGCGTAGGGTGTCTAAAGTTCCTACCAAGGACATTTTCTGACCTCTGACCTCAAGGTCAATGATGACATTGAGAGAGAATGGAGGGCGCTGGCAGTGCGGGCGCTCACAGGTTTGCACGTTGTTCGACAGATGTCAAAATTACACTTTTTAGGTCTTATTGTACTTCATTCTATATGTGCAGCCTGTGGGCCGATTATACCCAAAAGTCTTACAGTGCCCTCCCTGTCTAATTTAATAATGCATTCAGGATGCTGATGGGGCTGCGGAATTTCTGTAGTGCATCAGGGATGTTTGCTGAACATCGCGTCGACTGCTTTTACGCTACGATGCGTAAAAGATGCGCACTCTGGTGCGTAGAGTGCCGGGCAGCGCCAACAGCATCCTTAGTATGATCGCTAGTCGGCTGGACTGTGGCTACATCAATCATTGTGCCGCCATTTGTCATGGAATGGCGCAGTAGTGATTGTGTGTTCACATAAATACGAAAGAAGATACATTCTTATAAAAATTGTACAAAGGTACTGCTTATTTCTAAAAGAAATTTCTTCCAGCAGACTTGCGAAAGGAGAAATAGGAAGAAATGTAATAGTGTGTAAAAGTAATTAAAGAAGAGAATGTGAAATCTTAAATTAAAATAATAAATACTTATATACCTATATATACCTTATTCTAAAAATAAATACATAATGTATATACATATATAATTATCACACTGGAGAGGAAAGATAGTGCTCTTTTACTTTAGATTTGAAGATTGAAATCGTTTGCAAATCTCGAATGCTAGGCGGAAGAGAGTTTCACAACCTTACTGCACGGACAGAGAAAGTGTAAAAGAAGTGCCTGTTTTGTTGTGGATAGTTTTAAGTTTTACTAATACTAGTCTATAAGAACTTTGTTACTAACAAATTGGACACCATGGTCTGAAATAAAGTTTTTATTATTATTGTTATTGATAGCGAGATTTTTTTAAAACAAATATCGTTTTCACTTTCAAAAACCTTCAAACAAAACAAACTATTAGCAAAAACTTCCTAATACATATTAGTGGAGCCCTCTTATTGGCTAGCAAACATCGCGGGGCCCACAAAAGGGCACGGCTGTATAAATCTAAGACGGAACAGGCCCCTTTCTTTATTATTGCTAAGAAATGGACGGTGTTATGCGAGAGGTGACGAGGCGATCGTATTTTGTTTATTTTTCTAGTCTTTGATCGTTTGTAGAACCATTTGTTTTATCTGATTACATTGATGTTTCTTTTATTTGTTGTTGATAAATGTTATATGAATCGCTTCATTGATGGAAAAAATAATATGGGATAAGAATAGATATGTTTCAGTAGGAGTTTCTCCATTAACTGAATTCTCAGAAGAATGTCACGAAATTCTTCGCATTCGAAAATAATATATTCATACTAAGATACACGTGTCGTATAACAATAATCGTGTATTTTTGGAATATAATTTATTGTGACCGTTCTTTTGATTTCATTATTTGTAAGTTTTGACTTCTATTTATCATATTTTATTATATGACATTATTTAATAATGTAACGTATTTATTTTTATTATTATAAACTAGTTTTTGACTGTGATCCTGCCTGGTAGTAAGTAGTAGTGTAATCGTTGAGGGTGAGGCGCACTAGTTTATCAAGAGCCTATTCACTCTAGCCTTGAAGAAATCGAAATTATAATCTGACAGGAAGACTGCAGCAGGTAAGTTGTTCCAGTCCCGCGATGTACGCGGTAGAAACGACGAGGCAAAACGCTTGGTCCGTACCGTAAAGCTTTCAACAACGTAAGAGTGTATACTCGCGGTTCGTCGGGTTGTCCGATGATAGAAATGAGATGGTGGAATTATGTCATGCAATTCCCGCGCACATTCTCCAAAATGCATCCTGTAAAACAACGAAAGGCTGGCTACTCTACGCCTGTGCGTGTTTATGTGTGTGTGCTTAAATAATTTGTTGACTGTAATGTATTTTGTATATGAATTGTAAAAATCTGCTACCAATAAACTATTACTACTATCAGTTTACACTCATAATGTTTTTTTTTTAATAAAAATAAAACGTTGCACGAAACTAGGAACAACTTCTGCATCACACATACATAAGACACTCAGATAGACGTTCGCAAAGCGCGTGACGCCTGGCGTGCGAAAGGAGAGATACAAAGAAATGCAGACAATAGTGTGTAGAAATAAGAAAAGAAGAGTTTGTGAAATCTTAAACTAATAAATACTAATATAACTGTATAATAATAATATATACCTTATACTATAAATAAACACATAATATATATACATATATAATTATCACACTAGAGAAGAGAGATAGTGCTCTTTTACTTTAACTTTTAAGAGCGAAATAGTGTTATTTTATAATAGTAGTATAGTACACTACTATAATAGTATACTACACTACTATTATAGGTAGGCTCGTTTTTGACCACTAACTACCTCACTATCTTAACTGATTTATTTATTTATTTACAAGAACTTTTACAATGTCACAGAGAATGTGATCGACGATGTAGCACATTTAACTATAAGTAAGAAGGAAAGAAAGAAAAAAAAAGTATTTATTTAGTACAGCACAAGGCTCAAACACAATATTAGGTAACACGAAACACAAGATATATAAAAAGAAACAGCAAAAAAATATAGTCGTGTGCCTCACGGCTGCACTAAAATAGATCCAGTTCATAAATGTCAGGCAACTAGTGTCTGACGCTGCAACTGATCCTGTGGTTGTGACGCAACGCACGCAAAACAGTTTTGGATTTTAATACATATGTATCGGTGATGTATACTTAAATAATATCATCATCATCTTCCTGCCCTTGTCCCATCTTATTTGGGGTCGGCGCAATTACTTAAATAATATAAACCATTAAAATTTAACAATTTATGTACACACAAAATACATAGTTAACAATGAAATAATATAATATCCAAAAAAAAAGATATACTATTATAATTCCCTCTCCTAGAGAGGAGGCCTGAGTCCCAGCAGTGGGAACATTATAAGGCCGACTATGCTACTATGCTATTATAATTACATACAAACACATAATAAAATAAATATGACAAAAATACATACTAAATAAAGAGACCATTAAAATAGTATTGTGTTAATTATAATAAATTCGTGTAAGATAGTGTGTTTGTTTAAAGTGTGATAAAATAAAGTAGCAAGTAACCTATTCCCTTGACTCTTCGCTCATTGAGGTGACAAATCGACCTAGACCAGGCATTTAAAAACTTAGCTATTCTTCAAAATCGATGCTACCATCGTGCATGATTCAATCTAGGTAAAAGTCAGCCACGTCGTAATAAAACGAAATACCCTGACCGAGCAGAGATTGTCGACGCAAGAAGTAGGATTTAGGCTATAGAGACGATTATCGTAAAGACTAACGACATAATAGCGTAGGAGCTTATAGAAAAAGTATAAGAGACAGTTATAGGTGCGTAGCTATGTGTGAGTAAAATTTAAAGAAAATATTGAAATTTAAAGAAAAATCTACTACTAATATATTTTTTTTTAAATTTGATGTCGAGAACACAGTACACATATGCAAGAGATTTTACACTGCTTTTCGTTAAAAATTAAATTTTAGGATTTTGATTCCCTTGAGAGTGTTAAAATATACGTTTTTTGCGACATAAACGACCGTATCTTTTTGTTTTTCGTAAACTGAAAAGTTTGATTTTTTGACAGCATCAAGGGACCGCAGACCTGAATATATGGTTTTAATTCTAACTCTATACCTCCACGGGTGCTCGAGATAAAAGGTCGAGAGATAGTGTCAGACTTTTACTGACTAAAAACCCACTCCTGTTCCTTCGTTGCCTTCTTCCCAGGGCCCCGGGTTTCGCTTTCACACTACCCGTGGCCCCATTAGGCTTCGACCCTGCTGGGCTCCTACGATTTGCTGACATCTCATTGAGGCGCGCGTGGAACAGTACGTACCGTCGACGACTTGGGCTCGGTCCGGACGGTTACCGGATGGTCGAACGGCGAGCCACCTATTGCTCGCCATCCGCAAGCCTACGGTGGCCGGAAATCGGGATCGGAATCCCGGCGGCGGTCAAGGCGTGAGGTCCGTTGCCTCACGCCGCTATCTGCCACCTCCTTTGCTAGCATTACTGTTTCGCAGAAGGAGGCTGCCGCCTGCCACTCCTCCTCACTCCGGACCATAGCCTGTACCAAGGCCCGGCGCGAGAGAACGCCGCCGATCCTATAGGGGTTACGTTTTTCCTTTTGACGTACGAAACCCTAAAAATGGCTTTATTTTCTGGTGTTATAGTATTCACCCCTAGTCTACTGACTCGTTATGATTTTATATGTGTATATAAAAACATCTATTATATTCCAATATAAAAGTTTGTAGCCATCTTTCGGGTATTGTTTATTTTGCCTCGTCATTGCTACCTTTTTGCCTGCTCAAAGCGCTGTAAAATGGAAGGTTTCTCTATTTCGCTCTTTATTTCTATACTAGCTTTTTCTGACGGCTTCGTTTCCGTGGAATTATATATTATTATAATATTTATTATATTTCACAACTATCACACAACGCCGTCTAGTCCCAAGCTAAGCAGAGCTTGTGTTATGAGTACTAGACGACTGATAAACATACTTATATATTTTTAAATACGAGTACACACATGTTATAGATAAATTACACCCAGACAGAGAAGAAATGATCGTGCTCGGTGGAAATCAAACCCACGACCTTCGGCATAGCAGTCAGGGCCACTAATCACTAGACCAACAGACCAGTCTGTTTCAGTCAGTCAATTATTTCTTGCCCAAGGACAAGCTAGCTGTCTTACTGCAAAGTTTCATTCAAAGTTCAGTCATATGATTGTAAGAAACACCACTTACTGGTGCAAGTTTGTGTGTATGTTTATTGCTTCTTTACACTCAAATGCTGCTTTGATGGTCCTCGACACTAGGATGCAGGCAGGCCAAGGAGGCCATGAAACACCTCAACAAACTCCTCACCAAAAATCTCATGAGACTGGATAGAGGCCGCCTGCACCTGGTGACGGAGACCATCACCTGACACTGGACACTGAATAAGCTCCTCCACACAATAGGCATCACAGACAGTCCCCTGTGCAGAGCATGCTTGTAGGGGGAGGAGACAATTGCTTCTAGACTGCACAGGTGTCACTGAAATATGCCCACGAACCTTAGGGTCCCCGAACTCCCTTATTGATGCCTTGAAAAACCTGAGAAGCCTAAATTTAAGAAGTCTCAAAAAATTATGTTCATAAACAGCAAAGTTTTTTTTATATCCCAAAATGTCACTCAACTTACGAAAATATTGTACAGGCTATTGATTTATGAATGAATAAATGACGATTAAAATGGAAAAACAATGCACGTAGTATTTTCTAGTAGCAATTGTTATGAATTTTGATTCTATTATGATTTTACCAGTTATGAAACAACTCCGTTGACAATTTTAGGGTTTTATTTTTTTACTTTTGACTACACAAATATGATCAGTAACGGGTACGGATAGTGCCCTATTTTGTTTTGTACTGATTAAAAACTACGGGTGATTAAGGCATGACACTTAAAACTACACTATTATCTGTCATCAGGACATAGTGGGAACGCGGGCGGAACCGCTTATAGCACTAATATCATTTGCTTAACAAAATAACAGAAATTAGTCATAATCATAATCATTTATGCTGCAAACATCATATTTTACCATCAAATTGGCATGCAAATTTTTACAATTTTTTTTTAAATTCCGTTGCAATTTAAAAAGAATATGTTTATGTTAAAAATGTCATAGTAATAAAAAATTAAAATAATATTATATAATGTCAAATGGAAATAAAAAGTAAGTCAACCAGGATCAAAATAATAATGTCAAATGGAAATAAAAAGTAAGTCAACCAAGATTAAAGTAATAATGTCAAACAGAATTAAAAGTAAGTCAACCAGGATCAAAATAATAATCATCATCATCATCTTCCTGCCCTTATCCCGTGTTATTTGGGGTCGGCGCAACACGTTTTTTTCTTCCACTCTGCCCTGTTACTCGTCATGCTATCAAAAAAAAAAAATAATAATGTCAAAGAGAAATAAAAAGTAAGTCAAACAGGATCAAAATAATAATGTCAAACAGAGTAGCAGTATGACAATCAGCTTCCAATAAAATCCTGCTTCCTTCCTCCACAACACGATCCTTGGTAACTAATAAAGCGAACTTTGGCGCATCTTCACGTCCTGCCAAGTAATCGATCCAGCGCACCCTTACTATATATTCTGTGGTAATTTACGGATTACTGACGCACTCCTTTTAAAGGATTCTGTTGAGAATAGCTTTTTTAGGGTTCCGCACCCAAAGGGTAAAAACGTGACCCTATTGCTATCACGGTGCTATCTGTCTGGCTGTGTCACCAGGCTGTATCTCATGAAACGTGATAGGTAGACAATTGAAATTTTCACAGATGATGTATTTCTGTTGCCGCTATAACAACAAATAGGTACCTACTAAAAACAGAATAAAATAATATTTACGTAGAGCTCCCATACAAAAAACGAGATTTTTTATCGGTTTTTGCTCGATATTAATAAAGGTAACAGGTAGAGGCTTGAAATATTCACAGATTAGTTGGATGTTAATTTCAAAAATAAATTATTAAAATAAAATAAATATTTAACCCGAGCTCCCATACAACAAACCTGTTTTTTTGCCGTTTTTGCTCGATATTAATATTGTAGTAAGGAATCCTTTATGTTATGTTGGCCAGTTATATTGGTCACTTTTTTTGCTCACTTTTGGTCACTTGAGAAATCATCAAATAACTTCTTCCTCTCTGGGTAGAGCGAGAGGGAGTATCCGACTTTTACTGACTAAAACCCACAGTGTTCCTTCAGTTGATTTTTTTGTTGCGAGGGCTATAGGAACTCCTTTAGACTATCCACAGCCGTGGCAAGAGTCAGTCCCAACGGGGCCTTCCAATTTTGTTGACATCTCTTTGAGGCAATCGTGGAACACAACGCAGCGTCAACTTGCACTACACTTTTAAAAAAGAAGACCATCGTCTGTGTGGTGTTGGAAGGAAATGCTCGGAGTCCACTGGACAGAGCATTGGACCAATGAATCTACCTTAACCTTCAAGCGGGCGCGTGACTATTTGAAACAGTAGCAGTCGCGTGTAACCTATAATATTGATGGGAGATTTCAGAAACTGATTAGCTAATTATCATTTATTTTTTATTCAGATATACGTTATACTATTATACTTACTTATTTTTTTAAGTTTTTTTTTTTTTAAATTGATATAAACCAGTGCTTGACTGCGATCCCACCTGATGGTAAGCGGAGATGCAATCATTGATGGTCAGGCGCACTAGTTTATTAAGAGCCTATTCACTCTAGCCTTGAAGACACCTAAATTATAGTTGGACGGGAAGACCGCAGCAGGCAAATTGTTCCAAAGTTAAACCGGTTACTTCGGATTGGGAATCAATTCAATTTTTATTTATTTTATTTTTATTTTTCACATTTACTATAGGAAAGCTTACAGACTAATAACAACATAATGACAACAGTAAATAACTAAATTGCTAATTACAAGCTTCCACATGTACACGGGCAGGGCACGTTGCTCGCAGAACAGTTGGTCGATGGGGACGAAAGGTTCTGGAATGGCGACCACGTACCGGAAGACGCAGCGTTGGAAGGCCTTCCACAAGGTGGACCGATGACCTGGTAAGGGTCGCGGGAATCCGATGGATGAGAGACGCACAGGACCGGTCATTGTGGCGGCATTTGGGGAAGGCATATGTCCAACAGTGGACGTCTTTCGGCTGAAATGATGATGATGATTATACTTACTTATTTTTCAATTGAAAATAGTTTGTTTAAATTCGAAACAAAATTTTGAAGTCAAATCGGTTTCTTCGGATTGGGAATCAATTAAATTTTTATTTATTTTATTTTTATTTTTCTCATTTTAGGAAAGCTTACAGCACAACAGTAAATTACTAAATTGCTAATTACAAGCCTCCACATGTACACGTATAATGACAAAAATTTTCAAAGATGGTGCCACAATACCTTAAACTGTTAGTAACTTAAGCAAACAATAGTAATATATGTGTCATGTGCAAATAGGTGCTAGTTAAAAGACTGTTCTTGGAGTTTATTGCACCTTCTTCTCTAAAGAGATCTACGCTTTGAAATGTAAAATTAAGCTTTACTTTTTTTGACTGACCGACATTAAGACTATTCAAAAGTGTGTATAAATGATTCATCATCATCATCATCTTCCTGCCCTTGTCCCGTGTTATTTGGGGTCGGCGCAACACGTTTTTTTCTTCCACTCTGCCCTGTTACTCGTCATGCTATCACTAACTTCCTTTTCTTTCATATCACTCTTCACACAATCCATCCATCTTTTCTTTGGTCTCCCTCTCCCTCTCCATCCATCCACATAAATGATTCATTTGAAATAATAGTTCCCATGAAATCAGAAATTAGAAATTCACCATGTTTCACCATGTACCAGTATGTTTAGTTTTCCGATAATGAAATGGGTTTCATGGAATTAAATTATGCAATTACAACGCACACTCCCTGAAACGCAACCGATAGTAAACCAACCAACTAGCATTGCGTCGATGCTCACTTTGACGCTTTGAATCGGCAAGTGCATAATTGCCGATGATACTCTTGACTCGCTTCTCATTTGACTCAAACACATCAAGTTGTTGTATCTGGCAAATTATTTAAGCAGATGTTACAGCGGGTTTGCTAGGATACCCAACTTGGCAGCCAGCTGAACCTATATGTATTAAATAAAACTATTGTTCTATACAATAATCACGATCGAACACGTTTTGCTGATCTAGCTAACCAATTACACCGCGCTTAGTGCGGCGCGGCATCAGTACATATTCGGACAGCAAACCGGGCGCTTTCGTACTCATTAGCATTTATCATTTAGCGTAACTTAGCATAATTAGCTTTTTATAAATATTTTTTTAAAATTAATAGTAATAATTGTTTATTTCAGAAAAATACACATAGAAAATTCAAATGATAAAACAATTTTGGCATATAATAATTGGTAATTTTAAAAAAAGGAGTTTCGTTGGTATCTGTACTAATGAAAACATTGTATCACAGGCACCAGCATCTTTCAATTCTTATTTAGTTAGCTAATTATCAAAGTATTTAATTCATCAGCATAGCAGTCCATACCACTTCGGTCGCGATTCCTACAACTGTCTACACTTATATCAGAGAAAATATTTTTATTTTTATTTATGATAAATAAACTCAAAAACTATTGAACTGATTTCAAAAATTCTTTCACCAACAGAATATTACTATAACAGCGAGTGTTATAAGCAAGCAATTTTTACTTTCACGAGGGTGAAGCCAGATCCTGGGAAGAGGTGTAAAAAACAAACCAAAGACGCAGATGAAATCGTGGGGGACGGCTAGCAATGTTATAAACAAAGGTCGGAATTAGGTAGAGTTAAACATGTACTTACACCAATTTCATACAGCGAAAGAATAAAGTGGATATGCCTCAATTCTCGAGATTAATTTTAAAGAGCAGAATTTTTAAGACTCTATCAGAAATATGGCAGAAAAAATTCTTCCTGCATTAATGACAAGGAGGAGGAAGTGTATAAATTTAACAAAATACACCTTACCTCATTTGACGTAGAGAAATCTTTTTCCATGAAAGATACTAATAAAAATTGTATGTTAATTATTTTTGTTTTATTTTTCTTATCTATCTCTGAGGTTTGTATTATTATTTATTTGTAATATTGTTGGCTACACAGGATTTTTCATTAGAAATCCCGGGAAGATCCATATTAATATCAACATTTCAATGCAAGTACATGAATAACTTTATTGTTTTTTGGATACCACTGAGAATCTTTTAAATAAACTTAAGCGTTTGCAAAATATTTGTATTCGTTTTGTTTTCAATCTTAAAAAGTATGATCATGTCTCAGGCTTTTGCAGGAACTCTCGGATATTATGTCTGCTATTTTGAAATCCTTAACAACGCTTAAACGCCCTCCTATTTGCGGGAACGCTTTTTCTACTCACGTCCTTCTGATACACCTTGCAGATTGCATCTAAAGAATCTCTTTAAATCCCCTCCCCACTCTACCGATTTCTATTCCTACTCCTTCACTGCGCACGTATTACGGTTGTGGAATTCACTACCGCCTGAAATTAGGGGCCGCCAAACTATTGCAATTTTTAAAAGAAGAATAAAAAAAACACTCTCTCATCTTTCTATTTCGTCATAGTTATATTAGTATGTAATATTTATTTTATTATGTGTATGTATATAATTATAATAGTTTATCTTTTTTTTGCATGTTATATTATTTAATTGTTAACTATGTATTTTGTGTGTACCAATTTTCCTTTTAATTCTACACACAGTGTCTACATCTCTATTTCTTCCAACTCTCCTTTCGCAGGTATGCTGAAAGAGATTTCTTTAGAAATAAGCATCGCCTTTGTCCCATTCTTCTGTTTCCTTCTTCTTTTTTTATTATTGTGTGTATATAAATTGCTAAATAAATTTAAAAAAAAAATCTTAATCTAATTCCGACCCCTGGTTATAAATGCCATACCACAAGCTCTGCTTAGTTTGGGACTAGATGACGTTGTGTGAAAGTTGTATAGGAATATTATTATCATTAGTTATTTATTTCAGGCAAAAAAGACATATAAAAATAAAATAAACTTATAGTCATGCTGTATGTGTTACCTATGGATAGAAAATACCAAAATTTTATTTTTTTAATTATTTGTTTTTAGAGAGCAGTGGTGGCCGAGTGGTAACGGCTCCGGCTTACGAGTTGTAAGTCGCGGGTTCAAACCCAGCCAGGCGCATTACTTTGTGTAATTTATTTTATCACCACTGCTCTCAAAACGGTGAAGGAAAACATCGTGAGGAAACCGGAATGTCCTAGAATCAAAAATTCGAACACATGTGACATCCACCAAGCCGCACTGGGCCCGCGTGGTGGATTACGGCCCATTCCCTCTCCTAGAGAGGAGGCTTAAGTCCCAACAGTGGGATCGTTATAAAGCCGACTATGCTAATTATTTGTTTTTAAAAACATATTAAAATCATTATTATAATTGACAATGGATTTTATTATTATAAATAACTTATTAATAGTCTAAAACTAAAAAGTCACACGTCAATATACAACCCGCCCCTGATCGTTCCCGGTGCAAAAGTGCCCATAATACTGGCCGCATTACCTCGCTGGATAATTTATTATAATTTAAGAACTAAGTTTTTGATCTCGTTCAGGTGTACAGAAATCTAGTGCTTTAATATGGGTCTAGCCAGATTCCGACTACTCTCAAAACACTGACTAATAAAATGAAATATGTTTTTATCCACAATTTTCTGACACAGTTGCCAAAAAAATACATTCGCTATCGTAAAAATATCCCCGATTCTGCCACCCTCTGTAGTTTTCCCTAACTACTTACAAAAATACCGTCTCTCTAATACATAATGCATAGACCTCAAGCTTATCACATAGGGGTTCGACAGCACAGTTCCAACTCGCTTTCACATACAAATCGATCTCATACATAATTGTGTGTGTTCACATGGTATACTGATGTTTGGGAAATGGGTGTAAATTGCGATTGTGAAATTGGTGGAAAAATGGCCAGGTGTAATATTATTCTATTTAAATTTAAATCGTTTTGATATTTTATAGCCTGTCTGCGTGCCTGGAAGATTTTTTTCCCCCTAGCTATTACTGTCACAATGATGGGCAAAGGCCTATCCCAAGTTCTTCCAGAAATTTTTCTACCGCGCCGTCTTGAACCAGTCCACGTGACTACGTTCTAGATCATCTCATCACCTCTTTCTAGACGATGGAATTTCAAGGAACACTTCCGACGTCTAACTCATAAACTGGAACGGACCGGGGCTGCCCTAAAGCGGCTCCTGCCCAACCTTGGGGTCCAGACACCTCCTACCGGAGGCTCTACGCGGGAATTGTTCAGTCCATAGCCTTTTACGGAGCGCCGGTGTGGGCGCCGGCTTGCCAGAGGGTCATGGCCATTCAGATGGTACTGAGATAGCGCGCGGTTTCCCGCGAAGCGGCGAGCCTCTTTGCTGGCCTGCCACCCTGGGATTTAGAGACAATAGTCCCTGCACGCATGCACGATTTGCGCGTGGAGATGCAACGCCGGGGCAAAACTCCGATGCCGTGCCAAGTCGCGGCATGGCGGACAGAGTTTCAGTGGGATCTCAAGGTGAAATGGCGACAGCGACTGTCGCAGCCCAGTGATGGGTATGCTACAATTATGGCGATAAGTCCCCTGTTTTAGAAGTGGCTAGAGCGGCAACACGGCGTCTACACCTTCCGCATGGCGCAGGTACTCACCGGACATGGCAAGTTCTGGAGGTTCCTGCACCAGATTTAGGCTTATGGAACGCCCGGGTGGGCCTCCTCTCTGGCCTGAGTCCCAGCAGTGGAAACATTAAAAGGCTGATTTTGCGTCTGTGTGGTGATGAAATAAATTACACAAAGTAATGCGCCCGGTTGAGTGTGAACCCTCGACCAACAACTTGTAAATCGGAGCAGTTACCACTTGGTCACTACTGCTTTATCTCCTAAGGCTCTCCTTAGACATCGGCCCTACTGGAAGTAAGTGTAAAATAGAATTATGGTCTACACGTGTCATAATCATTTCAAAAGAAATTTAATTTCGTTACCCGAGTTCTCGGTTGCTAGGCAAGGTCGACCAGACTTCTTCAGAAGGGCTTTGGGAAATAATTCAAAAGATAATACATTATGAATCCTTTGACCTCAACAGATAAATGGTAACATAAAAGATATTAGACTAAACCAATTAAATGAAATGGAATATCTATTCAAAGGTTTATTCAGGTCTTAATATTGCCTGAGGGTGGTCTATTTAACCGACTTCAAAAGAAAGCAGGTTCTATGTTCGGCTGTATGTATTTTTTAGAGTTCCGTAGCCAAATGGCAAAAAACCTTTATATACCTATACCTTTTTTTCTCTCTTTTATTCGTCGTTATGATGAATCTATAAAGGTTCCGTTTCCGTACGGATGGACAGTCATCCGTATTTCACAGCCACTTTTTTCCGAAACTATAAGAACTATACTGTTGAAACTTGGTATGTAGATGTATTTGTGTAAAAATAGAAAAAAAAAAAAAAAAATATTTGGAGTTCCCCTTACTTAGAACTGAAATTCAAAATTTTTTTTTCATCATACTCATATAGTGTATCTATCTATGGATAGGTCTTCAAAAATGATATTGAGGTTTTTAATATAATTTTTTTTCTAAACTGAATAGTTTGCGCGATAGACACTTCCAAAGTGGTAAAACGTCCCCCCCAGTAACTTCTAAAATGAGAGAATGATAAAACTAAAAAAATATATAATGTACATTACCATGCAAACTTCCACCGAAAACTGGTATGAACGAGATCTAGTCAGTAGTTTTTTTTTAATACGTCATAAATCCTAAACCGCAATTTACCTTTCAAGTTTGTACGGAATCCTCAGTGCGCGAGTCCGACTCGCACTTGCCCAGTTTTTTATGTATGTTCACCGATTACTCGGACAATTTTGAAAATTACTTTTTCGATTGAAAGGTAAGCTTCTGAATCTGTTAATCCCATAGAAATATTGTTACGACCTAATGATGAGTTTCAAAAATATGGTACAGAGCTCTTCATAGGATCACAGCAGAACTGTCGTAACAAGTAAAATTGCTTTGTTTATACCTGTAGTCAATGACTGACTGAAGGAAGAGGGGGAGGGGATATCGAACTGATCTGATGCTGAAGCCTGAAGGTAGGCACCGGAACTCTGTAATTAATCAATGTATCCTAGCGGTGGCTTGGCTTTTGCTTCATTTATGTTCATACATCAAAGTATACACGCGCACCAGTTGTGAGTATTGTACCTAGCCTTCTTGTAGAACATCATCAATTAGATTTTTTTTTTCAAAGGTGGGAAATCGTATATTGATTTCTGTCGCTCTGGGGCGGAGGGCGAGAGCCTGTCAGATTTTTATTGACTAAAACCACACCAACCCAGTAGGTTCTCCTGATATTTCTTAGAGGCGCACGTGGAGAACTACACGTCGTTGATGACTCGGGCTCGACCCGGACGGTTACTGGGCGGCCGGGCGGCGAGCTACCCATTGCTCGTTCTCCGCAAGTTCACACGTACAATTTTTTTTTCTTTTTAATTGTTATAAACCAGTGCTTGACTGCGATCCCACCTGATGTTAAGCAGAGATGCAATCACTGATGGTGAGGCTTATTAGTTTATTAAGAGCCTATTCACTCTAGCCTTGAAGATGGCTGGAATTCGGGATCGCGTTCTTGGCGGCTGGGGTGTCAGAATGTCCAATCCTTCATGAGTACGGCCAATTAGGCGCTAGCGTTACTGTTTCGCAGAAGACCAATATCATCTGCATATTCATTTTAACATCATAATAATATTATTTATTTTTTATTATTATTTTATTGTTTCCTTGCGTGATCGAATCAGGAATGAGGATATCCGCAGGAGAACCAAGGTCACCGACATAGCACGAAGAATCGCCAAACTTTAGTGGCAATGGGCAGGGCACATTGCTCGCAGAACGGATGGTCGTTGGGGCCGAAAGGTTCTGGAATGGCGACCACGTACCGGAAGACGTAGCGTTGGAAGGCCTCCTGCAAGGTGGACCGATGACCTGGTAACGGTTGCGGGAGTACGATGGATGCGAGACGCACAGGACCGTTCATTGTGGCGACACTTGGGGGAGGCCTTACGTCCAGCAGTGGACGTCTTTCGGCTAAAATGATGATGATGATGAATGATGAATAATATTATTTATTGAAGTTAGAAAAAGGATACGCAGATGAAATATTCAAATTGATGAATGGCGTAACCGAAAGCGTGCCTAAATTCGTCATCTCACGTGCACGAAGCAATTTCGTTCGTGTAGACACGGTGCTACGTGCGTAGGCGTACCGCTACGTGCGTAGCGCTCTGCTACGAGAAAGTTGTAGACGCGTAGCGAACATGCAATTAATGAAGTCAGGAAGATGGTTTCGGTGACGGTTGATTAGCAATTTTAATCAATTAATTTTAATGACAATATTTAAAAAAAAACAATTTATTATTATTTTAAGTTTTACTGTGTATTAATTAATTACATTGGAATGATGAATTTCGAAAGATTAGTTGTTGTTATTTAATGTTATTAATTAATGATTGTATTTATTAAAATAATTAATTGTAGCAATAGTTTACACAGCTAAGTACGTTATGAAATAAAAGATATTATGACTTGTAAATGTAATTTTTACCAATAAATATGTTTATCTGTTAATACGAAAATATTTGTAAGAAATCGATGACACACAAAGTAAAGTATATATTTAACGAGATATTTGAACTAGCTTTATGCCCGAGGCTTCGTTCGCGTGCAAAACCTTTTGCCACCCCATCTTACCCTCTTAAAGGTAGAATATAGAAATGCCTTCCCTTATTCCTTGTTTTTTTTTTATTTTAGGTTCGAAAATCATCTAATGACAAATCTCGCTCTTGGGCGGAGCGTGTAATAGTGTCACAATTTTACTGACTAAAAACCTACTTGTTCCTTCTTTGCCTTCGTCCTAGGACCACGGGTTTCACTTTCATACTACCCAAGGCCCCAGAAGGCTTCGACCCTGCTGGGCCTCTACGATTTGTTGACATCTCCCTGAGACGCGCGTGAAACAATACGCGCTGTCGACGACTTGGGCCCGGTCTGGACAGTGAGCTACATCGCTCGCTGTCCGCAAGCTCGCATCTACGGAGGCCGGTAATCGGGATTGGAATCCCGGCTGGGGCGAGAGGACCGTTGTCTCGCGCGGTCGGCCTCCTCCTTTGCTAGCATTACTGTTACGCAGAAGGAGGCGACCGAACATTAGAAAGGGAATAATTTTGCACAGAAGTTTCTGTGCAGATTTTTGCTTCAAGAGTTTATTAATCTGGGTTTAAACCCAATACTTCTGAATTGACCACTTGACCACTGAGGCAAGTTTATTATTTTGGTTGTTTTTTAAGGGTGTAAATCATCCAATGATTTTCCGGAGCGAGAGGGCGTAATCATAAAAAAATGGCAAGTTTATTTTGGGTGTTGTGATGTCACGAAATAACTCTTCCTTCGCTGGATGAAGCAAAAGGGAGTGTCAGACTTTTACTGATTAAAAACAGATGCGAAATGTGGAGTTACTAGGACTCGTGACCAATTGTAACGGCCGTGCTGCAACTGAGGTTTGATCAGTCGTCAAGCCGAAATCTATAAATAATAATCAGAGGTCAGAAGGACCAGTGGTAGCCGAGTGGTTAGGGCCTCGACTTACAAATTGTAGGTCACGGGTTCAAACCCAGCCAGGCGCATTACTTTGTGTAATTTATTTCATCATCACCGCTCTCAGAACGGTAAAGGAAAACATCATGAGGAAACCGTCATGTCTTAGAACCAAAAATTCGAAGACATATGACATTTACTAACCCGCACTGGGTCCACTAGAGAGGAGGCCTAAGTCTCAGCACTGGGAGCATTAAAAGGCTGATTATGCTAATGCTTATGCTAATTAGGCAGAGTTATTGATGTACTTAGACCGATTTCATACAGCGAAAGAATAAAGTTGCATTTGAGGCAACTTTATTCTAAGAATCCAGACATAAATTTTAAACAGCAGATTTTTTTATGACACTATTAGAAATGTAGCAGAAAAAAATTCTTACTGCGTTAATGACGAGGAAGAGGAAGTATATAAATTTGTTAACCTCAAGTCAGTTGATGTAGAGAGATCTTTTTCAATGAAAAAAACTAATAAAAATTGTATGTTAATTTATCTTCGTTTTATTTGTCTTATCTCCATATTAATATCTACATTTCGATCCAAGTACATGAATAACTCTACCTAATTCCGACCTATAATAATAATAAACAGTCACGTAAAATAGGACCTACATTTTTAATACGAAATCAAAGTGCTTCCAAAGGTAACTCCTGCAACTACAAACCACATTTCCCCGACCGTGTCCATAAAAAACGTAATGTTTTTATCCTCATTCGATTCGAACAAGTCGTAAAGATAATCAGATAAAAATCTGTTTTTCTTACTTTTCTACCAGCAATAAACTTCAAGGTAGAAACCTTCTATGTAATAAAGAATTGTAATTTATTAAGTACTTATTTGTTTTCGTGTGTTTACGTCTTATTTTGAGATATGTGTTTTTTTTTTATTGGGTAGAAAAATCATATTATGACGCACTCCGGTTCCTTCTTTGCCTTCGTCTCAGGGCTCCGGGTTTCACTTTCAAAGTGCCCGTGGCCCCAGTAGACTTCGACCCTGCTGGACTACTACGATTTGCTGACATCTCCCTGAGGCGCGCGTAGAACAGTACAAGCCGTTGACGACTTGGGCTTGCTCCGGACCATTACCGGATGGTCGGACGGCGAGCCACTCGCAAGTCCGCACCTAAGGTCCGGAAATCAGGATCAGAATCCCGGTGGTAGTAGGGGAGTGAGGAACGTTGCCTCACGCGATCGGCTGCCTCCTTTGCTAGCATTAGTGCGTCGCAGAAGGAATTTTGAAAGAGGTGTAAATATTTATGTTTTTTTCGTGGATTAGTACTATAACATTACTTTTTTCTGTTCGTATATCCATCTATATGTACTACTACTGTTTTACTAAAGGGTAACACAGTAAAATTAAATATGTATCTAGAAAAATGTAATATAAAATAAATATGTGTTCATTAACAAAAGCATTCATTGCATTAAAAGAAGGCAAGGCATGCGCCGTGCGATAATTTGGTCTATCATCATCATATCCAGCTTATTGACAACAATAATCCGGTCAGTGATGATAGATCGACCGCAGTACAACGTGTCACGCTCTCTTACGCCTATTTATCACACTTAACATATTTCACTAGTCTAGTTACTAAAAGTTTATTATAATGTACACACCACCGTTATACATTACACTACTAAACTGAATTACGTCTGTTACATCACTTTCAGTGGAAAACTAGCGTTAGTTATTAGTTTTCTGGCATTTATGCTGAACTGGACTTATTTTAGCGCAGCCGAGAGGTGCGTTGTTTCGTATATACCTAACCATTATTTAGGTACCTTGTGTTGGGCCAGATAAATCAATTTTGTTTTCTTTTTTTCTGACATAATCATTTCTTTACCGGTTGGGGCATATATTTATTTATTTAAACTTCATTTACAGGGGTGGTACATAAGCGGACTTAATGCCACAAAGTTTTCTCTACCAGTCAACCACTGGGTTAAAAAGACAACACTGTGGTAGGTGTGCACAATAAATAAATAACAGATATTTTTGAAACAGAATGTAGTATCGTTAAATTAAGTGGCTTATAATAATAAAATACGTATACATGCTAATATAATAAACTAATAAATACTATGATAAATATGAAATCATTCTAATTAAGATCATATACTTAGGTACGGTATCTTGTAAGATGGACTCTACAAGTGTACATTTCAAAGCAAGTTACTAGTAAATAATCCTGGCCACTTATTTTATATTAGTAGTAAAAGTATAATAAATAGAAATAACAGAAAAGTAAGAACCAGATAGGATTTCCTTTCTGTTTAATATTAATAACGTAAAAACCCGGGACCGAGCTGCCCACATTTTCATTTTAAATATTACACGGTCACGCTTTAGTCCCATTGTTTTTGCTATAACGATGGGGCTTAAATGGCACCCCGCGGGGTCGAGGTACATTCTATATAGTTTCATTATGAAAGAGTACATTAATTTGTGTAATATTATTATTTTAAAAGGGGAAGTGCGGGTTTATTACATATATATTTTTTTAATGATATAGGCTACTGCTGGACTGTAATTCTACCTGATGGTAAGTTGTCATGCATTCTTTGATGGTGAAGCACACTAGTTTTTTTAAGAGCCTTAAAGCCCTTCGCTTTCTCCCTACTCTGAACCTTCCTTGAAGACACCTAGATTGTAATGAACGCGAAGATCGCAATAGGCAAAATGAATCTAATACTTCAATGTACGCAATATTTCTGATAAGGTGAAACGCTCAGTGCGGACCGTAGATGTCTCAACAACGTAAGAGTGGAAACCCGCCGTAGTTCCGGTTGACCGATGGTAGAAAGGTGATAGCGGAATCAAGTCATCTGATTCCCGTACACAATCTTTAAAATGCATTCTATAGAAAACCGATAGGCTGGTTTCCCTACACCTGCGCTCCAGGCTTTGTACAATCTACAAAGTCAAACCTTTACCAAATCTGAATCACCGTTTAGCCTCTTTGCAAGCCTTTCCACCGAACCCAAAGCTAAGCTGTCCTCGTGGGGGAGATCGGCCATGATTCGAAGCGAGTAGCAAAGGAGGAGGCCACGCTTCCACGCGCGAGGGCGCTACCCTCACACCAAAGGCGCAGGGATCCCGATCACGATTTCCGGCCACAGTAGGCACGGGCTTGTGGACAGCGAGCAATGGGTAGCTCGCTGTCCGACCGTCCGGTAACCGTCCCGACCAAGCCCAAGTCGTCGACGGCACACACTGTTCCACGCGCGCCTCAAGGAGATGTCAGCAAACCGTAGGGGCCCAGCAGGGTCCAAGCCCACCGGGGCCAAGGGTCTGCTTTTGAAAGGAAGTTTGGAACGACGTTTTGGGAACACATTCATTATGCGTACAGCTAAGGAGTGGAATTCCTTGGCGGAATCTGTGTTCCCTGACGGCTACAACCTGAGAATCTTTAAGTCAAGAGTGAATAGGTTACTTCTAGGTAAGCGCATTCCATTGTCGCTTTCCATCAGGTGAGATAGCGTCAATCGCGAACCTATCAAGAATAAAAAAAAGGAATACTCGGCCCTGGTATGAAAGGTAACGAAGGATCAGGAGTGGGTTTTTAGTCAATAAAAGTCTGAAACACCCTCCCGCCCCGCCTAAAAGCGAAAAACTACTAAGAGCAGAGCTTGAGTATCATAAACATCTTTCCTCCGTAGAGATTTCATCTACTAAAATATGAATGACGGTCATACCTCCTATTATCCTTTCTAATCTTTGTCGGTGGGTCTGAGAGATGGGTGTAATGCAATGACAGTTGGGCACGTCCGCTGTCGGGACACGGACGTGACCGTGAGACATTGCAGTTGGTGATCGACAGAGCTTACGGAGACATCAGGTGGGTTGTCTATCTTAGTTTGTAATTGGACTTGATTTTTGAAGGTATGTGATGTGAAGGTGGGAAGAAACGGGCGGGTGAATTTTTTTGTTTTAACAGTTGTGGAAGAACACATGTTACTAAAAGAGTTATGAGTTTACACGGGATGGATGGAGAGGGAGAGGGAGACCAAAGAAAAGATAGATGGATTGTGTGAAGAGTGATATGAAAGAAAAGGAAGTTAGTGATAGCATGACGAGTAACAGGGCAGAGTGGAAGAAAAAAACGTGTTGCGCCGACCCTAAATAACACGGGACAAGGGCAGGAAGATGATGATGATGAGTTGTGAAAGAACACGATGAATGAATTGAGTAAAAGACTATAACAATAAAAGAGGGTGATTACTGAGATGCAGATTAATATTGAAGTATTCTAGAAGAAGTTTCTACTTTTCCTTAAATTTCATTTATTTATAAACAACCAGGTTTTGACAGCGTCTTTACCCGCGTGATGTAGTAATAGTAATATTCCACAACTATCACACAACGCCGTCTAGTCTCAAGCTAAGCAGAGCTTGTGTTATGAGTACTAGACAACTGATAAACATACTTTCATATTTCTAAATATATACATATTATAGATAAATTACACCCAGATACAGAATAAATGATCGTGCTCATCATACAAACATTTGTCCTGGGTGGTAATTGAACCCACGAGCTCCGGTATAGCAGTCAGGGCCCCTAACCACTAGACCAACAAGTCCGTCAGTAGGTTTCATCATACAAAATTTGAACCCCTGTTTCATCCCCTTAGCGGGTGAATTTTGGAAAATTCTCTCTTGGTTCTCACCTATGGCATAAAACAAAACCTTGTGCAAAATTTCACGCACCTAATCCTAGTAGTTTCGGGTGTGCGTTGACATGTCAGTCAGTTAGTTTCCCTTATTCATATAAATTTTACATTATGTTGAATCCAGGCACATTACATGCATGCAATTAACATATAAAAAAAGAAAAAAGCCAGATACAACTATGAATAATAAGTTAACATTCAAATAAGGTGTAATACAGTTCCCAATATAATTTCAAACAGTTTTAAATATAATAATAATATTCCACAACTATCAACAACGCCGTCTAGTCCTAAGCTAAGCAGAGCTTGTGTTATGAGTACTGGACGACTGATAAAAATACTTATATATTTCTAAATACATACATATTATAGATAAATTACACCCTGACACAGAACAAATGATCGTTCTCATCACATAAACATTTATCCTGGGTGGGAATCGAACCCACAACCATTGGCAAAGCAGTCAGGGCCATTAACCACCAGACCAACAGGTCAGTCAGTATTATGTCATACCATGTAAATATTATTCCCAATAAACTGTGGAGTAGATTTTTTTCTCCTAACAAGCCACGCACTCTAGTCATAGACCGGATAACACGTCTTGAAAAGATACCATCAAAAGCCAAAATCAGACAATTCTCTCCAAGAACCAGTCCTCATGTAAATGAGCGTCTAAATCCTGTCGCACGACAATTCCGTTCGTATGCAAATCTGACATCCTGGTCTTAGCACGTTCCGCCATAACTGACAAGTTATGACGTACGTGCCTCACATAGGTGCTCTGTGTGTACTCATTGGTTTAGCATACGTTTTAATGGGAAATCTGATGACTTTCAATTTTATTTTTTTGTTTAACAATTTATGTACACACAATAATAACATCCTTTCTACCATCGGACAACCCGACGAACGGCGAGTATCCACCCTTACGTTGTTGAAACTTCAACGGTCTGGACTAAGCGTTTCGCTTCGTCGTTTATACCGCGTACATCGAAGCAGTGGAACAATTTGCCTGCTGCGGTCTTCCCATCTAACTATAATTCAGGTGTCTTCAAGGTTAGAGTGAATAGGCTCTTAATAAACTAGTGCGCCTGACCGTAAATGATTGCATCTCCGCTTACCATCAGGGTGGATAGCAGTCAAGTACGTTTATATCAATTAAAAAAAAAAAAATTAAGAAGAAGGAAACAGAAGAATAGTACAAAGGTGATGCTGATTACTAAAGAAATCTCTTCCAGCATACCTGCGAAAGGAAAGTTGGAGAAAATAGAGATGTAGACACTGTGTGTAGAAATAAAAGGAAATTAAACACACAAAATACTTAGTTAACAATGAAATAATATAACATCCAAAAAAACAAAAAGAAATGATATACTATTATAATTATATACATACACATAATAAAATAAATATCACAAAAATACATACTTAATAATATAATAACATAATACATTTAATTGAATTTAAAGTTTTATTTTGTAACAATCTAGCTACTGACAAAGGCTTCGCGCGCGTGAGAGTTGAAAATTATCCCAAGGAACATATTCTAGACATAAGAAGTGTCCTAAGTGCCATCCCAAGACATGGCTTAATCATGTATTGAGTGTCACCGAAATCCGTTCAGCCGTTCATATAGCACAGTTAGCCTTTTAATGTTCCCACTGCTGGAACTCAGGTCTCCTCTCTAGTAGAGGGAATGGGCCGTAATCCACAACGCGGGCCCAATGTGGGTTGCTGAATGTAAAAAAGCACATATCTTCGTTTTTTTTTTGTTCTAGGACATGGCGGAGCAGTGGTGGCCGAGTGGTAATGGTCCCGACTTAGTAACGCAGCTAGGCCCATTACTTTGTGTAATTTATTTCATCACCACTGCTCTCAAAACGATGAAGGAAAACATCGTGATGAAAGCGGCATGTCAGCCGTTCAAGCGTGAAGAAATAACAAAAATACATACGCATATACACTCATAAACTTTTGGCTTTTATAATGTAAGTGTGATTGGTAGAATATTTTTATTCAGCTGTTCTCCGTAATTACACTCGCTTATTTGATTACTGCTCCACTTTAATACGAGATGGTATAAAGCCTTCTTGGATAAATGGGCTATCCATATCTAATTCAAATCAGTGGTTTTTGATTAGCGCGTTCAAACATACAAACAAACTTTTCAGTTCTATATTATAAGTATAGATCAAACTTACATTGCAGTTTTTGTTTTTGCATTGATGTTTCAATAACCATCATTCATCAGTTCAGCCGAAAGACGTCCACTGTTGGACATACGCCTCCCCCAAATGTCGCCACAATAACCGGTCCTGTGCATCTCGCATCCATTGGATTCCCGCGACCCTCACCAAGTCATCGGTCCACCTTGTGGAAGGCCTTCCAACGCTGCGTCGTCCGGTACGTGGTCGCCTTTCCATAACCATTCGTCTCCATCGACCATCTGTTCTGCAAGCAAGGTGCCCTGCCCACTGCCACTTAAGTTTGGCGATTCTTCGGTCTATGTCCGTAACCTTGGTTCTCATGCGGATATCCTCATTTCTGACGCGATCACGCAAGGAAACTCCGAGCATAGGCCTTTCCATTGCCCTTTGAGTGACTTTAAGCCTTCTCATGAGGCCCATTGTAAGCGACCACGTTTGGGAGCCATATGTCATCACTGGCAACACGCACTGGTCATAGACTTTCGTCTTGAGACACTGTGGTATATTGGACGAGAAGATACCGCGCAGCTTTCCGAACGCTGTCCAGCCGAGTCAGATTCGACGATTGACCTCTTTTTCGAAGTTTCACTAACATCATCTGACATTTTTGATGTTCAATAAAGAATTAAACCTGATTCAGGGAAGCTAAGTCGAGTGGAGAAAATGAATTAGATTAAGGGATCATAACACGTTTCGCCATAACTGACAAGTTATGACTTACGTGACTTGCACAGGTGCCGTGTGTCTATGCTCATTGGTTTAACTTTAACAGATTTAATGTTTGAATTTAGAATGACTTTGGTTTTAGAACTCAGAGATCTTCATTGTTCGACACAAATAGGTAACATAAGATAATCAACCTTGTAATGAGAGGAAATGGACCGTAATCAACCACGTGGGCCCAGTGTGGATTGGCTAGTACACGCGCAAGGGCGCAACCCTCACGCCCCTGATGATTTCTTGCCATCGTAGGCGCGGGCTTGCGGACGGCGAGCAATGGGTAGCTCGCCGTCCGACCGTCCGGTAACCGTCCGGACCGAGTCTAAGGCGTCGACGGCGCGTACTGTTCCATATGCGCCTCAAGGAGATGTCAGCAAACCGTAGGGGCCCAGCAGGGTCGAAGCCGACTGGGGCCAAGGGTCTGATTCTGAAAGGAAGACTCGGCCCTGGTACGAAAGGCAACGAAGGAACAGGAGTGGGTTTTTAGCCAGTAAAAGTCTGACACTATCTCGCGCTCCGCCCAAGAGCGGAGGATGTCATAAGATAATTTACGGACCGAAAAAAAAAGCAGCAGTGGAAACATCAAACTTCTAAGTCAACGCGTTTAAGTCCATAGTTTTGACACTCGATAGGAAATCAAAAACTTCCCGTTGACCTATAATACTGGGCATGAAGTAAAGTCTTGCAGCACAAGTAAAGCAAAAAGTCTGAAAATTGTAAATAACTAGTTGCGTCATTAAAAACAAAGGGCAAGTGTGAGTCGGACTCGCGCACTGAGGATTCCTTAAAAACTTACCTATGAAAACAGTTCAATTCCCGAATTGTGAAAAAAAGGTTTTTTTGTGACGTAACTACAAATTGACAGACACGATTACCGGACGATCGGACGGCAAGCCACCCATTACTCGCCGTCCGCAAGCCCGCGCCTAGGGTGGCCGGAAATCGGGATCGGAATTCCGGTGGCGGTTTGGGCTTGAGGGCCTTTGCCTCACGCGATCCGCCGCCTCCTTTGCAAGCATAACTGCTTCGCTGCAGGAGGCGACCACCTACCACTCCCCCTCGCCCGGCGCGAGAGATAGCTGCCGCCGATCGCCCCCACTAGGCACACCTCTACCGTATGCTCCACTGTGACATCCGGGCGGTCCACACAATGGTGGACCCCGGGCGTTTCTTCCACACAAATCCAGTGCAGGAACCTCCCGAACTTACCATGTCCGGTGAGAACCTGCGTCATGCGGAAGGTAAGGACGCCGTGAGGTCTTTCCAGCCACTCCTCAAAGAGGGGACTTATCGCCATAATTATGGCGTGCCCAAACATTTAGCCTTTCTATTTCTACAGTTCTGTTTTTGCCGACTTTAGGTACAGAACCTCAAAAGCGTAAATAACTAAACCAATTAGGTCATGTTCGCTGTCTTATTACTTTTTCGTTATGGAGTTAGGAGAGCCAGAATTTCGTTCGCAAGTTATATACTGACATCTACGTAGATACAACCTTTTACTTCGTAACGTTTACATTAGAACAGCTAGTGATTAGCTCCCGAATAAATAAAAGAACCGGGCAAGTGCGAGTCGGACTCGTGCATTGAGGGTTCCGTATAAACTTACCTAGGAGAACAGTTTAATTCCCGAATTGAGTTACGAAGCTTTTTTCGAATCGCAAAAAGATTTGTAACGTAACTACAAACTTACAGATTTTTTCCTATATGTGTGCTATGTAACCTTGCTTCGGGCCCAATTTCAGGATTTTGGGTCAAAGGTAAGTACCCTATGAATTTTATTTCCCTTGAGAGTGTCAAAATATACGTTTTTTTGGTACATAAACGGCCATATCTTTTTTGTTCGTTAACTCAGAAGTCTGATTTTTTTACAGCTTCAAGAATCCGCAGACCTGAGTATATGGTTTTAATGTCAATTTGATATCTCTAATCTCTCTCTTAAATATTTTATAAAATCAGAACATTATAAGCTGTACATGAACATTATAACTCAGCATAAGCTAAGATATTTAAAACGATAAATAACGCAGCGTTGGTATTCTGTTAGGGCCTGCTGTGATGCCACGGACACACTCATGGACGTTAAGTAAACTATAAAAATAAAATAATGAAGAAATAGTTAAAAAGCGTAAATTTATGTAAATATGAGTAACGTAAATTCTTATACAAAAATTTAAAAATAGTGCATACAATAATAAATAATGACCCATCGACAGATGCCTGACGTCCAGCATCATTTGTCAAAACCAAATAATATAACAATATTCACACAACTATCACACAACGCCGTCCAGTCTCAAGCTAAGCAGAGCTTGTGTTATGAGAACTAGACAACTGATAAACATACTTAAATATTTCTAAATACATACATATTATAGATAAATTACACCCAGACACAGAACAAATGATTGTACTCATCACACAAACATTTGTCCTAGGTGGGAATCGAACCCACGACCTCTAGTTTAGCAGTCAGGGCCACTAACCACTAGACCAACAGGCCAGTCAAATAAACCCATACTAAAACATTTATAGGAAACTCTTTATTTCTTCGAAAATCACGTTGACTGAGGAAAACATTCATCCAATTATTGAAGTGATCGCAACTTCCCTCTTTCCTTTACTCAATGTTTTCCTGCACTGCAGATAAGGAAATAAAAGTAATTCATTAACGAAGCATTCGTTCTAATACTGCTACATTTAATATGGGGAATGTATCCTAGTAGGTTAATCAGTCTGTTTCCTGATAGCTAGAACCGGAACTCGTTAAGTCAAGTGTGAATAGGTTACTTCTACGTAACGTTCTACGTCGTCGGCCACATCATCGCTTGCCATCTGGTGAGGTAGTGATAAAACGCGAGTCTATCCATAATAAAAAAGTCAAACTTGTTCAAATTGTCAAGGAATACTCGATGACACGATGTGTTCTTGTCGCAAGACGTGTTTAAATAACACCAGAGCCCTCATTGAAGCTCAGTAGCCAAATTACATGAGCATGGTAAGGCAAAAGGCACGGGCATCGCACTATCTTCTACCAGCGTCAGGCACTAGTTGCCTGGAATTTATGCTGAACTGGATCTATTTTGGTACAGCTGTGAGGCACGCAACTATATTTTTTTGCTACTGTTTGTTTTTATATATATATATTTGTGTTTCATTTACCTAATATTGTGTTTGTGCCTTATGATGTACCAAATAAATTCTTTTTTCTTTCTTATTAGGACTAAGGACTCCCCAATTGAATTATTGTACGACCATTTTCATTACACGACGTGTTGTCATTGTCGTGTTGGAAAGCTTACTTCAAGGTGGACCGATGACTTAGTGAGGTTCGCGGGAATCCGATGGATACGAGATGCACAGGATCGGTCGTTATGGCGACACTTGGGGGAGGCCTATGTCCAACAGTGGACGTCTTTCAGCTGAAATGATGATGATGATGAAGACGTATCATCGTACGATCCTGAAGCTAACTTCGAAGAAATTGGAAAAAGGTAATGACAATGATGAAAAAATTACGTATATATGAATTATGCGGTATTGCCAGTTGTTGTGGGCGGAGTAACAACTTATTCTCAGATGGTTTATAAACAGGTCCGTGTTTTAATCATCTGCAATCGGCAAGGGAGTGTTACGAACCGACATTCTGAATTACGTTCCATATGAAGTTCGTTTTAAATTTTGGAGGAAAATATTTTAACAAATAAATGGGCAATCGCTGAAAATTCTTTTCGATTTTCGTATGTTTTGTTTTGTGTCTTATATGTATTTGACGGCTTTCATTTTTTCTTTCTTTTCTCCCTTTCTTTTTTTCTTTCTTAATCCTGCATCGCGCAATTAAAGTTCTCCGCGGGATCGAACATATTGAACAGCCTGAAATCATTCATCGGGCAGTTGCCCACCAGACATAACACCCGTCTGGTCGGAGGATCCTCCCTTTTCAGTCCCGTAAACCTCAACAGAGGACTTTACATTCAATTCCGCATACCTCTAAACTGGTGATCCTCGACAAAGAGCGTCAGCGCAGCCTTCTTCATCACCTTGGCTAAGCACACCGCACCTTCGAACAGCACATGAACAGCTATAGCTAAAATCTTCAACTAGTCGACGCCAGCAGTCAAGCCCTACGTTGCACAGCATCACTGCAACTTACTGAAGCCTGCAGCACTACTCACTGGGGCATCATCCCGACTCACTGGGACATCATCACCCCGAATCACTGGGGCATCATCCCGATTCACTGGGACATCATCACCCCGACTGTGTGCATCATCCGCGAGTTTGCAGGACTTGTCTCTGTTCCGCATACCTCCAAAAGCTCATAAGGGTGAGTTGGATTCATCATCTTCGGACGAGACAATTACTGGTATATTGTATACGTTTCAACGCAGTGATGTCAAGGACTAAGAGCTGGGTCAAATTCAAATTCATTTATTTGTCAGGATCACCATCTCCCTAACCTATTCCCAGGTGTATTAGGGTCGGTTTCCAATCTAATCAGATGCGGATGAATACCTACAAGTATTTTACTTCGAGGGACTGCCTATCAAACCTTTGTCAGAATTTGGTACTGACAATTCTTTTAGTGTTGCGTGTGCGTCATACTTCTAGCCGCTATGATGACTCCTTTACTGTAACTGCAGTGCGTCTTTGGAACGCTCTCCCACATTCCCTTCGCGACAGCCCTTCTCTGGATGTCTTAAAGAGGAAAATTAAAGAGCACTTCCTTTCTCAATTGACATAATATTAGTATATATTGTTATATATATTATATCTGTATGTATGTATATATATATATCAGACGTATTTATGTAGGTTTATGTGGTAGACTGGATCCTACCCTCGATTGTGATCTCTCTCTGTCACTCAAAGGTATGCTGGGAGAAAACTCCATTGAAGTTAAGTTTTTTTTTGTGTGTACAATAAAGAATAAAGAAAGAGTGTTGGACAGCTCAATCATCGAGGAAGACTAGGGTAGTAAGCAAATACGTAAATGAAAAAACGGAAAACAGGCCAGTGTTTAAGAAATACAAAGCTGAAGCATTTAATTTAACCCTTCAAACACAAACAGTGACAAAATAAAGTAAGAAAGTAACACTTTCTCAGGCTGAGTATCTCAAAGAGCGCTGCTCTACACTAATTAGTATTGACAAAAGAAGTCTTTTCTGTACCAAACACAAGAACTCAGTTTTTTCTTTAGTAATTAGAGTAGATGGACCTTGATGTAATGGCTGAAAAAGGATGAAATTAAAAGTGAAGTTTGAGTCATAGAAATATTAAGCTTTTGATTGCGGCTTTGTCTGCGTGAAAACCGGATAACTAAATAATTTTGGAAAAAAAAATTATCATAATGTGCATGCAATCTGTAAGAGCAGTGGTGGCCGAGTGGTAACGGCCCCGACTTATAAGTTGTAGGTCGCGGGTTTAAACCCAACCAGGCGCATTACTTTGTGTAATTTATTTCAACACCTGACTGCTCTCAAAACGGTGAAGGAAAACATCGTGAGGAAACCGGCATGTCCTAGAACCAAAAATTCGAAGACATGTGACATCCACCAACCCGCACTGGGCCCGCGTGGTGGATTACGGCCCATTCCCTCTCCTGGAGAGGAGGCCTGAGTCCCAACAGTGGGAACATTATAAGGCCGACTATGCTATGCTATGCTAATCTGTCATGGTCAACCCGTATACCAAGTTCCATTAAGTCTTTTAAGGCACCAAGTGTCATAATACTGACAGACAAAAATATTATAAACTATTTCTTTTGCAGTCATCTCTCTGGGTGGCACAGGTAAAACCATGTTTTTTTTTTATGCCATTTGATGGCCATAAATGGGAGTTGACGCGCGACTCGTGGGCGTCGCTGAGCGGCCAGCCTGATACGATAAATTGTAGCAGGGACGAGCTCGAGCACTTTTCAGCACTAGTGCGAAAAAAAGTAAATTGACACATAAAATCGAATCGAATCGAAATAAGAGCGGGTTTTCGAGTAAGTGTATCGAAAAATAAATTATTTAAATATAACCACTCTAATTACCAAGAGGTCCTCTTATTTAGGTATATATCTTTTAATAAGACCTCTCATTACTTCGGGCACAAAGGATTATGAACTATAAAAGAAAAAAGATACACTATACCGATATCATGATTAAAGATTGTATCATAAAAAAGTTATCTTTTATGATGTAAATCGTGTAATCAGATGGAAAAACAAGCATAATCTTTTCTTTATATCTTTTTAGTTGGTTACTTGAGTTACCTAATCTTGCTTTGAGTAAATGTTTTATGTTTTCTACAACAGTATTAACATTAGTTTCTTTACTTAAACATGGAGATTTCCCCATCGTTAAAACATACGAACTTATATAGGAATTCTTGTCCCTTATTTCACTCATAGTGTTTCACTAATATAATTATGGCAAAAGTTGGTGGGTATGAATGTAAATACACATATGTACATACATAAACAAAACTTTAAATTGTACAATGAATAGTTACAACAGAATTTACAATCACATCACATAACATCACATACCATCACATCACATAATATCACATCACATAACATCACATCACATAACATTACATCACACTAATATTTAAGTATGCAAGTTTGTATGTGCGAGAGTATGTTTGTTCCTCCTTCACGCTTAAACGGCTGAATGCGAATGAAGGAGGGAGTGGAAAATGTGAGGGAGAAGCATTCCTCAAGCCCCAGGCGTTACAAAAGACGCTCTGAGTATTGTGATCCGTGGGCTATTCCCACGAATATCTATTTTTTTCGAGAATAGCTATTTTTTTTTTCGAGTTTGCGAACGGTGAGGTTTGGGTAGCCCATCGTTCTCTAAGAACAGAGTGGGAGAAATTATTTGATAAACCCTCCTTCAGGTAAAAAAAAAACAGGACAGGTGCGAGTCGGACATGCGCACTGAGGGTACCACACAAACTTACATATAAAAACAATTCAATTCCCGAATTGAGTTACGAAGATTTTTCCGAATTGTAAAAAATGTTTTTTTTTTGTGACGTAACTACAAATTTACAGTTTTCAGATTTGTTCCTAAGTCTGTGCTAAAAGGCCTTGCTTTATGTGAAATTTCAGGATTCTGGATCAACGGAAAGTACCCTATAATTTGGATTCCTTTGACAGTGTTGAAATGTACGTTTTTTTGCGACATAAACGGCCGTATCTTTTTTTTTTCGTTAACTTAGAAGTTTGATTTTTTCACAGCTTTAAGAGACCGCAAACTTGAGTATACGGCTTTAACTTTAACTCGATGCCTTCACGAGTTTCTGAGTTAAAGGGCCTTGACAGACCTACAGACAGAAAGACGGCCATCAAAGTAATCCTATAAGGGTTCCATATTTTTCCTTCTGAGGAACTCTAAACAAAACTCAAAATCACACATCGTCCCCATCCAAAACAGTCTAGCTTTCATCCAAAGGAGAAATGGACGTCGATTAAGTATTGTTGTCCATTTTTGTAGCCTTTCAGTGTAAGAGAATTACTTAAGTGATAAAAAGTAAGTGTATGTCTTCATTCGGATGTTTTAATGGCGGCCGTGTAAGGAGAAGTGTTTTTGTTTGTTATATGGCATCAATACTCGTACATTGTTAGATCGTGAGCAGAACCGACATTTAATAAATAATAACTTATATATACATTTAAATAAAAAATCTAAAAGCTAAAACATGGCGTCAAAAAACTCCTCCGCATCGCTGTCGACTGGAAGTGTGCCCAAAAGGCTGGCGGCATTGCTACGTTGTATGGCAATGCTTAATCTCAGATCGAGGTAAAAGCCAGCCCTTGGGTCACGCGAAGTGTTTACTAAGCGTTTGGATAGTTCTTTGAACAGCTTATGAGCACCCGGACCCCACGGCCCAAGAGTTTCAACCCCAAACGGCTCAAATAATAATAATAATAAAACATTTATTTCGGACGAGGTTTTTTTTTTTTTCTTTTTTTTTTTTTTTCAATATTTTGTTATTAACAATTATCTTAAAAACTAATATTAGTAAGCATTAACAACACAAATAACATAACTATACTTTGACATGAAGCTGCACCCATCTTTGCAGGATGGGGGACTCTCCATGTATCTGTGGCATAATAGTTGGAAGTTTTTTTTGTTTAAATGTCGAATCAACAAATTAATCTGAAGATCTCTCGCGCAGGGCCTTGTTACAGGCCATTGTCCGGAGCGAGGACGAGTGGCAGGCGGTCGCTTCCTTCTGCGAAGCAGTAATGCTAGCAAAGGAGGCGGCCGATCGCGTGAGGCAACGGTCCGCACGCCCCAACCGTCACTGGGATTCCGATCCCGATTTTCGGCCACCGTAGGCGACCGTCCGATAACCATCCGGACCGAGCCGAAGTCGTCGACGGCGCGAACTGTTCCACACGCGCCTCAGGGAGATGTCAGCAAATCGTAGGGGCCCAGCAGGGTCGAAGTCTTCTGAGGCCACGGGTAGTACGAAAGCGAAACCCGGGGCCCTGGGATGAAAGCAAAGAAGAAATAGGAGTGGGTTTGTAGTCAGTAAAAGTCTGACACTATCTCCCGCTCATCCCAAGAACAACAAAACCAAAAAAAAAGTATAACTTGAGATGATGCTGTCAATGTTTCAAAACCTTTTAATTCTACCATAGGATTAATTCATAAAAAAATGCAAATTTAACGATCCTAAACAAGCAATATTTGATGCAAATATTTTCACACATACTTCCAAGCATTTCCGTCCCGTACCGTAAACACAGCTTGCCCTTTAACTGAAGAAAAAGGGCGCAAATGGAATCTGAGATAGCGTCGAAAATATTTTGTTTGTAAACCTTTTTAGTGGAAACATCGGGTAACACCTGTTCTCACGTTTACCTATGAATTCATTTAACATCCCTTTCGTAGAAAACATAGAAGGTTGGCTTCATACAACGAGGGAAAATGCACACACACAGCTCTGGAAGTGTTAGTTTTAACTTTAAATGCAGAACGGCGAGTATCCACCCTTACGTTGTTGAAACTTCAACGGTCCGGACTAAGCGTTTCGCTTCATCGTTTATACCGCGTACATCGAAGGACTGGAACAATCTGCCTGCTGCGGTCTTTCCGTCCAACTATAATATAGGTGTCTTCAAGGCTAGAGTGAATAGGCTCTTAATAAACTAGTGCGCCTGACCATCAATGATTGCATCTCCGCTTACCATCAGGTAGGATCGCAGTCAAGCACTGGTTTATATCAATTAAAAAAAAAAAAAAAAGAAAGTAATTGTAATTACAACATCACGTCCACAGTGGAAGTTGGTGAGTGTTTCCAATTTAAGCGGAAGAAACGCCCGGCTGTCACCATTGTACGGACCGCCCGGAAGACACGTGGAGCATACGGTGGAGGTGTTCCCTGCTTGAGAGGAGCACTGCCGTGTCTTCGTGGAAGCGATTGATGGCAACTAATTATTGTACCGGGCCCTGATTCAGGCCATGGTCCAGAGCGAGAGGAAACGAGATGCGGTCGCCTCCTACGGCACAGTTATAATGCTAGCAAAGGCCTAAAGGTTCTAACGATGAGCAATGGGTAACTCGCCGCACAGCCGTTCCTTATGGACCGAGTCCGAGTCTTCAACAAAACTGTAGGGGCCCAGAACGGCCTATGCTCTCTTATGCCGCGGGGAACTGCAGAAAGGGAAACCGTGATCCTAGAAAGCAAAGGGCAGCTGAAGGACACAGTTGTGGCTTTAGTCAGTAAAAGGCATACCTTTCCGCTCCAATATAGAGCGAGAGAAGTCACTCGATGTGGTCCCATTTAAAAAAAAAGACACGAGCATCTATGCGATGGTGCACCGGTGGCAGGTGCATGCAGGCATACTCTTTGCTACACACGCATGCCGCACTAATTCTGGCAAGCGGTCACCTGTCCGCCGTATGATTGACTCTTCATTATCATTATCATCATCATTTCAGCCGAAAGACGTCAACTGTTGGACATAGGCCTCCCCCAAATGCCGCCACAATGACCGGTCCTGTGCGTCTCGCATCCATTGGATTCCCGCGACCCTCACCAGGTCATCGGTCCACCTTGTGGGAGGCCTTCCAATACTGCGTCTTCCGGTACGCGGTCGCCATTCCAGAACCTTTCGTCCCCATCGACCATCTGTTCTGCGAGCAATGTGCCCTGCCCACTGCCACTTAAGTTTGGCGATTCTTCGGGCTATGTCCGTAACCTTGATTGACTCTTACAATAAAGATTTTAATAATATTAATATTTTTAACTGTACCATGAGTAAAGTCAAAAAACATATCTGCAGCTCTTTGTTGAAATAATGTTCTTTGTTGAAATAATGCCCTTGAGAATTTTTCTCTAATCTTAATTCTTTTTTTACTGTCGCAATAATATTATTACTAACTGCATGTTCTGTTACTAACACCCCTAGCGATTATAATAGTTTTTATACATTTGGTCTAACGTTGTGGGTTGCATTATTACCAAAACTTGTCTTTATTATAATTAGTTGTAAGCTGTTATAATGTGACTGTTAGTTGCTCCTTTTTTATAAAAAAAAATGATGAGTGCGTGCGCCTATTTTCGCTCGTTGTTTGAACTGGACCTTCTGTTCTACTCTGTGCTCTGGTTTCTAAGTCTTCGTTCGCGTCGATAATTTTGTTTAGCTACTTTTGCTGCTTATTCGAAAGTGTAAACGTGTTTAGGTGTTTCACTCTTTGGAAAAACTTTTTCAGTGATAGAAGTTTTGTAATACCTATTTACAGTATATTTTTAGTTCAAAGATAAGAGTCTTTTCAGATTACGAGGTTTTCTTTTGAGATAACGTCTTTATGTATATGTCTTTATACACCGAAAATTAATACGTTAGATTGTTAGCAAGTTGTAGATTGTAAACATACTGTTAGGGTTGACTATTTTTCGATAGTTTACAATCTCGCAAGATAGATTATAATCCAACGATATATAAAATTTTACGGTGACGTATAAATAATAAAAAAATATATACCACAGTGTCTCAAGACGAAAGTCTATGACCAGTGCGCATTGCCTGTGATGACATATGGCTCCGAAACGTGGTCGCTTACAATGGGCCTCATCAGAAGACTTAATGTCACCCAAAGGGCAATGGAAAGGGCTATACTCGGAGTTTCCTTGCTTGATCGAATCAGGAATGAGGATATCCGCAGGAGAACCAAGGTCACCGATATAGCATGAAGAATTGCCAAACTTAAGTGGTAATGGGCAGGGCACATAGCTCGCAGAACGGATGGCCGTTGGGGCCGAAAGGTTCAGGAATGGCAACCATGTACCGGAAGACGTAACGTTGGAAGACCTCCTACAAGGTGGACCGATGGCCTGGTTACGGCTGCGGGAGTCCGATGCGATGCGAGATGCAGAGGACCGTTCATTGTGACGGCACTTGGGGAAGGCCTATGTCCAGCAGTGGACGTCTTTCGGCTTTAATGATGATGATGATGATGAAGTATATAATTCTTCTGTACGCTTTTTTGTCACAGGGCTTGACCGATTTGAAAGTAATTTTGTTTGTATA
Source organism: Mythimna vitellina (assembly GCA_949316375.1). NCBI lineage: Eukaryota > Metazoa > Arthropoda > Insecta > Lepidoptera > Noctuidae > Mythimna > Mythimna vitellina. Next base: position 2,661,964 of record OX438708.1, read on the forward strand.
TTTGAGTGGGTCTTTAGATGGTATGAAAGTAGAATTAAACCTGGTGGGTGGCACTGTATTTGGGTTCGTTATTTTTTATTCTGACAATGTGCCAGCCGCTAGTTCTTTAATAAAACTTAAGGACTGGTTTTTCCTGCTATGGTATGGAGCGAGAAGGTATAAGAAGCAGTTGAATCCTTCTGCAAAGCAGTTACGCAAGTGAAGGTAGTGGCGAAAAGTGCTCCCAAGAAGATTTCTTGGCTATGGTGTATTATATAATATTTTCATAAACTTATATTTTGTTTTGTATTTGTCAATGTCGCTACATATTCAGAGCAGTGGAGCAGTGGTGGCCGAGTGGTAAAGGCCCCGACTTACGAGTTGGTCGCGGGTTCAAACCCAGCCAGGCGCATTACTTTGTGTAATTTATTTCATCACCACAGCTCTCAAAACGGTGAAGGAAAACATCGTGAGGAAACCGGCATGTCATAAAAACAAAAATTCGAAGATATGTGACTTCCATCAACCCGCACTGAGCCCGCGAGGTGGATTACGGCCCATTCCTTCTCCTAGAGAGGAGGCCTGAGTCCCAACAGTGGGAACATTATAAGGCCGACTATGCTAATATCGCTACAGTAGAGAGGTTTGTAATCCCAACTAAAAAGGTTCCTACTTAATTCGACACAACAGTTTGTTAGGCCTATTATTTTTCTTTTCTTTAAGGTGAGAATTCATTAAATTACTTTACCTTTTCTTGTAGGTGGTGCGAGATGGCGTTTTAAACTTTTACTGATTAAAATCCAGTACCCACCTGTGTCCTTCAGTTGCTCTTTGCGTTCTAGGACCACAAATTGCCTTCGTCAAATTACTACTGCTGCTCTAGTGGGTGGTGCAAGAGGGTTTATCGAACTTTTGCTGCTCAAAACCCATCCGTGTCTTTCAGTTGCCCTTTGCGTTCCAGAGCCACGGTAACTCTTTCGAAAAATCCAGTGGCTCTAAGATCAAAGTCAAAAGTGTTTTTATATCACATAGGCCTACATGGGCACTTATAAAACGTCAGAAGCTAGTGCACGGTTCCAAATTGGTCGTTTCCTATGGAGAAGAACCGGTAAAAAACTCAATGGTTACTCTTTTACCATATTTCCATATTACAGTATAAGTAGATATTATGTAAAGACAGTCTAGTGGGCATCGACCGTACTGGGCATACACCGGGCAATGCAAACATCAAAGCTAATCATCAACAATAACAAAAGCTGTCCTTTCTAAACAATGCCCATAACACGGTAATTAAATCGTCAAATCAGGCATGCTAATTAAATTTCTACACATAAATGGACCCGTATTCATCCGTTTATCGATCAATGGAAGCTAACAAAAGGCTAATCAATTAACGGAAGCGTTCAGCAATACACAGTGAAATGTTGACTCCTAAAATATAGTAAGGTATTCGTGCCATTTGGGCACGCCATAATCATCAAGTCCCTTCTTTGAGGAATGGCTGGACAGGCATCACGGTGCTGCGGCGTCCTCACCTTCCACATGACGCAGGTACTCACCGTACATTTTCGTGCGGAAGAAACGTTCGGGTGTCACCATTGTGTGGACTGCCTGGAGGATACGGTGGAGCATACGGTAGAGGCGTGGCATACGGAGTGGCAGGCGGTTGTCTCTTTCTGTGAAGCAATAATGCTAGCAAAGGAGGAGACCGCACGTGCACGCGCGAGGCAAGGCTAAGGGTCTGATTCCGAAAGAATGACTCGGCCCTGGTGTGAAAAGCAACGAAGGAACAGGAGTAGGTTTTTAGTCAGTAAAAGTCTGACACTAACTCTCACTCCGCCCAAGAGGGGGATGTCATTGGATGATTTTCACACTATAAAAAAAAACCCACACTTTGAGGAGTGGCTGGAAAAGCGTCACGGGATCCTCACCTTCCGAATGACGCAGGTCCTAACCGGACATGGTAAGTTCAGATGTCACCATTATGTGGACTGGTCGGAGGAGACGGTAGAGCATACGGTGAATGTGTGGAGTACCTACTTATCCTCGTGAAAGTGATCGATGATGGCGACCTCTCGCGCCGAGCCTTGGTTTAGGTTCGGTAATCGTCCGGACCGAACCTAAGTCGTTGACGGCGCGTACTGTTCCACGCGCACCTCAGGGAGATGTCAGCAAACCGGCCAGCAAAGTCGAAGCCTACTAGGGCCACGGGTAGTGTAAAAGTGAAACACGAGTGGGTTTTTAGTTAGTAAAAGTCTGACACTATCTCTTGCTCCGCCCAAGAGCGGAGGATGTCATTGGATGTATCCCATCGAAAAAAAAAACGGTTAAAATATGGCCTTTAAAAAAAGTTCCGGGTCTGGATGTCTTGTGTTTGTAAATTTACATATTTGTGAACGAACCTACGATACACAAATAATTCTTATTGTAGGGCAACCTGTTTTCTTAGAAAAATTAAATTGCCATTTCTTTCTTGCGTTTTCCTTTTATGTGAAATTCGTTTGTTTTTCATGTCATCAGTATGAATTGTTAAATTCCTAGTTCATATGGAATACACATATTAAGCGTTATAATTTTCCTGTTAACTGCTGAGACTCAGGCCTCCTCTCTGGGGGAGGGAAAAGGCCGTTAACCACCACGAGCTGCAGATTGACGGATGTCACATGTCTTCGAATTTCTGGTTATAGGACATGTTGGTTTCCTCACGATCCTTCACTCGATTCGTTTAGAGAGCAATGGTGATAAAATAAATTACACAAAGTACTACGCCTTCTCTTGGTATGGTCATGTTAAAAGGAAGGATGAAACGTATGTTAATAAAAGAGTTATGAGTTTACATGTTGATGGATGGAGAGAGAGAGGGAGACCAAAGAAAAGATGGATGGATTGTGTAAAGAGTGATATGAAAGAAAAGAAAGTTAGTGATAGTATGACGAGTGACAGGGCAGAATGGAAGAAAAAAACGTGTTGCGCTGACCCCAAATAATACGGGACAAGGGCAGGAAGATGATGATGATGATGACTACGCCTGGCTGGTCTCAAACCCGACTAATCGCATTAATCGCAAGTCACGGTAGTTACCACAGAGCCACAGAGCCGTCAGTTGAGACTGGTCATCTCTTAGCTGCCAGTGGCTTAATTCAATTTTTTTTTTTTTTGTTTTATTATTACTTATCTACATATTAGAAGCGTCACGAAATATGTACCTAAGATTTATGTAATTCTTAATCTGATTTAAAAGAGTGTCCATGGAGTTTCTTGCACGTTCTTCTCCTTAGAGATCTACGCTTTGGAACGTGCAATTTAGCTTCATTTTATTTTTGACTGACCGACATTTTGACAATTCAAAAGTGCCAGTAATTGTTCTATTTGAAATAAACGTTTCTGATTTCCACCCCTGCTCTATTTCATCGCGTGAGGCATCGGTCCTCACGCCCCAGCCGCCACCGGGATTCCGATCCCGATTTCCGGCCACCGTAGGCGCGGGCTTGCGGACGGCGAGCAATGGGTAGCCCGCCGTCCGACCGTCCGGTAACCGTCCGGACCAAGTCCAAGACGTCGACGGCGCGTATTGTTCCGCGCGCGCCTCAGGGAGATGTCAGCAAAACGTCCTAGTAGGGTCGAGGCCTACTGGGGCCATGGGTAGTGTGAAAGCGAAACCCGGGGCCCTGGGAAGAAGGCAACGAAGGAACAGGAGTGGGTTTTTAGTCAGTAAAAGTCTGACATTATCTCCCGCTCCGCCCAAGAGCGGGATTTGTCATTAAATGATTTTTTACAACTAAAAAAAGAACCCCTGCTCTATTTCTAATCCCTATTCTATCAATTCAAAAACACTAAAGCATTTAACTAGACTGAGCTGTATATCCGTTAGAGGAATTGAATTACACGCTTGCAAAACAGGGTTCAATATATCGCAATCCAGATAAACGGCCTCCTGTATTTTTTACGTGGAAACATTTTTATTTAGCTATCGCCGTGTGCTGGTATCGCTCTGTACCGCTATCGCTCAGTATCGTTATACTGTTTTCTGCACAGAATCGACTGAAAAGTAAAGCTTTTGAAATAAATCGGGTACAGAGAGATCAATATCGTGTTGATATGGGCTATGTTAGGATGGAGTAGGCACTTGGAAACTATAATAAGAAATATGTGGGTGTACTAGTACTATATTCGTGACTTCGTTTGCGAGAATGTTTTCAGCTACCAGGGACTTTTAACCTATTGACTATACAGAGGCTAGACTAGCTTGGGGTTCTAAGCTAGTTGAGTAATGGCTAAGGAGTTGATGTCTTTCAAAATTAAGTAAGTTAGAGATGATTTCAAGAGACGATGATTCCGGAGTAAGAAGAACCATTCCTACTTACTCCGGAATCATCAGGCGGTCGCCTCCTTCTGCGAAGCAGTAATGCTAGCGAACGGCCTTCCTCATGCTCTAGTTGCCGGGATCCCGACCCCAATTTCTAGCCAACATACGTGTGGGTTTGCGGATGGTGAACAATGGGTAACTCGCCGTCCGATCATCCGGTAACCAACCGAACCAAGACCGAGTCATCGACGACGCGTAAGATGCCAGCAAGGTTGCAGCTTACGGGGGCTACGGGTTCGCTTCCCGGAGCCCGGAGCCCTAGAACGCAAGGTAAACAAGTAATATAGGAGTGGGCTTTAATGAGTAAAAGTCTGACACGCCCTCTCGCTCCACCCTAAAATGATTAGATGATTTCCCAACTAAAAAAAAAGAGATTATGTCAAAATCTGAAACACGTACTCATTGCTTCAACCAGGACAAAACATACACTCTCTTATATCACAAAGGAAATTCTGTTATTCATTTCAGAACGCGAAAAAAGAGAGATAACGCCAGAAAACTCTGTTAGCATTCGGTGATTACGTGATTTTCTCGAATATTTATCAAAATTTGTTCCTGGAAATGCGTGTTTTTTTTAAACCCTTAAAAGTTTTCGAAAAAAACGAGAATAAAGAGATGAATATGTATCTAAGATTAGAAGATGCCCTATTGAAACAGACTGCAGTGGTGTCTCTACTTTGATACGGGGTCACTTTGACCTCGTACCGCACTTATCCTTCAAGCGGGCGCGCGACTATTTGAAACAGTAGCAGCCGCGCGTAAATTAAAAGACCGATGGGAGATTTCAGGAACTTAGAAAACTGATATATATTTCTTTTAATATTCAGGTATTACCTATTTTTCAAGTTACTTGTGGATGGATGGAGAGGGAGAGGGAGACCAAAGAAAAGATGGATGGATTGTGTGAAGAGTGATATGAAAGAAAAGGAAGTTAGTGATAGCATGACGAGTAACAGGGCAGAGTGGAAGAAAAAAACGTGTTGCGCCGACCCCAAATAACACGGGACAAGGGCAGGAAGATGATGACCTATTTTTCAATTAAACAATAACTTGTTTAAATTCAAAATAAAATATTTAATTTAAACTGGTTTCTTCGGATTAAGAATCAATTCTGCCCGACATAACAAGTTCTATTGTAAGTCTTGATTATAATATCTCTAATTAATTAATATTTTTTTAACCTTTTGAGTAGCGTAATTGAGACAAAATAGAAAGACAATGACCGAGCGAACGCCGGCTTTCGCTCGGGTTTTAATGAATATTCATCAAGAGGTCGAATAATTGGCATCAAAGAATTTTTCATCTGCTTAGGTCTAATTTTCTTCAGAATCAGTCTCCTCGTCAATATAAAAATACAAGGCAGGCGCGTGTAGTCTTTTCGACGCCAGCGCCACGACCTAAATACACACATTCTGTGTCTTTCAGGAGGAGTGAAAAAAGAGGAAATGGATTTATTTTCAACAGTAGTAAACTAATGACAAGCTACTAGAGATGATACGTTCTTTTGACGAGAAATTTTGAAATTATGATCGTAAATATATTGAGTGCGGTCGATTCGACGCCGCGCGACCGCTTGAAGGTTAACGAAACAAAAGCTTTTAGTTTCTTAAGCTTACGGGGTCTAATAAGCCCCTTACCGTCAAAATAATAGTTTTCAAACGAGATCCAACCGCCCTGTACCACAAGAATAGAAATGATACAAAAATCAGTGCCGTTTTCAACGTGTTTAAGTGTTCAGCAGGAACGGGAGCAGTGGTGGCGGGGGAGCAGTGGTGGCCGAGTGGCAACGGCCGTGACTTACGAGGTGTAGGTCGCGGGTTCAAACCTAGCCAGGCGCATCACTTTGTGTAATTTATTTCATCAACACTACTGTCAAAACGGTGAAGGAAAACATCGTGAGGAAACCGGCATGTCCTAGAACCAAAAATTCGAAGACATGTGACATCCACCAACCCGCGCTGGACCCGCGTGGTGGTTTACGGCCCATTCCCTCTCCTAGAGAGGAGGCCTGAGTCCCAACAGTGGGAACATTATAAGGCCGACTATACCTAAGTGTTCAGCTTAATTTTCAAATAGCTAAACACCAAAACACAAATTGATAGTAGAGTTTCAATCATAAACTTCAGGGTGAAGTTATACTTTTATAGTTAAGATACAAACATTGTAGGAAGTTCATGTTTATGCAATAGTTTGCTGAACAAACGGATTATATTAGTTTTGGTGTTTTTGGTGTCAATAGTGGCTGGGTAATACTAGTTTGATAGAGTAACTATTTCTTTTTTTTAGCGTTCTGTACCTCAAAAGGGAAAAATGGAACCTTTATAGGATCACTTTGTTGTCTCTCCGTCTGTCTATCTGTCTGTCTAGACCCTTTATCTCGGGAGCGCGTGGAGGCATCGAGTTGAAATTAAAGCACAAGTCCCTTGTAGCCGTGAAAAAATCAAATTTCTAAGTTAACAAAAATAAAAAAACATATGGCCGTTTATGTCGCAAAAAAAGAAGTTTTGAAAAGTCCCCAGATGGTAAGTTCTCAGGCTCAGTAGTAGTGGCCCCGACTTACAATTTGTACTTTGCAGGTTCAAAGCTTTTACCCAGTTAATAAGACCAGGAGAAATGCCGTACGCTGGAAGCTTATTCAAAGGCTAGCGTGCCATACCCTGTCGAAGGCCTTCGAGACGTCTAAGGAAACGGCAATTGTTTCCCCATTCTTCTCGAGGACCTCGCCACACAAGTGGGTGCCATAAACTAGTAGGTCCCCAGTAGACCAATTGCGGCGAAACCCGTATTGTCTGTCACTAAGGAGATCGTTACCTGCCAGGTATGCTATGAGGCGCGAGTTCAATACACGCTCCATAATCTTGCAGAGTATGATGGTTATGAAATCGGCCGATAGTTGACAGTATCGGTACAACTGCCCTTTTTGGGCACGAGTTGCACGTTGGCAAACTTCCAGAACTTGGGCACTATACCAGTCCTAAATGAGAGGCGATACAAGCGTGTCAATACGGGAGACAACTCGCACAAGCCTTGAGAACAATCATTGGTATACCATTCGGTCCTCTAGCTTTATTCACGTCTAGACGAAACAGTGCTCTCAGAACCTCTTTGTTTCTTATGTGAACCTCGGGCATTGAAGTATTACAGTGAGGCAGAGTCGGTGGAGAAGCACTGCCAATGTCATGACGAGAATTATGGGTGAAAAGAGATGCAAAAAGACCTGCTTTCTCTCTCACCGTATGAGCCAGTGTTCCATCATATTTAACCGGCGGAGGCAATGTGGGCCGACAGAAGTTCGCCTTGACCGACTTGGCAAGAGTCCAGAATGCTCTGCTACCGGACGGCTCTGTAGAGAGCTTTGTGCCAATATTGGTAATGCGGTCGAAGCAAGCCTTCTTCAGCGCCTTTTTGTAGGACTTGGCAGCATGGTTGAAGGCTCTCTTCTTTGAGCTCAAATCCGAAGCTTTGCGGTCACGAGCGAGATTCGGATCATATCATTGGCATCATACCCGGTATACATCGCAACATAACTGTTCAGACCCATCATAACGCTAAATTATAAATTGATCTGATTTTTTCAATAAAATTGATTTGGCAATTGCAAAATAAAATTGTATTCTATTCTATTCCATGTTCCACCATACGGCTTCACCAGACATCACGCCGGAACACGACGGATCGCTGGCGGCATAGCTTTGTTTGGTGGGTGGTAACTTTTAAGCCGGCAGCCGATGCTACGGCCTTCCACCACATTTACTGCTCATTTAGCACTATCCAGGGGACACGTGTAGGGTGGTCAGAACTAAGTGAATCCTACGGACGCGAGCAGTTCATTCGATTCTCTTTCGCAACACCCATGGCCCCAGTAGGCTTCGACCCTGCTGGGCCCCTACGGTTTTGCTGACATCTTTTAGAGGTTTGGAGGGCTTGGTCCGGACGATTACAGGACGGTCGGACGGCGGGCTACCCATTGCTTGCCGTCCGTAAGCCCGCGCCTACGGTGGCCAGAAATCGGGATCGGAATCCCGGCGGCGGCTGGAGCGTAAGGACCGTTGCCTAACGCGATCGGCCGCCTCCTTTGCAAGCATTACTGCTTCGCAGAAGGAGGCGACCGCCTGCCACTCCTCCTCGCTCCGGACCATGGTCTGTACCAAGGCCCGGAACAGAACACTAAAAAAGAGAATACCATACCTATTGAACAGTCTGCCGGCAGACATAAGGAGTGAAACAAACACAAATATATTTAGACGCAAATTAAAATTATATTATTTAGAAATGTTTTAAGTACATTTAAGTATGTCTGAGACTCACCGACCCCACAGTCAAACCATTGCAACGGTTTTGTGGGGTTTATTTTATAAGTTACTTACCTTTTTGGAATAAAGATAAATAAATAATAATAAAAAAACAGAAATGATTTCCCAATTCATAAAAAAAAACTTGATACTAACATGATTTGACATTACTCAAAACTTGTGGACATAAAAACGAAATGAAAAATACAACAAAACTATTGATAATAATACCCTAAGTGAGTTTGATCTTACAAATTAGATTCTCAGAAAATAAGACATTTCATCTGTTACTTGGCATTTCTTTTATTTGATTTGTCGAGCTGAATGAAATAAAACATTCTTCATTACATCGTCCAATAATCGTTTTCCCTGTCAAGGTAACTCCATTTCTTTTTATTAATCAACCTCAATCAATTAAAATAAAAGAAAAAGTCTGTCTATCGATTTTTCTACTCTGGCATTTCTTTCCCAGTTATGCAAATAAGGTGCGCTCGGGTTTCTTATAATTTCAAATGATAATTGCGTTTGAAGTCTGATGAAACATAAGATTTGAAAATGGAAGCTCTGGTATTTTTTTATTCCCTTTTTTAATTTTTTATTTTCTTAGTGGCTTGGTAACGTGGCTATTGAATGCTGTACGTTTTTCGTAGAATTTTAAGGTTTTCGCCTCGTAATTGGTACGTTTTTCGTAGAATTTCAAAGGTTTCGCCTTGTAATTAAAAAAATATGAGTTTGTTAATTTTAAAAAATACAGAAGATTTTGCGAAAAATCTAAGCATAATCGCAAAATCACAGCATAGCAATTTGAACCAAATATAATTTTGAAAAAAAAAAATTCTTCAACAATTCTATTTTATTGGAAAATATCAATCGGTTACTCCAAATATATATATATATATATTTTTTATTCTCGATAGGTTCGCGTTTGGCCGCCATCTCACCTGATGGAAAGCGATGATGCGGTCGACGATGGAACGCGCTTACCTAGAAGTAACCTATTCACTCTTGACTTAAAGATTACCGGGTTGTATTTTTATGTACACACTTTGGTATATATACACATATATCCCAAAAACACTTAGCTGACTATAATTACACTAAAGAAAAAAAAAAACTCAAAACTAACTAAAATATGGCGTCGGAAAACTCCTGCACATCGCTGTCGACTGGTAATGTGTCCAAAAGACTGATGGCATTGCCACTCTGTATGGCAATCCTGATCCTCTTTCCAAGGTTTGTTTGGTTACTATTTGTTCAGTACCTTTACGCCTTGAGCACACGCCTAGGGTAGCCAGCCTTTCGGTGTTTTACAGGCTGCATTTTGGAGAGTGTGCGCAGGAATTGCATGACTTGATTCTGCCATCTCATTTCTACCATCGGACTTCCTAACGTACGACGAGTATCCACCCTTACGTTGTTTAAACCTCTACGGTCCGGACTAAGCATTTCACCTCGTCGATTGTACGCGACATCGAAGGATTGGTACAATTTGCGGGCTGAGGTCTTCCCTTCCGATTATAATTTAGGTGTCTTCCAGGCTAGAGTGAATAGGCTCTTAATAAACTAGTGCGCCTCACCATCAACGATTGAATCACTGCTTACCATCAGGTGGGATCGCAGTCAAAAACTAGTTTATATCAAATGTAAAAAAAATCATTAAATAAAGAATAAGTCATTATTTTCCGTTTATGAGTTATTTGAATAAATGAAAAATGTTTTCAGAATTCCATTTTACGAACAGCCGAAGACCTTCTACTTTCTTTTTATTATTTTCTTGAATGTGTTTATTTGAGGTCGTTGGGTTTCACATAAGCGTGAACTGGAAACATGGTGCCCTAAAAGCCGAAATAAAGTATGCCATGTTGACATAGATAGCTTTTAGTAAAGAAAATGTAGATGTATGTAAAGATCAAAGCATTCATGAACTTTTTTAAAGTTGTATTTTTATTTCATAGAAACTAAGCTACAAGCTTAGCACGAAGAATCACCAAACTTAAGTGGCACTGGGCAGGGCACATTGCTCGCAGAACGGATGGCCGTTGGGGCCGAAAGGTTCTGGAGTGGCAACCGCGTACTGGAAGACGCAGTGTTGGAAGGTGGACCGATGACCTGGTGAAGGTTGCGGGAATCCGATGAATGCGAGACGCACAGGACCGTTCTTTGTGGCGACATTTGGGGGAGGCCTATGTCCAGCAGTGGACGTCTATCGGCTGAAATGATGATGATGATGAAGCTACAAGTATAATGTCCAGAATATTTTTAAACCACAAAATAGAAAATATTATATATTATTGTATTTTATTTAATTTTGTTAGTTTCTGCTGAATTCACCATCATTGTATATTCGAAACCGCAATATTATTTTAAATTCAGTTTCAAAAAGCCAGTCATTTATTAAAATACGAAAACATTTTATTAACAAAAAAAACAGAAACACTGTAATTGCTATTTTAATAAATACATTGCGGAACACGCTTTTTGAATCGTCAAAATTTCAAAAAAAGTATTTCATTAAAAGTAAAAAAAAAAACATAACGAGAAAAACTCATAGAATATTTAGCATAGGCATTAAAGAGAATGCCAGTTATGAAAACAGCATTCAAATGAATATATTTATTTAAAAACAAAAAGACAAATATTTTAAAAAAGGAACTGTAATTTAACACACAGGTATTTGGGACAGGCACTTCTTTTTTTTCACATATTTTAGGCTCTTATTTGTCAAACAAAACTTTTCTGCGGTCCCCACTCTTGTCATCTTTTCGACATCAAAGAGACTTGTTCATCAAAACGCAAGTGTTTGTTGTCAGGCTTAAATGTTGCAATTTGCCGTACTTTGTTGTTCCCTTGGGCGCTGTTTCGCTCTTTAAACCGAGGATCTGTTTTGGAGGTACAGTAGGCAACAAAAACTAAGGAATAGGTAGAAATTATTATTTTTTTTGCAACAACACTGTTACTTCAGTGTTTTATGATAAATCAAAAAAATAATAATAAATCAATCTACCTAGACTTTTTCCGACTCTGTCAGTTTAGATTTTTTTTTTTCAATTTGTATATACTAGCGGTTGACTGCGATTGCACCTGACGGTAAGCAGTGAAGCGATCGTTTATGGTGAAACACACTAGTTTATTAAGGGCCTATTCACTGTAGCCCTAAAGAAACCTATTTTTGTTTATCTTGATATTTTTGCGCTTGACCGCTATCTCACCTGATGGAAAGCAACGATGCGGTCGACTATGGAGCACGCTTATCTAGAAGTAACCTATTTACTCTTGACTTAAAGATTCCCGGGTTGTAGCTATCAGGAAACACAGATTCTGGCAAGGGATTCCACTCCTTAGCTTTACGCACAATGAATGTGTTCTCAAAACGTTTTGTGCGTAAAAGTGGGATGTCCACCATGTACCGGTAGCGCATTGCCGTACGCCTGGTGGTCCGATGATGGAACGGGCTAGGCGGAATTAGGTTATGCAATTCCGACGCACACTCCCCGAAATGCAACCGGTAGAAAACCGACAGGCTAGCAACTCGGCGTCGATGCTCAAGACTATGAAGCCTCGACACAACGAGTGCATCATTGGATTGCAGTTAAGCTCTTGTTTACATAATTATAATTTAAAGAAAAGCACAATGGAATTCGAAATAACTTTTTTTTATTGTGTGGAGCATTGTAACATTTAATTAAGTTGTTTTCTGCACTGAACATGCCTGGTGGTGACTTTTGAATGTATATACGTACTTTCTGTTTTTGAGCATAATATGGCACTCAGCGATTCCAGTTGAAAATCAGCGTCAGGTTCTGGCCTTGTGTTATCATTTGGCCATCATTATGCTGAGCTGAGACCTTTTGGCATTATTCAGTATATTTTTTATTTTATTTAAGGTGTTTCCTTATATGTAATGCCAATAAACCGAATTTTCTTTACTTCTTTCTTTATCATTGTCGCTTATACTTAAGTGACGGTCTCCATTTTAAGCCCGATATGTCATTCTCCCCTGTGTACACGCTAACAGTGTTAACCCACTTTCGTTGGCAACTGTACTAACTTAATTTTTCACGGATATATAAAGGTGAAAATAGGCTCAGCGAAGGAAATGATTGATGCTGGCGTAATTGAAACGTATTATATGTATGTATGGATGAGGAAATACATTTTCGTTATTTTTTTTATATAAAGCTCAAGTGTTTTACACGTGTAGTCTGTGGACCAACTATGCTCAGCGGACTGTCAGTGCCTTGCGGGTCCAATATAATAACGGGTTCAGGATGTTGATGGGGCTACCCCATTTCTGCATTGCATCAGGTATGTTCGCAGAGGCACACGTTGATGGCTTTCACGCCATCGTCAGACAGAGATCTGCCTCTTTGCTTTGCAGAGTGCGGGCTATCTCCAACTCCATCCTGAAAATCATAGCGGGGAGGTACGATTCTCCTCTGTTAGGTGATGTTGTTTACAGATGTATCATGAACAACCACCTTGTTTTAAAATAAATAGATAGTAAGTTTACTAACATGGGTTTAAATTTGTCTTAACTGTTTACTAACCCAAACGGATCGGAACGGATGTCACTTATTCGAATTAAAGATTTTTTTTTATAAGCGATGTTTTTTTTTTATAAAATTGACGATGTCTTTACCTTTGCCACTCCCACTCGTTATTTCTTAAGTCATCAAAGAACTTGAGACTTGAAATGACAACGCATAACTTTTTTTCTGATCAGGCATTGGCCCTGCTGGGCTCCTACGGTTTGCTAATATCTGTTTGAGGCTGGCGTAGAATACTACGCGGCATTGATGACTAAGGCTCGGTCCTTATAAGACAAGCGCACGGCGAGCTACTCATTACCTGCCGTCCGTAAGCCCACGCCTACGGTGACTGGAGATCAATTTGCGATTCCTGACGCCCAGAGCGTCTTCTGTCGCAGCGGCTGCCTCCTTCGCTAGCATTACTGCTTCTTAGAAAGATGTGACCGCATCTCATTCCCTCTCACTCCAGACCATAACCTGAACCAGAACCCAGCGCGAGAGTTAGACGCCGCTGATCATCTCCACTAGGACATGGCGGTACTCTGCCCAAGCGGGGCACACTAACACCGTATGCTCCAACATAGTCTTCTGGGCAGAAGTTTACTAACACTAAGTTTAAGATTAGTGTTGCTAACACAATATGAATTTTGAACGATTTAAAAATTTATCATTATTAGTATTACAAGCTCCACAGAATATCTTCACAATCCTCTGTGAGATATTTTCAAGACGTGTTAACTAACTCTGAAGTGGTAATACATACAGGTATACTAAGCACATACTCTTATGTAAATTGATTGTATGAGCCGGATACGTAGCAGATGCAAATTATGTTTCGACGAAGCTGCTGTTATAATAGCTTACGGAAACTGTATTGTATCCCGAAGTAGAGTGATCTTACGAGCGGTTTGCCTGATATCGGTGACAAACTCCTCAAAGCATACTGTATCCGGAAGACGCAGCGTTGGAAGGCCTACCACAAGGAAGACCGATGACCTGGTGAGGGTTGCAGGAATCCGATGGATGCAAGACGCACAGGACCGTTCTTTGTGGCGACATTTGGGGCAGGCCTATGTCCAAAAGTGGACGTCTTTCGGCTGAAATGATGATGATGATGTATCCAGCTGACTGTATCCAGCTACGCCCAAGAAGAACATTATTTCTCCTTTTGCTAATCATCAAAATGATATAAAAAACCACTTAGCTTTTATATTCCAGGCGTCTATTCCTCGCCTGCTGCGTCAGTTGCGCTATTTATCTCGCTTTGGCTTTGAGAGGTACCATTTATGAGGATGTACTTTTCCTCGTACTGTCAGCTTATATCTGCCATCTCATCATCATCATTTCAGCCGAAAGACGTCCAATGTTGGACATAGGCTCAAGTTTCGCCACAATGAACGGTCCTGTGCGTCTCGCATCCATCGGATTCCCGCAACCCTTACCGGGACATCGGTCCACCTTGAAGGAGGCCTTCCAACGCTACGTCTTCCGGTACGCGGTCGCCACTCCAGAACCTTTCGGCGATCCGTTCTGCGAGCAATGTACCCTGCCCATTGCCACTTAAGTTTGGCGGTTCTTCTTGCTATGTTGGTAATTTTGGTTCTCTTGCGGATATCCTCATTCCTGATTCGATCCCGCAAGGAAACTCCGAGCATAGCTCTTTCCATTGCCCTTTGGGTGACTTTAATTTTTCTGATGAAAATAAAGTGATGTTATAAAGATTCCTCCACGTATTCTTAGGTTACTTTTTATTATGATTATTTTTATTGTACTTTTTAGTACAATATTGACCAGTCTACACTGACTTACATAATAGCTACTTATTCTGTAATATAGAAATATTGTAACATCATTTTTTTTTAAAAGAGTAACCATGGAGTTTCTTGCAGGTTCTTCTCGATCAATTTGGAACCGAGCACTAGCTTCTGACGTTTTATAAATAAGTGCCCATGTAGGCCTATGTGAAATACCTTCCTACCTTTGACTTTGACTTTGTTCAGTTTTACCTATTGATATACAGAATCCTAAAAATGACTTTCCAGACGCATCCCTTTGACCGATGAACCTCAAAGTCAAGATTTATTTCAATACAGCTGTAATGGGCTATTAACTTGTTGAAGCACGTTTCATCTATCAGTTAGGAGACTAAGTTCCAAGAAGTTAAGTTCTAATATTGAGTTCAGGAGTCTAAATGTAGGCACAGGCTATTATTATAATTATACTTCATTCATAATAAGATTTGACAATTTAACAAACGTCTTTTACTGCCCATTCAATCGATTTTAACTTCTATTCTGTGAGCATAAGGATGACATTGAAAGCAAAAAAAATAGTTACAATATCAACTATTTACTGCAGCTCCCATTTATCATACCACAAACGCAATAAAAGTCAAAATCAGTTGAAATTACAGTAAAAAAGGTTCGTTTAATTCAATATCTCATCTTATTGCGACTGAAGTATGGTATCTGCTCGAACTGACTATATAATCCTTCTGATTGTATTTCCAGCAGGTTAATACAAATGAATTTATTGCTAGCATTCTCGCCAAACACTAAATACAAATTATATGGCAATGACATTATATGGCAATGACATTATATGGCAATGACATTGTATGACAATGAAATTATATGGCAATGACATTATATGGCGATGACATTATATGGCAATGACATTATTTGTCACGCCATTTGTCACGTGACTTCTCCACAGGTTACGTCGTTGCTATACATTTTCGGTTTTTTTTATGAGTGGCGTGCCAGCTCTGGGAGTCAGGTGGTCGTTCATTTATTTATTTATTTATTTATTCAACCAGAACGACAAAATGCCAATTACACTGATTACATTAGTTTGAAATTATGTTAAATACATTATAACACAGATAAAAAAAAAAAAAAACAGAAAATTTAACACAGATAATATAACTAAACCTCTCACTCAGTCTTCTCGCAAATCACGAGACATTCTGTCAGTATCTGCTATCATTCATCAGCAAATAGATCTAGTCTAGGACTGGATTCAAGGAGAGCGTTGAGTGCGATTAACATTCTCGGAATAGGTGACATACGTCGTGCAACCGTACGTCGTTAACAGTGTAACGAGCTAGTCAGTGAAATAAAAAGTGATTAGGTTACACAAAGTCAGTGATGGGTTTTTTAGGTTGAAAATCATTTAATCACATCTCTTGATCTGGGGTGGAGCGCGAAGGCGTGTCAGACTTTTACTGTAGGCTTTGGTTCTGCTGCCTCAACGGTTTTGTTGACATCGCCGTCGATGACTCGGGCTCAGTCTGGACGGTTACTGTACGTCCGGACGGTGAGCTACCCATTGCTCGTCGTCCACAAGCCCGCGCCTACGGAATGTTAGTTATGTTGGAGTAGCCATTTAATGCTAAGTAATGAAAGTGTGAGAAGATTTATTCGTATTTATGCGTTAACCAATAATACTCGTCTAAAATATCCAATGCATTTTCCTTAATTTCTAATGCCGAACATGTTTTTCCCATTAAAGGTTATTTATCAACAATTTATTCTGAATCTCCTTAGCATTCCCGTGGGTGTGGATATGGCAGACATGTTAAGAGTAGCGTGACACGTCTCAAATATTACTGGATTGATTATGTTTGGGAGTTTCCTTATTACACATTTAATACATAAATGTGTAATAATACAGGAAGAATTTAATATTACTTATGTTTGATATTATTATTATTTTTCGCATTTGTACAGAAAATATCAAATCAATGTATTAAGAATTATCCAAACGCTTAGTAGACACTTCGCGTGACCCAGGGCTGGCTTTTACCTCGGTCAGAGATTAAGCATTGCCATACAACGTGGCAATGCTGTATGGCAATGTACCTTAGGTTGGCCGCTCTTAAGCTGAAACTACTGAAAGGATTGATACACGCCTAGATCATGTGTTAGAATGGTACATAGGATACTTTATATCCCGTAAAGTATGTTGTTTTTGGGAATTTTTTTAACTTTCACGCGAGCGAAGCTGTTGGCAGGAGCTAGTATAGAATAAAGATAATTTATTTATTTATTAAAACTTCATGCAACACAATAGTACAAAGGCGGACTTAATGCCTTAGGCATTCTCTACCAGTCAACCTAGGGTGGTAAAGAGAAAATGTGGCAGGTGCATAAAAATACAAAAGAATATTACGAAAATTAGAGTTTAAAAGTATATATAATATATATACAAAATAAACATACATATATAATTTAATATAATGTATACAAATATATTTATTTAAAGTAAAAGAAAGAGGATATTGAGACGACTTCACTATTTGTGCAGAAAGTAATTTCACAACATCCGCTGAAATGCATATAGACTGGTGGTCGTCCTGATCTCGAGAGGAAGCACATTCCAAAGAAGTATGGACTGTATTTGAAAGGAAGAATGAACAAAGCCAGAAGTATGAGAAGATAATATTAAAATTGAAAGCTCAAAGGACAAAACCCAAAACGAATTATACTCAAATCACTCTCAAATTAAACTCTTTAATAATGACACTCAATTATTACTCAACTTACACTGAAACTGCTCCCAGTAAACATCTTAACAGAACCGTTATTGAGAAAAGGTATTAGCATTCAATGGACGTATATTTGCATAAAACTATTTAAAGCTACGTCTGAGCCATTCTCAGACAAGTTTAGACATGTTCTCTGACCAGAGAATAGATAGATAGGGTACAGAAGGCCAGCTCTACAATAAGATAGAAAACAAGTGCAACTAACTTTTGAAACGACTCACAAATGAATGATGCTAGGGGTCTTTAGGGGGTGCCCTAGCTATAGTGGTCTCTATAAACCACATCATCGCTTACCATCAGATGAGATAGTGGTCAGTGATTTTTCCTTTTTATCGTTATTTATTCATTAATCATCAATAGACTATACAATATTTCCATAAATTGAGTGTCATTTTGGGATTTAATAAGTTTAATTAATACTGTTAATTTTTGCACACCACAAGTTATGGCAGAATTGTAAATGGGCCTCATTTAAATTAAGTTTCATACTACTTTGTACACTTACATTCTGGCAAATGAATGAATTATTATTGTTATTATTATAAAAAAAACGCTAATAACTTTACTGTTTATGAATATTATTTATTGAGACTTTACTTAAATAATAACAAAACCATTTCTAATAAGCCCTTAAAGTATTTGTATTAATTAAAAATTAGTAGTGTATTTGTAGCCTGTAATTGCACATAGATACACACCTACGCACTACGATCTTAAACATTTGACAGTCGTGACTATGTGTGCACTCTGTATGAAGTGCGTGCGTTTTCATTTATTCTATAGAGCTGGCCTTCTGTACGTGTAATACTCTGTGTTCTGACTACGCTTTCAAATTGTTCACGTTCTGTAGTAATATTCAGATTAATTGTGGTCTGTCTGTGCAGTCCATAGTTTGAAGATTCGTTTGATTAACGCAATTAAGAGTTCTACGAAAGTCCTTTGGCTAGACATGTTGAATATAATTCAGTTATTATTATGTAATAGTAGGAGGACTCTAAGTTTTTTTTTTTGGGCGGAGCGGGAGATACTGTCAGACTTTTACTGACTAAAAACCCACTCCTGTTCCTTCGTTGCCTTCGTCCCTGGGCCCCGGGTTTCGTTTTCACACTACCCATGGAGGACTCTAAGTTTGCATAATCGCCTAAAAAAGCATCAAAATCAAAACTATAGTGGAGTGAATAGACTCCTAATAAACTAGGGCTTGCAATCAATGATTTTTTTTTTTCGGTCTCCGAAAAGTCCCCCGCTCTTGGGCGGAGCGGGGGACTTTTGTCAGGGATAGTGTCAGATTTTTACTGACTAAAAACCCACTCCTGTTCCTTCTTTGCCATTTTTTTTCAGGGCCCTGGGGATCTCTTTCGCATCTATATATATCCATAAAGGAACTACAGCTCGCGACACTCGTGGAGGTTTCCTGTCGTAGCACCCCTTGCAATCAATGACTGCATCACTACTTACCATCAGGTGGGATCGCAGTCAAGCATTAGACTGCGATCCCACCCATGTTTATTATAACATTTATAACAATTAAAAAATATATATCGCTAAGCTGTACCCACAATAAGTCGAGTAGTTTAGTTTTCATTATCTCAAATAATAAAAAAAGGATTATATAATCACCACCCAGTAGGGGTACAGGTTATTTATTGAGTAGAAAAGCAACAAAAAAGCCAACAATTGGTTTGCTTACTCAGAACCATTTTCTGGATTATTTTATGTACCTACAATTCGTCTGTAAATTTGTACGCCAATATTGGCAACTGTACCACCCTCACCACCCCTTGTATCACCCTCTAATATCGATGTTTTAGGAACAAAAATACTTTTTACAAAAAAAAAAAACGACTTCTAAAAAAAACCAGCCAAGTGAAGCAAAAATTTCAGTCAAAAAAATATTTTCAAAATCGGTCCACAACTGACCGAGAAAATGGTGAACATACATAAAAATAATTATAAGAATCTGTCGAAGCTGTCATTACTTGATTGGATCAAGGACCTGATACAGAAGGCAGTACTCCTCGATATAGCTCGCATTGTGAGAAGGTTCCTGTCTCTGGAGCCCTAACCACCGGCTTGGACCCTTTTTCCGACACTGGTGGATAACTATTTTTTATATGTATTTTAAGAAACATTTAAAAATGTAAAGAAAATAAATAAACCTTAATAATAAAAAATACATCATCATCATCATTTCAGCCGATAGACGTCCACTGCTGGACATAGGCCTCCCCCAAATGTCGCCACAACGAACGGTCTTGTGCGTCTCGCATCCATCGGATTCCCGCAACCTTCACCAGGTCATCGGTTCACCTTGTAGGGAGCCTTCCAACACTGCGTCTTCCGGTACGCGGTCGCCACTCCAGAACCTTGCGGCCCCAACGGCCATCTGTTCTACGAGCAATGTGCCCTGCCCATTGCCACTTAAGCTTGGCGATTCTTCGTGCTTTATTCGGCAACCTTGGTTCTCCGGTGGATATCTTCATTTCTGATTCGATTACGCAAGGAAACGCTGAGCATAGCCCTTTCCATTGCCCTTTGAGTGACTTTGAGCCTTCTGAATAAAAAATACATACAGCCGACATAAACTTTCTTCTTTTTTCTCTGAAGTAAAACAAAAAACAAAATCAAAATTATGATTACGTTGCCCTTGTATTAAAATCATGTCGTCGAACCTTTCGGCCTATAAGCTTCTTTACCATAATAATCGTATTCGAACTAAATGAAGATCGAAATCGTAATCTAGATGTAAATATCGCTGAACTTGCTTCAAACATGTCTAAGATAGGCTTAGGCTGGTCTAAGTTGTTTTACAACCGATGAATACTAAGTTCTTTACATAAATATTATCGAATGTTCGAGACTTTGAGAGTTGGCTTAATGTTACTTTGTTTTTGTGTATTTGCTGATCGCGAAATTATTTATGTTGAGGTTGCAATTTGTTAGAATCAAAACCTTTTTTACCCGACTACGTTAAAAGAGGGTTATGTTTTTCGAATATATAATAATAATATTCTAAAACTATCACACAACGCCATCTTGTCTCAAGCTAAGCAGAGCTTGTGTTATGACTCGGCAGGCGGTTGCCTCCTGCGAAGCATTAATGCTAGCAAAGGAGGCGGCCGATCGCGTGAGGCTACGGTCTTCACGCCCCAATCGCCGCCGGGATTCCGATCCCGATTTCCGGCCACCGTAGGCGCGGGCTTGCGGATGGTTAGCAAGGGGTGGCTCGCCGACCGACCGTCTGGTAGCCGTCCGGACCGAGCCCAAGTCGACGACGGCGTGTACTGTTCCACGCGCGTCTCAGGGAGATGTCAGCAAATCGTAGGGGTCCAGCAGGGTCGAAGCCTACTGGAGCCACGGGTATTTATTTATTTACTTTATAATTTATGTACAAACATAAATACGAAAGACGATACATTCTTATAAAAATTGTATAAAGGTACTGTGAAAGTGAAACTCGGAGCCCTGGGAGCCTTAGTCAGTAAAAGTTCGACACTATCTCCCGCTACGCCCAAGAGCGAGATTTGTCATAAGATGATTTTCCAACCTAAAAAAGAGTTACATATTTCTAAATACATACATTTTATAGATAAATTACACCCAGACACAGAACAAATTTTAATGATCATGCTCATCACACAAAGATTTGTCCTGGTTGGGAATCGATTCCACGACTTCCGGCATAGCAGTCAGGGGCACTAACCACTAGACCAACAGGCCAATCAAAAAAGTGTATGTATTTTTTATTACTTTAACTCGCCCAAGAACCGAAATGGCTCATGGTATTTTAGCATGAGAGGTATTATTAGGTTTATCTCAGTTGTGACAGTGACATTGGATATGTTACCGGCCAAATCCGATTTTAGGATAATCTAGTTTCCTAGGCCAAACCAGTTCTCCTTACACAGGCTTCTATTTCTGGCTGGTAATAAAGTAAATAACCAACCAGAAAATAGTAATAGAATTCTAACCTAACCTATTCGTGTCGGGGTGCCCTAATATTCACGTCGCTATGATTAAGTTTTAGAAATTAGTGTTCTAAATCTATACTTATAATAAATCTGTAGAAGTAAAAATTCTGTACATTGAAAATATCAAAAAATAAATGGCAGGGGGTGTTACTAGACCGACACCGAACCTAAAAATGTGATTAAAAAAATATTTTTGTCTGTCTGTCTGTTTGTTCAGGCATCACGCAAAAACTACCGGTTCGATTACGATGAAACTTGGTATAATTATTTTTTATTATCCTGGGCACCACACTGGGTACTTTTTATCCCGGAAAAGTATATACAATAAAAAACAAACTTGATTTTGCGGTTCGATCCCTAGACCCGATTACTGTACCAACTGTAAATAATAAGTTTGTCGTAGGTTACGTCACCCGCAGTGGAGTTCACTAAGGGCGCTGCACACGGCTAAGATACTGCAATATTTTATCTTTAGATACAATATCGCTCGCCATACAATTCAATGGGCATATTAATTATCTTCATCGTGTGTGATAGTACACACGATGAAGATAATTAATAATATTTCATATTTACGTATCTCAAAAAACCTAATAAAACCATTTTCGACTTCTACGCAGACGAAGTCGCGGGCAAAAGCTAGTCATTAATAATTGTGTACACTACCAAACAGGTTTTGTAATGGGGATATTTTTAACAGTGTATCAAACATTTTATTTATTACTAAGAACCCTAATTTTACAGCAAATATTATTCGACTTTTTAAACGACTTCAAAAAGAAGGAGATTCTATGTTTGGCTGAATGTTTTTTTTTTACCAACTATTAAGAGACTTAGAGCACCCCGATTCGAACAAGTTAGGTTAGAAGGGGATGACACAGACCTCGGCATTGCATATATAGCATAGTCGGCCTTATATTGTTCCCACTGTTGGGACTCAGGCCTTCTCTCTAGAAGAGAAAATGGGCCGTAATCCACGCGAGCCCAGTGCAGGTTGGTGCATGTCGCATGTCTTCGAATGTTTGGTTTTAGGACATGCCAGTTTCCTCACGATCTTTTCGTTCACCGTTTTAAGAGCAGTGGTGATGAAATAAATTACACAAAGTAATGCGCCCGGCTGGGTTTGAACCCACGACCACAATTCGTAAGTCGGAGTCGTTACCACTCGGCCACCACTGCTCCTCCTTTTTAACAGTGCACCAAACATTTTATTCAACACTAAAAATACGAATTGTACAGCAAATATTATTCGACTTTTTAACCGACTTCAAAAAGAGGGAGGTTCTATGTTCGGCTGCTTCATAGTAATTTTTTTAACCCACCCAAAACGATCATGCTGGCTCTTTGCTCACTTTACGCTCCGGACCAACTGCGGGAGTCGCACACCTGTGCGATACGGTGTCTGTTCGTTGCCTCTCCGTCACGTACTGTAACGGCTTGATATGGGCATATACAGCCCTGGCCCTCAATCTGCTGAACGCTCCGATTTCTAAGGAACCTAAAATCGACATATTTTTTTATAGCAGTAAATAAATGTTAAATGTTTGTATCAATTTTTTTACTTCATAGATTATTAGTTTGTTGGCTTGCTATACGCTTTGGTGCATACTGTAAGTATAGCAGGCAATTAGCATATAGCATAGCACAGCATAATCAACCTTTTAATGGTCACACTGCCGGGACTCAGGTCTCTTCTCTAGGAGAGGGAATGGGCCGAAATCATACCGGTTTCCTCACGATGTTTTCCTGCACCGTTTTGAGAGCAGTGGTGATGAAATAAATTACACAAAGTAATGCGCCTGGCTGAGACTCGTAAGACGGGGCCGTTACCACTCGGTTACCACTGCTCTCAATATGTTACTAAGAATATAATAAGACTTCAGTCTTAGTAACAACAAAGTTAATTTCTGATTGCTACTATTTCCTAAAGAGATGAAAACTTGACCCTAATATAGTGTTATTGTTTTAGTTCGCAAAGATATCAAGTGCTTGGTTAAGTTTCAATTGCTTCTAAAGAAACCTTTTGAACGTAATCGTCTGAAAATTATTCAAGTAATTCGTTGATAGCTTCTTTAAGTCAATAGTCTAAAACGGGTAAAAGGATAAAAGAAAATAACCTTTTAAACGCCTACGTCTGATATATTCGACAAACACTCTCGCATTTATTCCACCAGGGTCGCACTGACCCCTCCTTGAGGCGTGGTTGGAATTTCCTCGCGGCGTTCTCACCGGTTCGGGAAGTTCCTGCACCGGATTCGTGCGGAAGACATGGTGGAGGTGTGCCCCGCGAGGCAGAGCAACGCCATGTCCTCGTGGTGACAATCAACGGCGGCGATCTCTCGCGCTGGGCCTTGGTTTAGGCCATGATCCGGAGCGAAGAGGAGTGACAAGCGCGCAAGCAATTTCTGCGAAGCAGTAATGCTAGCAAAGGAGGCGGCCCATCGCGTGAGGCAACGGCCATTACGCTCCAACCGCCGCCGGGATTCCTATCCCGATTTCCGGCCACCGTAGGCGCGGGCTTGCGGATGGCGAGCATTGGGTAGCTCGCTGTTCGACCGTCCGGTAACCGTCTGGACCGAGCCCAAGTCGTCAACGGCGCGTACTGTTTCTCGCGCGTCTCAAGGAGATGTCAGCAACTGTAGGGGCCCAGCAGGGTCGAAGCCTAAGGGTCTGATTCTGAAAGGAAGACTCGGCCCCGGTACGAAAGGCGACGAAGGAACAGGGGTAGGTTTTTAGTCAGTAAAAGTCTAAAATTATCTCTCGCTCCGCCCAAGAGCGGGGGATGTCATAAGATGATTTTCCCACCGAAAAAAAAACAAAATCTAAATAATAAGGTAATTAATAAGTGGTAATTTAAGTTGTAACATTATCACAATATATTACCGAGAGTATAATAAGACATCAGTCTTAGTAAAAACAAAGTTAATTTCCCATTGATTCTATATCATAAAGAAATGAAAACTTGACCCCAATATCGATGACTTCTGCATAAAGAAGTTATCACGTTATCAAAATATCTTCAAAAAACTTATGTATAGTTAGGGTCAGAAGTGCAGTAGCACTCAACCAATGCTAAAGTATCTAAAACTTCATTGTGCTAAAACTTTAATAGTCCACAACTACTTCACTAAATAGTTTAGATTCAATTCTAAAAATTACATTAGTTGAGAACCATTATCTATATATATATCGTGGCCAGATCTTAGAATTGATCAATTCATGAAATGGCCAACTAAAACTGGCCAGATCATTTAAACAATAAAATTTGATGATATGTAAATCCTTTGTCCCGTTTGGCCATATCATTGATGTAGCATTTCTATGATGATAAAAGGTCTAAAGAAAGTAAGCCTAATAAGGATTGACATATCATCAAACTTTAACGTTTAAAACGATCTGGCCAGTTTTATTTTACCGTATCATGAAGTGATCAATTTCTAATATCTGGTCACGACATATATAAAAGAAGACAGTGAATGGCTGACATATCAACGCACAACCGAAATTACTGGGAATAGAATCGTAAAATTTTGCACAAGGCTTACTTTTATGACGTAGGCGAACACTAAGAGAGGATTTTCTAGAACTCACCTCCTAAGAGGATGAAACAGGGGTTCAAAGTATGTATGGAGAAACTTACTTGCGGTTGAAGCCGCTGGCAGAAACTAGTACATAATATTTAGTCGGCTATAAAAAATCTCTGTCAATATTTGACAAAATCATTGAACTTTATTAAATAAGTTAGCTTTTGCCCGTGGCTTCGCCCGCGTACCTAAAATATAGCCTAAGTCACTCAGGAATAAAGCAGCTTTCTATCGGTAAAAAAAAATTAGCAATTGGATCATTACTTACAGAGATTAGCATAGCATAGCATAGTCGGCCTTATAATGTTCCCACTGTTGGGACTCAGGCCTCCTCTCTATGAGAGGGAATGGGCCGTCCACCACGCGGGCCCAGTGCGGGTTGGTGGATGTCACATGTCTTCGAATTTTTGGTTCTAGAACATGCCGGTTTCCTCACGATGTTTTCCTTCACCGTTTTGAGAGCAGTGGTAATGAAATAAATTAGACAAAGTAATGCGCCTGGTTGGGTTTGAACCCGCGACCTACAACTCGTAAGTCAGGGCCGTTACCACTCGGCCACCACTGCTCAGGGCTTACAAAGATTACCTCATACAAACAAAAAACAAACTTTACCTTTTTATATTATTAGTGTAAATATCACAATCACGATAAATAAATTTTAAGCTGTAATAAAATATTATTAAATTGCAGTAGAATTATTTTATAAACGAAACGAAACTACAATTTATATTTCACAGCAAGCTTTGTGTGTTTAAAATTAAGTAGTTATTAATTAACTCAAAGTGTTTTCTCACTCGCAGTCCGGAATTAAATAATAAAATTAAAATGATGAAATTTTATTTTAAATTCAGTTTATATCAAAATTGTTTATGACGTTGACAATAATTAATTATATAATTTGATATTATGTTTCTTTTCAAAGTTATTATTACTTTTGAAGTTAGTTTTGATGTCAATGAATCGATTGATTTCAATCTCATACTTTGTTTATGATTGCTAACTTTGAGTCGATCAAATTCAACTTAAGAACTGTAACTGATTGATTATAAATTGCGATTGTGAATCCAAAACAAATTTTATTTTTATTGGCATGTAAATAATGTAAAATATTGAAACCATTCATTTGTTTAATATTAATTGAAGGTGACATTTAAATATTGTAACCAGTGTCATTGTGACTAGCAATGTATTTTATTTAATTAGAAAATTACATATGAATATTGTAACCAGTGTCATTGTGACTAGCAATGTATTTTATTTAATTAGAAAATTACATATGAATATTGTAACCAGTGTAATTTTTTTTTTATTATTTTATAAGTATTGGGAGCAGTGGTGGCCGAGTGGTAACGGCCCCGACTTACAAGTTGTAGGTCGAGGGTTCAAATCCAGCCAGGCGCTTAACTTTGTGTTATTTATTTCAACACCACTGCTCTCAAAACGGTGAAGGAAAACATCGTGAGGAAACCGGCATGTCCTAGAACCAAAAATAAGAAGACTTGTGACATCCACCAACCCGCACTGGGCCCGCGTGGTGGATTACGGCCCATTCCCTCTCCTAGAGAGGAGGCCTGAGTCCCAGCAGTGGGAACATTATAAGGCCGACTATGCTATGCTATAAGTATTGTACAAACCATGAGTATATTACAGTGATATATAAATAATTATAAGAACGGACTATATATCTGTAACCAGCAATAAACCAAAAAATTTGAATTTAAAGAATTATTTTTTGGCAAACTGAATTTGTTTTAATACACACTAGTGATCTGCCCCGGCTTCGTTCGAGTGCAAATTATACACAAAAATCTTCACTCTTTATTGCTTGTTTTACAAGACAAAAAAAACTGAACAAGTGCGAGTCGGACTCGTGCACTGAGGGTTCCGTACAAACTTATCTAGTAAATAGTTAAATTATCGAGTCTCGAAGAAATTTCCAAATAGTGACTTAACAACAAATTTATAGTTATCAGATTTATTAGGGATAAATCTGATAACTATAAATTTGTTGTTAAGTTGTTACTTGTGCTTATGCTTTGCTTTATACCAAATTTCAGGATTCTAGCTCAACGGGAAGTACACTATAACACTATAAGTATTAATTAATTTCCGAGCAAGTGTCAAAATATGCTGCTAAACAGAGCATAAAAGACTGTATCTTTAGACTGCGTTGACTTAGAAGTATAATTTTTTCACTGCTGCTTGGGGTAGTAAACTTGAGTATTTTGTATTAATTTCAGCTTCATACCTTATCGTGTTCCTGAGAAAAAGTGCCTTAACAGACGGATAGATGGACCACAAAGTGATCCTATAAGAGTTCCATTTTTACCGACTTAGGTACATCATGATCATCATTATTGACTTGACTGGCTTGTTGGTCTAGTGTTTAGTGGCCTTGACTGCTATGCCAGATGTCGTGGATTCGATTCCCACCCAGTACAAATGTTTATGTGATGAGCACAATCATTTGTTCTGTGTCTGACAGTAATTTATCTATAACATGTATATATTTAGAAATACATAAGTATGTTTATCAGTTGACTAGTACTCATAACACAAGCTTAGCTTAACTTGAGACTAGACGACGATGTGTGATAGTTGTTGAATATTATATATTACCTATATTATTATTTTAGCCGAAAGACGTCCACTGTTGGATATAGACCTTCCCTAAGTGTTGCCATAACGAACGCTCCTGTGCGCCTCAAATTCATCGGATTCCCGTGACCTTCACCAGGTCATCGGACTTAGGTACAGAACCCTAAAAACGGGACTATATCTTAAGGTAAGTACACCGAAAATTTTGTTTTAAAGTCTACTAGTTCACAATCATTAAAATGGTCAAGTAAATATGAAAACGTAAGAGTTCTGAGAACATCTAACATCGAACCAAGAATTGCTTCCATGTTAGATTTTTTCAGAATTATTAAAGTCTTAATTGGCGGGCTGACCTTTGAAAACTTTGTGAAGGTAACCTGCAAATAGTCCTTAAGAATTAAGAAGGATTTTTACTTATTTAGAACTTTTTATTTCTATTGCTGTTTTGCTACCAGCAGTTTCTCTCGATTGAAACTAGAAAATATATAGCCTATGTCATTCTAATAAATCAATAATTGTTTAATATCGGTGCAGTAGGAAAAAGTCACTAGCTCCTGAAATACAGGCACCTAACCTAGCTCAGGAGTCACAACAGTAAAACGTACCATAATTTAGTTTTTTTTTTAAGTTCCGTAATTGAATCGTCATATTTGTGATTCCGTAATTTTAGAGGAGGTATTATCAACTCTATGTCACTTACTTCCTCCAAGTTTATCAATAATTGTTTAATATCGGTGCTCAGATGTCAGGGCTTCACTTACTTGTAACCCAGTATTTTGCTAAAAAAGAATTTTGAATTTTTTTTTTTGAAATGCGTTGGATGAAAAGACAAGCTTTTAAACCATATTCACATGATATAGACGAGTGGGGAAGGGCCCTGTGAATCTTGGAGATTGAACCTTTTATTAAATTAAAGAGCTTTGTATAAATCTTACAGTTTCAGAACCTGTGCAACGGTCGAACGGCGAGCAAGGAATAGCCCCCCGTCCGACCGTCTGGTAACCGTCTGGACCGAGCCCAAGTCGTCGACGACGCATATTGTTCAACGCGCGCCTCAGGGAGATGTCAGCAAATCGTAGGGGCCCAGCAGGGTCGAAGCCTACTGGGGCCACGGTTACTGTGAAAACGAAACCTGTGGCCCTGAGACGAAGGCAACGAAGGAACAGGAGTGGGTTTTTAGTGAGTAAAAGTTTGACACTATCTCTCGCTCCACCCTAGAGCGGGATTTGTCATAAGATGATTTTCCCACCCAATAAAAAAAAAACCTACGCAACGGTAAAACGTAATTTTTCAATACCATATTTTTTTTTTTTAAGTTCTGTAATTTAATCGTCATATTTGTGATTCCGTGATTTTAGAGGAGGTATTGTCAACTCTATGTCACTTACTTCCTCGAAGTTTAGGTAAATATTTTTTGCCAACTTCGATCTCTGGTTATTCGTTAGCCACGAGTTCCTACACTAATGCAGACATACCTTAAAAAGTAAAATCTGACACTATCTCCCGCCCCAGCCAAGAGCGGGGGATGTCATAAGATGATTTTCCCAACGGAAAAAAAAACACTAAAAAGTAAAATCTTTCAAACAGTAAAAAATATTTACAAATAAATACAGTGTTAATTTGTATGTATGTATCTAAGTATATATTTATTATTGTATTTATTTTCTATTTCTTTACCGTTAAGTTGCACCTACCATGTTTTCTTTCTGCACCACCCTAAGGTCGACTGGTAGAAAATGCCTAAGGTATTAAGTCTGCCTTTGTACAGTGTTTATTACTAGTGCATAAAGTTTTAATAAATAAATAATAAAATCTCGAAATCACTTTTTCGTGGAATTCGGGCAAACAGGCTGTTTGCTAATTTGATTTAATTTGAAATCGCTGTTCACTTTGAAGATGAAAATTATGAGATAAACCTAATAAACAAATTAAAAAAATATTTAAGTGTTTTCTTTTTTTGAAGATGTGTTTAGATCAAAATTATTTATACCCGACTACGGCAAAGCCAAAGGAGGGTTATTTTTTTATCTCTATTACATCAAGCTTATATTGAAAAGGCGAACGATTTTATGTCTTTGTATGTTTATGTTAATTTTTTTTTCTCTTTAGATAGTAATAATAATATTATTTCACAATTATCACACAACGCCATCTAGTTCCAAACTAAGCAGAGCTTGTGCTATGAGTACTAGATAACTGATAAACAAACTTATATATCGGCAGTGAAGTTTTTACAGTACGGAAGTCAAAAACGGCTACTTTAAAGGAGAGAGAGAGAAAAAACTATACTAACTTAGCTTTCAATGTAAAATTCTTGGCATAGAACAATTATACTGTCGGTTACTCTAAAATGAGGAGATTTGATGCTAATAACTGAAATACAAGCTAGGAATAGTTAGGTTACAGAATAAAGCTCGATTCATTTGTTACTTTACAAAAATATTGCCAAATATATGTATATTAATTTGTTATTGTTGTTATTTTATAATAATATGTTATATATATATATATATTTTGTTTTATTTTTATTAGACATATTATTAAGTAATAATTTATAACATCGATTTATATATTTTTTGACATATACCTAATTTTGTAACTTTAATGACATCGATTTGTTTTTTTTTTTTTTGACAAATTGTAATTTATTTGACATATCACACGTAATCATTAATGACATTAATTTTTATCCAAACTGTTATAAATGTAATCAGGATATTATTCTAATATTATAAAGTCGAAAGTTTGTGTTTGTATACGAGTATGTATGTATATTACTTCTTCACTCTCAAACGGCTGAACGGACGTGCTAAATGAATTTGGGAATACAGTAGACCATATCCTGGAATAACAGATAGATTTTTTTTTATCGTGGGTGTATTTATTTAAACTTCATGCAACACAAAGATACAAAGGCGGACTTAATGCCTTAGGCATTCTCTACAAGTCAACCAAGGGTAGTGAAGAGAAAACATGGTAGGTGCATAAAAAAAAAGAAAATATTAATAGGAAAACAAGGGATCAAATGTATATATTATATATATTTAAAAAAAATAAACATACATAAATATTTAATATAATACATAAATATATATTATTTATATAAGGAAAAATGAAAGGATTTTTGAGACTACTTCGCTATTTGTGTAGAAAATAAAGCCGCAACTTCCTCTTAAATGCATATTGACTGGTGGCCGTCCTGATGTCAAGAGGAAGCGCATTCCACAGAAGTATGGACTGTATATAAAAGGAAGAATGAACAAATTCAGAAGTATGAGAAGGACAAAGCAGTAGAAGATTGTTAGAAGAACGCAGATTCTTAGCATGGGAAGAACATAGATATTGAAAGTGTGAGTGTGTGTGTGAGTGTGTTTGTGTGTATGTTTCCTTGGGGCAATGTTCTGCTTTCACGTAAGCGAAGCCGCAGGAAGAAGGTAGTAATTATAATTCTAATGCAACTAACATTTCTCTAAATGGGTGAGATTTGAGTAGCATGTTTCAAATCCAATTATTTTAAATATGTTCGTGGGGTTCCAAATTGCATTCGCTCTCTGTGCGTCGCTGCATGATATTATGTTGCATTACGGTATTAACAGTATTGCAATATTCATGAATTTGTTAATATCCGGTTTCTATGCGAAGTAGCTGCTCGTCAAATTTACGAATTGTATTTCTACGATCACACCGATCACATTAAACTATCTCACCTGGACCTCAACTCTGCGATTACAATAGTGTCAGAATGGTCTATCATTGACTTCATAATTGTTGATTTTGACCAAGTTTGGTAATCTACTAATATAATGGCGTCATTAACTTTCCAATGGTAAAGCATTGACACTCCATTGAAACAAATTGCATAGAATGGTAATCATAATGACAAATTAATATTTAACGAATGCGGATAACTGCCAAAATTTTGACAAATCCTTTGATCAGTGACCTACCATTAGAACGTCATTGTGCAGTCATTGCTTTTAATTTGTTTCGAAACAGCTCCATATTGTCATTCTGCCACCAGATCATTGATCGATCAATGATCGACCATTATGTATTATCAGATAACGAACTTTTAGCAAAATGACAATGGGATCGTGTTAGAATGACGAATTTATAAAAATAGCAGACTTGGGCCCTTGATGGTAAGCGATGATGTGAGAAGTAATCTATTCACTCTTGACTTAAAGACAACACAGACTCTAGCAGGGAATTCCACTCCTTAGGTGTATGCCTAATAAATGTATTCCCAAAACGCTTTGTACGTATGGCTGGGACGAATCATATGAAAGAAAGTTTATACAGACGAACTTTCGAGTTCGTGTCGAAATTTTCAACTTTGGGTGTAAGTTTATATCTCCTTCACGCTAGAAAAAGTTGTATAGATTTAATAGAACTAGAAAGTGTGAGTACCGAAATAATAATCAAAATGATACAATCAATACATTTTTATTTTAAAAAAAGTATCATAGCATAAACTCCAAACCAATCAAATGTAAAATACTTCGTAAAACATAAATAGTTAAATAATAAAATGACATTATGGTTTTTATTTTTAGTTTTCATACTAATATATTTAAAAAAAAATACAATTGAATTCATGCAAAAAAAAACCCTTAAAGAGTGCGTTTTCATAAGTACGATAAATATATATACTGAGGTTTCTGGTTTTGTTTCTTCGTTACTTAAGCCCTAAGTTAAATCTAAGTAGCAGGCCTACAGAAGTCTTCTCGTCTGATTATAATTTAGGTGTCTTTAAGGCTAGACGGAATAGGCTATTAATAAATTAGTGCGCTTCACTATACTAACGCAATATACCATACGGAACTCTCATTCATATGTATACGGCTCTTGCAGAGTCAATAGTTTCCTAAGGAGTTACCAGATATGGACGCACATTTAAAACTTACCTCAATAAAATTCATAACTTGCAAACCCGTATACTGAAACTCGTAGTACCAAAATATGGGAAAAATAAATACCGAGACAATTATATTGGGTTCTTTAAACACTGCAAAGTATTGCCTGTTCAAGCGCACACTGAGTATCTATCCCTCATTTAACATTTTGATAATATTGATATTCAAATACCACTGAAATATGACGTGAACACATGAAGCAGGCTTAATCTAAGCTACTTCAAGTGCCACGCAAAAATAACTTTTATGGCAGGCCTACAGCTACTTAATACCCAATCTAATAAATCAGATACTAGATGCGCATTTAATGACAAAAATATAAAGCGTAAGTTAAAGGAGCACTATATTTAGTTAATTGGACCTTGACAGTTTATAGCGCGTTGGCCAATTGTCAGGTTGTGGCACGCTGAGACAGAGCCCAGGGGTCTAATTGTGTGCCTTTTTCTAAATTTAAGGACAACCTTTGTTTTTTTTTTATAAATAAATAATCAGCAATTGCATCACTGCGTACTGCAGAATGTTTACCAATTCAAAAACATAGTCTGCAAGTTTTATAGTGAGGTACCTAAACAATATGATCATTATAAATGTGCCTAAAAAATGTATACAGTTCCCTCGATATCTCCAAAATCCCATCATCAGGTCCTGACTTGATGACCAATGGCCATCAAACCGCCTAGAAAGTATAACATTTTAAACAAAAAAAATAATTTTCTAATTCGATCCAGACGTTTTTGAGTAATCAAGAAACATAAAAAAAATAAGTGAATAGATAATCCGGCGAATTGAGAATCTCTTCCTGTATTGAAATCGAGCAAAAACAAAATGTTTATTAATAGCTTAAATATACTATGTTGTTTATAACTCCATAGTGAATATTAATTTCCATCAAATACGTATATTTTTGAATGATATTTATCATAACGATTTGACAAAGTTGTTAAGAAATCATGCTATTTTCAATCTCTCAAATCAATCACAAAGCTCTCTGAAATACAAGATCTCTTGTATTTGCCAATAATTTTATTCTCCCCTAAAGATCAAAACGCTCTTATGCGGAAAAAGAACAATCGTCAATCATTTTGTTGCGTGTCTGATATGTCGCATCATTAATTCGAAAACCGCTAATACAAAAACCTATTTAGGAAAAAAACATTTATTTGTGACTCGTACAGAACAAACAAAATTAAAAAAATATATATATTTGTCAATCTATTAATTCTTTTTTTAAATTAAAGTTAAACATTAAAAAGAAATAAAACACCTTTGTGAGGTCAAAAAGGCTCCTATTCGGGCATAATTAAATTGCGTTATTAAAATAAAAAGAAATATCGATGCAATTTTAATTAATTTTCTATAATGTTGTTAATCTTTAACATTTAACGTACATTTTTTTCTTAGGTTAGCAAAAACCACTAATTATATCTGAAAATGAAGTAAAAATAACCTATTCTGAAATTAAAATTCTAAATTATTTATATTCTTGCTCATTTATAAATTATACTTGCTATTACGTTTTATTCCAACTGAAATATTAAGCGATAATAATTTGCACACTTCATTACTAATAATCAATTTATTAACACCATAATAATCTATGTATGTATATTTCTAATATCATAATTATACACTTTCAAAATCAATCACTTAATCGAGGCAATTTATTTTTAGGCTAAAATTACGCAACGGCCACGCGGTTTGAGGAATATATATGTACCAAAATTTTGTTTTATCATATTAAAGTAAATTATAGAAAGGTGTTAGCATAATGATAAGTAAATTTATGAAGCAAAAATACCGAAAAATAATATTATTAATCAACATGTTAAAAGTTAATTAACTAGACACAGAATACTTCAAATAGTTTCGAAACTTTACGCGGTTCCTGATTATGTAACTTTAGAACTTCAATTTTAGTGATGAAACTCTTCCTCAAAAACCTCACAATATTTTGTAATTAAGTAACCAATAAACATTGATATTTTATAACAAAATAAGGTAATAAAAACTTACCTAATAACACTTTAAACACATCACTATATCACACAATATTTTTTTCTCAATATTTTTTGACACACACTTAACGGACACACATTATTTTATTTAAATACTTTCGTTCGAATGTCACTTCACTGCATTTTTTTATACTACGCGCGAAAAGGGAAGGAAAACGGGGCAAAGGCGTGCGGCCTGACACGGTACGCGAATGGATCTACCCCCCACCGAGTAAGCCTTTGCGATAAGCACGCATGCGCCATCTTTCAGTTCAGTCTGAAACTCAGTTTTTACATACATATTTGTTGATAAAATTGTATAATGTTAAATTATAGAGAAATATACACAAAAATTGTATAATATGTATATGTGAAAAATAAATCTCAAGTGGGAGTTGTAGAAACTCTCTCGATATATTTTTTTATGTTTAGATTTTTGGAAATAGGTTCAAAATTATATTTTGAGAGCTTAAATGGATTTTATAGTTTCTAATAAACTTTTGGAACTATATGTTACTCAAAAAAACATGCTTTAACTAAAATATGATTTTCTTATACAAAATAATAGATGACCTTGAATTTTTTCGCCACGGTCAGTACTTAGTAGTTTAATAGAGCAAGTTACTTTTGAAGCTCTGAAAGCATTCAGTGGTTTATTTGAATTAAGATTTAATTAGATTTTAGATGAAGCCTAATTTTGCAGATATTTGAAGCCAAATATGATTTTAGAACTTGTTTAGATAGGCTCTGTCAGAGTTCAACAGATTTTTGTTAATTATTTTGTGATAATAGCATCGCGTTCCATGAAAGGTGTCTAAGGGGCGTTTGTGAGTTGGATTCGGTGCTTTGTATGCTTTTCTAATGCTCCAGGGTTCAGGCTCCTGGATAAATAAATATCGATCTTTTTATACATTGCTGAAATTTATAAAAAGCACTGAACGTGGTGTGTGGAAACAATTTTGTAACATTGTATTTCACTTTTTATTTTTAGGCATTAATAGTAATAATAGTAGGTAGTGAAGTAGGATTGTGTTACAACCGCTCTTACGCGATTATGACGTTATTACACATTTTTCATTAGATATTTTGACACATTTTTCATTGGATATTACCTAGGCTTCTTTTGAAATCAATTTATAAATTGGTGTAAAAGTAATCCAGTAAAGACCTCTGAAAATTTGCTATTTTGAATGAACTTTGACGATTCATCATTTATTCAAAAAT
The DNA here is from genome assembly GCA_949316375.1 of Mythimna vitellina. Classification (NCBI taxonomy): domain Eukaryota; kingdom Metazoa; phylum Arthropoda; class Insecta; order Lepidoptera; family Noctuidae; genus Mythimna; species Mythimna vitellina. The sequence continues at coordinate 2,697,966 of OX438708.1, forward strand.
TTAAAAAGTCAAAAAATATAACCATATAAGCCTTGCAAATTTAATCAAGATTCTGAATGGTGTCAATTTTTTTCAAAAACTTTTAAATGTTAAAAAAAAACACGTATTTCCTGGAAAAAGTTTTGTAAAATATTTGAGAAATTCACGGAATTACCGATTGCTAACAGAGTTTTCAGGCGCCATCTCTCTTTTTTTGCGTTACCTTTTCGTCAAACATCGCGTTGGATTGCGTTAGATGAAGTACCAAGCTTTAAATCATGCTCGATGTTGACGATAGGCGAGTGAAAAAGAGCCCTCTTAAGTATCCAAAATACGTAAAACGTACATATTTTTTTAATTGAAAGGATTTCCTATGTCATACACTCAAAACGTTTTGATAACACTTCCACCTTACGTACAGCTGAGAGTGGAATTCCCTGCTGGAATCGGGGATTTACTTCGTGGCTTACGAGCTTCATCGCCGACCATATTATGGTTGAACTGAGTAGGGCTGATGCATGCGTCATGCTCGTGAACGGGTGCCGTCAGTTGAGACTGGTCATCTCTTAGCTGCCAGTGGCTTAATTCAATTTCTATTTTTTAATTAGTTTTTTATTATTATTACTTATCTACATTGTGCTCACATATTAGAAGCGACAAGAATTATGTAACCAAGATTTATGTAACTCATAATGTGATTTAACAGCGTGTCCATGGAGTTTATTGCACGTTTTTCTCAATAGAGATCTACGCTTTAGAACGTGCAATTTAGCTTCACTTGTTTTTTTTTTACTGACCGACATTTAGACAATTTAAATGTGCCTGTAATTGGTCTATTTGAAATAAACGTTTCTGATTTCTGAATCCATCATCGCTTACTATTAGGTGAAATGGTTAAGCGTGAACTTATAAAGAATAAAAAATATATTTAAAAAAATCAACAATCTAAAATATAAACTTACTAGCTATCCATCCCAGCTTTGAATGGGTGTTAAAAAGCTTAGAAATTCTTGATTTTTCTCTACTAGTACACTCAACCTTCCTAATGTATCACTCTATCTATTGGTGAAAACCCCATGAAAACCCGGTTAGTAGTTTGTTGTAATGTTACCGATGTCGTGATAAGACTTGTCATACTGTATGGATCAGAATGTTGGGCTGTGAAAAAGACGGATGAAAAAGATTGCATGTAGCGGATATGAGAATGTTGCGATGGATGTGTGGTGTGACGAGAATGGATAAAGTAAGAAATGAATATATTAGAGGAAGTTTGAAAGTGGCGCCAGTGACTGAAAAGTTAAAGGGGAATCGTTTGTCTTGGTATGGTCATGTAAAGAGGAGAGATGAAACGCATGTTACTAAAAGAGTTATGAGAGGGAGAGGGAGGCCAAAGAACAGATGGATGGATTGAATGATGTGAACAGTGATATGAAAGAAAAGGAAGTTAGTGATAGTATGACGGTTGACAGGATAGAATGGAAGAAAAAAACGTGTTGCGACGACCCCAAATAAGATGGGACAAGGGCAGGAAGATGATGATGATGATGTTACCGATGTCGAATGTTAAATTGTATCATAAATTTTATGGACTGTTTTGTCTGAATTATTTTTTTAATTTTTTTATTTATTTATTTATAAAAAATAAAATAAAATAAAGTAAAATGGAACTTAGTGAAACAAATTGGAAATAAGTACAATTAAAAAACACATAATAAATAATTAATTAAGTAGAAACAATATAAAGTAGTATAATAACCTTGTAAATCAATATTAAAATCAAAATAAATATTAAAATATGAAGAAAGGAAATGAATTGTATTGTAAGTATAAAATTGTACAAAATAAATGTATTTGCAGCTGCTTTACATAAACAATACTAAGTAATCAAAATAGGCAATTCTAAATTAGTATAGCTGCATGATAATTATATTACAAATATACTACTAAATTATTGCATGAATGAATTATGAAACCATTATAAATTATAAATGAAATGTAATTATTTATATTATCAGTAATAAAGGCAATTTGAATATGTCTAACAATAGACGTCTTTCGGCTGAAAATGATGATGATGATAATGATCGCGAACATACAGACGCAGTGGAGGACTTTGGTTTTAGGATATTGAAAAATGCAATATTGGATTTTTTAAACAAAGAATATGTATAAAAAATTAACATTACATTTAACATTGCAATTTTAGATAAGTAGTTAACAGTGTAGAAAACAAAAAAGATACTTAACCAAAACTGTATTTTTTACTCTTATCAACTAACATCGCCATTTTATTTTAATAAAAGCACACACATTCCGCTGTCGTTTAAAGAAAACACATGACCCTCTTTGGCTAGCTTCTGTTCAGCAAAGAAAGAACTCCAAATGATATATTCAGCAATTTGTCACTCGGACCTTGTCAGGATATGCTGCAAGCTTAAATTATGGATATAAGTCTGCCGTTCCATGTTCTAAAGCTATTTTGTGGTTTATTGTCTGATATATTTTGATGTACTCTGTAAAAGTAAAAATTTCATTGTTTTTTTTCTGTTTATTGTTTAATAGTTTTACTTTGGGAAAGTTTTTTTTTTTGAAATTAGGGGAAGTTTGAAAGTGTCGCCAGTGACTGAAAAGTTGAAAGGGAATCGTTTGTCTTGGTATGGTCATGTGAAGAGAAGGGATGAAACGCATGTTACTAAAAGAGTTATGAGTTTACATATCTATATGTAAACTGGATGGAGAGGGAGAGGGAGACCAAAGAAAAGATGTATGGATTGTGTGAAGAGTGATATGAAAGAAAAGGAAGTTTGTGATAGCATGACGAGTAACAGGGCAGAGTGGAAGAAAAAAACGTGTTGCGCCGACCCCAAATAACACGGGATAAGGGCAGGAAGATGATGATGTTTAATAGTTTTACTTTTCACTTATTACAGACCATTTGTCTATGATCTACCTTTAAGAGATTTATTTATTTATTTATGTACACACAAACACTTAAAAATGAAAAGAACAAAAGCAGATAAAAGAGCACAAAGGTACCTCTTATTATTTATGTGACAAAGTGAAGGAAGGAAGCTCGCTCTCAACAAGTTACATCAAAATAAATAAAATAATGATATCGGGAACGAATCAGGAATTAAAATATCCGCAGGAGAACCAAAGTAACTGACATAGCACGAAAAACCGCCAAACTTAAGTGCCAATGGGCAGGACATTGCTCGCAGAACGGATAGCCGTAGCGTTGGAAGGCCTCCTACAAGGTGGACCGATGACTTGGTAACGGTTGCGGGAGTCCGATGGATGCGAGACGCACAGGATCGTTCATTGTGGCAACACTTGGGGGAGGCCTGTGTCTAGCTGTGGACGTCTTTCGGCTGAAATGATTATGATGATGAAATAAAATTAAAAAAAATACTTTAATCTTAAGATGTGATGTCACCAGTAATACAATGTTTGTTCAAGCTAAATTTACATAAAATAAATAATTAAGTACATTAACGTGTGTGAATGTGACGTCTTTTTGTTAATAATAAAAAGGGGTGCCGGATTGTTCGTAAGTTACCGCGGCCTTGGAGGGCAAAGGGCAACTGAAGGAACAAAAGTAGGTTTTAGTCAATTATAGTTTGATACTCCTTCTCGCTCCAGACAGAGTGGGAGAAGTAAATTGATGCTATCCTGTTTTGTTTACACCGTCTTTTTTTTTCGGTGGTAAAATCATCCAATGACACCCGCTCTTGGGCGGAGCGCGAGATAGTGTCAGACTTTTACTGACCAAAATTCCACTCCCGTTTCTTCGTTTCGAGCGAAGAGGAGTGGCAGGTAGTCGCCTCCTTTTGCGAAGCAGTAATGCTAGCAAAGGCTCCTGATTTCTAGTCACCGTAGGCGCAGGCTTGTGGATGGCGAGCAATGGGTAACTTGCCGTCTGACCGTCCGGTAATCATCCGGACCGAGCCGGACGAAGGCAAAGAAGGAACATGAGTGGGAGACGCCCTCTCGCCCCGTTCAAGGGCGGGAGATGTCATTAGATGATTTCCCACTTAGAAAAAAAAACCCACTCACCTTAAACCATTTCATAAATTTTCTCAAAATTCCAACTTAAGAATCGTACTTACTAAATATATAGGAAATTAAACCATGGTCCACACCATAGTATCGTATCGCTGTCCTCCCTAAGCCGGGTATTCATCACTGTAGTCGGGACTTATATTTTATGATCGCGTGAAATGCCTTGTCATTTTCACGGTGACGGGACAGGCGAGCGCAAAAGTGAATGTGTTTTAGTTTTATTATTTTTTGTGCTATATAGTTTCTTTTTTGTCCGCTGTCCGTTTTGTTTCAGAGAGTAATTTGAAATGTAATGCTAAGTGTTTTTGTTGTTTGCAGTGTTTTTTTTTTTTGAGCTGAGAAATAATCCAATCACATTTCCTGCCCTAGGGTGGAGTGAGAGGGCATGTGAGTTTTTTACTAACTAAAACCACACCAGTGTCCTTCAGTTGCCCTTTGCGTTCTAGGACCACAGGTTTCCTTTTCAGAAATTCTAAAAAACAACCCCACTAGAGCCATGCTCTAGTGGGGTTGTTTTTAGTGTTAGAATGTTAATTTGCGTTAGCTGCGGATAATAACCAATGGGTAGCTTGCCGTCAAGTACGTAGCCCTTGCCATTCTGCCCTGCTTATTGCAAATGCAATACTTGCAAAATGGCGTGGTTCGGAGATAAACGTAGTAAACATGTTTTTTAATATCTAAACAACAAATCTTAGTTATATAATTTTTAAAATGTACCAAAAGAATAAGAAAATATTATTTTTATGTATACATAAGCCCCTTGAGATGTCACTTTTGCAAAAAAAGTGATAATCCCAAAAATGTCGATTACTGCATTTACAATTAGCAGGGCAGCATTGTCAAGATCAGTTTGGGTCTTAATGTAAACACTGTTTTATGTTATTTTTAATATCTATTTGTTTGCAAATGTTATCTGCCTAGCTTGCTTAAGAGGGTCCTTTTTCACTCACCTATCGTTAACATCGAGCATGGTTTAAAAGCTTGTTATTTTATCTAACGCAATCCAACGCGATGTTTGACGAAAAGGCAATGCGAAAAAAGAGAGGTGACGCCTGAAAACTCTGTTACCATTCGGTAATTCCATGATTTACTGATTAAATCATGCAAAATAGTAAATTTTCAGAGGCTTTCACTGGATTAATTTCACACAAATTTATCCACAAGACACTGTGTTTCCAAAATGAAAATTTCTAGTAACATAGTTAACAATCATTTGCCTAAATTTTTAATGTTTCTCATAATTCTTTTTTGTATGTAAGATAGTTTTAATAAATAGAGACCCAAAACAACTATAAAATATATTAATTTGAGAATTGCATTAAAATTAATTAAATTGAAACTTAAATCTAAATGTCAGTGAGCTAAATTATCTATTTTTTTTAATAAGAAATTAAGTATTTTATTGACATTATTAATATTTTATTGACATTTAGCTTTTTTGTTATTGTATTTAAACTATGATATTAATGTGATGACTTCAAATGTGGAATGTAATTTTATTCGGCATGTCTATTTTTATTTTTTAATACTTAGTATTGTGGTTTTTGAATATTGTATTACTTATTATATTGTTAAATTTTCGACCATTCGACATAAATGAAAATTTGTTAATGAAATGAATAAATAAAAAAGTAAAATTATTATTTTAAATTAATTACTATATCGGCAAGAAAAAAAAAATACGAAAAATAAAAACAATGTTAGCAAGCACTTCTGTTGCCAACTGTACTACTCCTTGACGCGATCGTGACGGCCTCGTAACGAGATTTACGCTTTAAAAGGATAATAACTAAAGTGAAAGCGTATCGTATTATGTTTTGTACTGTTAACTTATTTTAAATTATACGTAGTGTAAATTATAGTAGGAAATGGGTGATAATGGATTAATCTGATTTTAAATTGCGTTAATTCCGGTGTAATTAAAATTGTATCACGTAAAGGCGTTATTTAAATACATCGTTTACCCATAAGAATAATATTGTATTAATAAAACAAGTGATGACAGGAAGCTACGCGGTATCTTCTCGTCCAACATACCACAGTGTCTCAAGACGAAAGTCTATGACCAGTGCGTGTTGCCAGTGATGACATATTTTACTGAAACATGGTCGCTTACAATGGGCCTCATCAGAAGGCTTACAGTCACCCAAAGGGCAATGAAAAGGGCTATGCTCGGAGTTTCCTTGCGTGATCGAATCAGAAATGAAGATATCCGCAGGAGAACCAAGATCGCCGACATAGCCCGAAGAATCGCCAAACTAAAGTGGCAGTGGGCACGGCACATTGCTCGTAGAACGGACGGTCGATGGGGTCGAAAGGTTCTAGAGTGGCGACCGCGCACCGGAAAACGCAGCGTTGTAAGGCCTCCCACAAGGTGGAACGACGACCTGGTGAGAGTCGCGGGAGTGCGGTGGATGCCAGACGCACAGGATCGGTCGTTGTGGCGTCGCTTGGGGGAGGCCTATGTCCAACAGTGGACTTCTTTCGGCTGAAATGATGATGATGATGATGAAAACAAGTGATTAAAAGTTTTAACTACAAATTAATCTTTACCGTTATAAAGAGTGCAACTGTAGGGATCCAGCAGGGTCGAAGCCTACTGGGGCCAAAGGTCTGAATCTGAAAGGAAGACTCGGCCCTGATAAGAAAGGCAACGAAGGAACGGGAGTGGGTTTTTAGTCAGTAAAAGTCTGACACCATCTCTCGCTCCGCCCAAGAGCGGGTGACGTAATAAGATGGTACTACCACCAAAAAAAAAACACACAAAATTCTAAAGAGTGTAAAGTCTAAATATCATAGATTTGGCAATGAGTTAAGAACTAAAATATTTTGCGAATAATTTTGGGCTTTAGCGCAATCATGTAAGCTTACGTACATAAAGCATTCTGGGCACGCTACAATTATGGCGGTAAGTCCCCTCTTTGAGGAGAGGCTAGAGCGGCAACACGGCGTCCTCACCTTCCGCATGACACAGGTCCTTACCGGACATGGCAAATTCGGGAGGTTCCAGCATCGGATTCAGGCAGAAGAAACGCCCGGGTGTCATCATTGTGTGGATCGCCCGGAGGACACGGCGGAGGTGTGCCCCGCTTGGGCAGAGCACCGTCGTGTTCTCGTGGAGGCAATCGGTGGCAGCGACCTCTCGCACCGGTACCAGGTTTGGGCTATGGTCCGAAGCGAGGAGTAATGGCAGGCGGTGACCTCCTTCTGCGAAGCAGTAATGCAAGCGAAGGAGGAGGGCGTAAGCGTGAGGGAATGAATTAAGCCTCAGCCGCCGAGATTCTGACCGAGATTTTGTTTTGTCTGTGTGACAAAAGTCAATAATTGTACAAAATGTTTTGTTATATTTCAATTAGCTTATCCATCACTTCATACTATATTTTCCAGCCTACCAACTGGTTTAAAATTAATTCTTCAAATTAAATTAAATTTAAATTCATTTTCACAGTATCAAGATTCTTCAGTCATAAGCCATTCACAGTAGTGAATTTATCATGACATTTTATTCATTTGTGACGATTGCAAATCCATTATTATCTGTGACGTTATTATTCTAAATCATTACAAATTCTGATTGATATATTTAACATTAATCCATTTAACAAATAGAATTGAATTTTATTGTGTGTACCTACATATAAACTATTGCATCACCCACTCAGCAGATTCGATCTGGAACACCTAAATAAATAAATAAATATATATGAACTAGCTGACCCGGCAAACGTTGTTTTGCCAAATAAAAAAAATAAAAAAATTAGGGGTGGACTACCCCTAACATTTAGGGGGATGAAAAATAGATGTTGGCCGATTCTCATAGATACCGTATAAGCACAAAAAATTTCATCAAAATCGGTCAAGCCGTTTCGGAGGAGTATGGCAACGAAAACTGTGACACGAGAATTTTATATATTAGATTTATATTATACGCCATATAGTGCCTGTTTAATAGCAATCACATTTCTTACAGCATATTGCTGTGAGAAATGCACTGGGCATTTCATGACTTATTTGGTGCTAAACGTTTCGTTTTAATAAATTGCGATTGATAGATTTTTTCAAACTTTTTTTTTCTTTTTCTTGTCGTCTACCTACCTTTATCTTTTCTTACTGCAACTGCTAAATTTTTATCGACTTGACTGACATGCAAAGTTTTATTATAAAGCGAGATTCAATTAAAGTCAAGCTTACGCAATTTTCTTCGTATTTAAATATTTTTAAGTCTTGCGAAAAGTTGAGTAAGGTACAAGTCATCAAAATCGAATATCGACTTAATATATTTGAGAGCTTATACGAGAAATAATACGATACAGGATACATTACCGGATGAATTGGAAGCGTTGGTAGATAACCCCAGCGAGCAATATACGGAACGCGAAGAATTTGAAAAGCTGTACTACTGTTTGGTGGCTTCTGCACGTCATCTGGTTAGCGGTGTAAGAAAGGTTTTTGAGGAAAAGTTTGCATATATTCGCACTATGAGTGTCTTTTAAATATTAAATACTGCATGGAGTTTTTTGAATGGCAATCCAGAGAAACCCAAAAAAAAACATGAAAAAGAAATGAAAAGAAGAAATACTGAGGAAACTTAAGGAAGTGGGGCTTATAATTGATAGAGCGAGACCTGGATTTGGGACCAGCAGTGACAGGAATACCGAAAGGGCATTTTTTAATGAATTTGCATGAATTGTTGCTACCCTGCTGGGCCCCTGCGGTTTGCTGACATCTCCGTGAGGCGCGCGTGAAACAATACGCGCCGTTGACGACATAGGCTCGGTCCAGACGGTTACCGGACGACCGGACGGCGAGCTTTCCATTGCTCGCCGTCCGCCGGTGGCCAGAAATCGAGATCGGGATCCCGGCGGCTGGGACGTGAGGGCACTCTCGCGCGTGCACGTGCGGCCTCCTCCTTTGCTAAAATTATTGCTTCGCAGAAGAAGGCGCGAAGACTCCTCCTCGCTTTGGACCATGGCCTGTACCAAGGCCCGGGACGAGAGATCGTTGCCGCTGATCTCCCCCACGAGGACACGGCGGTGCTCTGCCCAAGCAGGGCACACCTACTATGTGCTCCACCATGTCCTCAATTTAACAGATATAAATTCTCAAACCTCTAGTTGTACTCAGTGGTGCTCAGTTTCATTAAAATCAATTGATGATAGTGAGTATGAACTGAACATTAATTGCCTCGTATTGCCAAATGTATCAGTATCAGTTCCTAATACTTATGTTGATACTAGCAACATACGTATACCTACGAACGTGCATCTTGCCGACCCCACTTTTTATGTTCCGTCTTCGCTCGACTTCCTTGTCGATGCGGAAGTTTGTTGGGGTATCATAGGCACGGGCCGGATCGCATTAGGTGCACATAAGCTCACTTTGCTGGAGTCAAAAATAGGTTGGCTCATCTTGGGTCCATATCATCATTCTAATTCCTCTTCACATACCTGTCTACATACTAATCATTCGCAAGTAGATTTAGTTCGGTTTTGGGAATTAGATTCTGTATCATCTTTACCTAAACACTCAGTTGAAGAGAGATCATTCGAACAACATTTTATAGATAACACACATCGTAATTTTGATGGATGATTTGTGGTAAATATTTCTTTTAATGAGTCACCGGACGTATTGGGTGATTCATGCCATGATGGCTAAGCAAAGATTTCTATCTCTTGAATGTTGTTTGGGTAGAGATCTTCGCCTTAAATGCCTATATGTAAACTTCATTAATGAGCACATAGAACTGGAACCCATATCTGAATTTACTAGACGCCTATTTGACTCAACATGTTCGAATTATTTACCACATCATAGTGTTCTTAAGGAGTCTAGAACTACCACAAAACAAAGGATAGTCTTTGGCGCTTCCGCTAGAACTACATCGAGAAAATGTATTTGCGCCAACCACAACAAAAATCTACGCTCATCTCATAACCGTCCTACTCATCGCACTGACTTTCTTCACTGTTCTTTCTTTGTTCAGGCTATTTCTCTGTGGAATGCGCTCCCCCAAGAGGTCAGGATGGTAACAAACCGATTAAGATTCAAGATTGAAGTTCGCGAGCATATTCGTAAGAAGTTGGCAGTAGTATCATCACAACGTTAATGTTTTTCTTGGTTTGTCGATTTGGACCAATTTTGTTTTTTTTTTTAATAAATATATTTAGTTCATTAAATTATGTATTTATTATATTTAACTATATTGTATTGTATCTGTAATTCATTTGTATATCTTTTTAATATTAACCTTTTTTCTCTCTCTTTTATTGCACCAACCACTATTCTTCTCTGCATCACCCAAAGGTTGACTGGTAGAAAATGCCTGAGGCATTAAGTCCGCTTCTGTACCTTTATGTGCATGAAGTATGTAATAAATAAATAAATAAGAAAGTCTTTTAACGAAATACAAATAGTTAGCCCCTATTCAGGATAATTTCTTGTCAATATTACTTCGATTCCGTCAGCGTAAGGTAGTCATAAGCGCGGACATTGAAAAAATGTACCGACAAACTCTGGTTCTTGAAAGTCGTCGTCCGTTACCAAAAATTCTTTGGAGGGCTGAATCAATTCATTCGTCACACATCCGTACACGCTTATTAATACTGTGACGAATGGCACGGTATCGGCACCCTTTTTAGTCACGAGATGTTTACTTCGGCTGGCTGAGAAGTGCTCAGATTCTTCAACAAGGTTTTCGATAGCACGTTACTTCTACGTGGATTTAGATTACTTGTGTGGTGGATCATGTGTTTCAGAAACTTTAGAAAAAAGTCGTCGTATTGACGATGTTCTTCGATCAGCAAAGTACAATCTTCGAATATGGAGACCCAATTTCAGTCAGGTGCTGCAGGCGCTTAGCTGTGTACACGACGTCTCTGACGTTGTAGACCTGAGCTACAAGGAGTAGTCGAAGACTCTGGGGCTTCTATGGAAGAGTTTAAGTGACACATTCTCTCTTTCTATTAATTTAAGCAACACTGACAAGGCGGCAAAACGTCACATCTTATCAACCATACCGCAAATCTTTGATCCCATTGGCCTGGTCGTTTCATGCATAGTGGAAGCCTAAATTATTATGCAGCAACTGTGGCTGACAAAATGGTCTTAGAATGAGCTTGTTCCCACGCATATTCAGTATGCTTGGGATGATTTTCAAAATTACCTGCACCTTTTGAACGATTGAACGATTATGACTTATGTGAATCTACGTCCTATTTACAGCTGCATATATTCATTGGCGCATCCGAAAAGGCTTATGGGGCGCGTGTTTATGTTCGCGGTGTTTCGAGAGACGGCGAGGTCAACGTACATCTCCTTGCCACTAAAAGCAAGGTAGCTCCGATCAAGTCCACAACCATGTCGTGGCTCGAGGTATGTGGTGAGTTGTTGGGATCAAGGTTGTACTCAAAGGTACGTCAGTCACTTAGTCTAAATTTTAATGAAGTCCATTACTGGTGTGATTCCACAATTGTCTTGGCATGATTATCTACTCCACCGAACCAGTTAAAGACATTCGTTCGTCATCGCTTGTCTGAAATTAAGGAAACTGTAGGAGGAGAAGCTTTTTTTTTTCGGTGTGAAAATCATCTTTTGACAAATCGCGCTCTTGGGCGGAGCGGGAGATAGTGTCAGACTTTTACTGACTAAAAACTTACTCCTGTTCCTTCGTTGCCTTTCGTATCAGGAGCGAGTCTTTCTTTCAGAATCAGACCCTAGGCCCCAGTAGGCTTCGACCCTGCTGGCCCCTACAGTTGCTGACATCTTTTTGAGGCGCGCGTGGAACAGTACGCGCCGTTGTCGACTTGGGCTCGATCCGGATGGTTACCAGACGGTCGGACGGCGGACTACCCATTGCTCGCCGTCCGCAAGCCCGCGCCTACGGTGGCCGGAAATCGGGATCGGAATCCCGGCGGAGGAGGAGAAGCTTGGCACTATGTTCCGTCAGCTAAAAACATCTGCACATTAACATTCTACAGAAGCGCTTGCTATCAGAACTTTAATTTGTTTAGATTTATTCATTAAACTTCTCGTAATTAGAAACATATTTCAGATTAATTATGAAGTTAATGGTGGAACTTGGATTAAATAAACTGGAACTTGGTTGATTTTAGAAATGTTTCTACGGATGTTTTTCTTAGAAAAATTGAGGCATGAGAGCCAATAAAGATCTTTATTTATTTGTTTATATATATTTATGGGTGTGTTACAGAATTCAGAAAAGTATAACCTTAAATAACACGTTCCCGTATGTTTACTAATCGGAAACACTTAACAACGAATGCACGTTACCACGAAAAACTTAACGCCGTAGCCATGCGATCTCGAATTACATGATTCAGAAAACTGTAATATCGAATAACACGACCCCGTATGTTTACTAATAGGAAACTCTTCACGACGAATGCACGCGGCTACGATAGACCTTACGCCACAGTCATGGAATCTTGAATAACCAAATCTCTAATTCACCAATTCGAGTCAGTTAACAACAAATGCGCGCTTCTACGAATAACTGAAAAAACATGACCATGTGACTGTGGCGTAAGGTCTGTCGTAGTAGCGTGCATTCGTTGTGAAGAGTTTTTTTCGGTAACTTAGAAGTTAGTTTTTTTCACAGCTTCAAAGGACCGCTGACTTGAGTACATGGTTTTAATTTCAACTTTATACTTTTACGCGTTCCCGAGATAAAGGGTCTTGACAGACAGACAGACAGACGGAAAACTTAGTAATAACCTATAAGGGCTCCGTTTATTCCTTTTGAGGAACCCTAAAAAGTTCTTTTTCCAAACCAACTTGTTCCATAGTCATGCCACTTACCACAAATGCAACCTAAAATGTGATCTTAAGATAAAATAATGCAACTTTGCCAAAACGAACAAAATATCTAAGTAGGTCATCAGCTACTAATTAACCCATTTAATTACTGAACTTTTGAAACCAGAAACATTAATATTTATCTCGAATCTAGTTCTTAAGTTTTCCAGGAATTTCCCGAAGCTATGCAATAATAATTTTATTTTTGATGTTAAAATTGCTATCGCATTCCAAAGTGCAGTTTTCGGTGACTTTAAAATATGGTACCATAGTTTAGCGTGGAGAATTGGGCAGGATTCCAAATTAGGTTAATTAGGGATTTTATAATGTTCTTACTGTGAAATACGTAACAAAGTTAACTTTAAAATTAACTCTAGGCGAAAACGGAACCCTTATAGGATCACTTTGTTGGTCGTCTGTCTGTCTGACAGTCTGTTTGTCAAGACCCTTTATCTCGGGAACGGGTGGAGATATCGAGTTGAAATTAAAACCATATACTCAAGTTTACGGTCCCTTGAAGCTGTGAAAAAATCAAACGAAAAAAAAGATACGGCCGTTTATGTCGAAAAAAAGTGTATTTAGACACTCTTAATCAAATTCATAGGATACATCCCGTTGACCTAAAATCATAAAATTTGGCACGAAGCAAGGTCTCATAGCACGAGTATAGGAAACAATCTGAAAACTGTAAATCGGCATCGTCAAAAAAAAAAAATTGCGATTCGGAAAAATCTTTGTAACTCAATTCGGGAATTGAATTGTTTTCATAGTTAAGTTTGTACAAAACCCTCAGTGTGCGAGTCCGACGCGCACTTGCCCGGTTTTTACTTATCAACCGTCACGACTTCACAGATTCTAAAACCACACCTATGTTCTTTCTTTGCCATCGACAACTCGGGCTCGATCCGGACGGTTACCGGACGGCCGGACCATGAACTTCCCCTTGGCCCATGGTGACTGGAAATCGGAATCGTGCATTTTACCAACACATTTATTATGCCTACGACTAAGGAGTGGGGTGCTCTGCTGGAGTCTGTGTTTCCTGAAAGCTTTTTCGTCGACTACATCAAAATTTACCATAAAACCTCAGATAAAGTAGGGGACAAAATGTCCCTCAACATGGCGCACAACGCTCAATTAACATGACGTTGCAACGTTGCCCAGTATCCCGCAACTTGCCTCCCAATATTTTACGATGCATTCACGTGATGCGGGATATCGACCGTATAATGGCAACCAGTTTTTTTTTATCTCACCTGATGGAAAGCGACGATGCGGTCGACGATGGAGCGCGCTTACCTAGAAGTAATCTATTAATTCTTGACTTAAAGATCCCGGGTTGTAGCCGTCAGGAAACACAGATTCCGGCAAGGAATTCCACTCCTTAGCTGTACGCACAATGAATGTGTTCCCTAAACGTTTTGTGCGTATAGGTGGGATGTCCACCATGTACCGGTGGCGCATTGCCGTACGCCTGGGCGTCCGATGATAGAACCAGTATATACCTACTATTTCAATTTTGATAATTTTACAAGATGAAGAAAAGACTTATTAGCGTCATTTTTTAAAAATATTTTTACTACAAATCTTATTGAAAACAAAAGTTGTATAATTCGAGTATTTTTCCTTTCTTAATTTAAAACCGAGATAAGAGGTTATATATCAACAAAAGAAAGTTGAAATTAGTTCAAGTTGAATGAAGTCGATCTTGGCGCAAAAAAATATTATCCGAGATGGGATTTCTTACAAAGTATGAAATAGTAAATATATATATATATATATATATATGAAGTAGTAGTGAAATAGTAGAGAGCAGTGGTTGCCGAGTGGTAACGGCCCCGACTTACGAGTTGTAGGTCGCGGGTTCAAACCCAGCCAGGCGTATTACTTAGTGTAATTTATTTCATCACCACTGCTCTCAAAACGGTGAAGGAAAACATCGTGAGGAAACCGGCATGTCTTAGAACCAAAAATTCGAAGACATGTGACATCCACCAACTCGCACTGGGCCCGCGTTTTGGATTACGGCCCTCTGCTAGAGAGGAAGCCTGAGTCCCAACAGTGGGAACATTATAAGGCCGACTATGCTATGCTATGAAATAGTATAAAATGATTTTGATGAAAAGTGAAATCTTCAAAAACTTAAGATAGGTCCGGTTGCCAGTTCACAGTCAATATGTTGTTAGACAATTTGACAGCGTTGCGCGTCAAGTTAGGGGACATTTTGTCTCCCTCGGGCGCCCCGGGTTATTATTATTACGTAATTGTGCGTTTTTACGTAAATCACCAAAAAAAAAAAACAAAGAAAAACTTTTTCGGGATTATTCTAGGAAAAACAAAGATATAAAAACAAAATTTACGGCTAAAAAAAAATTTGTACAAACGTGTGTACAAAACGACAATTAAGGGTTTTTCAAGGTCATTCAAGTTGTGCAGAGGTATGTACAATCGGTGCTCGATCTAAGGCTTGACCTCACATTGTGGTGAAACGTGAACCTAGCAATAATAAAAAAAAAAACAATCCCAATTTGCATCAAGTAAACCATTTCAAATAATTTTATCTCGTTCCAACATATCCCCGTTCCTTTCTAACCCATTTCCTAATGAGCCCCATTCATATCGCAAACGAAATGTATCGTCAGCACTAGCCGATGAAATTCGGTCAAGCGTGACACAAATATTTGATCTGGAACTAAGTTACGAGTTTCAATGAGTAGGTGTTTTAAAGGGTTAAATGTTTTAGATATAATTTATTAATTTAGTTTATTTCAGATAGATATTAGTTGGTAGACTATGTTTTGGACCTACCCGAAATCATTAAATGACTTCTCTCTCGAGGGTGGAGCGAGAGGGGAGCGAGAGGGCGTATCAGACTTTTACTGACTAAAACCCTCTTGTATGTTTCAATTGCCCGTTGCGTTTCAGGACTACGGTAACTATTTAAATATTTCTTTCTTTTTTTCTCTTTTTTTGTAATTTTTATTTTTGGTATACAATAAGGAATATATCTATCTATCTGTTTCACTAATTCCCGCGGTTCTAGATGGCATCGGCCCTACTAATGAATTTAGTATGCAATGACTGAACGTGATCTACCCGTAGCTCGTCATCCGCAAGTCCCCGCCTAAAGTGGCCAGTGATCACCCTGCGAAACCCGACACCCGGGGTGTCTCCTAACCGTCTCCGGCTGGGTGGTGAGGATGTCCCTGCATCTCGTTCCCTCTCGTTCAAGACCATGGTCTTAATCGAGGCGCTTAGGCGCCATATCTTCAGCCCACGCCTATAAAGGCTGGAAATCCGGGTCGAGATCCTGGCGGCTGAGGCGTGAGAAAGGCCGTTTCCTCACGCGTACGGCTGCCACCTTCACTAACATTACCGCAGAAGGAAGCGACCGCCTGTCATTCCTCCTTACTCCAAACCATGGCCTTTTTTACTACGTATTAGGGCCCGGAGCGAGAGATCGTAGAAACGCTGGTGCTCCAATCCAGCGGGCACATCTCCACTGTATGCTCCACCATGAAAAACTGACTATTTGGCATTTTATTTCGACGTGTCCATGATCTTCGTTCAAATAATTTGTTATAATGGAAAAATATCTGAGTTACTTACTTAGCAAGGTACGTGTGGCCAGTCTCTAAGCCTACGCTGAAACACTCACCGTTTGCCGATGATGGATTTGTATATGGCATTTCCATTTACCAAACATGATAGAAATCATAGGAACCCAGTTATACTTTATTGGCAAGTACCTCTGAAAATATAAATTGTTTTAAGTCGTTGTAAAACTGAACCCGCGATCCGCAGTGAGGCAGCCTTTCGCTCAATGATTGCGACAACCATGCCTTCAAATGTGCATGTAACGACACTTGCTGGTTTCCATAAAAATAAAATCTAATTATTAATTGTATCTTAGTACGAACAAGGCATCCGATGACGTCACAAGGAGCAGTAATTGATTCCGTAAAGACGTCCCCATTGTCGTTCATTAGTAGATAATTTCTTCTGTTACGTCGTCCGAAGCGTTAAGTGTCCACTAATAGGTTTAGGGCGACTATGAAAAGTGCGGATATTAGGATTTTTTCTGATCCGCTTTTTTTTTGTTGTGAATAAACTTAAAAATTACTTTATGGGACTGATTTAAAAAATTCTTTTATAATTAGAATGCTAGTTTATCACTGAGTGACATGACATACGGGGTAACCATACGTTCAAAGTAAGATTGTTTCATTTTTATTTCAGTATGGGTTTTTTTTTTCGGGTGGGAAAATCATCTAATGAAATCTCCCGCTCTTGGGCAGAGCAGGGGATAGTATCAGACGTTTACTGACTAAAAACCCACTCTTGTTCCTTCTTTGGCATTTTTTCCAGGGCCTCGGGGATCTTTTTCGCATCACCCATGGCCCCAGTAGGCTTCGACCTTGCTGGGCCCCTATGTTTGCTGCCATCTCCTTGAGGCGCACGTGCGCTCATTTCAGAGTGGGTAAAAGACAGAACTATACAGGTTGTCTAGCGCCATCTCTTACCCACACTGGAAATAAGAATGAAACAATCTTACTTTAAACGTCATGGCACAGGTCATTAGCATTATATTTTTAACTTTCAAATGAGCAAAGCCGCTAGCAAAATCTAATGTTATTTAATATAACAGAGACCACTGAACTAACACGCAAACCTTGAAAATATCTCAATAGTTGTAAAAAAGGGGCTGTTTTAAATAATAAATAGATGTTCGATATGCTAAATATTTTCGACATCCGGAATTATTGATATTACGATAACTTTGTACCTACTACAACGTTATTGAAAAAACAATAAATTCAATTTTAATTTTAGAGACGTTTCTGAAACGATTTTTGAATATTTTGTTCTCCAAATTGAATGAAGTTTAAGAGAATTGCAAAAAACAGGTGCTATTTTTGCCTGTTATCATGTTGAAAATATTTTATCGGAAATGTAGCGTTATTAATTCGAGTTTTAGTTTTATAGTTTACGAAAAGCTAAAGTATTCTTATCTATGATAAAAGGAGAAACTGACTGATTGCCATATCAACGCACAACCAAGACTATAGTGACTAGGATAAATAAAACTAGGATAAGGTAAAAATAAAACAAAAGAAATATACAGACAAGTGACATTAGTGACAGCAGCTAAAAGCGATTATGCGAGCCAAACGTTAAAACGCGATTAGTTTTATTGGTGAATTCCGCCCTAAGTGTTTAAAATTGGATTATTTATATCATTAATTATATCTATTATGGTCTATACTATTAGTCAACATCCCAATCTATATTAACTAAGAAAAATTTAGATGTGCCAATATATTGCTAGGTGAGCGATATGGTAAATTATTACTACGCTTTGGAAATATGTTCATTTTTGGGTACGGCTTAACGTGCTTTCTGAGAAACGGAGGAATTTTGGCATAAAAAGATGGTCACCCATCCATAGACTGACCTCGATAAGAGTTGCTTAACCTTGGAGATTGACCCTTGCGTCTGTTATTATTCCAGCCATGAATTTCTCCACACTCTACATAGTGTCCCAAATATCCACAGAATTAGAGACACAGTATCACGCCAGTAGCTGTTCATTAGCCGCAATACTGTCCTAAAAAATATCGTGTTACAATACACGCTCGGTGAATATGAGATAGAACAGTGAAAGATATAGCTCATATTGACGACATTTACGATTTATTTTTTACGAACGGCTTGAGGCGCGTGAAAGTAGAAAGTTGTCGCAATGGAACATACTCCCGGTATAAAAAGTAGATATTTGTCCCAAGGGAACCTATTCCCGGAATAAAAAGAAGTAAGTTGTCCCAAGGGAACTTATTCCGGGGATAAAAAGTTGAAAGTTGTCCCGAGGGAACCTATTCTAAGAATAAAAACTAGAAAGTTGTCCCAAGGGAACATATTCCCGAGATAAAAAGTAGAAAGTTGTCTCAAGGGAACTTATTCCCGGAATAAATAGTAGAATATTGTACCAAGGGAACATGTTCCCGGGATAAAAAGTAGATAATAGTCCCAAGGGAACCTATTCCCAGAATAAGAAGTAGAAACTTGTCCCAAGGGAACATTCTCCCAGGATAAAAAGTAGAAAAAAGATCCAAGGGAACATATTCCCTCGATAAATAGAAGAAAGTGGTCCCGAGGGAACATATTCACGGATTAAAAGTAAAAAGTCGTCCCGAGGGAACATACTCCCGGGATAAACAATAGAAAGATGACCCGAGGGAACATTCTTCTGGAATAAAAATTATAATGTTGTCCAAAGGGAACATTCTCGAGGGATAAAAGTAGAAAGTTGTCCCGAGGGATCATATTCCCTTGATAAAAAGTAGAAAGTTGTCCCGAGGGAACCTATTCCCGGAATAAAAACTAGAAAGTTATCCCAAGAGAACTATTCCCGGTTTAAAAAGTAGAATTTTGTCCCAAGGGAACATATTCCCTCGATAAAAAAAGAAAGTGGTCCCGAGGGAACATATTCACGGGTTAAAAGTAAGAAGACGTCCCGAGGGAACATACTCCCAGGATAAACACTAGAAAGTTGCCCCAAGGGAACATTCTCCCGGAAAAAAATTAGAATGTTGTCCCGAGGGAACATTCTCCAGGGATAAAAGTAGAAAGTTGACCCGAGGGATCATATTCCCTCGATAAAAAGTAGAAGGTTCTCCCGAAGGAACATATTCCCGGAATAAAAGTAGAAAGATGTCCCAAGGGAACCTATTCCCGGAATAAAAACAAAAAAGTTGTCCCAAGGGAACATACTCTCGGGACAAAAAGTATCCTATATTCTATTCCAGGACATGGTCTACCTATGTACTAAATCAGTTCAGCTGTCCGAGAGTGAAGGAATACAAACATATACACACACATTCATGGCTTTCGCCATACTAGCTGTAGCTAGATAGTGTGAAATTATTTAAATGTTATATAAACAAACTGAAAAAGATAACTTATGTACAAACGCGTAGAAAAAGCATTCACTGGGCATCAAAAAATTCATCCACATTACTTTCAATAGGAACAGGGTCCAGAAAGCTTGCAGCATTGCCACATTGACATAATTGAGCATGGCAGTTGAGAGTTTGTCATGCTCACTCAAATGTTTCACTGATGGTGGCGCGTGTGTTGAATCATTCGGTTCCCTTCAAAATGGTTGAGCTGAGTGGTGCTAATATTAGCGTCATGTCCGTGAACGGGCACTGTCAGTTGAGACTGGTCATCTCTTAGCTGCCAGTTGCTATTTCAATATCTACGCTTTGGAATGTGCAATTAGCATTGTTTTTTTTTCTGACTACTTGACATTTCAAAAGTGCCTGTAAATGGTTTATTTGAAATAAAATGCGTTTGATTTTGATTGAATGGCAATATTGATTCGTTGGCCAAAAAAATAAGCTCTCTGATCACGTGTAGAGTCGACTAGCTATTTGTTGTTAGTGTGATCATCAACATCATCATTTCAGCCGAAATACGTCCACTGATGAACATACGTCTCCCCCAAGTATCGCCATAATGACCGGTCTTGCGCGTCTCGCATCCATCAAATTACCGCGACCATCACCAGGTCGTCATCGGCCCACCTTGTGACACTCGGGCGTTTCTTCCGCACGAATTTGGTGCAGGAACCTAACCATCGGGTTAGGTAGTAGTCAAACGCGAACCTAGCAATAATAATAAAAAAACTGGGCAAGTGCGAGTCGGACTCGCACACTGAGGGTTCAGTACAAACTTACCTAAGAAGTTTAATTCCTAAATTGAGTAACGAAGATTTTTCCAAATCGCAAAAAAAGTTTTTTTTGGTACGTAACTACAAATTTACAGATAACAGATTTTTTCCTATATTTGTGCAATGAGACCTGGCTCCATGTCAAATTTCAGGATTCTAGGTCAACGGGAATACCATATGAATTTTGATTCCCTTGAGAGCGACGAAATATACGTTTTTTGCGATATTAACGGCCGTACCTTTTTTTTCGTCAAAATATCAGACAGATAAACAGACAGACAGACGGACAACAAGGTACGAAACCCTAAAATCTGGCCATACTACAATCACCACAATCTATTTACAGTACACCGACAGAAAGCAAGTGACAATTCAGTTATAACCACAGTAATCGGTAGGCAGACACCAATCCACAGTAATGCCGACTCATTACCTCGGTACTGATGCGTTGACATCGATAATACTGTGTTAACAAAAGAAGAGTGCTAGATATGATGTCATTATCAGCCTCATTCAATGATTCGGTTCGTTTGATTACTGTCATTTGTGGAAACAGGTGATGGGAGTTTTAGTAGGCTTTTATTATATGATGTTTAGTTGTTTTTTTTTTGTTATTTTTGCTCAATGTTGTTGGAGTAATAATACTCATTTTAAAATTATTGATTTATCGTTTTTTTTTTAATTGTACTCTTTTTTAGGGTTCCGTACCTTAAAAGGAAAAAACGGAACCTTTATAGGATTATTTTGTTGTTCGTTCGTCTGTCTGTCTGTCGGTCAAGACTCTTTATCTCGGAAACGCGTGGAGGTATTAAGTTGAAATTAAAACGGGTAGTGTGAAAGCGGAACCCGGGGCCCTGGGACGAAGGCAACGAAGGAACAGGAGTGGGTTTTTAGTCAGTAAGAGTCTGACACTATCTCCCGTTCCGGCCAAGAGCGGGGATGTCATAAGGATGATTTTCCCACCCAATAAAAAAAAAAAAACCATATACTTACGTCTGTAGTTCCTTAAAGCTGTCAAAAATAAAAACTTTCTAAAATAACGAATAAAAAAAGATACGGCCGTTTATGCCGCAAAAAAAAAGTATATTTCGATATTCTTAAAGGAATCAAAATTCATAGGGTACTTCCCGTTGACTCAGAATCCTGAAATTTGGATAATAGAAATAAAGCCGGATCTCATAGCATAGAGAGCGGAGGCCTGAGTCCCAGCAGTGAGGACATCAAAATGATTATGCTATTATGCTAAGGTCTTATAGCACAGGTATAGGAATAAATCTGAAAACAGTAAATTTGTTGTTACCTACGTCACAAAAAAAAAAACTTAAGATTAGTGTCTCAGATCGTATTTTGAAGAAACAACCACACAGATTTGAGTGGACCTGTCCAGTCAGTGCAAACATTTGTCAGTATTCGTGTAGTAACTTAGGACTACAAAGGAGTTCAACGACTTGATGAACAATACCAAAGAAAAGACCATTTGGTGTTTGTGTATGTGTGTCTGTAATTTCTTTTCGCTCAAACGATTTCACAGAGGAGTTGGGTGTTTGGTGAACCGGTAGTCCATGCCCTGAAATATAAGGTTTATTTTTCCGCCCACCGTAGGCGCAGGCTTGCAGACAGCGAGCAATGGGTAGCTCGCCGTCCGACCGTCCAGTAACCATCCGGACTGAGCCCAAGTCGTCGACAGTGCGTACTGTTCCACGCGCGCCTAAAGGAGATGTCAGCAAACCGTAGGGGCCCAGCAGGGTCAAACCCTACTGGGGCCTGGAAGACTCGACCCTGGTATGAAAGGCAACGAAGGAACAGGAATGGGTTTTTTGTCAGTAAAAGTCTGACATACCCTCCTGCTCCGCCCAAGAGCGCGGGATGTCATAGGACGATTTTCCCACCGAAAAAAAATATGCTTATTTGTGTTGCTCAAACTTAGGACTACTAAGGAGCTCAAAGACTTCATGAACAATACCAAAGAAAAGACCATTTGATATGTGTGTACGTCTGTAATTTCTTTTCACTGAAACGATTTCACGGAGTTGGGTGTTTGGTGCACCGGTAGTCCATGCCTTGAAATAGAAGGTTTATTTTTCCGGCCACCGTAGGCGCAGGCTTATAGACAGCGAGCAATGGGTAGCTCGCCATCCGAACGTCCGGTAACCGTCCGGACCGAGCTCAAGTCGTCGACAGCGCGTACTGTTCCACACGCGCCTCAAGGAGATGTCAGCAAACCGTAGGGGCCCAGCAGGGTCAAACCCTACTGGGGCCTGGAAGACTCGACCCTGGTATGAAAGGCAAAGAAGGAACAGGAGTGGGTTTTTAGTCAGTAAAAGACTGACACACCTTCTCGTTCCGCATAAGGGAGCGGGATGTCATTGGATGATTATACTACCGAAAAAAAAAATTGGATGCTTATTTATTCCGGGAGTAATTTTCTCTTGGGAACATCTAATTTAGCATGACAAAACACCCGCTAGAAACTATTGTAATATGTTTAATTTTTTAAAAAATTTAAGAAATTTCAAAATGACGTCATAATTCAATGCAAACGCTTTAATGAAATCTTATATTTTCGATCTAACTGCTTCTCTTTTAAATTAAAAACCAAGACTCAGCCAAGAAGTCCTGAACGAAATTGTCGTATAAATTTCATAATTGCGGAAGAAATTTCAACTAATTTGGAGATAAAAGTGCAATTAGATTGTTATCAGATGCATTTGATTCGTATTTTAGTCAATGACTTAAAAGAATTGAGGTAAAATGTTATGAAATGAGATGCAATTTTACACTAAGATAACAGATTTAGAAATTACCATCATTTCAATCTGTGTTTCCTGATAGCTACAACCTAGGGTCTTTAAGTCAAGAGTGAATAGGTTACTTCTAGGCAAGCGTGCTCCACCGTCGGCCACATCATCGCTTACCATCAGGTGAAATTGTGGTCAAACGCGAGTCTATCAATAATAAAAAAAAAAACTTTTTACAAAAAAAGAATAACCGACTTCAGTAAAAAAAAACGCTAAAAGGATCAAAATAACTTTAATTTCGGAAGTCGGTGTTTCTCTGTATTATTTGTATCTTATTTAACACCGACTTCCGAAATTAAAGTTATTTTGATCCTTTTAGCGTTTTTTTTTTTTACTGAAGTCGGTTATTCTTTTTTTGTAAAAAGTTTTTTATTTCACACTTTTTAGTTGCAATACACTTATAAACAGAGTGCCTATTTCTTACGATAATTCTAATTAACCCAAACACTACTAGGTTAAATTTTTTTTAATTAAAAAATTTTATTATGAAGTTCCTGTGTCTACCTTCCACTTTCCGGCTCTATCATCAGATCAGTTCGATAGGACCTTATAGCCGAAGTGCATCTTATGACAATTCTAATAAGTTCAAACACGGCTAGGTTACATTGATTAATTACGGAGTTCCAGTGCCTACCTTCTGGTTCCATCATCATCATCAGATCAATTGGGTGATACCATTTTCAATATAACTATTCAGAACTTCGCGTAACTAGTCACTTAACTATCTTCATTGTGATATATATGCGAGTATGAAGTTCCGTTCCATTTCTGATCTTCTTCATCAGTTCCACCTTATCAAATGTTACTTTTTGACTGTAAATGCTTAATTTCTCGATGAAAATACCAAAATCACTATGCAGTTGCCTATAATATTTGAGGAGTTCCCTCAATTTCGCCAAGATTCCATCATCAGATCCTGACTTGGTGACTATGGGACCATTTGGGAAGTATAACCTTTCTAACAAAAAAAGAATTTTTCAAATCGGTTGGCAAGCGACGAAGTTATGCGCGAACAAACATAAAAAAAAAATACAAACATCCGAATTGAGAACCTCCTCCTTTTTTAGAAGTCGGTTAAAAAAGAAAATACATCCACTGTCGGACACAGGCCTCTCCTTGTCTAGTGACGCCATATTGATCAATTCTGTTCATTTCATATCCGTTGGTATCTCACGGCTTTCACCGATGACAATCATCATCTTCCTGCTCTTGTTTCGTGATATTCGGTGTAGATGCGACACTTTTTTTTTTGCATTTTATCCTGTCAACCGTCTCGCTATCACTGACTCCCATTTTTTCATAACACTCCTTATATAATTCATTCATTTTTTCTTTAGCCTCCCTTTCCATCCATCCACATGTAACTCTTTTAGTAACATGCCTTTCATTCCTTCTCTTTACATGACCATACCAAGATAAACGATTTTCTTTAAATTTTTTAGTCACTGAATAAAAATTGGTAGAATATCAATTTTACCTTGATGATCGTATTCACTAACTCAGAATCTGTCTATTACTGTAGACAATAAAAGAACGTAATAGACTTCGCTTCAAACCCAACATTGCTAGCGAAGGAAAACAAATTCTCCCAAAATAAACGCGAATCATTTAATTATATCTTAATTTCAACTGTTCTCTCGTAACAGAAAACAATATTTTTCCCAAATTTTATCTTGGAAAGGATAGCAAACTGCTCTCTATAAATTCCTATAATGTCCACTTTATCATAAAAAGCAATTACACAATTTTCAAAATTCCATAGAAACTTGGCCAAGCATTTATCTTCTACACGATTGCTTTTATGGTTTAATTGATATACCACTGTTGATACTTATCTGGGATATATACTGATCTACAAATCATTGATATTATGAACCGAAAAAAAATACAAAATGGCTGATTTAATCTATATTGTTTAAATTGACGTGTAATAGTTGCTAGCCTGTCGGTTTACTACCGGTTGCATTTTGGGGAGTGTGAATTTCATTCAAAACATACACACCAACATAACATTTTTTGCCTTTATAATATTAGTTGTCCAAACATTTTTCAATACACTAAGCACCGCACGAGTCGCCGGGCAACCCTGTTTATTTATTAAGTGTATTGAAAAACTTCGTTTGATATACGTGGTTTGTCACTGCAGTACTTAAGTCCATAACACCCTCGCCTGTGGTTCGGGCGAATTCCGCTCAGGTTGCGTTGATAAAATTTCTTTAGTTGTATCAAAATGTACTATTTTTCTTTCAATATCTTTATTTTAGCATTTTAAGCAAAATATTTCAGAATAAAAATAAACACATCTTGTTTATTGCTCTGTTAAAAGCATGCCAGTACGCATAACCTTCCTAAGATTTTATTTTGCCATCTGTAAAACAGTGAATACCATTAAAAGTAATGTTTGTGCAGTCATGTTTGTATTTTTATAGAAATTTAAAATGCTGTTTTGTCAGCACTGTTGCATCTGGCAAGTATTGAACTAAAAAAATAAAAAAGTAAGATAGAAAATCAGTTTAAAAAATCAAATCAAAGTTCTATATATATATATAAACGAAATACCTCTCACTGATTAATCACGAAATTTCGGAAACTAGGTGTTACCTACATACACACTTAAAAATTGACAGGCAGGTTCCTTATAGGGTGTAGACATCCGCTAAGAAAAGATTTTCCGAAATTCACTCCCTAAGGGGATGAAACGGGAGTCCAAAGTTTGTATGGAGAAACAGAAATACACGCAGGCGAAGTCGCTGGCAGAAGTTAGTATTCTATTATTGTATGATACTAATGTTATAATGTTGAAGAGTTTGTTTGTGTGAATGCGCTAATCTCAAGAAATACTGGTTCGATTTAGAAAAAAAAATTGTTATAGCCCATTTAATGAGAACGGCTTTATAGATTATAATATCACACTGCATTCATAGGAGCGAAGACCCAGGGGGAGTCAAACTATTATTATTAAGGCATACTTTCTTTCTCTCCAGCTAGAGAAGGAGGATTTATAGCATTGCAAAGTCGGCCTTATATTGTTCTCACTGTTGGGACTCAGGCCTCCTCTCTAGGAAAGGGAATGGGCCGTAATCCAACACGCGGGTAAAATGCGGGTTGGTGGATGTCACATTTCTTCGAATTTTTGGTTCTAGGACATGCCAGTTTCCTCACGATGTTTTCCTTAAGAGCAGTGGTGATGAAATAAAGTCTTTTGGCTGTTTCCACCATAAAACTCTGGAATGTACTTGCCCTTGACATCAAAAAAGCTGAAAGTAAGTTTTCCTTTAAGCGTAAAATTCGGAACTACTACTTGAAGTCTTTTCAACTTTAGTTTGGTCTTCGTCAGAATTATTATTAAGTTCTCTTAATAATTTGATATTTTTCATAGTATTTATTAGTTAATAATTTTAGCATATATCATCATCATCATCTTCCTGCCCTTGTCCCATCTTATTTGGGGTCGGCGCAACACGTTTTTTTCTTCCATTCTATCCTGTCAACCGTCATACTATCACTAAGTTCCTTTTCTTTCATATCACTGTTCACACAATCCATCCATCTTTTCTTTGGCCTCCCTCTCCCTCTCCACCCATCCACATGTATACTCATAACTCTTTTAGTAACATGCGTTTCATCTCTCCTCTTTACATGACCATACCAAGACAAACGATTCCCCTTCAACTTTTCAGTCACTGGCGCCACTTTCAAACTTCCCCTAATATATTCATTTCTCACTTTATCCATTCTCGTCACACCACACATCCATCTCAACATTCTCATCTCCGCTACATGCAATCTTTTTTCATCCGTCTTTTTCACAGCCCAACATTCTGATCCATACAGTATGACAGGTCTTATCACGGACTTGTAGATTTTACCCTTCAACTTGAGGGGCATCCGTGGGTCTCAAATTGTTCCAGTGACCTGTCGCCATTTCATCCATCCTGTATTGATCCGATGTGATACGTCTCGGTCTACCTCGCCATCTCCTTGGATAAGCGACCCGAGGTACCGAAAGTCGGAGCAGATTGGTATGGGCATTCCAGCGAGAGCCAAGGGCATAGGACCAGAGAGACCACCGAAATCGCAGAACAAGTATTCCGTTTTGGTTCTACTCAATTTCAGGCCAACACTCTCCAGTCTGTGCCACCACACCTCCAATCCGTTCTGGACCTCTAGGCCACTCTCGGCAACCAACACAATGACATCGGCAAACAGCATACACCAGGGAGCCTCTTCTTGAATGTCCGACGTCAAAGCGTCCATTATCATCAGAAAGAGGTAAAGGCTGAGAGCCGACCCTTGATGTAAGCCGACAGCCACATCGAAGCTGCCAGTGTTGCCCACTGTAGACCGGACCTGGGTACTGCATCGACTGTACATCGCTCGGATCAACTGCACATACTTCCCAGGCACACTTTTCTCCTTAAGGGCCCACCACAGAACCTCACGTGGTACCCAACCGTATGCTTTTTCGAGGTCGATAAATATGTGCAAGTTTTTATGCGCACCTCTGTATTTCTCGCACAGCTGGCGTATAGCAAAAATGGCATCCGTTGTACCCCGACCAGGCATAAAACCGAATTGGTTCTGTGAAATTTCACTCTCTTCTCTCAGCCTTCTTTCAATAACTTTCTCCCAGGCTTTCATAGTATGTGACATTAGCTTTATTCCTCTATAATTGTTGCATTCTAGCACATCACCCTTGTTTTTAAAGATGGGCACCAGGGAACTGTTGCACCACTCATCAGGTATGGCTTCTTACGGGAACAACTTATTGAAGAACAAAGCTAACCACATCCATCCATCCACTCGCAGCAACTTCCACACATCAACTGGTATTCCGTCTGGACCAATTGCCTTACCATTCTTCATTCCATTTACAGTTATCCTGACTTCATCCATACTAATCATTCTCACTAAACCAACATTCTCTGGTTTGCTCTCTAAAATCCCATTCCAGTGGTTTTCCTCATTCATCAGTCTTCCAAAATAGTCCAATTTTAGCATATTTATGTATTTTATTATTATAAATAATTTATTTTTATTTTATTTTTTCTTTTTGAATTATCTCTTATTTGTTTATTGTGCAAGCCTACCACAGTGTTGTCTTTTTAACCCAAAGGTTGACTGGTAGAGAATGCCTTGTTGCATTAAGTCCGCCTATGTACCACTACTGTATATGAAGTTTAAATAAATAAATAAATAAAATGATGATGATAATAACGGTCACAACTGAGCTCTCTAACAGTTTCATTGTTATATATACAGCTTATTTATTTGGGCTACTAGCCCAAATAACAAATAACTTTCTATGAAATAGACACCAAAACTACAGGAAAATCAAATATCAAACTCAGAATTCACAGAATTGGAGCAGCAATTTTGTTAAATAAACATGTAGTTCAAAGTCATGTGGTGGAAATTTTGAGGTAAAACGTTCGCAGTTACCAAAACAATAACGTTATTATTGTTTATAGTCTGCTAGAACTAAACTCGAGTACTGAGTATTACTTACTTGTTTCCTAGAAATAATAACTTACTACTAATTACTTCTAACCTTGTTTTTGTTGATATATTATGTAAACATATATAGACTAGTGAGCAGTGGTGGCCGAGTGGTAACGGCCCCGACTTACGAGTTGTAGGTTGCGGGTTCAAACCCAGCCAGGCGCATTACTTTGTGTAATCTATTTCATCACCACTGCTCTCAAAACGGTGAAGGAAAACATCGTGAGGAAACCGGCATGTCTTAGAATCAAAAATTCGAAGACATGTGACATCCACCAACCCGCACTGGGCCCGCGTGGTGGATTACGGCCCATTCCCTCTCCTAGAGAGAAGAGGCCTGAGTCCCAACAGTGGGAACATTATAAGGCTGACTATACTATACTATACTATATAGACTAGTATATTTATTTCAATGTTACTTTACTTAATTATTTTTGTACAGTGGTAAAATGAATATATAAAATACTTAACATATATACACTAAAACTTATATTTACACTTAAATAAAAAATCTAAAAGCTAAAATATGGCGTCAAAAAACTCCTCAGCATCGCTGTCGACTGTAAGTGTGCCCACGAAAGCTGGCGGCATTGCCACGTTGTATGGCAATGCTTAATCTCTGACCGAGGTAAAAGCCAGCCCTTGGGTCACGCGAAGTGTCTACTAAGCGTTTGGATAGTTCTTTGAATAGCTTATGAACACTCGCACTATGTAAACAGCGATATTTCTATATATTTCTCTTTTTAACCGCCAAAATTGCGTTAAATAAATGTAAATGTTGTAGTTTTTTAGGGTTCCGTACTTCAAAAGGAAAAAAATGAAACTCTTATAGGATCACTTTGTTATCCGTTCATCTATATCTCTGTCTGTCAAGATCCTTGGGAACTCGTGGAGGTATTGAGTTGAAATTAAAAATATACACTCAAGTTTGCGGTCCCTTGAAGTTGTGAAAATTATCAAACTTCTAAGTCACGAAAAAAAAATATACGGCCGTTTATGTCGCAAAAAACCTGTATTTTGACACTCTTAAGGGAATCAAAATTCATAGGGTACCTCCCGTTGACGTAGAATCTCGAAATTTTGCATGAAGCAAGATCTCATAGCACACGCATAGGAAAAAATCTGAAAAACGAAAGTTTTTCAGAGACCGTTCGGTCCGAGCCCGAGTCGTTGACGGTAGGTACGTAGTGTTTCACGCGCGCCTCAAGGAGATGTCAACGAGGCCAGCAGAGTCGAAGCCCACTGGGCGTCATGGGTTTGCTTCAGAAAGGAAAACCCGGGCTCCTGGAACGCCCGGCAAAGAAGGAACATAGGAGTGGGTTTTAGTCAGCAAAAGTCTGACACGTCCTATCGCTCCACCTAAGAGCGAAAAAATCATTGGAAGGTTTCCAACAAAAGAAAAAACTTGGTTAAATGACGAAATAAACCACTATGACATTATCATACTATAAAACCCAGCTTCTAACACCTCAATATCTGCAACGGACAGATGTCACAATTTCCGCCGATCCATATAAAGTAATGCAACGATGTGTATTCTGGCGAAGTATTTGGGAAGAAGGGAACGCGCATCAATATCTAGCTTCCATTGCTTTGAGTATACGATGTTATTAAATTTTTAAAAGCTTACTTGTTTTTAGGGTTCCGTACCTCAAAAGGAAAAACGAAACCCTTATAGGATCACTTTGTTGTCCGTCTGTCTGTCAAGACCCTTTATCTCAAGAACGCGTGGAGGTATCGAGTTTAAATTAAAATCATGTACTCAAATCTGCGGTTCCTTTAAGCTGTGAGTAAATTCAAATTACTTAGTTAACGGAAAAAAAAGATATGGCCGTTTACGTTGCAAAAAACGTATATATACACTGTCAAGGTAATCAAAATTCATAGAGTACTTCCCGTTGTCCTAGAATCCTGAAATTTGGCATGAAGCAAGGTCACAAAAAAAAAACTTTTTTGCGATTCGTAAAAATCTTTGAGACTCGATTCGGAAATTGAACTGTTTTCATACGTAAGTTTGTACGGAACGCTCAATGCGCGAGAACGACTCGCACTTGCCCAGTTTTGTATTATTGATAGGTTCATGTTGAACTCTATCTCACCTGATGGTAAATTGGTAAGCGATAATGTGGTCTACGATGGACTACGCTTGCCCAGAAGTAACCTATTCACTCTTGACTTAAAGACTCCCAAGTTGTAGCAATCAGGAAATGGACTCTCCTTAGCTGTACGCACAATGAATTTGTTCCCAAAACGTTTTGTACTTTTTGTGGTAACAGCCCCAACACACGAGTTGTAGGTCATGGGTTCAAACCTAGCCAGGCGCATTACTTTGTGTAATTTATTTCATCATCACTGCTCTCAAAACGGTGAAGGAAAACATCGTGAGGAAACCGACATTTCCCTGAAAACAATATTCAAAGACAAATGACGCACTGGGTACACGTGGTGGATTATGGCTCAATCCCTCCCCAGAGAGGAGGTCTGAGTCCCAGCAGTGAGAACATTATAAGGACAATTTTTAAGCGTATGCTTATATGGGCCAGAGATTTTTTTTACTTTGTGGGAAAATCATCTTATGACAAATCCCGCTCTTGGGTGGAGCGCGAGATAGTGTCAGACTTTTACTGACTAAAAACCCACTCCTGTTCCTTCGTTGCCTTCGTCCCAGAGCCCCGGGTTTCGTTTTCACACTACCCATGGCCCCAATAGGCTTCGACCCTGCTGGGCCCCTACGATTTGCTGACATCTCCCTGAGGCGCGCGTGAAACAGGACGGCCGGACGGCTACCCATTGCTCGACGTCCGCAAGCCCGCGCTTACGGTGGCCGGAAATCGGGATCGGAATCCCGGCATCGGTTGGGGCGTGAGGCCCGTTGCCTCACGCGATCGGCCGCCTCCTTTGCTAGCATTACTGTTTTGCAGAACAGGCGACTGCCTGCCATTCCTCCTCGCTCCGGACCATGGCCTGTACCAAAGCCCGGTACGTGAGATCGCCGCCGCCGATCGCCCCCACGAGGACACGGCGTTGCTCTGCCCAAGCGGGGCACACCTTCACCGTGTCCTCCGGGCGGTCCACGCAGTGGCGACACCCGGGCGGGCCAGAGGTAGATATGGCCCATATTGATGAAATACACAATGTTTTCTCTCATATTCACCGAGCGTGTATTGTGTCTCGATACTTGTTAGGAGCATTATAAAGCTGATTATGCTTATGCATATTATTCGAAAATCCAGTCTCTCCATCTCCTCAATATCATTCGCTCATGCCAGAATCTCCGCCGATCCATATAAAGTAATGCAGCGATGTGTATTCTTGCGGAGTATTTGGTATGAGAAGCACGCGTCAATATCAGTGGAGTATGCCAAATGCAGGCTCAGATGGGAAATGTGTTACCAGTGGTATACGAATTAAATTTGTTATTTCTTTTATAAGTATGTCATTGAATTGGGTCGTTTGAAAGGGTATAAAAATTGAAAGGTTTATATTATATTATTTTTTAATATAGACAACATCGTCTTTATACACGCCTTTTTTAGGGTTCCGTAGCCAAATGGAAAAAACGTAACCCTTATGGATTCGTCATGTCTGTCTTTCTGTCCGGCCGTATATCACAGCCACTTTTTTCCGAAACTAGAAGAACTATACTGTTGAAACTTGGTAAGTAGATGTATTCTGTAAACCGCATTCAGATTTTCGCACAAAAATAGAAAAAGAATAATAAATTTTGGGGGTTCCCCATACTTAGAACTGAAACACAAAATTTATTTTTCATCAAGCCCACACGTGTGGGCTAGGATGGATAAGTCTTTAAAAATGATAAGGTTTCCAACATCATTTTTTTCTAAACTGAATTGTTTGCGCAAGAGACACTTCCAAACTGGACCCTCGACAAAGAACGTCAGCACAGCCTTCGTGCAGGTACTACTTCGTAACGTCATCATCACTTCCTCAAGCTTTCGAGTACACACACACACACAATTTTTTTACTCTTTGTGTACCATACAGTAGAATGACACAGTCCACTTGCGATAAGTTTTTGCGATAAGTTTTTGTAACTTTAACCTGTAACCTTAGACCGCAAACTACCTCTTAAAATACAGGTATACCCTAGCTTAAGAGGTAGAGTATTACTCTTGTACAGAACTCACAATATTAGATGTATATACTTATCAAACTGTAAGTCAAACTCTGTATGTTTTTGGGTAAATAAAGATTTATTATTATTATTCCATTTATTAAATTATTTACACATATTAATTACATTTTTAAATATTTCTTAAAAAAAAAAAAAAACATTTAAAAATATAAAAAATAGTAGCCCACCGGCATCGGGAACAGGGTCCAAGCTACCGGTGGTCAGGGCTCCTGAGAGAGGAATCTCCGAACAATACGCGCCGTGTCCAGGAGTACTGCCTTCTGAATCAAGCCCTTGATCCAACTGCCTAACGAGAGCCTCTTCAGATGTTGGTCGAGGCTCTTGGCAATTAAGCCATTGGCCGTCACGACTATCGGCACAATGATTGCTCTATCCACTTCCCACATGTCGACAACCTCGCGAGCTAAGTCAAGATACTTAGTTTGCTTATCTTTCTCAGCTTTCACGAGGTTCTCGTCATGAGGGACCGCTATATCAACAATCATTGTGCGACGCTCTAGTCGATCTACCACCACTATATCAGGTTTATTGGCAACAATAGTCCTGTCAGTGATGATAGATCGATCCCAATATAACGTGATATTGCCATTGTCGAGAACTGGGTCGGGCACATACCTATAGTACGGTACTTCTGATTCCACAAGATTGTATTTAAGAGCAAGTTGCTGGTGGATAATCTTGGCTACGAGGTTGTGTCTATGCAAATACTCTCCGTTAGCTAAATGAGAACACCCAGAAATAATGTGTCGGATTGATTCCCCGGGTCGGTGGCATGCCCGACAGATGTCAACCGTACCGTCCTTCACAATGTATTTCCGGTAGTTGTTCGTCATCATAACTTCGTCCATAATCGCAAAGACAAAACCTTCGGTTTCCCCGAAGAGGTCACCGAAACGCAGCCAAGATACGGACGCTAACAGGTCTACATCGGGCCCATGTAAGGCCCGGTAAAAGCGTCCGTGAAGCTCCTTGCTCTGCCATACTTCTATGCGGTCATTAGTATCCAGTACTAAAGGTTTGCGCCAGTTCTCGTTAGCCAAGGAGAGCGGAGTGAGGCCCTTGTCCACCACTGCCACATCTCGGTGCATACCCACGTCAGTTTTTAGGAAGTATTCCCTGAGACTGCATACCTCGCGGTTGTGCAGGGTCTTAGCATTTAAGAAGCCACGACCCCCGCACTTCCGTGGGATATACAGTCTCATCACCGATGACCGTGGGTGATGCATCCGATTTGCGGTAAGTAGTGTGCGGACCCTCCTATCCAGGGCGTCGAGTTCTGTCTGAGTCCATTTGAGTATGCCGAAAGAATACATCAATACCGGCATGACCCATCCGTTGAAAGCGCGCACCTTGTTTCCGCCTGACAAAAGACTATTCAGTACTTTATTCAGGCGGCCAAAGAAGCGTTCCTTCAACGATCGTTTTACTATTATTATTATTATTAGTAGCAAGCCATGCAGCCAGCAACCACGGCTTTAAAAGGTATCCTGACCACCCGCATGCCTACCTGGTCATACCTGGTCACCACCCTCAGGCTCATCAGCGACCTTGACTAAGCACACCGCATCTTCGGCCAGTCACATGAAGAGCCATGAAGAACCTGGTCGACGCTAGCAGTCAAGCCCTACGTTGCACAGCACCGCTCCGACTCACTGGAGCCAGCAGTACTACTCCGACTCACTGGAGCCTGCAGCATCATCCCGACTCACTGGGACATCATAATCCCGACTCACTTGGGCATCATCCCGACTCACTGGGATAGCACCACCCCGACTCACTGGGGATTCACCGCAGACAGTTCCGACTCACCGAGAACTATGCGGCATTCGGTTCCGACCCACTGGAACCAAATCACCACTGGCCTGGCACGCATCAAGAAGCATCACGAACCATAGGTCTCCGATATCCGGAGGGGAGTGATGTAGCGACATCTATGGCATCACATAAGAACTAATCTTGCATCGCGCAATCAAAGTTCTCTGCGCGATTAGAACATGTAGAACAGCTCGAAATCATCTATCGGGCAATTGTATTTTTACATTATATTTTTATTTTCGGTTTTTATGGTGGGTACGCATTACATGTTGTCAATCACTATAGCAACGCTAACGCGTATATTTTCGATTAATTTATCATTTATTTTTTTACTAGTTTTAGTGATGAAAAAGCAAGTGTAAAAAAATATAACAGTAATAACCAATTTAATCTATTTAATAAATGGAATCCTCAAAATATTACGTATTGTACTTTCATTTCATTATATTATAACGATGGATGGATGTCTTCAAGGTTCTGGAGTGGAGAGGGCTAGGCATTAATATCAATGGCGAGTACATCACTCACCTGCGGTTTGCCGACGACATAGTAGTCATGGCTGAGACTACGGAGGAGCTCAGTACAATGCTTGGTGACCTCAGTAGAGCTTCCGAAAGAGTGGGACTTAAAATGAACATGGAAAAAACCAAAGTCATGGTAAACAGCCATGTAGCACCCACTCCTATCAAGATCAGGGACTCTACACTCGAAGTTGTGGACGACTACGTTTATCTGGGACAGACAATCCAGTTGGGTAGGTCTAACTTTGAGAAAGAGGTCAATCGTCGAATCCGACTCGGCTGGGCAGCGTTCGGGAAGCTGTGCGGTATCTTCTCGTCCAACATACCACAGTGTCTCAAGACGAAAGTCTATGACCAGTGCGTGTTGCCAGTGATGACTTATGGTACTGAAACATGGTCGCTTACAATGGGCCTCATCAGAAGGCTTACAGTCACCCAAAGGGCAATGGAAAGGGCTATGCTCAGAGTTTCCTTGCGTGATCGCATAAAGAATGAAGATATCCGCAGGAGAACCAAGGTCGCCGACATAGCCCGAAGAATCGCCAAACTAAAGTGGCAGTGGGCAGGGCACATTGCTCGCAGAACGGACGGTCGATGGGGCCGAAAGGTTCTAGAATGGCGACCGCGCACCGGAAAACGCAGCGTTGGAAGGCCTCCCACAAGGTGGACCGACGACCTGGTGAGAGTCGCGGGAGTGCGGTGGATGCGAAGCGCACAGGATCGGTCGTTGTGGCGTCGCTTGGGGGAGGCCTATGTCCAGCAGTGGACTTCTTTCGGCTGAAATGATGATGATGAATGATATTATAACGAAAATAGGTAAAGCCTGACAAAAACATGCTATCAATGCTTCTATATGTATTTTCGTTCGGTTACGGTTTAAAGACTTGGTCCTTTTTGCTATTGATTCCTCGTATTGGCATCTAACATATTATAACCTAGGTTTCATTTCTGGCGAAAAGAAAAAAGTAAATCATGGCAATAGTTTGCATTGGCCTCATACCTACTCATAACAAAAAGCTTGCTCTGCTTTAAATCCAGAAAAAAAGACAACAAAATCTAACAACCCTATACCAACACACAATCAAAATCCAATGACAAACGAGACATTGGTAACTGGTACAATCCAGTTTGAACTAGCTCGCGGTATATTTATCATAGCACACAGCGTTACGGAGCGAAACGAGAAAATATGGTCCTCGGGCACATATTCAAATCTTTGGAATGGCCGCTGTTAAAGATATTGTTATGCTAGTCTCTTTGAAATAACTTTGTTTGGTGAAGTAATGTAGTTTTAAGTGAAATGTGAATAACAGTATCTACGTTGTTTTAAGCAGACTCGAAGCAATACCACGAGATTTTAAGCGATCCATTTGACGTTCTAAATTGAACTGATGAAGGGAAGGAGCTGTGTAGGTCTATCTTTCTTTCTCGTTTACACACCAGACATTAAATTTTAACACGACATGGTAACTAGATAGATATATTCTTTATTGTACAACAAAAATAATAATTATTCAGGAAATTAAAATTTATTAATTTAAAACTCCCTATTGGGTGTGACAATGGGTGGTGCTTTTATCACAATTTAATTTTAGTTCAGGGCATCTAGGTGTGGCAAGCTGTGTAATTATTTGAAAGAGTTAGCAGGGCAATGTAACCCAAAGGGTAACTGAAGAAACACAGTAGGTTAAAATTAAAATTTTAACACGCCTTATTGCCCCAGATGATTTACCACTTCCTCAAAAAACCGAGCAAGCGCGAGTCGGACTCCCGCACTGAGGGTTCCGTACAACTTTACCTATGAAAACAGTTCAGTTCCCGAACTAAGTTAAGAAATTTTTTCCAAATCGCAAAAAAGTTTTTTTTTGTGACGTAACTACAAATATTCAGTTTGTAGACTCTCTCCTATATTTGTGCTAAAAGACCTTGCGTCATGCCAAATTTTAAGATTCTAGGTCAACGGGAAGTACCCTGTGAATTTTGATTTCCTTAAGAGTGTCGAAATACACTTTTTTTTTGCGATAGTAACGACCGTGTCTTTTTTTTTCGATAACACAGGTGTTTAATTTTTTCACAGCTACAAAGGACCGCAGATTTGAGTATATGGTTTTAATTTCAACTCGATACCTCAACGCGTACATGAGATAAAGGGTCTTGACAGACAGACAGACCGACAGACGGACAACAAAGTGGTCCCATAAGGATTCGGTTTTTCCTGCATTTCATCCTTCATCTTTATATATACCAAGATAAACGATTCCCTTTCAACTTTTCAGTCACTGGTACTACTTTCAAACTTCCTAGATATACCAGGAAAATTAAAAACGATTCTAAAAAGATATAATATATGTATCATTTTATTCCTTCTTGTGATACCTCAGAGATAAGATTATGAATCTACGTAAATCTTGTTCAAATCATATTGGACAAACACAAACCCGTATTGAGAAAAACAATTCCGAGAAACGAACCAAATATAAGGTACACTCAACTCAAAATAATTTATTTCATGTCAAGCTTGTTAAGGACATCCTTTTCGAGATCTATTTTCATACAACCGCTCTTACGTGATTATGATATTATTACACATTTTTTTCTGGGTATTTTGGATACACAGCTATCTTGTGGATATCATCTAGGCTTCTATAGAAATCAAAACAAATTTGTGTAAAACTGATCTAGTAAAGACCTCTGAAAATCTGCTATTTTACGTGAACTTTGGCCCTCCATAATGTACTCAAAATACATCAATAAATATAAAAAAATCATCAATAAGTGGCAGTGGGCAGGGCACATTGCTCGTAGACCGGACGGTCGATGGGGCCGAAAGGTTCTAGAATGGCGACCGCGCACCGGAAAACGCGGCGTTGGAAGGCCTCCCACAAGGTGGACCGACGACCTGGTGAGAGTCGCGGGAGTGCGGTGGATGCGAGAAGCACAGGATCGGTCGTTGTGGCGTCGCTTGGGGGAGGCCTATGTCCAGCAGTGGACTTCTTTCGGCTGAAATGATGATGATGATGACATCAATAAAAGCCTTGCGCACATTTAATCGAAATTATGAATGACGACAACTTTTCTGAAAAACTTTTAAGGGTTTTTTTTTTTTTTATTGGGTGGGAAAATCATCCTAATGACATCCCCGCTCTTGGGCGGAGCGGGAGATAGTGTCAGACTCTTACTAACTAAAAACTGCTGGGCCCCTACGATTTGCTGACATCTCCTTGAGGCGCGCGTGGAACAAAACGCGCCGTCGACGACTTGGGCTCGGTCCGGACGGTTACCGGACGGTCAGACGGCGAGCCACCCATTGCTCGGCGTCTGCAAGCCCGCGCCTACGGTGGCCGGAAATCGGGATCGGAATCCCGGCGGCGGTTGGAGCGTAAGGACCGTTGCCTCACGCGATCGGCCGCCTCCTTAGCTAGCATTACTGCTTCGCAGAAGGAGGCGACCGCCTGCCACTCCTCCTCGCTCCGGAGCATGGCCTGAACCAAGGCCTGGCGCGAGAGATCGCCGCCGCCGATCGCCCCCACGAGGACACGGCGTTGCTCTGCCCAAGCGGTGCACACCTCCACCGTGTGCTCTACCGTGTCCTCCGGGTGGGCCACACAGTGGCGACACCCGGGCGTCGTTTCCGCACGAATCCGGTGCAGGAACCTCCCGAACTTACCGTGTCCGGTGAGAACCTGCGTCATGCGGAATGTGAGGACGCCGTGAGGTCTTTCCAACCACGCCTCAAAGAGGGGACTTACCGCCATAATTGTGGCGTGCCCAGCACGGGGTCGCGACAGTCGCTGTCGCCATTTCTCCATGAGAACTCGCCGGAGCTCTGTCCGCCATGCTGCGACTTGTCGCGGCAGCGGAGTTTCGCCCCGGCGTTGCATCTCCATGCGCCGTTCGTGCATGAGTGCAAGGACTGTTGCCTCCAGATCCCATGGTCGCTGGCCAGCAAAGAGGCTCGCCGCTTCGCGGGAAATCGTCCGGTATCCTCGCACCATCCGTATGGCCATGACCCTTTGGCACGCGTTCAGCCGGGCCGCCGGCTGCTTCCGCAGCCCCGGCGCCCACACCGGTGCGCCATAAAGGGCCATGGACCGAACGATTCCCGCGTAGAGCCTCATGTGTATATTTCATATAACGTGATTTTTTAAGGGGTTTAAAAAAACAGGTTTTATGAAATATTCGAGTAAATCACGTAATTACCGAATGCCAACAGAGTTGCCTGAAGCGTTATCTCTCTTTTTTGCATTGCCTCTTCATCAAACATCACGTTGGATTGCGTTTGATGAAGCAACGAGCTTTTAAACCATTCGATGTTGACGATAAGCGAGTAGAAAAGGATTCCCTCTTAAGGTTTTGATTTAAATGAGTTTACTACGTGAGGTCGACAAATGTGTGAGAAAACTGTACTGTGAATCACCTTATTTCGAATGTACGCTCGTGTGACACACTGAAGCTCATCACGCTGGTATGACAAACGATTGTATGACAGTAGTTCGACACTTCAGTTGTGCGACAAATAATTGTGTGACTGCTACAATTCGACAACACGTTGGTGCTGTGTTACAGTAGTTTGACACCACCCTACCTGCCAAAATAACTCAACGGAGCTCCACTTCAAGGGTTCTTACTCTGGGTGCTTATAAAAAAATAACCACTGGAGGTTAAGGCTGGAGGTCCGCTCCACTTCGCTCCCGCCTTAGTCTTCTAACCTAACCTGTCCGTGTCGGGGTGTCCTTAAATATGTTAATTCTTTATGTCGAGCTTCAGTGTATCGCACAAACGTGCATTCGAACTATGGTGAGTCGCAGTATAGTTTCGTCGCAGGAGCGTTAATCGCACATCCATTTGTCGTACTGGGGCCACGGGTAGTGTTACTGGGGCCACGGGTAGTGTGAAAGTGAAACCTGGGGCCCTGGGACGAAGGCAACGAAGGAACAGGAGTGGGTTTTTAGTCAGTAAGGGTCTGACACTATCTCTCGCTCCGCCCAAGAGCAGGATTTGTCATAAGATGATTTTCCCACACAATAAAAAAAAAAACATCCATTTGTCGAGCTCACGTAGAACACTTGATTTAAATATCTGCCTTACCAAAAAGGCATTTCATAAATCCAAGAGAACTCGAAAAGACTCCCAAATAAGATGCTGTTTTCAATGATATACGTAAAGTTCTCCTTAACTTGAACAAAATTCACATGAATACGGAAATGGAAATATCCGCTCCGAAAATTTCTAACCGCAAAAATTTCTAGCAGCATATTATGCAATAGGAAGAGTTTTTGCTGTTCATAACCTAAAATCTCATTATCTTAATTTCCAAAAACCTTGACCAGAAATACATAGAAATATATAAAAAGCCGTGTAATTATGTGGGCATACCACCTGGCAGCAC
This sequence comes from Mythimna vitellina, assembly GCA_949316375.1. Lineage (NCBI taxonomy): Eukaryota > Metazoa > Arthropoda > Insecta > Lepidoptera > Noctuidae > Mythimna > Mythimna vitellina. Next base: position 2,738,737 of record OX438708.1, read on the forward strand.
CAACCAGACGTGACTTCGATAGCAAAAATGAAAATTTCTGTAAAAAAAATTATGTTGGGAAAACGGTCAGAAGTATCACTATTTTTCAGAAGGAGTTGGATGAATAAACAATTTTGTTATCAGGAATCAAGATGTCTGCAAGAAAATCAAAGTTACCGACAGTCCCAAGAATCACCAAACTTAAGTGTCAGAGCTCAGGGCACACTACTTGCGGAAGAGATGGTCAATGGGGACAAAAGTTCTGGAGTTGATACCACATATAAAAATACGCAGCATTGGTATAACTTCACACAAGTTGGACCGATGACCTTGTAAGGGTCACGGGAACCTAATGGATGCGAGACTCACAGGACTAGTCGTTGTAGGGACTCTTGGGGGAGTTCTATGTCCAATAGTGGACGTCTTTCGGCTAAAAGGATGATGATAAAACGAAACATATTCGCAATTCGCAGTTGTGTAAACACGTTTTGTATAAAGTGAACCTTTTGTTTTAAACATTCGGTTATCAAAAAGGTGCGTAAAATTTTAATGAGCTCCGTCCTTCAGATATGAAATGGAAGGAGGATGTAAAAATTTACGTCAACCATTAGCAGTATCTAGCGCGATTGGAGAATCGGTTTTGTTTCATGTTTTCGAACAGACAATATTACTTTATGGAAGAAATAAAACGCTATGTTTTCATTACTCTTCCCGTTCATTTTTGTCACACTTTCATCACATCAACTAAACATATTTCTTTGCCATTGTCATCATCTGTCTGACCTTGTCCCGTTATCATGTTTTTTTCTCCATTCTGTCCTGTCACCCGTCACGGTATCACTAACTCCCTTTTTTTACGAGTATCTCTCCTCACACAATACATCCATCTTTTCTTTGACATATTTCAGTTCAATAACAATATCTTGGGTCATTAAAACCATTGTCAAACACAGGCAGACACGAAAACGGACTATGTCTTAATACACAAACCAAAATAATAATCAATCTGCTTAGCCATACCTCCAATAAGTTGGAGTCAGCTTCCAGTTTTACAGGTTACAGCGAAATTCTAGTATTAAGATATTCAGAGTGGTTAGTGGCCCTGACTGTTAAAACGGAGGTCGTGGGTTCGATTCCCACCCAGGACAAATTGTTGTGTGATAAGCACGATCATTTGTTCTATGTCTGGGTTTTTTTTTTTTTTTTTTTTATTGGGTGGGAAAATCATCCTAATGACATCCCCGCTCTTGGGCGGAGCGGGAGATAGTGTCAGACTCTTACTGACTAAAAACCCACTCCTGTTCCTTCGTTGCCTTCGTCCCAGGGCCCCGGGTTCCGCTTTCACACTACCCGTGGTTCTATGTCTGGGTGTAATTTATCTATATAGATATGTATTTATAAATATATAAGTATGTTTATCAGTTGTCTAGTACCCATAACACAAACTCTGCTTAGCTTGGGACTAGACAGCGTTGTGGGATAGTTGTGGAATATTATTATTATTATTATTCCCTATCTTGCTTTATCTTTGTGGTCTGGTTTTTACACTTAGTCCTTAGAAAACCATTGTATGTGGACCATAGCGGCCTTCATTCCAACCAGCTCATCTTTCTCCAAAAGCAGATAAGACCTCTCAGTTTACTCAGGGTATCCATAAAAGCATTCTGTGCTCCCAGGGTTTTTATATGTATTTCTTTGAGGCCTCTATACTTAAGGAGCATGTCTGACTGACTGTTCGTGATACTCGTTGTGTGTGTGAAAGCCGCCATGGCTCACGCATCATGGTCCATACCACAACAGATAATTATATAGATACTTGTTGTGTGGAAAACCGATTCCGTAAATTTCCTTATTATGGATATGGTCTCGTTTCTCACCTTATGCGATGATGTGGCCGAAAATGGAGCACGCTTGCCTAGAAGCAACTTATGGTTGTAGCTATTAGGAAACACAGACTCCGTCAGGGAACTCCACTTCTTGATTGTACGCACCTGACTGACACACGCAGCTGACTTTTATAGCCCAGGGACTTACGGACGTAGGCTTCGACCCTGCTGGGCCCCTACGATATGCTGACATCTCCCTGAGGCGCGCGTGGAACAGTACGCGCTGTCGTTGACTTGGGCTCGGTCGGGACGGTTACCGGACGGTCGGACAGCGAGCCACCCATTGCTTGCCATCCGTAAGCCCGCGCCTACGGAGGCCGGAAATCGGGATCGGAATCCCGGCGGCGGTTGGGGCGTGAGGACCGTTGCCTCACGCGATCGGCTGCCTCCTTTGCTAGCATTACTGCTTCGCAGAAAGACGTGGGGAAGGCTCATGCCTTCCTCGTGTCACCACAACAAACGGTCCTGTGCATATCGCGTCCATCTGATTCCCGCGACCCTCACTAGATCATCGGTCTACCTTGAGGGATGCCTTCCAACGCTGAGTCTTCCCTTGATTTCTTGGCCACTGCCACTTAAGTTATATGACAAATAAAAAATAAAATATAAGGGAAGAGGATTTAATTGAATATCTGCCAAAAATGCCAATACATATATGTCTACCTAGGGGAAACTTACCATCCTACTTACGTCATAACAAAATAACAGCAAAATACACATAGTTTCCTATAATGGAAGTCAAAGTCTGTCTGTCTGTAAGGACATAGAGTTTTGAACACGACAAAGACAGAAAACAAATTAGGAAATTTAGTTTATCTCTTCATTTTGGTTAGCGTTGTTGTTGCGAGAAGGAAGGGCGCGAAAGAAATAGCGGGGTAAAACTACAAAGAAATATTTTAATATTATATAGTATTTGAAAGAATTAACCTCGTTTCAAATTTAAATCTATACTTATAATAAAATCTGTAGAAGTGAAAATTCTGTACATTGAAAATATTTAAATTTGTTCATTGTCTATCTGTTTGTTCAGGCATCACGCAAAACTGCCGGTTCGATTACAATGAAACTTGGTATAATTATTCTTTAATATCCCTGGCCCCACACTGGGTACTTTTTATCCCGGAAAAATATATATAATAAAAAACAAACTTAATTTTGCGGTTCGATCCCTAGATCCGATTCAGTAATCGGTAACGGTTGGTACAGTTACCAACCGTAAATAATAAGTTTGTCGTAGGTTACGTCACCCGTAGAGGAGTTCACTAAGGGGCGCTGCACACAGCTAAGATACTATAATATTTAATCTTAAGATACAATATCGGTCGCCATACAATTCAATGGACTATCACGCACGACGAAGATAATAAATAATATTTCATATTTTAATAAAACCATTTTTGACTTCTACGCGAACGAAGTCGCGGGCAAAAGCTAGTTTATAAATAAAAAAAAATATACCTTGATTATTTTATAAATTGTAAGTGCAACAAAACGTATGGCACATAAAGTCTGTGATGTATGGCCAGATTGGGTATAGTGTGTCTCATGGCTGTGCCAAAATAGGTACAAATCATGAATGCCAAAAAACTAGTACCTGATACTGAACCTCACGTTGTGAGGTAACGAACGTAAATCAGTTTTGTACTAAAATGTAATGTCGATAATTCGTAAATGACTTTAGGTTTTTTCTGCCAAACATTTTACAAAAACATTTTATTTCCAATCTCCAGACAGACAATGTCACGTCCACAGCTAGTATCACACCGATAAAAGAAAGCAATCTATTAATCATTTGCGAAAAAACAAGTCGATTGTAAAGAAATACTTATCCCAGAGATAAGGTGGGTTATTTTTCACGTCATCACGTTGTTGGGTCGTCGGATAACCGTCCGGGTGGAAAATGACATGATATCGGGACATTCTGGGACATTGTGGGACATAGCGGGGACATAGCTGGGACATTGAGGGACATCGAAGTGACGTTTGGTACATCGTAAGCCGTAGACGAGAAAATGATTGCGAGGTTTAGATAGAGAACTCATTTGATGGGTGTTTATTGTATTATTTTTGCGTTGAAATATTGACGTTGATTGATTTTGAATTGAGTTCAGGAGCGTGATTTGATGACTTAAGGCGATGCAACTCGACATACATTTTCACTATTTTTCATATAACCGCTCTTAAGCGATTATGACGTCATGACACATTTTTCTTTAGATATTTTGGAAACACAGTATCTTGTGGATATTATCTAGGCTTCTATTGAAAGCAATTTATAAATTTGTGTAAAATTAATCCTGTAAAGACCACTGAAAATCAGCTATTTTGCATGAAGTTTGACACTTCATAATTAATCAAAAATTTAAAAAGTCATATAAAAATAACAATATAAGCTTTGCATATTTAATCAAGATTCTAAATGACGACAATTATTTTGGAAAACTTTTATAAGTAAAAAAACACGTATTTCTTGGAACAAGTTTTGTAAAATATTCGAGTAAATCACGGAATTACCGAATGCTAACAGAGTTTTCAGGCGTTATCTCTCTTTTTTCGCGTTGCTTTTTCATCAAACATCGCGTTGTATTACGTTAGATGATGTAACGAGCTTTTAAACCATGCTCGATGTTGACGACAGGCGATTGAAAAAGGACCCTCTTAAATAGGAGGTGTGGTACTTCCGTTTATTATGTTTTTTGTGCTAAATTTTCAGAGGAACTGTTTCGTTAGTATAGTGTTCGCAATGCGTGACTGCTGATTGTGAGGTTCTTGGTTAAATTTCTGGGCTGGGCTATGTATTGAATGTTTCTTTCTTGATTCAAAAACAAACTAACCATCATCATCATCTTCCTGCCCTTGTCCCATATTACTTGGGGTAAGCACAATCTGTTTTTTTTTAACAGTGTGGGGTTGGACATCCACCGTACGTTGTATTGTCCGATGGTAGAAAGGTCATAGCGGACTGCTGTGCTCCGGGTTTTGTTATTTGACTGATATTGTATTTTGATGAAATTTGTTACAAAGTAAGCTCGAACCCCAAGAAAGGACATACTTCAGACTACTTTTTATCTAGCTTCAAGTTCGACTTCACGTCTGCTATATTCACGCAAATCTGGCGAAAGCTATTTTGAACTCATTTAAAGATACTGATTTTCGCACTAGTACGAAAAAGTGCGCGAGCACACCGCTACAATTTATTAGATTTATCGTATCAACCTTGGCGCCAAGTGACCCGACCACGAGTTGCACGTCAACTCCTAAACTGCACTGAACCTACACCCTCTGCAGCACTCAGCTCCATACCACCCTCTCCTGCGGCTCGGACAAATTTCGCCTCGGTCGTAATAACAAACACTTCACTTATATCAAAATGTAATATTTTATCATTCCTTTTTGTGATTTTCCTTAATTAAGATCAAAGTAATTCCGAAGCTCAATAATTGTGGCCTATTTTAGGCTTTCGATAAACAAAAGTTGAAAGTTCAATAACCTCAGGTAAACCGGAATATGCTTATAATATTCTCGGTAGAGTTTAATCGAAAGTTCTAATTAATTTGGTGTTGAGAACTTTATTCTAAATTCAAGATCTTCCGCGGAAAATTACGTCAAATGAACTCTGAAATACATATATACCTATATATATTTACTTGTTTGTTTTACAAAACCTGTTATTAGGAATTTATAAATGCTTGTTTCAGTTATAATGGATCTTCATAGATTAAGAATATGACAGACTATTCCATTTACGGGTGATGAAAGAAGAAAGAAAACATATTTATTCTGCCTGAATAAACAACTCCACTCCTCCGATTCCTTTTTTTCTGACCACGTGACTAAGCGTTGGAATGACGTCAGAACAAAAGAATCGGAGGAGTGGCCTACTCGAGGCGTTCGACGCAAGAGAATCGAAATGAAACGGTCGTAACTGGGGTAGGGGAGCAGATCGTTTATACGTTAACGTTTGATAATATGTCAATCCTCGTTTGGACATATCATTAATATAAAATTTCTGTGATAATAAAAGGTCTAAAGAAAGTAGGCCAAATGTAGATTGACATCATCAAGCTTTAACGTTTACAATGAACTGGCCAGTTTTACTTGGCTAAATCATGAAGTGATCAGTTTCAAGATCTAACCAAAACATATATAATGAAAAAATTTAAGCCAAGAATTATCATTTCTTACTGCTATAAAAAATACGTCAAATTGAGGTTTTCGAGCGATCAGGACGTTCAGCAGATTGAGCGCCTGAGCTGTAGGAGCATATCGAGCCGTTAGAGTACGTGATGGAGGGGCAACGAACAGGCACCATATGGCACAAGTGCGCGACGCCCGCAGTCGGTCTGGAGCGTAAAGTAAGCAGCAAGCCAGCGTGGTCGCGTCGTCGATTTTATTACTCATAACATGGTAGTAATGCATCAAAAGCGCGCACTTACGTCGCAGTCTAACGTGTTGATGGCCACTATTCCCACGAAAAACATAAACGGACATGGGGGCGTCCTGAAACGCAAGGCAACGAAGGAACATAGGAATGGGTTTTAGTTAGTGCTCATGCGCTTTTTCAAGAATTATCCAAACGGCTAGTTGATGATACTTCGCGTGACCCAAGGGCTGGCTTTTACCTCGGTCAAAGATTAGCATTGCCATACAACGTGGCAATGCCGCCAGTCTTTAAGGCACACTTCCAGTCGATAGCGTTGCGGAGGATTTTTTTGACGCCATATTTTAGGTAGGAGTTATTGTGTATATATTAGGTAATTTTAATTAGTTAAGCCTTTTTATTTTTTTGTTCAAAATAAAGTTTTGGTTGGTAAAGACTGGACACTCCTTTCCACTCAACTCAGAGATGATGAATTCCCACGTGAAAAAAAAAGTTGTGTTAAAATTATAATGATAGGTAGAAAACTATCCCCACTAAAATTAACCTGGCTGTTTAATTCTTTCATTTAATCTTTGACCATTATACATTAAGGTTGTATGTACAACCTGTGCAGTGTGCTGCCCAAACCTCCTAAGGCGATTTTACGGGTATGTCCAGTTTCCTCGCGGAAGGGTATCTGCCTACGCAATGGATTCCTAAAAGGATTTTGTACGTTTGCTCCAATAAATACAGCTAGGTTTAGCGGAATATTGTTTTTTAGCTGATAAAAAATTAAATTAATTAATTACATTTCCTAATCTTCCAAAAATTTCGTTAATAACAGTGTTTTAATAAAAAAAGATATTTATTTTAAAAATAGGTTTTAAGAACACTTTTATTCGTCAATTATTTTATCAATTTCAACTAAATAAGGCCGGCATTTCCTAGCTGGCTACCCTGAGAAGAAACATCGAAACAAACTCAGGGATCAAAGTCTCTTTTAAAGTCCATACAGCAAACATATAATGGTCAAATCATATGAGAACCATGCAGATAGGAGTCTAAAATAGTCTTTTGTGGAAATAACCACACAGATTTGAGTACACCTGTGCAGTCAGTACAAACATTTGTTCGTATTTGTGTAGCTCAACTAAGGACTACTAAGGAGCTCAATGACTTGATGAATTGTTCATCAAAAAAAGATTATTTTGGTAGGCCGTATTAATACAGCTTACTTTGAGTACTTAAGTACTCAAAACTGCCAGACATTAAGTTAAAACTAAAGAAAAGGAAAGGCACACACACACACACACACATAATAATCCCCATATTCACAATAATAAAATAAAATTTACAAAATAAATTGTAACACTTTCAAGAGTTAATATTGCAAATTGTAACAAAAAAACAAATAAAAGTAATCATCAATGTCAAATTTATTGTAAAATAAATAAAACTCTTTACAAATCAAAAGAGTTTACTAAAAAAAAACACTAAAAGGATAGGAATAAATTTGATTTTGGAAGTCAATGTTTATCGGTATTGTTTGTTTCCTATTTAACACTTTTTAGTTGCGATACACTTATACCCAGAGTACCTATTTCTAATGACAATTTCAATTAACTCAAACACTGAAGCTAGGCTACATTGTTTTATTGTGAAGTTCATGTGTTCACCTTCCACTTTCCGGCTCCATCATCAGATCGGTTTGATTGTATGTTATAGCCAAAGTGTATCTTATGACAACCCTAATGAGCCCAAACACGGCTAGGATACATTGATTAATTACGGAGTTCCGTTGCCTATCGTCATTACTGATAATGATTATAGGCACCAGAACTCCGTAATTATCACTTCGATGATACAATTTTCAACATAACTATTTTTTTATTTCTATTCAAACGTCAACAAACAACCCGCCCCTGATCGTTCCCGGTGCAAAAGTGCCCATAATACTGGCCGCATTACCTCGCTGAATAGCGATGGCCATCCTTTGCACCAAGAACGACCCGGACCGGGAGTCACCCGTTGCCTCCCCGAGCCTACGGCCAAAATCCCCCACAAAACACTGTGCCTCCGTGGCAAAACATTTTAATTGTGAAATGATAATTATTTTGTATTTTATCATGATATAAATTTATTACATATTTTGCTTCTACTTATAAATAATTGAAATATAATCGTAATACTTTGTATTCAAACAAATAATATACATAAACCTGTTTTGTTATAGTCGCTTAACTATCTTCATTGTGATATCTATGTGAGTATAAAGTTCTGTTGGCCATTTCTGGTCTTCTTCATCAGTACCACTACATCAAATGTTACTTTTTTACTGTAAATGCTTAAGTCCTCGATGAAAATACTAAAATCACCATATAGTTGCCTATAATATTTGAGGAGTTCCTTCGATTCCTTATGGATCCCATTAAAACTGAATTTGAAAAAAATGGGACGAATCTGGAAGAATATTCTTTAAGGACAATATTTTTTTATTATTATTTATTTTGTTAACGTATCATTTATTAATAATTGTAATTATTTATTTTACTTGCTTTTATTTATATAGCCTTGTTTTTATAATGTGAATGTGAGAACACTCCGCTAATTCTTAGGTTACGTTTTATTATGATTATTTTTATTGTACTTTTTAGTACAATATTGACCAGGAAATATTGTAACAACTATTTTTTTTAAAAGAGTAACCATGGAGTTTCTTGCCGGTTCTTCTCCATAGGAAACGACCAATTTGGAACCGTGCAATAGCTTCTGACGTTTTATAAGTGCCCATGTAGGCTTACGTGAAATAAAAACTTTTGACTTTGACTTTGAATGGGAAAAAAAATTGCTTTTTGGCCCATAAACGACGGATTTCCGAGGTTACAAACATAAAAAAAACCGAATTGATAACCACTCTGTGTAGCAAATATACATAGGTCTAAATAAACTTATAGACACATAAATTGTGATTTCCCTTTGTGGAAAACAAAGGAATACAAAACATCGAAAAGGTCAAAACCCAAAGCTCAGACACAAGCTCTGTTTCCAAAAAGGATTTGGGGTATCTGTGTCAAAGTAACATCGTAGAAATAATTAACTTGGTATCAAAATTAAATGTTTTTAATCGAGTTCATTGTTTAAGGATAGAATTATTAATAAATTTTAGAGATGTATTTGTTTTATTTTATTATATGTAGTCTTCTTCTTTTTCTTTTTGTGTCGATGTACTCTAATTACATTTTATCGGACCAGTTTTTGGCAACATCTACGGCTCTGTTATTGGCCTCGTATAGATCCTAAAAACTGCAGGATGGACAGCATAGCAAATGACGCATGTCCTGTGCAGCGGCTCCACACTGGCACTGTGTTAAAGATGGGTCGAGAAAGCCCCATATGGCCAAATTGTTTTTACAGCGGCCGGTTTCTAGATTGGCCACTGCGATTCACGTTCAGGGGGGAGATGTTCTGACACGGTGATGAAATCTGTAGGAGTTGGGTGCTTCTGCTTCCACAGTGCGCATCTCTCGTCCTCTGCACTGTCTTTTGAAGAGGTCGTTAATCGCATAAAGCTTTAATAAATTATATATAGTCGATAGTTATTATTACAGAATAATTTATAAATATTCCTTTTTTTAGGTCTCTTTGTCTCAGTGGGTGAAAGCAGAATTCCTAAAGGATCATTTTGTGTCCGACTGTCAGTCTGCACGTCAGTTCGTCTGTTAGCTCGCCATCCAACCGTCCGGAAACCGTCCGGACCGAGCCCAAGCCGACGACGGGGCGTGGTGTTCCACACGCGCCTTAAGAAGAGTAGGCTTCGACCCTGCTGGGCCCCCCCAGCAGGGTCGAAGCCTACTGGGGCCATGGAACAATGGCAACGAAGGAACAGGAGTGGGTTTTTAGTTAGTAAAAGTCTGATACGCCCTCCCGCACCGCCTAAGAGCAGAGGACATCATTAGATGATTTTATAACCTAAAAAAACCTGATTAAAACCTACCCTGTTCATCCAGTTATCTTTTATTTCCCAGGGCCGTGGTAACTCTTTCGTAGTATATCGCAGCCCTGACAAGTTCTTAACCTAAAGTACAAGTTCTCAACTTCGAACGGAAAACAGTCTCCGTACGGCAAGTAAATCCTCACGTCATTCAAATCGAATAACAGTGACAGAAACAAAATACGATCGCATTGAGAACTCTTTTCGAAGACGGTAAAAATAGTTTTCATCCCCTGCCAGTTACTAGCTTAAAGATCAGTAGTTCTTAGGTTGGCCGCTGTAAAAACATCATCATCTTCTTGCCCTTGTCCCATTTTATTTGGGATCGGCACAACACGTTTTTTTCTTCCATTCTATCCTGTCAACCGTCATACTATCACTAACTTCCTTTTCTTTCATATTACTGTTCACACAATCCATCCATCTTTTCTTTGGCCTCCCTCTCCCTCTCCACCCATCCACATGTATACTCATAACTCTTTTAGTAATATGTGTTTCATCTCTCCTCCTTACATGACCATACCAAGACAAACGATTCCCTTTCAACTTTTCAGTCACTGGCATCACTTTCAAACTTCCTCTAATATATTCATTTCTCACTTTATCCATTCTCGTCACACCACACATCCATCTCAACATTCTCATCTCCGCTACATGCAATCTTTTTTCATCCGTCTTTTTCACAGCCCAACATTCTGATCCATACAGTATGACAAGTCTTATCACGGACTTGTAATAGGCCGCTGTAAAACCAATTTGGCCAAATGGGGCTTACTGGACCCATCTCTAACACAGTACCAGTGTGGAGCCGCTGCACAGGGCACGCGTCATTTGCTATGCTGTCCATCCTACACAACCACCTGCAGTTTTCAGGATCTATATGAGGCCAATAACAGAGCCGTAGAGGTTGCCAAATAAAGGACAGAAAAAAATTGTTAGAGTACATCGACACGAAAAGAAGAAGAAATAGGTCTTACCATTAAGGCTTAGTGAGGTACTGGTTCTCCTGGTTTTTATCAGTTTTTAGAGTATTTCCAGCGAAATTCAGTGGTTGTTTTAATTATTTAAAAATAATTCTTAGTGAGTGTTGTAATTTAAAATTGATGTAATTTTGTTTCTCGAGTTTTTTTTTTTTTGGATTGGAGCGATGCTGTGCGACGGGCTTGATTGATAGACGACCAGAACAGGTTTTTCGTAGCTCTTCATGTGACTGGCCGAAGAAGCACTGTGCTTTGCCAAGGCCGCTGATGAGACTCAAGGTATGACCACCAGCTCTCTTGACCACTAGCATGCTAACCTCGGTATGATAGTGGTCAGGATACCCTGTAAAGCAGTGAGTTCTGGCTGTACGGTTCGCTACTGAAAAGCTCAATTGACGTTCGTTAAGGGTCATCAGTTTAGAGGTTTGCGGAGCAGGGTTTTAAGTCACGCAAACCTCACTTGAAAATATAAAAGAGATACGTACACAAGTCTCATAGTGCACATCTAATGACTTTCCCCACTCTAGGGTGGAGCAGAAGGGTGTGTCAAACTTTCACTGTTTAAAACCTACCTATGTTCCTTTAGCTGCCATATACAGTCTAGAACCACAGATTTTCGGAAATTTCCCCACGACCCTGGCAGGCATCAGCGTTGCTTAAAAAAGCGGAAATCATCCAATGACTTCTCTCGCTCTAGGTCGCAGGTGTCAGGCTTTTACTGACTAAACCACATCTTTGCGTTCTAAGACCACGATAATCCCTTTCATACTTTTTCCCATGCTCTGCGGGGCCCCTATATATACTTTGTACCAAATGTCAGGATTCTGGGTCAACGGGAAGTACCTTATGAATTTTGACTCATTTTAGAGTATCAAAATATACGTTTTTAGCGACATTAACGGCCGTATCTTTTTCATTCGTTAACTTGGAAGTTTGATTTTTGCACAGCTTTATGGGACTTTCGTATATGATTTCAATTTCAACTTGATACCTCCACGCGTTCCTGGAATAAATGGCATTGACAGAAAGACAGACCGGCAGACAGACTAACAGATAGACAGACAGACGGACAACAAAGTGATCCTATAAGGGTTTCGTTATTTCCTTTTGAGGTATGGAACCCTAAAAAGATGATCAGATCAAAAAAATAAACTCTAAAAGCAGGTTTTCAATGGAACCATAACATCAAAGTCTTAGCAATAAATCACTTACTATCATCATACCTTTGGCATTTGGATTTCAGCTTAGAACCAATTTATGGAATTCAACAGAAAATATCAGCCATTTGAATCCCTGAATCGAACGGGCTAATCGCAGAAATTCTACGTATAAGCTCATTTGGATATCAGAAAGTTCTGTTAGACGGGACACAGGCGGCAGTATTGAAAAGAGTTACTGTGGCTCTGGAATGCAAAGGGCAACTGAAGCTGTGTACCTTCAGTGTGGGTTTGAGTCAATAAAAGACGAGAGGGATCTCACCTCACCCAAACTTTCAGGAGTCATTTTATGATTTTTTACCAAAAAGAAAAAAAAAATACTGCGCAAGTGCGAGTCGAACTCGCGCATTGAGGGTTCCGTACAAACTTACCTATGAAAACAGTTTAATTCCCGAATTGAGTTACGAAGATTTTGCCGAACCGCAAAAAAGTTTTTTTTTGTGACGTCTCTACAAATTTACAGTTTTCAGATTTTTTCCTATACTTGTGTCATGAGATCTTGCTTCATGCCAAATTTTACCTTGAGAGTGTCAAAATACACGTTTTTTACGACATAAAAGGCCGTATCTTTTTTTTCCGTTAACTCAGATGTTTGATTATTTTCACAGTCGGCCACGCCTCCTATTCCTTTGTTCTGACCACGTGACTGAGCGTTGAGATGACGTCAGAACAAAGGAATCGGTGGCGTGGCCTACTCGAGGCAATCAACGAAAGAGAATCGAAATGAAACGGTTGTAACTTAGCTAAGGGGGTAGATAGTTGCGAATAAATTGTCAAGACATACATTCTAGGAGATCCTCGACAGTAAAATAGTTGTTGTAGAGTTCCACAGACACTTACCAGATTGCAGAACGAAAATGGCCCGTTTAGAAGCACCTAACTAGCATTTACCTGAGTTTCTACGTCTGCAAGGATTGGTGGCCCTAATTGGCGGTCCGTTTAGTTTGTAAGCAGAAGTTTGAACAGTTAGTGAGTGCAAAATTTTGCTAGGATTAGGAATGATGCATTTGGGAAGTTTGATCTGTTCAGGCTTGGTTTTGTGGTGTAATCAAACTTTTATTTGTTTTAGTGTTGGATGGATAGTTTAAGTTGCCCTGTTTTTAAGGGTTTGTACTCCAGTCAATCAAATCAAAAATATTTATATATATAAAATCAATCAAAAATATTTTTATTTCTAAAACGTCAGGAGTGTTTTTTTTTTCGGGTGGGAAAATCATCTAATGACATCCACCGCTCTTGGGCGGAGCGATAGTGTCAGACTTTTACTGACTAAAAACCCACTCCTATTCCTTCTTTGCCATTTTTTCCAGGGCTCCGGGAATCTCTTTCGCATCAACCATGGCCCCAGTAGGCTTCGACCCTGCTGGGCCCCTACGGTTGCAGACATCTCGTTGAGAAAATGTCAGAAGCTTGTGCACGGTTCCAAATTGACCGTTTCCTATGGAGAAGAACTGGCAAGAAATTCCATGGTTAGTCAATAAAAATAGAACCCTTATTAGATCACAGTGTTGTCCATCTGTGAAGGTGCTTTTTCGCAAGAACGCGTTGAAGTATTAAGCTGAAATTAATACCAAATACTCTGGTCTACTGCACCTTGAATCAGTGAAAATAATAAACTTTTAAGTCACAAAAAAAACCTAAAAATGTAGTGTTTTTTGCTCCGTTTAGGTGCTTATTGTGACGCTCGCCAGGAAATCAAAACCTGTAAGGTACTTCTCGTTGATCTAGAATCCTGAAATCTGACGAGAAGTTAGGTCTATGAGACCTAACATGTCGCCAAAAAACGAAATAAAAATAAAGATACTTCACAATATATAATAATAAGTTAGATCTTAACTAATATTATAATATATTAACGAGTTCAGATCGTTTATGTACGAAATCGATGTAAAATTTGTACAAAAAAATTGTATGTAACTTGATTACTACTTAGGCTTTGTTTCATCGCAATCGTTTGACTATATCGAAAGATATACTACATTCATTGACTGTTAGACGGTACGGGTCAGCTAGTTCGTAAATATATTTAATTTAAAAAGTAACTTGTTTTGCTCATCCTACCTAATTTAATTTGACAGCTATGACGTCACAAAATGGCGCTAAATCGATCCTATTTTTATTTGAATTGCATACGTTTGCCTCGTCGTATGAAAGTGACCTTCTGAAATATTCTGTGGGAATACCTTTGCATTTAATATGCAGTCAGACTCTGAACTGAAGTAATGAAAACCAAATATTCTACGGTAACTGAGACGTATTATTTGTAGAAATGAAGACAGAAAAGGATTATTATTTATTTTATTCAAGTTTTATTTTCTTTTCTTATTCATCGATGTGAGTGAATATCGTGTTTACTGATTCAGTGGCTTTCAAAATGGTTGAGCTAAAAGATGCAATGCTGATCCATGCGTCAGATGCTATCACTTGCCGTCAGTCAGACTAGTAAAGTAAAAAACCAACGGAGCGGACGTGCATATAAATGATACAAATATCAGCTGTTGATTCTTAGTAGTAGTATTTTTTTTTTATATATATTTTTATATCTCCTTTCTACCATCGGACAACCCGACGAACAGGGAGTATCCACCCTTACGTTGGTGAAACTTCAACGGTCCGGACTTTTCGCTTCGTCGTTTATACCGCGTACATCGAAGGACTGGAACAATTTGCCTGCTGCGGTCTTCCCGTCCAACTATAATTTAGGTGTCTTCAAGGCTAGAGTGAATAGGCTCTTAATAAACTAGTGCGCCTGACCATCAATGATTGCATCTCCGCTTACCATCAGGTGGGATCGCAGTCAAGCACTGGTTTATAAAAAAAAAATATTCATTGGCATTGTTTTTCAGGGAAATTCATCCAATAACATCTCGCGCTCTTGGGCGGGGCGCGACGGTATGTCAGACTCTTAGTGACTAAAAACTCACTCCTGTTTCTTCGTTGCCTTTCATACCAGGGCTGACTTTTCCTATCAGAAAGAAACCTTTCACCCCAGTAGACTTCGACCCTTCTTTGCTGACATCTTCTTGAGGTGCGCGTGGAACAGTACATGCCGTCGATGACTTGGGCTCAGTCCGGACGGATGCTGGACGGTCGGACGCATTGCTCACCGTCCACAAGCCCATATCCATTGGCATAGATTTATTTGTCTTTATATTTTATTCTAGCTTCTGCCAACGGGTTCGCCCGTGTGAAAGTGGAAAATTATTCCAAGGAATATACTTCCTAGTATCCTATATCCTATTGTAGGGCATCTACTTATATGCAAATTTCACCAGAATCCATAATAATAATAATAATCATTTATTTGCTAGTAATGTAGGTATATAGATAAGGTGTTATAATTATTGTTTGTCCCACTACATTTTGCCTTACGGCATGCTATCCAGCCGTTTGAGCGTGAGAGAATCAAATATACACTTACACATACTTTCACCCCTATAATATTACTGCGAAGTGTGATGTGACATCTCTTTTAAGATTTACGTCATATAATGTTGAAAAAGTTTCAACTTTCCCAGTGTCCTCTTTGATGTTTCAAAGGTGCCTTTGAATACTATGGCTGAAGCTTATGACTCTTAAAATACCCGGAACTGCACATAAAGTTTAAAACTCACTAGGTAGGACCAATGCCTCACTAGAACGCCATGGCGATGCTGCCAATTTCAGCTACCAAGAAAATACATGCAGCTTTATGGCGTGTTCTTTACTTGGCCACTATTGGTCACGCAGTCTACCATGAATATTTTTAAAGTTTTTACCTGGCTACGCCGCCATGACATCCCAGTTAGGTATAGCTCTAAAAGTGTTACTGAGGCCCTCGAACATAAGAACAAATGAAGAAATAAGTTATTTTTTTTACACATGGTAAAGATTTCAGCCAATCAGAACCCATAATTCAAAAAATAGTGACAGAGTGCAAGTCAGCTGGTCTCTCAACACCGCATAGTTTTTTTCGCTTCCTGTAAAGCTGGTAAAAATTACTTATGCGGTGTTGTTAGCTAAGGGATGAAACTTAAAGACTAGTGGTGCAGACTCGTGACGAATTGACGTGTCAACGAATGGTATGGTCTGGAGCCAAAATAAAAAATATACCAAGTAGGTTCAAATCATGCACAACCACGTATTTCATTAAACATTGAAGAGATACTCGTATTCTAGAAGAGGCCCTAAAAATAACATAAAAAAGTCTTTTCATCCCTTACATTTTTATTAAAACACGCGGCAATATAAGATACGACTTATTTACTACACGATCACACAGTATCTGACTTCCTTCTCATAAATTATCAATGTATTTATGTTTGTTTGTAGTTTTCGCAGGTTTTTTTCGAGCGAATTTTAGTGACTGTTTTGAGAATTCGCTGATTGATTCCTAGTCGAGATTTTTGCGAATTGTGAAGTCTTGTAGCACAAGTAGATACTTTTTTTTAAATGGGAAATCATCCAATGACAGGGACCCTTGGGCGAGGCAAGAGGGCGTTTCAGACTTTTACTGAAATAAATCCACTCCTAGTTCCTTCATTGCAACGAAGACCGGACCTGTGCACACCACATTTTTTAAACGCGCCGTTGACGCGCTTTTGTAGCGATACAGACGCGATACGCTCGTGAGTCAGACGCAGCCTGTAGACCTTTAACAGGTGGTGTGCACCGGCCCTTAGCATAGCACAAGCCTTATAATGTTCCCACTGTTGGAACTCAGGCCTTCTCTCTAGAAAGAATAGGTCGTGATCCACCACGCGGGCCCAGTGCGGGTTGATGGATGTCACATGTCTTCGATTTTTTGGCTCTAGGACATATCGGTATCCTCAAAATGTTTTCCTTCACCGTTTTGAGAGCGGTGGTGATGAAATAAATTACACAAAGTAAGGTACATGACTGGGTTTGCACTCGCGACCTATAATTCGTAAGTCGGGGCTGTTACCACGCAGCCACCACTGCTCACTGCTGCACAAGCCCTTATATATTGTACATCAATCTTGTCTAGCTGACCATATTATTTAAGTATTTATTGAGAAATCAACATGTTGCAAAAGATATGGCTACTGTTTTACAGTCGGCTGTCTGCCTGACACTAACCCTCCTGGGGAATCGCTTGTCTTGGTATGGTCATGTAAAGAGGAGAGATAAAACGCACGATTCCGATCACCATTTTCGGTCACCGTAGCCGCGGGCTTGCGGAAGGCGAACAATGGGTAGCTAGCTGACCGAACTTCCAATAACCATCCGGGCCGAGCCCAAGTCGTAGACGGCGCGTATTGTGACTAGCAGGATCGAAGTCTACTGGGGCCACGGGTAGTGTGAAAGTGAAACCCGGGGTCCTGAGACCAAAGCAAAAAAGGACAGGAGTGGGTTTTCAGTCAGTAAAAGTCTGACACGCCCTCTCGCTTAATATATTATATATATTGAATAAAGAAAATGATCGAAGTTTAAATGACAGATTACAACAAGGATTTTGCATGTTTTTCCTGGCCAAACAGATAATCTAAAAGAGTTATGAGTATACATGTGGATGGGTGGAGAGGGAGAGGGAGGCCAAAGAAAAGATGGATGGATTGTGTGAACAGTGATATGAAAGAAAAGGATGTTAGTGATAGCATGACGGTTGATAGGATAGAATGGAAGAAAAAAACGTGTTTCGCCGACCCCAAATAAAATGGGACAAGGGCAGATGATTTATTAATAAATCAATAATCAGCCTTATAATATTCCCACTGCTGAGACTCAAGTCTCCTCTCTTTGGTGAGGAACGAGCGTAATCCACAACACGGGTCAAGTGCGGGTCGATTCACTGACGAGTATCGTACATACATTTCATCCCGGTAGTATGTTCCCCTGAGATGATTTTCAACTTTCACTCAAGTGAAACCACCGGCATAAGTTAGTATTAAAAATATGATGAGGACGTATGGATTCACAATAACCTTTCAAACTAATTGCGTAGGAAGACTTTGTAAGTCTGTGATCAAACAACTTTTTAGGATTTTATACTTCAAAAGAAAGCAATTTTGACCTTGACCTTTCGATATGAGAAGAAGGCGATTTAAATTATAATGTAATTTTTTGTTTCGCCAAGATAAAAATAGTAAATTTTCATATCAGTGGAGAAAGTTTGTCATTGCGTCTGAAGCGGAATTCACCTGACTCGTAGCCGAGGGTAATATGAAGCTGAAGGCTGTGGTGAAAAATTTCCACGTGTATCAAACGACGTTTTTCAATACACTTACGAAGAAATAAATAAACGGGGGTTGACCGGTGATTCGGGGGGGTTGGCTAGCGCCTAGCCTAATACGATAAATACAATAAATTGTCGCGGGCGAGCTCGCGCACTTTTCCACACTAGTGCGGAAAATAGTAAATTGTGTACCTATAAGCGGTGGAGATAAGAGGGGTTTTAGAGTAAGTATTAAAAAGTTCGCAATTAACCCAAGGGAACTTGGTATCATAATGAAAACACGGATGACGGCATTGGTTGGCACAGTGGTTGAGTACAAGTATTAGTATGCCCAACAGATAGTTGTTCCGGGTCTGGGTGACTTGTGTATGTGAGTTTAGATATTTGTGAACGTACCCACGAAACGGGAGCAACTCCTAGTGTGGGGCAAAGGTTTTTGTTTTTTAATAAAGGAGTCCATCTCCATATCCATGAGCCTGTAATGTGTCTCTACACATTTATAAATTTGTTCAAACTAGCTTCTGTTCACACTTACCCTGCTTTGGGCTGCATGCTACTATCGCGACCGTTAGCTCGCCCTATGACCGTCTGGTAACCGTCCTAACCAATCCCAAGTCGTCACGGCGCGTACTGTTCCACGCGCGCCTCAAGGAGATGTCAGCAATTACTGTAGGGGCTCAGCAGGGTTTAAACCTACTGGGGCCAAGGGTCTAATTCGGAAAGGGAGAATCGGCCCTGGCCCTGGTACGAAAGGCAACACAGGAACAGGAGTGGGTTTATAGTTAGTAAAAGTCTGACACTATCTCCCGCTCCGCCCAAGAGCGGGGGATGTCATAAGATGTTTTATCCACCGAAAAAAAAACTATCGCGATCGTAAGGCCCCTCTTTGAGGAGGGACTACAGAGGCATCACAGCGTCCTCACTTTTCACCTGCTCTGCGTTTAAAAATAACCAGAGTAGAGTAAAGTAGCTACTCCAACCGTTCAAAAGTATTTCGAGTTGCAACCCAGGGTCGTTCTTTTATAACTCGAGTAGCTGCCCTAGAGTTAACCCAACTAACTCTAACTCCGAGCAGGTTAGGTTGGTGTAAGCGGTCATAAATGACAATTGCTTGACATTGACAGTTGAACTCTACGTTCGCATTCAAAAATGCGAGCGTAGAGTATCTACCCTGATGACGTCATTAGAGTCGTCATTAACCTAATTTTTGAACGCAAGTTTGCCGCAGTTCCTCACCGGAAACGGTTGTTTCAAAACACTTTATTCCTGTGGTATTTTCCCTAGGGATAATTTTCTATTATCACGCGGGCAAAGCCACTGGTAGCGGCTAGTGAAAGATGAACGATTTCAGGTCACCCGTGTGCCAAGTCATGCCTATACGACCGTTAAGGCGTGTAAAGGTGCAAACAATCGAAGTCAAGTCAAAGTCAAATGTTTTTTATTTCACATAGGCCTACATGGGCACTTATAAAACGTCAGGAGCTAGTGCACGCAAGCTAGTGCAAGAAATAGAGTTGTTCGCGTTTGTTTAGATAACTTGGGTAAGTGCGAGTCGGACTCGCGCACTGAGTTTGGTTTCTTACAAACTCACCTATGAAAACAGTTCAATTCCCGAATTGAGTTACGAAGATTTTTCCGAATCGTTGTTCCGAAATGTTTTTTTTTGTGAAGTAACAAAAATTTTACTGTTGTTAATTTATTCCTATACCTGTGCTATAGGAACTTGCTTTGTACCAAATTTCAGGATTCTAGGTCAACGAGAAGTACTCTATGAATTCCGATTCCCTTGAGAACGAATTTCTTTTTTCTTTTCCCTTGAAAGCCATTCGATTAAAGATTATCAAAATGAAAAATGTTATTAAATAATTCAATTATAGTATAATCAAATTTGTGGGTTTTGTGTTTAAATTATTTTTAGTATCAATTGTACTAAGGAAATGCATTTATAAAATGTTATATTTTAAGGCTGTAATATTTGTAGACTTCTAATGGTAAGTTATGGTCCAAAGAACGACTGTTTTATTTTACTACCTCATGTTGTACCCACACTCAAACAAACAAATGATTTATTTTTGTAATACGCGTAGATGAAGCTATGCGTCCGTGGTCCGTAGACCTGAAGTTTTTCTCTTTTTTATTTCTGATACAAAGGCAAAGAGGTTCTAAACTTGATCTGAATCATCATCATCATCATTTCAGCCGAAATACGTCCACTGTTGGACATAGGCCTCCCCCAAATGTCGCCACAATGACCGGTCCTGTACGTCTCGCATCCACTGGATTCCCGCGACCCTCACCAGGTCATCGGTCCACCATGTGGGAGGCCTTCTAACGCTGCGTCTTCCGGTACGTGGTCGCCATTCCAGAACCTTTCGTCCCCATCGACCATCTGTTCTGCGAGCAATGTGCCCTGCCCACTGCCACTTAAGTTTGGCGATTCTTCTGATCTGAATATGTACTTAAAAATATAAGTATTACACCTTGAAAATGTATGAAGTGTAGAAAAAAGAAAAAAATACATGGCATAAAACTTTAATCTAAACTTTTTTTTTTATTTAGTCTAACAGCTAAGCCAAATAGGACCAATTCAGCAAAATGCCACACAAATATTTATATAGCAGTTTCCTAACTGGTTTTCATCTGAAAATTAGTACGTTAAGTTTATTTTTATGTAAAAAGAAGCGGAACAAATGAGGGAAATAAAAGGCTGTCTTTTGATTGTATGTTAATTGAGACCCAATCAAGCTAAATCTTTCATGTTAACAATTTCGAAATGAATTTTATCTGAAATACGATGTTTTAAATTTTGTACAGACGATTTTTTAAACAAAATACGATCGACTTCAACGTGAAAAAAAACACTAAAAAGTAAAAAAGTATTTTTGTACTTTTGTATATATTTTGGAATTCAGTGTTTCTATAATAGTTTTGTCTCTTTAGTATTTTGGTTGTGGTAACCCTCAACCAAACTTGAATACCTTCCACCAAATATATATTATTGCTCCTTTTTGAAGTTGATCAATAACGCAATTGCATTAAGTTTTTTTTTTTTAAATCCTTCAGAATGTGAAATTTGGTAGTAAAAGTGTCTCACGCAAGGTACTGAAATAAATTGATGCAAAACAACAGAACATTTCTACTCACTAATACTTCTATTTGAATAGCCTTGACACTTCACACAATACTAGACTATACTATGTACGTACTATTATTATCTAACTGTGAACAATTTTAGCCATCACCTTTTCAATGCAAAACGCGAAAGCCATTGAAAATTCACAACAATGCTCGCGCCCCAAAACTTTTGTATTAAGTAACTCAACATTTGCGTTTATCCATAGAGCTTCGAAGCAACTCTGTGGTAAGAGCTAGAGGTGGCATTATGAGAACCTTCATCATCATCTCCATTTCAGCCGAAAGACATCCACTGTTAAACATAGGTCTCCCTTAAGTATCGCCATAATGAACGGTTCTGTGCTTCTCGCATCCAACGCATTCTCGTGACCCTCGCCAGGTCATCGGTCCACCTTGTGGGACCTTGTGAAACCTTACATAAAATAGAGTATGTCAGTGAGACAATCTGGGCACGCCACTGTGAGTGCGGGTGTAAAGCCCCTCTTCCAGGAGTAGCTACAGAGGTGCCACTGCCTCCTCACTTTCCGTTCTCCTCCTTTCCTCCACAGTTTCTCACACGGTTTCGGGAGGTTTCTGTTTCGGATTCTGCGGGAAGAAAAGCCTGACTATCACCATTGTGTGGGTCGCCCAGATAATGTCGTAGAGCATACTCTGGAGGCTTGCCACTCTTGGGTCGAACACTACCGCGTCCTCGTGGAGGTGACGACGGACACGGAGTGAGAAGAAATGGGAGACGGCTACCTCCTTCTGCAAACTATTTTAGTCAGTAAAAGTCTATTTCCCGTCAAAAAAAGCAAAATGTCATTGTCACCGCTTACGATTACGCGGTGTCCTGTGTAGGCGAGTGAATGCGATCGCAAACGTGAAGCGACGCGGTGCGAATGGAACAAACAATTAACGAATTTTGATGTTCCCAGTGTCACTGTCTCGAATAAGACGAATTTAACAACACCTCTCAAGTTAGAATGTAACAAGCTGTATAGGCTCTGGGGCGTACCAAAGAAATATACATACATCAGGGTGTTTATTTTTTTTTTTAATTTTCGATTTTTGACTTTGCTCGAACCCTTTATACCATTCATGCGCAGTGTTCTTATACCAAATCACCTTAATCGGTTAATATTTAAAAGTTGCACAACGCCAATAATTCTCATACAGCTAGCACGTCATCAGTGTAGGTAAAATTTTTAATATTATTATTTTTTACAGTGGAGGGTAGTAAGTGTTACTAGTGTGTTGTTGTGTCTAATAAAACTTACTTTCCTTCTCTGAAAAAAATAATAAGATTAAAAAATTTACCTACACTGATGACGTATTTATTGGCGTTGTGCAACCTCTGACTATTAACCGATTATGGTGATATTTGGTATATGAACACTGTGCATGAGTGGTATCAAGAATTCGATCAAAGTCAAATGAAAATGGAAAATTAAAAAAACATAACACACCCTAACATCCACACACTCAAAAAATATAATAATCTACCTTCTGGCACAATCGGGTAAAAAAGTAAAATTTTGACACTACAAACGTTTTTTTTTTTTTAAATTGATATAAACCGCGCGCACTAGTTTATTAAGAGCCTATTCACTCTAGCCTTGAAGACACCTAAATTATAGTTGGACGGGAAGACCGCAGCAGGCAAATTGTTCCAGTCCTTTGATGTACGCGGTATAAACGACGAAGCGAAACGCTTAGTCCGTATACTTCAATTTCATTTATTTACTCTGATCGACTCCATGGTCTGTGGGTTTACCAGTCAATTTTATAAATTAATCTGTTTTCCTAGCAAGTTCTATGTTTGCTCCGATTTTAATACATTCAAGGCTTTTGTCTTCGATAGACGCTTTTATGATGGCCAGTTGAACTTTTAAGCGGTGTTCAGGGTTGTTAGGTCTTTGAGAAGTTGCATTATGGCTTAGTTTCCTTTGAACAAAATGATCTTCTTTAGAGTTTGAAAACCGACGCCGCGTCGCAGTAACCTCCGATGTGATGTCGTGCGGCTAAGCATCGCTTTAGGTGACCATAAAATATGTGATACGAATCAATTTATTTATTTAAAAAATTAACAGTTTATTTATAAAGTTACATGAATTAAGAAGGCCCACCCCACTAAAAATGAACTGCCCAATGCAGTTGCGTAAAAGTTACTAGCATGTGAATGTGAGGTCTACACACGCTGCACGGTGATAGCGAAATGATGACAATTATTACTTAAACCAATTAAAGAGTTTCACGGCATTTGGGTTAACTAGAAAGTGGTGTAAGGAAAGAATTAAAAAAAAATTATTGAAAGGGTAAAAATACACCATTAAGGTATATTATTGCAATTCAATCCGGGGAAGTTCTTACGATGCGCCGTGTAAGCTGATAGGTTTTTACTATGTAATGGCACAACGCAGTTTTGTGTTTGGGCCCTTAAATAATAATCAATTAAGAAATTGAGATTAGATCTAATAATGCACCGTTTCGTTTGCGTCGAACGCCTCGAGTAGGCCACGCCTCCGATTCATTTGTTCTGACCACGTGACTAAGCGTTGAGATGTCGTCAGAAAAAAGGAATCGGAGGCGTGGCCTACTCGAGGCGTTCGACGTAAACGAAACGATCGTAACTTGGCTAGGGAGGCTGGCATATCTCACAAAAGAAAACTTGTACTAAAATTATAAATATTTTTTTTTTTTTGTTCGCGTTTGACCACTGTCTCACCTGATGATAAGCGACGATGCGGTCGACGATGGAGCGCGCTTACCTAGAAGTAACCTATTCACTCTTGACTTAAAGATTCCCGGGTTGTATCTATTTATATGAATGTATCAATCACGTGTATATATGAGACTAGCTTTTGCCCGTAGCTTCGCCTGCGTCCATAAAATATAATTTATGTCACTCAGGAATAAAGTAGCTTTCTATCGGTGTAAAAAATTTAGCAATTGGACGAGCACTTTCAGTGATAACCTCCTACAAACAAAAAAATAACTTTACCTCTGTATATAATATTAGTGTAGATAAACCATTTTTAATTTAAGTAGCCATGGAGTTTCTTGCTAGTTCTTCTCCATAGGAAACGACCAGTTTGGAGCCATGCACTAGCTTCTGACGTTTTATAAGTAACCATGTAGGCCTATGGGAAATAAGGATATTTGAATTTTGAATTCCACTCCTTAGCTGTACGCAGCATGAACAATGGGTAGCTCGCTATCAGGCCGTCCGGTAACTGTCGGGACTGAGCCTGAGTCATTGACAGCGCGTAGTGTTCCACGCACGCCTCAAGGAGATGTCAGCAAAACCGTAGGCCCAGCAGGTCGAAGCCTACTGGGGCCAAGCGTTCTCTTCTGAAAGGAAAATCCGGGATCCTGAAGCACAAAGCGAAGAAGGAACATAAGAGTGAGTTTTAGTCAGTAAAAGTCTGATACTCCGTCTCGCTACGCCCTAGAGTGGAAGAAGACATTGGATGAATTTCCCCCTTAAAAAACACAATAGTGGAACGTCCACCATTTTCGAAATTCACGACACTTTATATTCATTTATCAAAACTATATCATTTTATGAGTTGCATTTCAGTATCCTTTGTCATAAAATCGTGCCCATAATGAATCTAAACAACGGGAGCCACGAGTTTGGAAAACAGTAGCCGTACACTGGCGAGCAAACAAATGTATTAGCCGAGTTACACTGAAACTCCTGTGTTGGGTGTAATTAGTTTGTCCGACAGTGTAGTAGCAGATATTTAAGCTAATGAGGAATGCTTGTGTTGAAAATTTCAGGTTATTTTGAACACAAAATGGATAGGCACAGAAGTCATTCTCATGTGTGTACTTCACTTTTCATACCTACGCTCGGAGATCATGCTAGGGTCAGCGCGTGGCACCGAACTACACGCATTAGTGAACATTATAAAAAGAAGCTAAACTAAATAATACCAAAGGATTTGGTTTATGATATTAAAAACAGAATTAAGCAATTAATATTCACCAATATTCTTCAGATTTCAGAATTAAAAACTTAAACTTTTCTACTTTGCTAAATTTCGACAAGTTTGCACACTAAAGAAGGCTTACAAATTCTACTACTAAACAAAAGTTCAAGACGATCTTATAAAAGTGTTTTTAAAAAACCTATTTGCAAAATGAATATCATTTATCAGTTATTTATCGTGGTGCGAGTCCCGAACACTTTTCTGCCCCTCATGTTGATGGAAGACTTTTGGCCGCAGGACGTTAAGTTTCGTCACTGCTTCGCAGACTGGTACCCCAGAGCAGCACGAAGTGAACTTAGTGCAATGTGAAGTGTTGCTAACACAGTTCTAAGCCTAATTTGCTAACGATAATTTGTATTTACTCTATATATGTTAGCCTGAAAGATATGTATCTAAGGGCCAAGATGATTGAAAATAAATTATTTATTATTATTATTTTACAAGTTCTAACTTCGAATCTTGAATTCAGTAACCAGAAATTGCTAATAATTCACTTTCATTTCAAAAGACCTTTTTGTTATTTTTTATTTTTTTCCCCATACTAGTAGTTACATTTGTACCATGGATGCGTTCACAAATATGTTAACTTACATACATAAGACCCGTAACAACTACTTGTTAGCCATACAAATATTTGACCCGAGCGGAAAACGAACACACAGCACATCAGCCAATTGCTCAACTATCGTGCTGTCAATACATGCCTTTTAAGGGCTCCGTACCTCAAAAAGAAAAACGGGACCCTAATAGGATCGCTTTGTTGTCCATCCGTTTGTCTGTCGGTTAAGACCCTTTAACTCGGGAATGCGTGGATGTATCGAGTTGAAATTAAAACCATATACTCAAGTCTGCGGTCCCTTGAAGCTGTGAAAAAATCAAATTACTATGTTAACGGAAAAAAGATATGGCCGTTTATGTCGCAAAAACTTTATATTTCGACTCTCGAGGGAATCAAAATTCTAGAGTACTTCCCGTTGACCCAGAATCCTAGAATTTTGGATAAAGCAAGGTCTAATAACACAATCAAACTCTTATAATAGGAATAAAAATGAAAATAGAAAATATGTTGTTAAGTCACTTTTTTTTCTGCGATTTGTAAAAAAACTTTGAGACTCCTGTCAGGAATTGAACTCTTTACATAGGTAAATTTGTACGAAACCCTCAGTGCGCAAGTTCGACTTGCACTTGCCCTATTTTTTTTTTATAACCATGACAGTAATTATAACAGTAAAAAGTTCAAAAGAACACGAAACACATTTGAAAAAATTCACCTTAATACCATAGTAAAGTATTTTTTTTTATTAATTTCCAGTTTAAAAATGCATGGAACAGTAGTGGCCGAGTGGTAACGGTCCCGACTTACGAATTGTAGGTCGCGGGGTCAAACCCAGCCACGCCCATTACTTTTTGTAATTTATTTCATCACCACAGACTGCTCTCAAAACGGTGAAGAAAAACATCGTGATGAAACCGGCATGTCACTTGTCACGTGACTTACCATACATTCATTAAAATCATTTATCTAAGGGCGCATATTGTCTCACAACCACACTACGACATTGGTATGACAAAAAAGCGATTAATAAATAATTTACAATATCATTCAATGAATAGTGTTAAAGAAAAGCGAATAAAAAGACCTATTGTTGTACAACTAGATACACCAACTATTGCCACACCAAAGCTTCGATTTCGCCCACCTAACAATAGAAAGCATGAAAACTATTTGAGTTTTAAAACAACTGTCGGTACACTGCCAAACAAAAGGGTACAGCGAGCATCGCAATTCATTGTTCGACGTACAAGTTGTGTTACACGAAAAGTTTTGTGGACTAATTAATTTGTCCTAAAGTGTAATGAAAAGGTTGACATTTATAAATATGTAGGTGTCGGAGTTTATAACTTGGCGATATACCTTGTTTTGTATAACTTGGAGAGATAAATGTATGAGTGAAAACTTGAGTTTCAAATTAAAATTTGTAACACAAGTTTTGTTTTTACATTGATCAGACAAAATGCTGATAGAATTAGTATTGGTATTCGATAATTAAATAGAGCAATGATTTAAAATAACAATAAAATTAAAAAAAAAATGTCAAATGTATAGTACCTGGAACTGAAGGCATTTCTTCTCTACCAGAATCTTGATATAACCGCTGACAATACTGGTTGAGAGTGCCCGAAAAGTATCAGCAAGTCTGCTTTTGCACTCTGCAAGATGCCTGCATGAAGAAGGACGTAACAAAGTACTTCAAGCTCATCTGCTTCTAAGCTAAGCTGCCCAGTGATCGCTGGATACATGACAAAGTACTTCAAAGACCCAGGTACTCTTCATAAAATTGTCAGTAACATCGAGGTGCTACAAGGCTTCTATAAAGAGCTGGAGTAAATCAAATGATACACTTGTACCATCCGTATGCAAAATACGCACTTAAGGCGTGGAGTTACGGACACCAGCTCGACATACAATACAATAACCCCTGACTGCTATGCCGAAGGTCGTGAGTTCGATTCCCACACAGGACAAACGTTTGTGTTATGAGCACAATCATTTGTTCTGTGTCTGGGTGTAATTTTTCTATAATGTGAATTGTGTGTCTATGTATTCAGAAATGTATGTTTATCAGTTGTCTAGTACTCATAACACAAGCTCTGCTTAGCTTGGGACGCGTTGTGTGATATGATATGTGTTATCTTTATATAAATGTTTCTCAATTGTTGATGTAAACCATTTGTTTGAGAACCTATATTTGTGTATTTATTAAATTGAATTGTATCTACGGTTTTATTTATACACATTTTTTTTTCTCTTTTTTATTACGCCTACCACTATTTTTCTCCACATCACTTAAAGCTTGACTACTAAAAAACGCCTACGGCATTAATTTTACCTTTGTACCTTTTTGTGCATAAGGTATTTAATAAATAATTACAAGTCCGTCTTTGTACCATTGTATTTAATAAAAAAATAATTAATGAACAAACATCAAACACCTAATTAAACCGGTCACAAAATACGAAAAACAATATAACATCACAAGAAAGTTATTACAATAACAAATTGTTATTAAAATCAAGCGGCAACTCGAACGAGACACAACATTAAGAAGATTAGTGGACGAGGCGTAAAACAATAATGACGTAGAAATTAATTATTATATAATTTATCAACGGCTCAAATGGTCAAGGAAAATCTGGAAGAAAATCTTCACCTCATTTATAATGGTAGGATTCGTGATAATTAATGAACGTAATAATCTGGGACTCATCGTATACAAAGAGATGTTTTAATGATATTAGCCTGTTTTTCTTGCATCGCAGTGTAAACGCCATTTTGATTTTCTTTTGTTGACGCTTGCTGCTTTTGACGGGTTTCCTCGAGATGTTTTTTTTTTTTATGAATTGTTTTTTTTTTGTAGGTGTGAAATCATCCAATTACTTATTTTGCTCTAGAGCGGAGCTATAAGGCGTGCCAGACTTTAACTGGCTAAAACCCACTCCTATGTTCCTTCTTTGTTTTTTGTTCCTGAACATCGCGTTTTCCTTTTAGAAGTTAGCCCGTGGCCCCAGTAGGCTTGGACTCTATTGGGCCCTTACAGTTTTTTATGAATAGTGTATTATTTGTTTTTGACTTATGTCAAAATTGTTGTAGAATAATATTGCATATCGGTAGTGTATACAACGTTAGTTTTAGTATATGCGAAACCCGAAACACATGTTTAGTATTTTTATTTAAATATCTATCTCTGTACTAAATTTCATAACTGTATCATGAAAAATCACAAAGTTATAAGCTTTTTATGTTACCTGGCTGACTGCACAAATACATGGTCACCGGGCCATCCGGACGACTGAGGGGTTGTTTTGTTCTCGCACCTAGCTATGCGCTGGTTCCTAATGCCCGCTATGAACTGCCGCGACCTGTAGGTATTGTTCTTAGCATCAGTGGTGTCCAACTTGTATTACCAAACATTATTATAAAGAAAATGTAAGTTATTTCTTTTAAATGGTTCCGAATGTTCCTACTATTAGAAAATTAGTCAAAAATTATTGAAATTTGCGTAGTATTCACTCGTCAGAAAACTACTATCGGTTCAGGATACACACTTGATGGTACATTTTATTATTATAAGCTCGGTGCAGTAGTGTCCCACTGGTAACTAACGGCCCCAAATTACGAGTTTTAGGTAGCGGGTTCAAACCCAGCCAGGCGCATTACTTTGTGTAATTTATTTCATCATCACAGCTTTTACTTCATCGAAGGACTGGAACAATCTGCCTGCTGCGGTCTTTCCCTCCAACTATAATTTAGGTGTCTTCAAGGCTAGAGTGAATAGGCTCTTAATAAACTAGTGCGCCTGACCATCAATGATTGCATCTCCGCTTACCATCAGGTGGGATCGCAGTCAAGCACTGGTTTATATCAATTAAAAAAAAAAACATATAAAAGTAAAATAAGCTGTATCAGAGATCTTGGTGTAGTACACGACAGCAAATTACTCTTTGATGATCGCATAGAAACTATTGTCAAAAAAGCTTTCAAAACCTTTGGTTTCATTATTAGTGCATGTTCTAGCTTTCGGTCTCTAAAACCAATAAAAGTTATTTATTTTTCCCTTGTGTGCAGCCACCTCGAGTACGTTTCCCAAGTCTGGAACCCTCAATACGAGACTTACAAATCTCGTATTGAATCCGTTCAGAGAATTTTTTTGCGATATTTAGACTTTAAAGCGATGCAATATTCAGTTGACTACGAGCACCATTGCAAATATCACTTCTTACCATTAAATATAAGGCGTCTTATCAATAACATAAATTTTTGGCAAACAGCAAACGGATCAATTTACTGTCCTGCCCCCCTAGTCAAGTTACAACCGTTTCGTTTCGATTCTCTTTTCGTCGATCGACTCGAGTAGGCCACGCCTCCGATTCCTTAATTCTGACGTCATCTCAATGCTCAGTCACGTGGTTCCACACATATATACATATATATATGTGGAAACACAATTTTTCATTATCACGCAGGCAAAGCCGCTGAAAGCTCCTAGAATAAAAATAAATAGCAAAATCAGCTATGTCGCCTCTCACGTGGGCCAAGAGTGGATTGGTGGATGACGCATGCCTTCAAATTTATTTCAAATACATGCCGGTTTCCACACGACGTTTTCCTTCACCGTTGTGAGAGCTGTGATGATGAAATAAATTACACAAAGTAATGCACCAGGCTGGGATTGAACCCGCTACCTAAAACTCGTAACTCGGGGCCTTTAGTTACCAGTGGGACACCACTGCACCAAGTTTATTATAATTCAAAACGTAAAAGAATAAGAGTAATCTAAATAATAATAAATCCTGTTACAATTTGAACATCAAAATATATCGTAAAAGGAATAGAAATAGTTGTTCAAATCCTTTTATTATGAGGAAGCAATAAAATATACTTTTATACGTATCCGTTGATCCTCAAATAAAATTTATCAGTCATCATTTTATTACTAGTTGGGAGCCCTTCAAGAAAATTGACGCCTTTTTTTGAGGTGAGATGCCATCAATTGACTTCTTCCGCCCTAGAATAGAGAGGGCGTGTCAGACTATACTGGCCCGTCTATTCCTATAAAGGACTGTATGAGAAATCAATAGCAAAAATAATTATGTCTACTAACCGTAACCGAATAAAGTTAGAGACTATTAGTTGGTCGCTATTGTTTTTAATATGCGTTATTTTTTCTTAAATAAAAATACTCCGTGTCTGATATTTTAAGTTTCCCATTGGTAAATACTACACGGTTTCTCTAATTAGTTATACTGCGTCCTTTGCTAGGAGGGTCTAGGAAGGTCTAGTGTTGCAAAAAACTTGAGTCCTCAAGTCGTGTTAACTATAATATAAGAAAAACAGCTAACGCCTGACAAAAAAATTCCAGCATTGGTATCTATAGGTATCTTCGATCGGTTAAGGTTTAAAGACCTGGTTCTTTTTGCTATTGATTTCTTGTAATATCCTCGAACTTATAATCTAGGTTTCATTTCTGGCGAAAAGAAAAAAGTAAATCATGCCAATATTTTGCATTGACTTTGAACATACATTTACTTAAATTACAATTTAATACACTTATAGAATGTAAATCATTCCCTAAACAATGCCAACCCCAAACAACCAAACACAATCACTTCACTTCCCAGGAACAACTGAACAACAGTTGGCTCTCAAATTGATATGTTGCAGCATTTTGTCACTCGAAGCACACTCGAAAGTAGTGATGTAACAGAGGATATTGTAGCTGAGGTGCAGAACTTGTCAAAGTTAAAAAATGGTTTTGAGACCCTATCCACGAGTTCTTAACGTGATCCATTTGACGACCTAAACTGAATTGTTTTAGTGATGGAGCTATATAAAGTGTATAGCTTCATCCTTTTTTCTCGCTCGCACGCCTGACATTTTAATACGCCCCTGATGACTACTCACCAACAACCTTATAGCCACTAGACGCCTCATGCTTGAACTAGCGCACCAAAACAATTCAGTCAACTAGCCGAGCTATGTGTAATAGGGTACTACGTTCTGATTGGTACGGAGGAGCGAGGTACTGCGTTCTGATTGGTCAAGACATCAGATCTATTATCATATGTGTTGACAGACAAGCATCGCCTGTTATTAGACGTCTAGTGGCCGTTGCTAGTCACTTCAAAGACCAGCTGGCGCCCGCATCTTTGTTACGTGCGCTCGTTCGTAGGCCGTTGCGTAATGTTATATAGTCTTTACTATTTATCATATATTTGACTATTCCATTTTTTTTTAATCCGACTGATAGTTCTAGAGGCAACATAGTCCGAAGTAAGAAGTTCTATGTTCTATTCAATTTAATTTATTCAGGAACAATTTACACTGTGTTTGAAATCATTAATAAATAACATTTTTTTCTATAATATTTTTGGGTTTTCAAATTTATCAGTTCAGCTTTCTCGGCACGTTTCATTGAGGTTAGTCAATACTACCCGTACAACATATATCTCAGCTCCATTTTATCAAGATCACGTGTTACCGACCTTGGATCCTGCATATACCAGTTCAAC
Organism: Mythimna vitellina; assembly: GCA_949316375.1. Classification (NCBI taxonomy): domain Eukaryota; kingdom Metazoa; phylum Arthropoda; class Insecta; order Lepidoptera; family Noctuidae; genus Mythimna; species Mythimna vitellina. The sequence continues at coordinate 2,771,508 of OX438708.1, forward strand.
CCTCTCAGGCACTAGTGTACCGATTACGGTAACTTAAACCTTAATTACGTAAAATAAAATAAATATAAAATATTATATTAATATTAAATAACCCGAATAATTAAAAATAAACCATTATGGCACCTTCTATTTGTGAGCTTCTGGTACATCAAATAGATAGTAAAAGTTATTCTTTGAGAAATATTATCGTTAATAATTAATATAGAATGAGCCATTTTACTTTATATCTTTATTTTACTGAATAATCTATTCAGTTGGCCAGTCAGGCCTTGCACAGATTTTAAAGTTTTTTTTTATTCTTCATACTTAAGTAATTCTACTGTATGTGTGAGGCATGAACAAATGTTTTTTCTTTCTTTCTTTCCTTAGTTAATGTCACCAAGGAAATAACATTGTAAGAATATTAACTATGTTCGAATATTTAGACAATAATTAAAAACGTGTTTGTTAAATGAAGTACCCTTGTTTCTGTGATCAATCTAACCTAACCACTGGTTCATACATCTGTTTGAATCATTCCACATATTGCCAAATTTTACGGGCACTTGATATACAAAACTACACCAATTTTACATCACAATATCCACTAGGAATCAATTTGCAAATTATTTAAATAGCCACTGAATTTCACTCCAAAAAAATCCACCCATAAAATCACAATAGAGGCGAGCAAAATTGTGAAGCACATAGAATAATAATGATTTTTTTTGCGGACGTTCCGCATTCACGCATTCGGAAGCGAGGTTCCGCCACAACCCTACTTGAAAGCTTACCTGTTTTTATTTACCTTGCGAATGATTTAGGGGACACAATTTTTACCGGCGACTCAACGAGATTTGTGGTTGAATGGATGTGACTTTTGTGGCAATAACATTGAAGAGACACGAATACATTCATTTGTTTTTGTAAAAATATATTTTGTAACATGTTTGAAATAAAGGGGCCTTATTAACTGTTTTCTAGGGTTTTTTTTTGGTTTCGTAAAAAAGGGGTAAAAACGGTATTTTATTACTAAGACTCCGCTATCTGTCCTTTGGTCGGTCTGTATATCTGTCCATCCGTTATCAGGCTGTAGTTTGTCATTAAGGGGACTCCCATTCAACAAACATTATTTTTTGCCGTTTTTAGGGTTCCGTACCTCAAATGGAAAAAAGAGGAACCCTTATAGGATCACTTTGTTGTCTGTTTGACTGTCTGTCTGTCTGTCTTTCTGTCAAGAACCTTTATCTCGGGAACGCCTAGAGGTAATGAGTTGAAATTAAAACCATATACTTAAGCTTTCGACGTCTTGAAGCTGTGAAAAATTTTTTTTTTTTATATTTATATATATATTTTTTTAAATTCAATAAAAGCAACTAATTAAAACTATATAAACACTAAGAGCAAAAACTACCAGCTAAAATATGGCGTCATAAAACTTCTCCGCATCGCTGTCGACTGGAAGTGTGCCCAAAAGGCTGGCGGCATTGCCACGTTGTATGGCAATGCTTAGTCTCTGACCGAGGTGAAAGCCAGTCCTTAGGTCACGCGATGTGTCTACTCAGCGTTTGGATAATTCTTTGAAAAGCTAATGAGCACTCGGACCCCACGGCCCAAGAGTTTGAACCCCAAACGGCTCAAAAATATAGGTTGTTATATTTCTGCCGCTTGAGGTTCTCCACAGCCGCAGCAGCACCATCACAGCACGAAGAGCTAGGAAGATGGGATGGCGCAAGAGTGTCGACACAGCTAGCGTCCCACACTAAAGGCCTACCCATCTTCCAATATAAGAATAAATTTGAAAACTGTAAATTTGTTTTTACGTCACAAAAAATTTGCAATTCGTAAAAAAACTTTGAGACTCCATTCGGAAATTGAACTGTTTACATTGGTAATTTTGTACGGAACCCTTAGGTCGCGAGTCCGACTCGCATTTGCCAAATTTTTTTTTTGGTACGGACGGTACGTAAACCTTAGATTTTTTTTTATTGATTGATTGATTGTTTTTTTTTAATCGTTCGTGCGTGATCACTACCTCACATGATAGAAAGAGACGATGTTGTAGACGATGGTTGCCTAGACGTAACCTAATCACTCTTGACTTAAAAACCCTATTTGCCTGCGAGGCCAATACCATCGAAGGGGACTGTAACTGTTTGTTTATGATTTTGTTTTTCTTTTCGTAGTAGATTAACTCAGGAAAAACTGGTCAGCCTTTTAATAATAAAGAAAACAGAAACAATATTCTAAATCCGGTAACCATAAACGCTAACCCACTCACTGGGAATTTATAGAAATTCATATTCCCCACTAAACATAACTCCAAACGCCGGATGTATAATTTAATAGATACTTACACATATCCTACAGTCGAATTCTCGTAAAATTTTATTTCTATAGGTTACCCTTTTATGGGAAAAATAAGGGCAAAAAGGGCTTTACAATAATATTCGTAAATAAATATGAGATTTTAGTAGACATATACATTTGATGGTATGGCTCGGAATGGCGGAAAAACAGGATAAAGCCGTTTTATTTTTGTTTCAAAATTGACTTTCTGTTCTCCTTCGTTGATGTTAGGAAGAAAACTGCCCATTATTGAGACGTTATCAGTGCTACGTGCTAAAAGTGGCTAAAAAGAACGTTGTTTCAATTGATTCCTTTTTTTTCCGGTCTGCCTGTTACATTTGATTTCCTCCGAAAATATTATTAAGGCGTACAGTCCTTAGAACATCTGCCCCTCTAGCCAAGTTACAATCGTATCGTTCGCGCCGAACGCCTCGAGTAGGCCACGCGTCCTATTCCTTTGTTCTGACGTCATCAAAGCCCCGCTGGCCTTTAAAAACCATTTTATTTACAAAATATTTATTGATTTGCATATGCTATTTACATTCTAATGTTTCACGCCTGCTCGAAAAAGATGTCAGCAAAACCGTAGCCTGGGCCCAGCAAGACCGATACCCACCGGCCACGAGAATTTTTGGAAATACCGTGGTCCTAAAACGCAAAAAGCAACTGAAGGACTCAAGTGGGTTTCAATCAATAAAAGTATGACACGCACTTCCACTTCACCCTAGAGTAAGAAAAGTTATTGGATGATATACCACATCAAAAAAAAAAAAAGATTTTTAAATTTTTCGATACGTGAAATGTAAGTTTGAATCTTTGTTAATCAACCAAACTTCAACGGCTAAGCAATTATAGAATACTTTTAATGTTTGCCGCTGGAGAGACATATTTACAAAAAAAGTTGGACCGGATTGGATGAGAAAAGCTAGAGATAGGGAACTGTGGAAAACACTGGGGGAGGCCTACGCCAAAGAGGCGACTACTACCTAAAATTAGCTATGGGTGGCTCGCCGTCCCATCGTCCGGTAATCGCACCGAGCCCAAGTCGTCGACGGCGCGTACTGTTCCACGCGCGCCTCAAAGAAATGTCAGCAAATCGTAGGGGCCCAGCAGGGTCGAAGCCTACTGGGGCCACGGGTAGTGTGAAAGCGAAACCCTGGGCCCTGGGACGAAGGCAACGAAGGAACAGGAGTGGGTTTTTAGTCAGTAAGAGTCTGACACTATCTCCCGCTCCGCCCAAGAGCGGGTTTTGTCATAAGATGATTTTCCCACACAATAAAAAAAAAAAACCTAAAATTATTATTATTTAATTTAATGTTATGATTATTATGGATAATTGTTTTGGATTATAAATTTTTCATGATGTGATGTATAATTAAGATGTGGTAGTAGTATAAAAAGGCTATTTTATTTTATTTTATATTTAATGTTTGCTGCGGCTCACACAGATGGCTTTCACGCCATCATGCGTAAGAAAGCGGCTTCCTTACTGCAACGCTTGCGCAACACTCGTAACAGCATCCTGAAAATGATTGCTGACAGGCCGGATTGCCCCATCCAGAGACACTGGCTGGAATTAGCTATAGGTTACTAATAACACTAATATAGTACAAAACCCAAGCGAACGCGCGTGATTTCGCGCCATTTAGGTTAAACGCTAGCGTCCGTATATACTATAAAATATTGAGCGTTTTATTTATAGAGTATTTATCCAAGTACATAATTAAGAAGTTCTTCATAAAGTAGTCTAGTAAATATCGAAAATAATTAAACCTTTCCGTTATTCCCTATATACCTATACATATCCATAGGTTAAAGCACTTTCAGTTATTAACACACTAACAATACATATATGGACTATTGGGTTTGAATTATAGAAATTTTAATTTTAATTCCAATAATTTTTTCTGCAATAAAATTCGTCTTTATACGAGTGAAGTTTACAAAAAACAATAACTCAATAAAACCAAAATAATGCACCGACCTAGATCGAACCGTAGACTTCACACTCAACATCCATCCACCGTAAAACCAAAAACACCAAATCTTCCTCAAACATACCCGTCAAAATAAATAAAAAACAAAATCCCTCAAAGAGACAAATAACTCCGTTTTTACACCCAATATAAAAGTGAGAAAAACATATAAAAAGACCCACATATGTATCCGTCTGTTCCCCCTTTCTTTAGCACTCATTCCGTAATGAAACTGTTCAAAGAAGTGCTGATTTAAAAGATACGTAGCACTTTCTTTTAGTGTTTTTGAAGTTGCCTCCAGTGAATAGATGGATTTTGCCTAGATCTGGGTGCTAAAGTTTTTGTTTATATTCAACATGAGTGGGAAGTTCCTTACCTACCTTCGTTGTATTATGCTAGATTTTCAAAACAGCTTTAAAAGGTTGTCTGTTTTGTTTAAATTTGAATCTGTAAGTTGAAAACCGCTATGTAACTTTATTGTAATACCGTATTCGCCATTCAGTACTATCCAACTGGCAAAATTTGATCTTACAAGTATCTTAAGACTATATTTTACTCTTATAGTATACTTATGAACGTCTCAGGTAAGTGTGGAATTGGTCGCAACTTGCAACTGCAATTGCCGTTATAATCTTACCATGGTCTCATTAATTGTTATTTTAATCTTAGATTAATCTTGAAAATGATTTTCTAAGAACAAAGTACCTATAAATGTCTTTCACTGGCATGCTCTAAGGTCAATATTAGACTTCGAATGCTATTTCTAATGTCGTTCTAAAAGTAATTCTCTTCATATTGATCTTATTGAAAGCGTTTTATCACATCCTATCAAAATGGTAAAAATTGATTATGTGTTGAAAATAAAAAGTCCTTTTAAATTTATTAACTCTTTCAAAATATAAATTTACAGAAGTTTACTGTAATTGGCTGTATAAGATACTTATAAGTGAATATCTGTAAAGTTACACTTCTACTGAACACTGATATACAGCTACTATTCCTGTTACCTTTTTGCTCTTATAAGAGCTGTACAAACTTATACAGCCTCTATACAACTTAAAGTATACACATGAACCTTTATATACTTTTTTTGATGTTGGCGGTGGCTTAGTCTTGCATGCGCACAAAGTAGCCCGTTCAGCTGCCATTTATATAAAACATCTCATCGCACTGCAAGAGTTTGCGCGAAAATATCTAAATGATTGCGTCCGCTTCTCTTTGCTCATCACCGCGCCACATCCACATGCGGTTGGTCATCTAAGCCACCGCAGTAGAATATCAATTGTTTGTTCCATTTGCGCCGCATAGCTTTAGGTCCGCGATCGCGTTGAATTGCCTACGTAGAACACCAGTCTCTCATTTGGTCCGTAGTAAGTCTGATTAGATGATTTCTTAAGTAAAAAACCAAGCAAGTGTGTACAAACTCACCCATGTAATAAATAGTTCAATTACCGAGTCGGGCCTTAAATAGTTTTCCGATCCTATAAGGGTTTTTTTTTTTTTATTGGGTGGGAAAATCATCCTAATGACATCCCCGCTCTTGGGCGGTGCGGGAGATAGTGTCAGACTCTTACTGACTAAAAACCCACTCCTGTTCCTTCGTTGCCTTCGTCCCAGGGCCCCGGATTCCGCTTTCACACTACCCGTGGCCCCAGTAGGCTTCGACCCTGCTGGGCCCCTACGATTTGCTGACATCTCCTTGAGGCGCGCGTGGAACAATACGCGCCGTCGACGACTTGGGCTCGGTCCGGACGGTTACCGGACGGTCAGACGGCGAGCCACCCATTGCTCGCCGTCGGCAAGCCCGCGCCTACGGTGGCCGGAAATCGGAATCGGGATCCCGGCGGCGGTTGGAGCGTAAGGACCGTTGCCTCACGCGATCGGCCGCCTCCTTAGCTAGCATTACTGCTTCGCAGAAGGAGGCGGCCGTCTGCCACTCCTCCTCGCTCCGGAGCATGGCCTGAACCAAGGCCCGGCGCGAGAGATCGCCGCCGCCGATTGCCCTCACGAGGACACGGCGTTGCTCTGCCCAAGCTGGGCACACCTCCACCGTGTGCTCTACCGTGTCCTCCGGGTGGGCCACACAGTGGCGACACCCGGGTGTCGTTTCCGCACGAATCCGGTGCAGGAACCTCCCGAACTTACCATGTCCGGTGAGGACCTGCGTCATGCGGAATGTGAGGACGCCGTGAGGTCTTTCCAACCACGCCTCAAAGAGGGGACTTACCGCCATAATTGTGGGGTTTCGTTTTTGCTGACATAGGTATGGAACCCTAAATAAGACCCTATCAGAAAATTAGTTTTCTATTTCAGACCGATTTCAAATAAAAAAATAGTTTTAGTATATGGCAAACCTAAAACACGTGTCTAATATTTTTATTTAAACAATCTATGTACAAAATATCATAACTGTATCATGAAAAATCACAAAGTTATAAGCTTGTTATGTCAGCAAAAATATATAGTGACCGGGCCATCCAGGCAACTAAAGGGTGGTTTTGCACTTGCACCCAGCTGTTTGCTGGCGCCTAATACCCGCTATGACCTGCCGCGAACTTGTGACCTTTGTAAATATTTTTTGGAAAAAATATAACATGGCGTAAAAACTACTGGAATCTATTCATTTACTGATTCTAAACAAAATATGTGTTGGATCATTCGGTTCCCTACAAAATGGTTGAGCTAAGTGGTGCTAATATTCGCAACATGTCCATGAACGGGCGCTTTCAGTTGAGATTGGTCTTCTCTCAGCTGCCAGTTGCTATTTTAATATCTATATTTAGTTTTTATTTTTACTTTATTTACATTGTTCTCACATGATAGCAACAAGAAACATATAACAGATATATTTGTAATTACAAAAGATGATTGAAAAGAGTGTCCATGGAGTTTCTTGCACATTCTTCTCTATAGAGATCTATGCTTTGAAATGTGCAATTAGCATCATTTTTTCTGACTGACTGACTTCTTGACATTTCAAAAGTGCCTGTAAATGGTTTATTTGAAATAAAATGCTTTGACTTTGAAATATATTCAGGTTTCGCATAAAATAAAAATAATGTTGTATAATAATGGTAGCTTTTAATCTGTAAACCACGTACAAACCTCGTACGGGACATTATTGTTCTCTCAAACAATTTGGCACGAGCGCGTTGGTATTTATTCGAAGTGTTTGTTTAAGTAATTACTACTAATTAGTGTCCCGAAGCTAATGGAGGAGCTCGTGGCTAGAATAATAACTGCCACTCGGGTCGAACTCCAAGGTTAAGCAACACTTGCTGAGGTCAGTCTGTAGATGGGTGACCATCCTAAGATACTGAGATTCTTCCGTGCCTCTTGGCTCTTGGTTTTCCTGGTTGTGTGTACCTGTGTGCCAAATAAACGTGTTTTCTTTCTTTCTTTCTTTCCTCTGAAAGTACGTCAAACCTTTTTTTCTATTTTTTTATTATTTTAGTTAGACTGGCGCATTAGGAATATAATCAGAAATGAAGTTATTCGCAGGAGAACCAAAGTCACCGACATAGCCCGAAGAATCACCAAATTTAAGTGGCAGTGAACTGATAGTCGATGGGGTCGAAAGGTTCTGGAGTGGCAACCGTGCACCGGGAGACGCAGCGAAGGCCTCCCACAAGGTGGACCGATGACCTGGTAAGAGTCTCGGGAATGTGATGGATGCGAGATGCACTGGACCGTTTGCTGTGATGAATCTTGGGGAAGGCCTATGAAATGATGATGAGGCTTGCATTTGATCACTATCTCACCACTGTAGGCGCCACTGTGTGTGCGGACGGCGAGCAATGGGTGGCTCGCCGTCCGACCGACCGGTAACCGTCCGGACCGAGCCTAAGTCGTCGACGGCGCGTACTGTTCCACGCGTGCCTCAAGGAGATGTCAGTAAATTGTAGGGGCCCAGCAGGGTCGAAGTCTACTGGGGTCACGGGTTGTGTGAAAGCGAAGCCCGGGGCCCCGGGATGAAGGCAAAGTAGGAACAGGAGTGGGTTTTTAGTCAGTAAAAGTCTGATGGAGCGGGAGCGGAATTTCTCATTAGATGATTTTCCCACCAAAAAAAAAAACTCACCATCTTTAAGTCAGTTAACAGACCAAGGAACCTATTACACTAGCAATATTATAAAGGCGAGAGTTTGTTATTCTAGAGACGTTGAGCTCCTTAGTAGTCCTAAGTTGAGCTCTATGAATACTGACAAATGCTTGTACTGACTGAACAGATCTATTCAAATCTGTGTGGTTCTTTCTTCAAAAGACCATCTTAGACACTAATCTGCAAGGTTCTCATATTTGATCCTTACATGTTTGCTGTATGGACTATAAAAGAGATTTTTCTACGGTCCAGACTAAGCATTTCAACTCATCGTTTATGCCGCGTACATCGAAGGACTAGAACAATTTGCCTGCTGAGCTCTTCCCATCCGGTTATAATTTGGGTGTCTTCAAGGCTAGAGTGAATAGACTCTTAATAAACTAGTGCGCCTCGCCATCAACGATTGCAGCACTGCTTACCATCAGGTGGGATCGCAGTCGTCAGGCACTAGTTTATATGAAATTAAAAAAAAATCTACTCACGAGATTGTTTCGGTGTTTCTTCTCAAGGTATTCAGCTAAGAAATACCGGCCTCATCTAGTTTAAACTGATGAAAAAATTGACGTGTAAAAGTGTTTCTAAAAACCTATTTTGCAAAATATATATCATTTATATGTTTGTTATTTCATCACGTTCGAACGGCTGAACAGATTTGGCACACCGGTAGCCAACTCTTGAAATAGCTCATAGAATATATTTTATCCCAGGAAACTGTTCACTTGAGACAATTGTCTTCTTTCACGTGGGCGAATCCGCTAGCTAGTCTATAATTGAAAAAAAGTCCAGTATCGCACAAATAAGGCCTATCTAATATTTTCTTGATAAGATTACAAGTCTGATCAAATTCTTATATGTCAGTGAAGTCAATAATACGGAAGTTGAGAACGAATGAACGAGCTAAGTGACAAGTGACACATGTCACTTTGACAGAATCCGGGCTGACGTTTGCACGAACCGAGCAGATAAAAGTGCCGACTGCAGAGGTATGGGCCTTTTTCCTCTTTTGGTGGCAGTGCGAACGACATCTAGTCCGGAACTTACTGTCTCACGGCTCGTTGTGAAGTGAATACCTACAGCTTGCGTCATAATAAATTAGTTGTGTGATCAGCGGGGTTGCCATGACGTTCAAAGTAAGATTGTTTCATTCTTATTTCAGTGTGGGTAAGAGACAGAGCTATACAGGTTGTCTAGCGCCATCTCTTACCCACACTAGAAATAAGCATGAAAAAATCTTACTTTAAACGTCATGTTAGAGGTCTAGTAATAGTTTGTTTATTTTTCGTTACCCAGCCGTCGCCCACAAAACTAGAGTCTCTGTACAGAACTTCGATTATGATTGGTATTCTAAACCGACATATAAATAAAGTCAAAGTCAAAAGTTTTTTATTTCACATAGGCCTACATGGACACTTATAAAATGTCAGAATCTAGTGTACGGTTCCAAATTGGTCGATTCCTGTGGAGAAGAATCGGCAAGAAACTCCATATCTTTAAAAAAAATGTTGTTTTTACAATATTTCCATATTTACAGTATAAGTAGATATTATGTAAGGACAGTGTAGACTGGTCAATATTGTACTAAAAAGTACAAAAAAATAATCATAATAAAAAGTGAGTCGTAATAGGAAGTAACCTAAGAATTCGCGGAGTCTACAGTGTTCTCACATTCACATAAAAAAGAGGTTATATAAATAAAAGCAAGAAAATTAAATAAATAATTTAATTTAAAATAATTAATAAAAAAAAACTATACCTTACCAAACAAAACATTTCCATTTGCAACCTCCAGCAAACCACCAAAGACCTACATTTTAATTAATTCAATTCAGAACTCAGTGCAACCAAAAAAAAAAATACTTCCAAATTAGAATACAACCAAGTACCCTCTCAGTTTCATACAAAGCGAATGTAATCTTTTTAAACGAAAAAAAAAATGGCGCCTGAAAATGCAAAGCGTCCCGCAATTTTCCCCACATTCTTGCTTTGTTGCCGAAATTGTATTTGGCAGCAAAAATGCAACGCCCGCTTGGACGAATAGTAATGCGATGCAGTACCGGGATTCCGGGATATAAATCCCGGGATCCGTCGACTGGTTTGACGTGACTTGACTAAGAGTGGAACTTGGGAGTCGCGATTAAGTTAAAGTGGTCCTTATGGTGTAATGCCGTAGTTTTCGTGGTTTGAATGAAACCATTTAACTTAAAAGATGTTAAGTGATGATTGCAAGGAAGTGTAACTTGAGTTTCTCTGCGAGAATTTATTTAAGTTAGATTCAAATGCAAACATTTTCTATAGACTGGATTGAAATGTAAATTGATACTGTAAGGAATTGGCAGTGACTGAAGACTGAAGTTTTACTTTCATCTAGAAATGTATTCTCGAAGTTTTATTTGCTTTGATGATGGATTGGATGAGATTGATCAGCTTAATGTTTGGGGACCTTAAATAAATCCAATGACATCACAAAAAAAATGGGCAAGTGCGAGTCGGACTCGTGCCCTGATGGTTCTGTACAAACTTACCTATAGTATGTAAACAATTCAACTACCGAATGGAGTCTCGGAGATTTTTTCGAATCGCATTTTTTTGTGACGCAACAACAAATTTACAGTTTTCAGATTTGTTCCTATACCTGAGCTACTCTATTTACTATCCTATGAATTTTGATTCATTTAAGAGTATTGAAGTACACGTTTTTTACGACATAAATTGCCGTATCTTTTTTATTTCGTTAACTTAAAAGTTTAATTTTCTTTACAACTTCAAGCGACCGCAGATCTTAGTGTATGGTTTTAATTTCAAATCTATACCTTCACGCGTTTCCGAGATAAAGGGTCTTGACAGACAGAAAGGCAGACAGACGGAAGAACAGTCAACTAAGTGATTCTATAAGGGTTCCATTTTTAGGGTTCCGTAGCCAAATGAAAAAAACGAAACCCTTATGGATTACTCATGTCTGTCTGTCTGTCCGTCCGTATGTCATAGCTACTTATTTCCAAAACTATAAGAACAAAACTATTGAAAGTTGATGAGTAGATGTATTCTGTGAACCGCATTAAGTGTTTCACACAAAATTAGAAAAAAAAACAATAAATTTTGGGGCTTTTCAATATTTAGAACTGAAACTCAAAAATTTTTTTTTCATCAAACTCTTCTTTCTTCTGGGGTATCTATGGATAGGTCTTCAAAAATGATATATTTTTTTTCTAAACTGAATAGTTACTCTCAGCCAGAGAGTTAGAATACTCTCAACCATAAAAAAAAGTTGAGAGTATATGAACCGGGTGTGTGTGTTGTTGGGTTGCGTTCGAAGTTCAGTATTTCTAAAACTTAACCTGAAAACCTGTCAAAATCTGGCATTTAAGCCTACTTTAAGTAAGTACGTCTCAAATCCTTATTTGAGACGTTTTTAAAATACTCCATTCAGTAATCCGGTCTTTGGAACCACCGAGTTGTCACCTACCTCGTAGATTTTTTAACATAATTATTTATTATGACACCTCTAGTTACATTTGTATTTTTATTTTAGCCGTTATTGTGGTTAATTAATGATAGCAATTTAAATAGCAAATCTAATTGCGTCACTTTAAAATGCTGCCATTTACGTGTACCTATTTAAGTAATATTTCTTTTTTTGTTTTATCTGCTACGATATTTGTATTTCTTCAAAACTTTTACTCATAAACTCGAAACTGCATAAAAACGGAGACAATACCGCAAAACTCATGTTTTGTTCTACTTTTAATAAGAAGTCAAGATATTTAACAAAAAGGCTTCGGACAGAAGTTAACCAGTAAATCTGAGCTGACTCAAAGATAACGTCAACTTTCAAACTACGGACATTTGCATTGGGAAGGTTGAGTGTCACTGTAAGCGACTTCAAAAGTAAATAAATCGACTTTTTACTTTTACCTTTTGATCGTTATAATAAAGTAAAATGTGTCCAGCACGCCATGGTCGTGACTACATGACACTATAACAGACTTAAAGTTTAATTAATTTTATAAGATAGTATGGTTTTTCTTGTGTGGTTGTTGAGTAAAAATTTAACTTTTTCTTAAAATTTGATATTTGTATCTTCATACAGTGTATTTATTTCTGACTAGCTTTTGCCCGCAGCTTCGCCTGCGTACACGATATATAGTCTATGTCACTCAGGTATAAAGCAGCTTTCTATCGGTGAAAAAAATTTAGCAATCGGACCAGCCCCGTCGGACGTCATCTCGACGCTGTCACATGGTCAGAACAAAGAAATCGGAGGCGTAGCCTACTCGAGGCATTCGACGCAAACGAAATGATCGTAACTTGGCTAGGGGGCCAGAACTTTCAGAGATTACCTCCTACAAACAAACTTTACCTTTTTAAAATATTAGTTTATGATTGTCTCCTTAGAAGACAGAACCAAAGAAAAAAGTGCTTTACTACAAATAAATAATTTCGTTTTCAGCTGTTCGAACGTAACCGTCCGGACCGAGCACAAGTCGTCGACGGCGCGTAGAGTTCTACGCGCGCCTCAAGGAGATGTCAGCAACCGTAATTGCCCAGCAAGGTCGAAGCCTACTGGCCACGGGTGATGCGAAAGAGAACCCCGGGGCCCTGGAAAGAAGGCAAAGAACAAGAGTAATTTTTAGTCATTACTTGTCTGACACGCCCAAGGGCGGGAGATGTCATTACATGATTTCCAACCTACAAAAAAAAAAAGTTTTTCGATCGTGAAGAAATAACAAACATACAAACACACAAACTTTGCCTTTAAAATATTAGTTGTAATAAAATTAGCAGCTAGACATATTTAACAAGCTTTTATTTTGTTCGCCCTTTCCTGTTGTCTGTCTGTGTGTTGTTGACTTGTAAGTTATTATTTCAAAATGCTCAGAGGGCTCTGTTTAATCATTATTTAGATACATTAAAAAAAAATTGCCCAAATAAAATTTTTAACCTCAGATAAAAGTTGTAGATAGGAGAATTAAGCTAAAGAGAAATATAACAACATCGTCGGCAGTTATATTTTTGAGCCGTTTGGGGTTGAAACTCTTGGGCCGTGGGGTCCGAGTGCTCATAAGCTTTTCAAAGAATTATCCAAATACGTAGTAGACACTTCGCGTGACCCAAGGGCTGGCTTTTACCTCGGTCAGAGATTAAGCATTGCCGTACAACGTGGTAATGCCGCCAGTCTTTTGTGCACACTTCCAGTCGACAGCGATGCGGAGGAGTTTTATGACGCCATATTCTAGCTACATAGTAGTTTTTTATTTTATTTATTAAAACTTTATGCACTAGTAACAAACACTGTACAAAGGCGGACTTAATGCCTTAGGCATTTTCTACCAGTCGACCTTAGGATGATGAGTGATTGAGTGGGTGGTGGGTGATTTTAATGTATCAATTAGTTAAGTGTTTTATGTATTTCTTTGTAAAAGTACTTAAATTAAATAACGACTTCTTTTTAGTTAAAGACAAAAGTAATAATGAGATCTAGACCCTTTACTTTGGTCAAGGCGCATTAGAGCTAATTCTTATTTTGGCAACCGACTCCCTAATGGACTACTTCTCATTATGGCCACTTCTCATTTTGGCTACTTCTGATTAGGGCTACTTCTCACTTGGGCGTCTTCTCACTTGGGCTACTTCTCACTTGGGCTACTTCTCACACAGATGATTTAGAAACATTCTTGGCATACGTAACTCTGTCACACGCCGTCTTTTTTTAAGTAAATTCAAGAGTCGAATAAAGCTTCGCGATCACTACAACCACACCTAACCTACTATTTGATACCATCACGCGTCCGGGATAAAGTGTCCGCTGTACATCACAACAATAGCACCATTTTTGTAGAGGACGCTTCACTTTATCATCGATTGTGACAGGAATTTATAAGTAAGATTATTGGTTCCTATTTGTTGTTCAAGATTTGTTACTAAGTATAATAATACCCGCTTAAAATTAACTAATAACCACCACACAAGTCGATAGTACCTTTGCCTCCACCGTAGGTGCGGGCTTTTTGAAAGACGAGCAATGAGTAGCTCATCGTCCGCCCTTCAGCGTTCGGGAAGCTGTGCGGTGTCTTCTCGTCCAATATACCATAGTGTCTCAAGACGAAAGTCTATGCGTGTGCTAGTGCGTGTTGCCAGTGATGACTCATGGCTCCGAAACGTGGTCGCTTACAATGGATTTCATCAGAAGGCTTAAAGTCACTCAAAGGGCAATGGAAAGGGCTATGCTCTGAATTTCCTTGCGTGATCACATCAGAAATGAAGATAACCGCAGGAGAACCAAGGTTACAGATATAACCCAAAGAATCGCTGAACTTAAGTGGCAGTGGGCAGGGCACACTGATCGCGGAACAGATGGTCGATGGGGACGAAAGGTTCTGAAATGGCGACCGCGTACCGGAAGACGCCGCGTTAGAAGGCCTCCCAAAAGGTGGACCGAAAACATGGTGAGGGTCGCGGGAATCCGGTGGATGCAAGACGTACAGGACCGGTCATTGTGGAGACACTTGGGGGAGGCCTATCTCCAACAGTGGACGTCTTTCGGCTGAAATAATGAACTCAATTATATTGAATTTGATGACATTAATTCTTATTATTTCAGTATTTCTATATTCCTTCACAAACAAATTTATCTCTAAATACTTATTTATTATTATTACTTACTAGCTTTTGCCCACGGCTTCGCCTGCGCACACAAAATATAGCCTATGTCACTCAGGAATAAAGCAACTTTCTATTGGTGAAAAAATTTTAGCAATCGTATCAGTACTTTCAGAGATTACCTCCTCATAACAAAAAAAAAAAAACTTTACCTCTTTGTAATATTAGCGTAAATAATTTACTACACATAAATAAAGGTTATTACTAACCATTGAAGATTTATCCAAACGCCTCGTGCCCACTTTGTGTGACTCAAAGGCTGGCTTTTACCTCGGCCAGAAATTAAGTATTACCATACAACGAAGCAATACTGCCTGTCTCGTGGCACACTTCTAGTCGACAGCGACGCGAAGAAATTTTTCAGACATCATATTTAGTTAGGAATTTTGGTTTTAAGTGTATTATAATCCTCCCGAATGAATAGAAGTCACGGTGGGCAATCTCAAAGTAGATTAGCCAGGTATCCAGGAGTTATTATAGTGCTTAACTTGTGCGCAAACAGGTGTACTCTCTGTTCCATTACTCCTATAGATAAAACTGAGATCAGGCGCAGGATCAACGGCTTTATGTGGTTTCCGTAGCACGGGGGTGAGGTGTTACACCAACAAATTTTGAACTCCGGGCTGCTACAGAGCATATCTTTCTGTTTGTCTTACCTTTAGTTGCACCTGCCATTTATGTGGCTGAATAGCATTAAAATAATCATCCTTCCAAGGTTCCCACTGCGACGAGAATGGATAAAGTGAGAAATGAATATATTAGAGGAAGTTTGAAAGTGACTGAAAAGTTGAAGGGGAATCGTTTGTCTTGGTATGGTCATGTAAAGAGGAGAGATGAAACACATGTTACTAAAAGAGTTATGAGTATACATATGGATGGATGGAGAGGGAGACCAAAGAAAAGATGGATGGATTGTGTGAACAGTGATATGAAAGAAAAGGAAGTTAGTGATAGTATGACGGTTGACGGGATAGAATGGAAGAAAAAAACGTGTTGCGCCGACCCCAAATAAGATGGGACAAGGGCAGGAAGATGATGATCCTTCCAAGGTTTCCACTGTTGGGACTCAGGCCTCTTCTCTAGGAGAGGGAATGGGCCGTAATCCACCACGCGGGCCCAGTACGGGTTGGTGAATGTCACATGTCTTAGAGTTTTTGGTTCTAGGACATGCCGGTTTCCTCACGATGTTTTCCTTCACCGTTTTTAGAGCAGTAGTGATGAAATAATTTACACAAAGTAATGTGCCTGGCTGAGTTTGAACCCGCAACCGCAAACTCGTAAGTCAGGGCCGTTACCATTCGGCCACCACTGCTCATGCAGTGCTGTGTCTGCACCTCCCTACATTTGACTGGTAAAAAGCCTAAGGTATTAAATCCACCGTTGTATAGTATTTCATAAAGTGTATTAAGTTATAATGAATAAAAAAAAACAAACATTTCAAAGGAAAAACCAATAATAAATAAATACTCGGTACTTTTTTACCCACACGGTGAACCCCATCCACTGTAGGCGCAGGCTTGCGAGTCATCTCTTACGGAACATCCCGACGATTACCGAAGTGAAACCGACGTTCTAAAATCTCCATAACTGGTCGCATTGATACACGCTATCAACAAGAACAAACAACTGTTTCAAAATCTGACCACAGCAAGCAACATTTTGTCTTTACATCGTTCTATCGACCCATACAATCTCCATTGAGCTTCTAGCTCCAATATATTTTAATATCGTGTGTAAGCTGTACGATAAAGTTACTCGTAGTTTTAGCAAACACTATGCACTACAAGCTAACGATGTGTACTAGTATAATGTTTTATGAACCAACTTGAACCTGAATGAGCCTTGAGCACAGGCTTAGGATAGCCAGCCTTTTGGTATTTTACAGGATGCATTTTAGAGAGTGTGCGCGGGAATTGCATGACTTGATTCCGCCATCTCATTTCTGCCTTCGAACAACCCGACGCACGGCGAGTATCCAACCTTACGTTGTTGAGACCTCTGAGGTCCGAACCAAGCGTTTCGCCTCGTCGTTTATACCGCGTACATTGAGGGATTGGAAAAAATTGCCTGCTGCGGTCTTCCCGTCCGATTACAATTTATGTGTCTTCAAGGCTAGAGTTAAATAGGCTCTCAATAAACTAATGCGCGTCACCATCAACGATTGCATCACTACTCACCATCAGGTAGCGAGCTTGCGGATGGCGAGCAATGGGTAGCCCGCCGTCCGGTAACCGGTCCGGACCAAGCCCAAGTCATTGACGGCGCGTATTGTTCCACGCGCGCCTCAGGGAAATGTCAGCAAATCGGAGGGGCCCAGCAGGGTCGAAGCCTACTGGGGCCATGGGTAGTGGAAACCCGAAGCCCTGATACGAAGGCAACGAAGGAACAGGAGTGGGTTTTTAATCAGTAAAAGTCTGACATTTTCTCTCGCTCGCGCACCCTGATACGAAGGCAACGATGGAACAGGAGTGGGTTTTTAGTCAGTAAAAGTCTGACATTATCTCTCGCTTCGCCCAATAGCGCGATTTGTCATTAGATGATTTTCCCACATAAAAAAAAATAACTCACCATCAGGTGAGAACGCAGTCAAGCACTAGATTATAACAATTGAAAAAAGAAACAGTATCTTGTACCATCGGCTTTGCCTGCGAGAAAGTAGAACAATATCCCAAGCAATCATATTTTAGTTGAAATGAAAAGTATCTATCCTATGTCCTATATCTTATTTCAGGACTTGGTCTGCCTGTATACTTTATAGTCCCATCTCTTGCTTTATGCGTTTATACCTACAAGAATTTGCCATCTCTCCCCTTTACCATCAATCACTCAATAATACAGTCACGTACGAAATAATAACTCAATGTTACCACTTAGTAAATCATTTACGAATATTTATTTGTGTTGAAAATCATCATCATCGACATCAGCCTTTGTGTCGGCACGATACGTTTTTACTTCGATTCAGTCCTACACCCATTATGCTATCACTAGGTAACTCTTTTTTCTTTTACATCACTCTTCACACAATCCAACTATTTTTTTTGGCCTCCCTCTCCTGCTTCATCCAACCACGTGTATACTCATATTATTAACATGCGTTTCATCTCTCCTCTTTACATGATCATACCAAGACAAACGATTTCCTTCAACTTTTTAGTCACTGGTACTTTCAAACATTTATTGAATAGTATATAACAAAAATAAAAATAACATGCTTATTATTTCTATTTTATTAGAGGTACTCGTAGCTTGTCGTTCGACCGTCCTTTAACGATCTGAACCAAGCCCAAATTAACGACGGTGCGTAGAGTTCAGCACGTGCCTCAAAGAGATGTCAGCAAATCTTTAGGGGCTCAGTTGGGTCGATGCCTACTAGGGCCATGAAAAATAACTGAACGCAATGAGTATCTGAAGGAACATAGGTGTGGTTTTAGTCAGTAAATGGCTGACACGTCCTTCTCGCTTCACCCTAGAGTGATAGAAGATAGATATAGATATGATAGATATGATTTCCTACAAAAAAAAACCTATACTTTTTACCGCACCTACATACAAATGATTTACGATACGATCCTGAAATCTAACACGTACCCTACTTTTAAAAATAAAACTACACGGCACGCTGAATATCTACAAACTGCTTTATTTTCTATCCCAAAAAACGAACTCGTACATGCACAGATTACCTAAAATATTTTTCAAACAATATTAGAAAAATATTATCTACATCGTATAGGTGACATCTTCCAAGGAAACGTTGGAGCAGATATCTTAAACGATCATAAACTGTCTGAAAAAAATCCCTTTTGGATAGGGAAAATGCTGTTACATCCTCATCTACCACTGCTAAACTGAAAGCCACGTGAAATTGAACCTTATTTTGAAGGGGCTAAGAGTGGGGTGAGATTTTGTAAGGTGTAAGTTTTAAATCTGCTCTGAAGTATATAATCTTAAATCGATAGTAGTTTGTTGTGTATCTTAATATAAGAGATATTTTTTGTCAAGCGTCGAAAATGGATGTTATCATTAAGTGAGTGACGTGCTCTAAATAGTTTTCTGAAGAGGTTTTTGAGTTACAAGTAAAGGAGGACTTAAGATCAAATTATGTAACAGGATAAAAAAAATATGAGAGCAGTGGTAGCCAAGTAGTAACGACCCTGACTTAAGAGTTGTAGGTCGCGAATTCAACTTTTGTCATAAGATGATTTTCCAACCCAATAAAAAAAAAAAAAAAACCCACATGCGCCTGGCATTACTTTGTGTAATTTATTTCATCACCACTGCTCTCAAAACGGTAAAGGAAAACATCGTGAGATCAAAAATTCGAAGACATGTGACATTCATCAATCTGCACTCGGCTCGCGTGGTGGTCCTAGACAGAGTAGGCCTGAGTCCCAGCATTGGGAACATTCAAAGGCTGATTATGCTTATGCTTATATTTTTTATAGCTTAGTTTAATTATGTTTCCTTTGTAAGATAATACTTGGTCATCTTAAGGACGAAGAGCAATTCCTTGACGACACGTAGTGTTTCACACACGCCTCAAAGCCATGTCAGCAAAACCGTTGGAGCCACAGATATGTCAAACAGTAAAGATATTTTAAAAGCAAAAATTTATTCGAATTTAAATGTCTCCAAACCACGCCCACTTATTTCAGTAACACAAAATGAAATACTATAAGAACGAGACAAGCTCATATTTCTCACGGACACAAAGATACTGACGACCACAAACAAAAACGATAATAGATCACATTCAAAAAGCATTTATTTGTTACTACGGGGTCAGAATAAACACACATATGCAAAATATACAATTTAAGTAGTAATCTTAGATAAAAATATCGATGAAATTCAGAGTTGCAATTGTTCTATCTCACCAAGACAATCTTTGATGTATTATATGTTTAACGACTTTTTATTCCATGTGCTGAAACTCGGAACACTGTATCGACTGTGCTTAAACAGGAACGAAGTGTACATAAGTCTACACACACATCCATGATCGACACCACCTTCGTGGGATAGGACTCCTTATACCTATAATATCTCCTTTTTTTCTATGAACTTTTAATATGATCTTGACTTAAAAATCTATAAATTTTGTATTAAGGGAAGTTTAACAGGAAAGTAACTTTATAATAGCGAAGTTTGATCTTAATTCATAATCATGAATTGGAATATTAACTTTTAATATCAAAGTTAATTCGATTTTGTAGACACGATCTGGAGACTATTAATATACTACTACCATAGCAATAATTTTTATTATAAATATTTTTTCTCCACATGAAAATTAATCCCAACCAAGTCAGCAGTTTTTAAGTTTATCGTGAATAGACAGAAATACAGACGCGTAGGACAACTCGTCTATAACAATATATCTGTGAGAATTAATCATTAACATTATCTTTCATATCGTACTAGGTAGGATCGTGCAAAATATCGATAACTACAAACAGCACTTCACATCTCTAACAAACAAAATCCGGCAGCAGCCACACCACGTAACTGTCGTATAAGTGAGAGTATCTGTTAAATACTCATCAATTGCGCAACTAGTTCGGCTGATTAATTGCTTGATCTGTACTAAGCAAGCTATGATATTTGTTCTCAATTCATATAATTGGTTTGACACATCATTGCGTTTTTTGGTATCAGGAAGTATTTTTTTTAAGAATTTACTAAGTAAAAAATCAGTCGCTAGTTGACATTTGACTAATGTCCGAAAATGACATCAAGCACATATAAACACATATCCGGCTTGATGCATTCGCAAGAACCATGTCCTCTTACCATATCTTTACTGTTTGATATATCTGTAGTAGGAGCCTGGCAGGGCCGAAACCTGCTAGGGCCATAGGAAAACTTCTGAAAAGGAAACTCATGTTCCTAGAACGCAAAGGGCAACTGAAAAAAGTGTGATTTTAGTCAATAAAAGTCTGACACGCCCTTTCGCCCTCCATGCTAGACGCGAGAAGTCATTAAAAGATTTCAAACCCCAAAAAAAAAAACTATATTTACTTTACTATGCATAGCAACTGTCAAAGACTAACAAATGACAGCCGGGAGACATGGAGGAATCTCAGTATACTAAGATGGTTACCCATCCAAAGACCGACCTCAGCAAGTGTTGCTTAACTTTGAGACGTTGACCCATGTGGCTGTTATTATTCTAGCCACAGACGTCTTGTCACAAAAACATTTGACCTGGTTAAAATTCCCGGAAAACAAATAGGTCATTCGTGCTATGCTTCAATCATGTACCTACTTACTACGTAATTTCTTCATGAGTAGCCTTATAATAGCAGAAGATACCAGTGATTTACTTCAATCATTCAATTGGGTTCCAGTAATGTCTGATTTCGAAGAAACTTTTTCAAAGGTCGTTTTATCGAAACCAACATTTACATTATAGGTTAGTTTGAAGACCTTAAGAGCGGGTAACTCGAGGTACATTTACATATGTACTACCGCTCTTACGTGATTATGATGTTATTACACATTTTTCTCCAGATATTTTGGATACACAGATATCTTGTGGATATTATTTTTTATTTATTTATTTATTTTTCCAACTTACAACTATCTTTACAGGTTAACCTAATGCGATAGAGCATTTTTTGATAGAGTATTATGTAGGCTTGTATAGAAATCAAAACATAAATTTGTGTAAAACTAATCCAGCTAAGATTTTTGAAAATCTGCTATTCTACGTGAACTTTGGCCCTCCATAATCTACTCATATACTCGACAGGAGTCATCCTCGACAGTCGGGGGAACTTCCTGGAGCACTTTAGATGTCTGACTTCCAAACTGGAACGGACCGGAGCTGCCTTCAAGCGGCTCCTGCCCAAGCTTGGGGGTCCAGACGCCTCCTGCCGGAGGCTCTACGCGGGAATCGTTCGGTCCATGGACCTTACGGGGCGCCGGTGTGGGCGCCGTCGCTTCAAATGCAACCGGCGGCCATACTGGTATGGCTATCCGGATGGTGCGGGGATAAGCATCGGATTCAGGTGGAAGAACCGCCCGGGTGTCAACATTGTAATGACCGCCAGGAGGACACAGTGGAGATGTGCTTCTCTTGGGCGGAGCACCGCCATGTCCTCGTGGAGGCAATCAAAGTCTGACACGCCCTCTTGCTCCACCCAGAGCGCGAGAAGTCATTGGATGTTCTAAAAAAAACACGTATTTCCTGGAAAAAGTTTTGTGAAATATTCCAGTAAATCACGGAATTACCGAATACCATCTGAATTTTCAGGAGTTCTCTCGTTTCTTCCGCGTTGCCTCTTCATCAAATATCGCGTTGGATTGCGTTAGATGAAGCAGCAAGGCGAGTGGAAGAGGACTCTTTTAAAGGAAGGCTACACTCAAAGGATATTCATGTGCATAGCCTAGAATTTTCCCAAGCCGATATCAAGGATCAAAGCTTTTGCACGCCATCCGTCTTCGGACGCAAAGGACAACTGAAAAAACATAGGTGTGCTTTTACTCAGTGAAAGTCTGACACGCGCACCCGATCCGTCTAAGAGCGAGAAACATTGGAATCATCCACATTTTTGGGTCATTGGATCAATGACGGATATCAATCCGTCCTAAAAAAAAATTTTATTCAAAAAAGGAACAAAGATAGCATTCAAATACGAGAACTGAAACAATACAATACATTTTTTTCCATGTCCCAGTAAGCTTCGACCCTGCTAGGTCCCTACAGTTGCTGCAAGGAGATCCTTGAGGCGCTCGTGGAACACTATGCACCGTCGACGACTTGGGCTCGGTCCGGATGGTTATCGGTCGGTTGGACGGCGGGCTACCGATTGCTCGCTGTCCGCAAGCCCGCGCTTATGGTGATCCGTATACTTCGAGTAAGATACGGTTAAAAATATTGTTGAAACTGCTACGTAGTTATTATTATTTGGTAAGACACTAGCACATTAGCTATTAGCTGATGCGTGTGTTTGGAAGTTGGTCCCGTTTCAGTATTATAGTTGTCTGACATTTTGCTGAACAAATCGTTTTTTTTTCTTTTTAATTTTTGACTGGCCTGTTGGTCTAGTGGTTAGTGGCCCTGACTACTACTTACTATCACGGAGGTCGTGGGTTCAATTCCCAGGGCAAGTGTTCAGACTTTGACTGACTAAAAACCCACTTCTGTTCCTTCTTTGCCATTTTTCCAGGACCCCTGGGATCTCTTTCGGATCACCCATGGCCCCAGTAGGCTTCGACCCTGCTAGGCTCCCACGGTTGCTGACATCTTGAGATGCGCGCGTGGAACAGCACGCGCCGCCGACGACTTGAGCCCGGTCCGAAAGGTTACCAGACCATCGGACGGCCAGCCACACATTGCTCGTCGTCCGCAAGCCCGCGCCTACGGTGGCCGGAATCCCGGCGGCGGTTAGGGCATGAAGATCGTTGCCTCGCGCGATCGGCTGCATCCTTTGATAGCATTACTGGTTCGCAGAAGAAGGCGGCCGCCTGCCACTCCTCCTCGCTCCAGATTTGTGTGGTAGTTGTGGAATATTATTATTATAATTTGATTGTCTTAATGTTTGTTTCTACGAGTATATTACGTGCATATGTATGTGCAAGATATACATATTGTCTTTATTTCTTCGTCATTTCTTTGATCTTGTTATAGGTACTCTTGGACTTATTTTTTAATTAAAATAATCATGCGTTTATAAAATCAATGCCCTGTATTCATTCCGATTCGTCGAAGCAATCGATTGAATATAAGTAGCCGTAATAATGGGAAACAGTGCAATGTGTATGGGTCAATGGTTTCTAGAAACCATAGCGGTGTATATATGTCAGTGGTTATGTGAAGTTTGTGAAGAAGTTGGTCCCGTGTCAGTATTACTTGGGTGATAGAGTTAGCATAGTTTTTATTTTGTTTGCTTTTGGCTTTGCACAATTTTTCATTTGGCCAGTGTCAAATTTAGTTTTGCATACAGATAACGGTCAATTTATTTGCCATTAGAATAGCCATTATAGTGATAGAGAACGCCTTGTTGCATTATGTTTGTTTGAGTGCCATATTTTTGTTATGTTGCGCCAAATAAATCCTTTTTAGGGTACGGAACTCCTCAAAAGGAAAAAATGGAACCCTTATAGGATTACTTTGTTGTCTGTCTGTCTGTCAAGACCCTTTATCTCAGGTATATGTACAGGTATCGAGTTCCAGAGGACACGGTGGATGTGTGCCCCGCTTGGGCAGAGCAACGCCGTGTCCTCGTGGGGGCGATCGGCGGCGGCGATCTCTCGCGGTGGGCCTTGGTTCAGGCCATGGTCCAGAGCGAAGAGGAGTGGCAGGCGGGCGCCTCCTTCTGCGAAGCAATAATGCCAGCAAAGGAGGCGGCCGATCGCGTGAGGCAACGGTCCTCACGCCCTGACCGCCGCCGGGATTCCGATCCCGATTTCCATCCGGCCCGCCGTCCGACCGTCCGGTAACCGTCCAGACCGAGCCCTAGTCGTCGACGGCGCGTACTGTTCCACGCGCGCCTCAAGGAGAAGTCAGCAAATCGTAGGGGCCCTGCAGGGTCGAAGCCTACTGGAGCCACGGGTAATGTGAAAGCGAAACCCGGGGCCCTGAGACAAAAGCAAAGAAGGAACAGGAGTGGGTTTTTAGTCAGTAAAAGTCGGACACTATCTCTCGCTCCGCCTAAGAGCAGAATTTTTCATAAGATGATTTTCCCACCCAATAAAAAAAAAAACAACAGTATTGGGTTGTCATAATCGAGTAAAAGCGATTATATGGAAATATATATTGAGTTGGAGCAGTGGTGGCCGAGAGGTAACGGCCCCGACTTACAAGTTGTAGGTCGCGGGTTCAAACCCAGCCCAGCGCATTACTTTGTGTAATTTATTTCATCACCACTGCTCTCAAAACGGTGAAGGAAAACATCATGAGGAAACCGGCATGTCTTAGAACCAAAAATTCGAAGACATGTGACTTCCACCAACCCGCACTGGGCCCGCGTGGTGGATTACGGCCCATTCCCTCTCCTAGAGAGGAGGCCTGAGTCCCAGTAGTGGGAGCATTATAAGACCGACTATGCTATGCTATATATTGAGTTAGACGCTCTTAACATATTGTAATGAAAATGATTAAATTTCAATAATTAATACAACTAATTCTACTTAAATTACTAACACAACACTGTACAACAATTTTGTTTACAAATCCAACGTAGTGTTTGTTTAAAGCCGGTAGAGAGAGCTACTGAATATATTTTGACAAAGCCCTCCATGATTTATTGTGTGTACGGATTTTGTGGATATTTGCCTAACGATTCGCGCTTTTGTTGCTACTATTATAGAGAATAGGAATATTGGGTTAGTGATCAGTAGTTTTGATTACGTATTTCAATTAAAACGTTCCTAAATTCTAAATATTTATCATTATATAAATCACTTTTGTCGACGGCGCGTAGTTTTGCAAACGCGTCTCAAAGAGATTTCAGTAGAAACGTAGGGGCCCAGCAGGGCCGAAGCCTACATAGCACAAGCATAGCATAATCAGCTTTTTAATGTTCCCAATGCTGGGACTCAAGCCTCTTATCTCTAGAAACTGCGTATTGTTCCACGCGCGCCTCAATGAGATGTCAGCAACTATAGGGGCCCAGTAGGGTCGAAGCCTACTGGGGCCAAGGGTCTGATTCTGAAAGGAAGACTCGGCCCTGGTACGAAAGGCAACGAAGGAACAGGTGCGGGTTTTTAGTCAGTAAAAGTTTGACACTATCTCCCGCCCCGCCCAAGAGCGGGGGATGTCATAAGATGATTTTCCCACCGGAAAAAAAATTCTCTAGGATAGGAAATGGACCGTAATTCACCACACGGGCTCAGTGCGGATTGGTGAATGTCACATGTCTTCGAATTTTTGGTTCTAGGACATGCCGGTTTCCTCACGATGTTCTCCTTCACCGTTTTGAGAGCAGTGGTGATGAAATAAATTACAGAAAGAAATGCGCCTGGTTGGTAAATTAAAGTGGTTTGTTTTAATCTTATAGTTTTAGTACACAACTCTAAAAAATAAATATAGTTTTAATGACATAGTAGTCAGTGGCCCTGACTGCTATGATGGAGGACTTGGACCAAGATAACCGTTTGTATTATGAGCGCGATCATTTGTTCTGTGTCTGGGTGAAATTTATCCATAATATACATGTATTTAGAAATATATAAGTATGTTTATCAGAAAAACGGTACGAAACTCTAAAAACATAATAAGATTCTTCAATATAATAATGTAGTTCAAATGTATTTAAAGCACAATAAGTAATTTGCAATTTAATTAATCTTGGAATTCATGTCACACAGAGCGATATCATCGCAGTGAAAAGAATTATGTA
The DNA here is from genome assembly GCA_949316375.1 of Mythimna vitellina. Taxonomy (NCBI): domain Eukaryota; kingdom Metazoa; phylum Arthropoda; class Insecta; order Lepidoptera; family Noctuidae; genus Mythimna; species Mythimna vitellina. The sequence continues at coordinate 2,797,919 of OX438708.1, forward strand.
TGGAAGTTGGACCAAATGCTTCGACTTCAGACCTACTGGATCCAGCAATAACAACTGCCTGTATGTACACTTTGTTTTCAAAACTCAATAATTATCATCACGATTCTAGCCGAAAGACGTCCATTACTGAATATAGGCCTCCTCAAGTATCGTCGCAATGAGCGGTCTTGTACATTACGCATCCACCAGGATATCGGTCCACCGTGTAGGAGGCCTTCTAAAACCAGAAGAAAACACAAAAAAATATACAATCAAATCAATCAAAAACATTTATTTCAAATAAACCATTTACAAGCACTTTCGAATCGTCAAAATATCGATCAGTCAAAAAAGTGAATCTAAATTACCACCATCAACATCATTCGAGCCGAAAGACGCCCACTATTGGATATAAGCCTCCGCCAAAGCGTCGCCATAACGACCGGTCCTGTTCGTTTCTCATCCATTGGATTTCCGCGATCTTCACCAGGTTATCGGTTCATCTTCTAGGAGGCCTTCCAACGCTGAGTCTTCCGGTACGTGATAAATTACATGCTTTAAATAAGGCATACATACTTTAGGCTCGCGTTTGACAACCATCTCGCCTGATGTTAAGCGATAATAGTGCACGCTTGCCTAGAAGTAACCTATTCACCCTTAACTTAAAGATCCCTAAGTTGTAGCTATCAAGAAATACAGACCCCGGCACTCCTTACTGACTCCTCACACTGTACGCACAATAAATGTGACTCCTTTTACAGGTTTTATGTTGCTTCAATTACTCCACGTATTGTCCATATCTATCGAAACATATTAAATTATAAATAATTTAAGTACACGAACACCCACTCCATCACGCATCACCTAAAATTACAAATACTACGTCAATCATTCTAATTTAAACCTTAAAACAATGTGATAAGAGTCTATATGCCATACATCGCCTTCAGTCCCCATCTCGAAATTGTGACAGAACTTAAGCCTGTCTAAGTTAAAGTTTTGTAAAGATTGCTCACAAACTCCAAAGACAACGTGAAATATGACAAACTAGTCATAAATTACTTGATGTTTGCTCCAGACTTCGCTTGTGTTGAAACTTCATTGTTTATTTCTGAAGGAGTTGAGAGTTCGTTTTGGAGGATCTTAATTAGTTATGTTAATAGGACGAAATTATTATAGTGTGGAAGTGGAAATGTAATGAAAGGGCTTCTGTGTGGGTTATTGTTAGTTTATACTATTAAGATAGTTACCGACATAACTTGAAGAATCGCCAAACTTAAGTGGCAATGAGCAGGGCACATTGCACGCAGAAAAGATGGTCAGTGGGGACGAAAGGTTATGCGGTGGCGACCACGTACCGGAAGACGCAGCGTTGGAAGGCCTCCCACAAGTTGGACCAATAACTTGGTGAGAGTCGTGGGAACCCGATGGACACGAGAAGCACAGGACCGGTCGTTATGGCGACGCTTGGGGGAGGCCTATGTATAACAGTGGACGTCTTTCGGCTGACATGATGATGATTTTAAGAAAGCTTCTTAAAATCATCATGCCACTATATTTATAAAATTCTTTCTGCCTATCGGCTTGATAGCCGTCTTGATTTCTTTGACCTATAAAACAAACACTTATGCTACGTAAACTATAAACCTTTAAAGGTATGAATATCTTGCCAGTTTGCAAGTTAAAAAGAGAAATGGCTCACCTGGAAAACTCTAAACAGGCTCCGCACCCAAGTTGGGCGCAGCAAAAACAATCTCCACAGATGGGGGTTCTTGGACGGTTCCGATCTTCAGTGCTTGTGCGGCGTCTCTCCACAGACCATGTCCCACCTTCGATCCTGCATCACGTGCCCTGTTACCTGTTCACGTAGGGACCTAATGACAGCATCAGCAGTCGGCACTGCCGTGGCCGAATACTGGGCCAAGCAAGGAATTTAACTAGTTTTGCCATCAATACGCTAAGAAGAAGAAGAGAAATAACAGCATGCGATCTCTTTAGATGCTACAATAGAATAATTTTAACCCTCGTGCGTATTATTGTTGCGAAATTGCGAGTTTTTACGTAAAATCACCAAAAAAAAAAACATTTTTTTTTGTTGATTTTAACAAGATTTTTCTAGGAAAACGAAGATATAGAAACCAAAATGTTAGGCCGAATAAATTTTCTACATCCGTGTGTACAAAATGACAATTAAGCGTTTTTCAAGGTCACTCAAGTTGAACAGACGTATATACAATCGGCGCTCAAGGGCTTAATTGATTCCCACCCAAGAAATTTTTTTGTGTGTTGAGCACGATCATTTGTTGTGTCTGGGTGTAATTTAACTATAAATTTTGTATGTATTTAGAAATATAGAAGTATGTTTATCAGTTGTCTAGTGCTCATAGCACAAGCTTTGCTTAGTTTGTGATTAGATAGCGTTGTATGAAAGTTGTGGAATATTATTATTATATTATTACTTTACTTTTTAGACTTTTACTGATTAAATCTCATCTGTGTTCCTTTAGTTGTACTTTGTGTACGCTGCGGTAACTTTTTCGAACATTCACGAGGTTTCTATTTTCCTATATTCAGCAACTCACCATCAGGCTGTTCTGTAATGGCAAAACACGAGTCGATACGTTGTGTTACACGATTATCTCAAAGAGAATGATGTCAGAAAAACTTAAGGGGCTGCGAGAATGCTCGAAAGAGTTATCATGGCCCTGCAACGCAAAGGCAACTGTAGAAACGCAGGTGAATTTTTGTAAATAAAAGTTCGCTCTCTTACTCCACTCACAGCAGGAGGAGTCATTGCATTTAGTGTCCATTTTGGGCAGCACTTGGTCCAACTTCCATGCATGAATGGTTAATATCCTTTACACCTGACTTACTAGCTTAAAAAAGAAATGTAACTATGACTAGTGGCGTCTCACACTAATCCAGTCAACATATCGGCAGCGTAAAGTTCCACCAGGACAGTATTTTTCTAAAAACTATCACAACTTGAAGTTTCAGACTTGTCAATGGCGTGCTTAAGTTTGTTCACGAACAGCTAGTAAATAAATAAACACAGTTATACTACAGGTTTCAAACTGCCATTTCTCTGACTACCTGTACCGAGTGTTTGATAAACGTATTAGGGGCATAGTAGTACTAGTAATAGCACAGAATAAGTAATAGTACAAGTACAGAAATTTCACTCTTCGAAAAAAATCATTCGAATATAAACCTACTAACAATGCACCTAATGTTCATAATACATTGCACGGCACGGACGTGACCTTCAATATATTTGCCTACAAGTCTCTGTCGCGCTCGTAACGAATCGAAATGCACCTTTAGCCTACGCTCTTAGAAATCTCTTTTATTATGCCCGATATGCGCCTTTCAACAGGCCGCTCTTGATGTAGGGTTAGGAGTTGTGTGTTTTTGAAAAATATGAAATACGTACTTACGTTTATTACATAAAATATAGTCAGATTTTCTAAAATTATATGGTAAATGGGTACCTAATTGATTTCTACCTATTTACTTATATCCATGCTTTAAAATGCCAAAACCGCCAACCAACAAACACACCGAAATATAAAGACGTACATTATTCGCACAATTTATACAGGCCGCGTCTGTATGAAGCAAAACTCATGGAGAAGACATCGATAGGGTAATTCATCAAGTTGGACCTTTCAAAGCCTTGCCATGCGTGTAAGAGGAAGGTGGATGTAGGCAATTGAAAAATTCGATGATTCCGCTTGCTGCGTTGGATAGCCCTAAACCCAAATATTACCACCAATCTTGCCTTGAGGACTGACAGGAAGCCATTCCATGTAAAATACTGATACCCAAGCGTCTGTTCTGACTGGAACCTGACTCCAACATACTTAGGAAAATTCTAGACAGATTGATTGGAGAGAGACAAGACATCAAATAAGTACATCATTCCACATCACTTAGTATACCATAAAACATCAACTGACATTTATAAGGTCCAAAATGGGTCAGGTAAGCCCTTTCTAAGTCGTGGTACCCTTAGTGGTAGTTATTAACTGTTACTGAAGTTATGGGCCAAAGTTATGTTGAACAGAACTATGTAGTTAATGGGTTTTCGACGTCTGTATTTGTGGTACAGTTTCTGTGAGATGAGAATACAATATTTATTTATGTTATTTTTGATTTTTGGTGTTACAATATTATTAAGAAATAGATATTTGTAGGAAAACACACGGTCCATGGGATCAGACTCTTTGCCTTCGTCCTAGCGCCTCAGGGTTCACTTTCACACAACCCATGGCCCCAGTAGGCTTCAACAATGGGCCCGTACGGTTTACTGACATTTTCTTGAGGCGCGCGTGAAATAGTACGCGACGTCAACGACTTGGGCTTTGTCATTACCGGGCGGACAGGCGGCGAGCTACCCTTAAATCACCCGCAAGCCAACGCCTACGGTGGCGATCCCGGCGGCTGGGGCATGGGCGTGAGGGCCGTTCCCTCACGCGTGAGGCCGCTTCCTTTGCTAGCGTTACTGCTTTGCAGAAGGAGGCGACCGCCTGCCATAATTTTGAGAAGCTGCGTGATATTTCCTCGTCCGATATACCAATATCTCAAGACGAAAGTTATCACCAGTGCATGTTGCCAGTGATAAAATATAGCTCTGAAACTTGGTCGCTCACAATGTGCCCCATCAAAGGCTTTAAGTCACACAAAGAGAAGAGCTATGGTCCCTTTCAATCTAGCTATGTTTACTAGCATGATCGCATCAGAAATTAAGATATCCGCAAGAGAACCAAGGTTAAGTAGTAGAAGACAGGGTACATTGCTCGCAGAACAGATAGTCAATGGGGACGAAAGGTTCTGGAGTGGCGACCGCATACTGGAAGATGCAGCGTAAGGAAGGCTTTCCACAAGGTGGACCGCTAATTGTAATAGATTGTAATTAGTTCTTACAATCTAATTCAGCCCGTGCCACCAAGACGCCGACACCAACTTCCAGCCACCATAGGCAAGGGCTTGCAGAAGGCAAGCAATGGGTAGTTCGCCGCCTAGCCGTCCGAAAACTATCCTGAAGGAGTGTTCCTCGTGCGCCTCAAAGAGTTTTCAGCAAAACCGTAGAGACCCAGCAGGGCTAAAGCCTACTGGGGCCATGGGTTTCTAAAGGAAAAACCGTGATCCTGGAACGGAAAGGGCAAAAACGGTACATAAGTGTAATTTTAGGTCATTTACTACCTCAAAAAAAAAACTGTTTTACGATTTTCCTTATCTATTTATATGTTGTAGGTCGCGGGTTCAAACCCAACCAGGCGCATTACTTTGTGTAATTTATTTCATCACCACTGCTCTCAAAACGGTGAAGGAAAACATCGTGTGTAAACCGTCATATCATGTCCTAGTACCAAAAATTTGAAGACATGTAACATTTACCAACCCGAACTGGGCCCGCGTGGTGGGTTATGGCCCATTCCCTCACCTAGAGAAGAGGCCTGAGTCCCAGCAGTGGGGACATTAAAAAGACTGATTGAGTGACAGACCAAGCGCAGGTCTCCTGGAAGAAATTTCGTTTGAATTAAGCAGCACCTTTGTGCCCTTATCTGTCTTCTACCTATTTATTTTGCTTTTAAGTTTTGTATGTATATGAATTAACTAGCTTTTTCCCACGACTATGTCAGCGTAAAAATCGAAAATAGTTTTTATAGAATTCTTATTCGGTTTTTTGAATTTCAATAAAATACGTAACTCGTATTCCTTCAATTCTGTTAAACAATGTTCATGCAATATTTGAAGTAGATCGGACCAAGGAATCACTATGTCCCATACAAACTTTGCCCTCCTTTTTCACCCCCTTAGGGGAAGAATTAAAAAAAAAACCTTTCTTATCGGATGCCTACGTCATACAAAGACCATACACCTTTTAAGTTTCAGGTCTTTACGTTCAACGGTTTAGGCTGTGCGTTGATTCGTCAGTCATTCAAGGCAAAGCATTTTATAAGTCATCATCATCTTCCTGACCTTGTCCCATCTTATTTGGGGTCGGGGCAACAAGTTTTTTTCTTCCATTCTATCCTGTCAACCGTCATACTATCACTAACTTCCTTTTCTTTCACATCACTGTTCACACAATCCATCCATCTTTTCTTTGGACTCTCTCTTCCTCTCCACCCATCCACATGTATACTCATAACTCTTTTAGTAATATGCGTTTCATCTCTCCTCTTTACATGACCAAAAAAAGCATTTTATAAGTATAGATAGATGAATAAGTCATAATCAATCTGTAGCAGTCCACAGCTAAACACAGGCCTCTTCAAATGCTCAATTTACTTAGCTTTATCAAATTATGTTCAAACATCAGTTCGATTTGATTGGAAGCAATTAAGTACCTACTGACAGATTACGAAGCTTGATTGGTGATTGCTCGTATTAGACAGGACGGACAGGCTCTTCCTGATTGGTCAATAGTTGGTTGCTAACTAGAATGGTAAGAGCTAAATTGATCAAATCAAATGCATCTCCTCCTTGGTTTTTGGGTAGCCTTGGTATTTAATTCTGTTTTAAACAATGAAGATGCGAGATTTGGCGATGTGGAAAAGTTTTTGACGCCATTTTGGTTTGATTTTATTATTTTATTGTAATTACAGTTGAGGGCAGTTTTGGCCGAGTGGTATCGGCCCCAACTTACGATTTTTAGGTTGCGGACTCAAACCCAGCCAAGCGCATTACTTTGTGGAATTTACTTCAGCACCACTGCTCTCAAAACGGTCAAGGAAACCATCGTGTGGAAACTGGCATGTCCTAGAACCAAAAATTCGAAGACATGTGACATTCATCAACCCGCATTGCGCCCGTGTGGTGGATTTTGGCCCATTCCCTCTCCTAAAGAGGAGGCCTGAGTCCCAGCAGTGGGAACATTATAAGGCCGATTATGCTATGCTAATTACAGTTAGTTAAGTATTCTTTTAATGTAAATAAAATTACTAAATTAAGAAATAAATTGTGTTTTTAAACTAATTTGTAATTAAAATAGCATTTTCTAGTGACTTGCGGAAGTCTTGACTTTTTTTGTCGGTTGGAAATCAACGATTTTTAAACAATCAAAATCTTTTCCGTGCCTGCAATTTTTTTGGTGAGAAAGACAAACTTGTACAGGCTTTTATTGACTAAAGACTGACTTTGAGTGTTATGTTTCTGCATCACCCTAAGGTCGACTGGTAAAATGCCTAAGGCATTAAGTCCGCCTTTGTGCAGTATTTACTTGCGCATAAAGCTTCAAAAATAAATAAATAAAGCACGTTTGTATTCCATCTGTTGAGTTCGCAGTCACAGGCATGAAAAATTTGATTATTCAATGAACGTACAGTCATTCGGATTTATAACATTACCTTGTATTAGAAATCCACTTACCCGCACTGGTTCCATGTGGGAGATTACAGCCCATTCACAGAGACGAAACCTGATTCCCAGCAGTAAGAACATTATAAAGCTGGTTATGTTATGTTTGCAAGAATCTCTGAGACTTCCTGGTGAATGCGATGCAACAATTTATTTTATTAGAAATTATATATATTAATTAAAGTAATTTACTCTCCTGCCTAACGCTGATCCTCACTGGTTGTGACAAGTTCGAAAGGCCCTTTTTTGTTATGTTGACGGCCCGAGGACACTGTGGAGCATTTACTTATGGTAGAGGTGTGCTCTAGTTAGGCAGAATATCTTTTGCCCTTGTGGAAGCGTTTGACGGCGGCGACCACCCGCGCCATCCCTGGAATGGGAAACGGTCGCCTCCATTCGTTCATACTTCTGTGATGGTATAATGCTATTAGTAAGATCTGACATCCTCACCCCTCAGTAGCTGTTACGAGAGGCGCCACGGGCGTCGGAACCAACCAAAATCATTGCCCCCACATTTGCGTAACATCATCTGTAGGAGTTTTTTACTCTTAGGCGTTTTTTTTTTTTTCAGAGAAACAAAAGTCAATTGTTGTACATTGTGAATTAGCTCTTCGCTCTGGCGCTTACTTACATCGGACGTGTTTGTGGAGACGTGTGAAAACAATTTAATTTAATTTAATATTTTTAAATTATTAATATCAGTGTATTTCGCATTCAAGTTCGGACCCTCCCTTTCTATCTTGAGTGTGTTCCCATTAAACACAGTGGCCATATTGGTTGGTGTCGGAAGTCTCGCTCTCACCAACGAACAGAGCTGTCAATTGGAAGAACGCCATTGACTTGAAAAAAGTTCCGTCGCCGTCCGATGAGATTTGAACCTGGGTTTAGCCGTGCGCGCCGCATTGAGACCGCTGTGGTGGCCACTACGCCAAATCGTCATAGCTTTTGTCGCTCAAAACTTCTGTCCAGTCTACGAGTTGGGCTACGTTTACGTCATCGCGCCTCGGCTACGCGGCTGCTTCAAGTGCTACGCTGCTACGTCTATTGCTACGCGCTACCTGACTCGACTGTCGTCGTGCGTCACTGCTCGTGATCTGCTACGCCACTCGCAAGTAAGAATTTAAAACATAATAAGATTGAGTTACGCTCTCGCTGGAATATCGGGATCTAACATTACCTGCATTGTTTTTGTTCTCCTATATGGCTTCGCCGATGAATAAATCGGTGTCGGAGTCAGAGATTGACCAAATGAGCACTCCGCCTAATTACGTATCCCAGAGAACAAAAAGAAGTTGGGAGGACATCTTAATTGCTGAGAAATTAGATGATTTCAAAAAAGAAATAAAGGAAATGATGGCTTTGTTTATGAACAAACAGGAACGTGAGTTACAAAAAGTCTCTTTAGCCTTGAAAGATATCCAGGAATCTAATACTAACATACAAGAAACAATTAAACTCCTCACGTCACAAAATCTAGATCTTGAAAAGAAAATTTCTCAGGTGGAAATTCAGGTGAAGGAAGATAAGAAATATATTACTACTTTGGAGCATAAAATCGAGGACTTGGAAACAGGATGTCGTAAAACTAATTTTGTGATAAAAAATGTGCCTAAAATTACAGGCGAGTCGAAGGAAGACTTGATAGACATGGTGATGAGTCTTACACAAAATATTGATTGTTCCATGATTAAAAATGATATTAAAGATATTTATAGGGTGCGTGGAAATAAACAGAACTATAACACTCCCATAGTTGTAGAAACAGGATCTACACTCCTCAAAAACGACATTCTAAAAATGGCTAAGAACTTCAACATAAAATACAAGACCAAACTATGCTGTAAACATTTGGGTTTCAAGACACATGAAGATACACCAATATTCCTGTCTGAGCATTTAACTGCCAAAGGCTCTCGCTTATATTTCTTGGCTCGAGACCTGAAAAGATCCGGCGCTTATAAATACTGCTGGACTGCATATGGTAAAGTACTCGTTAAAAAGGATGACCAAGCTCCGTCTTTAATTGTTAGTAGTGAAGCTCAAATACAGCAGCTAATGCAGAAAGTATGACTATTTTCTGCTTATTATTTCCCTGGAGTGTTAGGTAATACATTAGTTTTATTGGTTTTTATCTGTTTAAGTCACCTCTTGATCATATTCCTGTCGAAATCAAATTTTCATTTCACACTATATAATATTAAGTTACTTGTTATAAGGACTTTTTATAAATGTTGTATAAGTTTAAGTACTCACACAGACACTCACTCCCACAAATATCTCACCCTATCTAACATCAATTCATACATAAATTCATACAAAACTCAAACACAGGTCACTAAATATACATTCAAACTAAAAAAAATTAAAAAGAAAATATATTATAATATTCTTTATATAATGAAAGACATGTTTATATACTCAACAATTATACTAATATTACACAAACAATCTCTTTTTGGTACAATAATAAAAGACTGCACTCGCCTGGCTATCAGGAATAATATTAACCATGGTCAAGCTGCAACTTTAATTCTGCTTAAAAATATTCTCTATGACTAACACAGTTCAAACAGTTAACGAGTTGGACACTATTGAAATTTCTAGTTGCATTGAATGTAATCCGTCGAGTCTTTCTAATCATATTTGTGTAAAGAAAAACGATTTAACTATAATTTCGCAGAACATAAGGAGTATATACTGCAATTTTGATGACTTTGTTATTACTTTGTCTTCACTTAAATTTGAAACTGATTTAATAATCCTAACAGAATGTAGATTAAATGTTAATAAACCTATACCACAATTAGCCAATTATCACTCTTATGTCACAACTCGCCAATACAATCAAAATGATGGGGTAGTTGTCTACGTAAAAAATACATTAAAACCAAAAATTCAGGAAATAAAATTATCCCAGGCCTCATGTCTTCAAGTAGAAATAGTAAATACCACTGTGCTTTGCATATATCGATCACCGGCAAACACAAATATTAGCAATTTCTTAGACTCACTCAGCTCACACTTAGATAATATAGACTCACAAAAAAACCTAGTAATAGCTGGAGACATAAACATTAATATTAGGTCCAAAGAAACTGAGGCGCCTACTGAGCAAAATAACCGCCTCAATTACCTTAACACTCTGTCAAACTATGCCATATTACCAGGTCATACACTACCTACCAGGGAGCAAAACTGCCTAGACCATTTAATGTTACGAATCAATGTGAAAAAAATAAGTGCGTCAATCGCTATTTTACAGACTTCAATCACAGATCACTTTACTACATTTTTATCACTATCAAAAACAAAATATAATGAAATTGTACATAAAACCGTTACCACCTTGAATTATGAACAAGCACTCAATTATCTTAAAGAAAAAAATATACACGAATTGATTTTCTGCAATGATCCTAATACACTAACCGATCTATTAATAGACAAACTTACTGAAACTATTCAGAATAATACTAAGATAAAAAATATTCCTAATCACAAACGTATAATCAAACCTTGGATAACCCCGGGAATACTCCGTTGTATAAAGAATCGAAACAAACTACAAAAAAACACACGTGCTGACCCACACAATGACATTCTAAAAATCACATACACCCGATATAGAAATTATTGTAACAACCTTATCAAAAAAATTAAAAGAAAATATGAAAGAGAATTACTATCAAATTCAGTCACCAATACGAAATTATTATGGAAAAATATAAAATCAATTACATATACCAATAAAACAAAAACTCAAAGTGCCGAATTACTAAATATCAAACCTACTCCGACTGAGTCAGTAAATTACGTTAATAAATACTTCGCGAATATCGGAAAAGAATTAGCTCAACAAATACAACCTAGAAACAATATCAGTCCGGATCAACAACAAAATAAATCTAATACGCAAGTAAATTCATTTGTGCTCTTGGATACTGACATAGAGGAAGTAGTGGAAATCATAAGGAACTTGAAGTCTGATAGTGCCCCTGGCTGGGATGGTATCTCAGCAAAATTCCTAAAACACTGTAACAAAGAACTTGCCCCTATTATTGCCCATCTGGCTAACCTCTGTTTCAGAAGCGGAGTATTTCCGGCTCCCCTGAAACATTCTGTTATTACTCCAGTCCACAAGGGGGGGAACGGAAGCGATGTCAATAATTATAGACCTATTTCGGTATTGCCAGCACTGTCTAAGGTCATAGAAAAATTAACAAATACTAGATTAGTAAATTATATAAATAAGTTTAAAATCATATCTTCAACGCAATTTGGGTTTAGACAGGGAGTATCCACCGAGGATGCAGTTGGAGCCCTCACTTCACTAGTTACTGATTATTTGGATAAAGGGGAAAAATGCTTGACGGTATTTCTAGACTTAAAAAAAGCTTTTGACACCGTTTCCGTTCCCTTCCTGGTGAACAAACTAGAAAAACTTGGAATAAGGGGAACACCTCTAAATTTTTTTAAAGACTATCTCACGAATAGGAAACAGAGGGTAAAGATTGGAGAGTATATTAGTGACGATGCTGAAGTGTTGTTTGGCGTGCCACAGGGTAGTGTCCTGGGTCCAACACTATTTCTAACCTACATTAACGATCTTTGTAACCTGAAAGTTGAACACGCAAATATATTTTCCTACGCCGACGACACTGCTGTTGTCTTCCACGGGCACAGTTGGTCCGATGTTAAAATTAAGACAGAGTCAGGTATGTTCCAGATTGCGACTTGGCTCGACAACAACCTTCTTTCGTTAAACACTACGAAAACTAACTATATATGCTTCTCCATATACAAAAGTTCTCAACCAGATGAACTGTTCAACATTAAAGTACACTCATGTGATAAATCTTCAAATAATAATTGCGCGTGTTCCACGATCAGTAAAGTTTTGAAAACAAAATATCTAGGTGTAATTATTGACCACAGATTATCATGGTACTCTCATGTTGAACATGTCACTGGGAGGATTAGGAAGTTAGGGTGGATTTTTAAAACTTTAAGGCATATTGTTCCCAAAAATATAAAAAAGAAATCACACTCTCACAGAAATTTACTAAACGAAATATATATCGCTCTTGCACAATCTGTAATAGCCTACTGTATCACTGTATGGGGTGGTGCAGCAAAATCACAGTTTATACATGTTGAACGAGGACAACGTGCCGTTATAAAAATAATGTATTTTAAAAGAATTAGATACCCTACTGAAAGGCTGTATCAGGAAAGTGGATTACTTTCCGTTAGAAAGTTATATATAATGTATACCGTCTTAAAAAAACACAAAAATCTACCATATGATCCAAATACAACAACAAGAAGACGGAAAGATCTCGTAGCCAAGGTTCCACAGACTAAAACTAAATTTGCTGCTATTCAGTACAGTAAATTATCATGTCAACTTTATAATAAAATAAATAGAAAGATTTATATACACAACAAACCATTATACGAGTGTAAAAAAATTATTACTGATTGGCTAAAAACTCTAAATTACGCAGACACTGAGGCCCTATTACAACAAATAAAATAAAACACGAACATACGTTTTCACTCAAACACCCGCAAACTCATGCACAAACAAAAACACACATACACGCACCATCACACACAAACACACCCCCTTACACACTCAAACACACTAGCATGCATTTCATCCTAATTATTAATATATATATATATAAATAATTGTATATTGATGTGGAAGAGCGGAGTCTCCTAATACAGGCATTACTTGCTTAAAAGGAGGCTCCAATCACCTGCTAATGTAAACAATTTTGTTAAGAAATAAAGATTTTGTATTTTTTTTTTTTTTTTTTGTGAACATCGACTTTATACTAACCGGCTCCTTTTAATCACTTCACCCACCCGCATGAAAATGTAGGCGCGGGCTTGCGGATGGCGAGAAATGGGTGGCTCGCCATCCGACCGTCCGGTAACCGTCCGGACCGAGCCCAAGTCGTCGACAGCGCCTATTGTTCCACGCGCGCCTCAGGGAAATGTCAGCAAATCATCAAACTAGCAGGGTCGAAGCCTACTGGTGCCATGAGTAGGTAGTGTGAAAACGAAACCCGGGGCCCTGGGACGAAGGCAACGAAGGAACAGGAGTGGGTTTTTAGTCAGTAAAAGTCTGACACTATCTCCCGTCCGCCCAAGAGCGGGCTTTGTCATAAGATGATTTTCCCACCTAAAAAAAAAACCAGCATCAAAATGGAAGATTATTCTTAGGGAATCTACTCCTGGAAAAAAAAGAAGCCTGTGTTCTATTCCAGGACATGATCTATCCGTATACCAACTCACATTCGTTCTGCCATTTAAAAAGTAACAAACATACTACTCTGTCAAGAAAGTACCGGGAAAAGATCAATAATACACAAAATGTCTGTTATTCATCTAAATTTATTTTATCACCTTCAAAGTATGCTCCTTTAGAAACGATACACTTGCGCCAACGAATAATCCATTCATCAAAACATTTTTTAAACGCTGCTTCCGGAATTGAGTTCAGTTCTCGCCGCGAATTCTCCTTTATGTCTTCTATCGATTGAAAACAGGTGCCACGAAGTGGTAATTTGAGTTTAGGAAAAAGAAAAAAGTCAGCAGGAGCCATATCTGGTGAATATAGTGGTTGCTGGATGGTATTTGTTGAGTGTTTGGTCAAAAATTCGTTCACAATGATAGCCTTGTGCGAAGGCGTATTGTCGTGGTGCAAAATCCAAGAATTTTCTGTCCACAAATCTGGCCTTTTTCTTCGAATTCGCTCTCTTAAACGCCGCATAACGCTCAAATAATATTCTTTATTTACCGTTAGACCTTCCGGTAAGAATTCAGAGTGCACAACACCGCGATAGTCAAAGAAAACAGTCAACATGACTTTGACTTTTGATCGACTTTGGCGTGGTTTTTTCGGTTTCGGTTCAGTTGGAAAGCGCCACTCCGAAGCTTGTTGACTAGTTTGAATGTCAAACTCGTAAACCCATGTCTCGTCACCAGTAACAATGCGTTTCATGAATGTTGGGTCCGAACTGACTCGTTCTAGCATGACCTCAGCGACTTTCATGCGATTGAGTTTTTGGAAAAAATTCAGATCTTTAGGGACTAGCCGAGCAGCAACATGTTTCATACCCAAATGATTAGTTAAAATGGTACGAATCGACTCGTGAGATACAGAAAGTTCGGCGGCTATCTCTCTCAGAGTTGAATGGGGATTTTCAGTCACTATTTTCTTCACTTTTGCGATGTTAACTTCAGTTGCAGACGTTGACGGCCTACCAGAGCGAGGCAAATCTTCCATCACATCTCGAACGCTTCTGAACGCTTTGAACCACTCATAAGCACGAGTTTTTGATAAAGTCGATTCACCGTAAGCCTTCTGTAACATTTTTAGTGACTCCGAACACGAAATTCCATTGGCGATGCAAAATTTAAGACAAGCTCTTTGTTCGATATTTTTGTCCATTATGAAATTCGCAATACACACTATATATGATATTACTAAAACCAGCACTGTATTTAATATAAATAACAGATGCAACTCAAACTCCGCGCCAAAATGGAAAACAGTTGTGCCAATCTACAACTACAAAAAAACAAAAATTTGAATTTGGAACCATAAACAAATCATCCATTCCCGATACTTTTTTGTCTGAATGTACATTGTATATACAATCTTATTTTTAGTATATGCAAAAAACGTGTCTGGTATTTTTATGTAAAGAAACTGTATACAAAATTTCATAACTGTATCATGAAAAATTACAAAGTTATAAGCTTATTATGTTTCCTAGTTGTCCGCACAAATTCATGATCATCAGGTCATCCGGGTGACTGAGGTGTTGTTTTGCTCCCGCAACCAGCTGTGCGCTGGTGCCTAATGCCCACTATGACCTGCCGTGACCTGTGTTGTACTTAGCGTCGGTGGTGTCCAACTTGTGACTTTTTTTAAATATTTTTGGGAAAAAATATAACATGGTGTAATAATTATTGGAATTTAGTTACTGATTCTGATCAAATTATATTCAGGTTTTGCAAATACTTAAAGTAATATTGTATACGTACATATAGACTTTTGCTTTTCAAAAAGAAGTGTGTATCTATCACGATGACTTCCAATTTAGTCCTTACCACAGAATTCAAGCTAGTTTTTGTCAATACAAAATGCGGAAATTCAGTCCCATCTGGTTAGCCTGAAGGTCAACTACAACATAGACGGGAAAAGGCAAGGTAGATAAAGAGGATTACTACCTCCAATTTCCTTTCACAAAAACACTCATACAATAAAACTATCACATAAAAGTAAATGACTCCCTTTAACATGAGGCCCTCCCTGATACACAGAGTAGTGAATGGTATAGATGAGATACTTATGTTATGTTCTTTTTAAGTTTGAAGGTCGATGAAGATGAACCGGTCATTATGGCGACACTTGGGAGAGGTCAACAGTGGACGTCTTTTGGCTGAAATGATGATCATTATGATGAAGTATGCCAATTCTGCGTACTTAAATAATTTACCCAATTTTTCGCGACTCACAAACCTCTATCGGCTCATGTTAATCACAATCAACCCTCCATCGAGCTTGCTGACGACGAGCAATGGGTGGCTCGCCGTCCAGCCGTCCGGTAACCGTTCGGTCCGTTAAGTCTTCGTCGACGCATACTGTTCCACGTGCGCCTCAGGGAGATGTCAGCAAATCGTAGGGACCCAGCAGAGTCGAAGCCTACTGGGACCACGGGTAGTTTGAAAGTGATACCCGGGGCCCTGGAACGAAGGTAAAAAAGGAACAAGAGTGGGTTTTTAGTCAGTAAAAGTCTTATACTATCTGTCGCTCCGCCCAAGAGCCCCAGATGTCCCTAGATAATTTTCTCACCGAAAAAAAAGGGGTGCGGACGCAGTGTGATTTCCGCTGCCTTGGACTATGATGACCTGATAGCCATAAGCCTCGTCGTATACGTGTACGATGACGTCTGTGCCATAACAACGACCGGTCTAGAACCAAATTCAAAGACATGTGACATCCACCAATCCGCATTGGGCCCGCGTGGTACATTACGGCCCACTCAAAATTGGTAGTTCCAAAAGCGTAGGTCAAACGTGTGAATAGCTGGAAGGAATAAGGATTGTCCCTTCTACATGATCTTACTCAATGCCCAAGACCTCCCTCAGAAATTAACTTCACTAGTCAGTATTAAGATATCTCGTTTACTGAGAGAAAATTAGTTTCCATATATCTTATAATAGTTAGTACAGCATTAGTTACGTAATTACTTATTATGAAAGCTGTTATTATGTATGAGAGAGGCAGGGAGATTGCTTTACGTTTTCTGTTTTTGTTGTTGGTCGAAAGGGTTGGTTTCTTTTTTGTGGGTATTCTGGGAAGGGTATTGAGTTTAATAGTGACTGTAAGAATTAGAGGGATTTGTGGCTGTTTGATTGTGAAATTAGGCTACTTTTGGCATGTTATATCATGAAGACTCCAAAGTTGCTTGACACTTTTGGAGGTAAAAAACGGAACCCTTATAGGATGACTTTGTTCTCCGTCTGTCTGTCTGTCTAGACCTTTTATCTCGGGATTGCGTTGAGGTATCGAGTTGAAATTAAAACTTAGGTATGCGGTTCCTTGAAGCTATGAAAAAACCAATCTCCTAAGTCAAGGAAATTAAATTCATTGGGTACCTACTTCCCGTTGACCCAGAAGTTTGGCTTTGATATAACGAACGAAAATGATACGACTGTTCATGTCACAAAAATGTATATTCCAACAGTGATTTCAACACTCTCAAGAGAATCAAAATTCATAGGGTACTTCCCGTTGACCCAGAGTTTGTTCCTAAAGTTTGGCACGAAGTAAGGTCTTTTAACACAAGTATAGGAATAAATCTGAAAACAGTAAATTTGTTATTAAGTCTGAAAAAAAAAATACTTTATTTGAGATTTGAAAAAATCTTCGAGACTCCATTCGGGAATTGAACTACATAGGTAAGTTTTTACGGAACCCTCAGTGCTCGAGTCCGAATCGCATTTGCTTAGTTTTTTTTTTGTATTATTGATAAGCTCGCGTTTTTTTTTTTTTTTTTTTTTTATTCTGGATAGGTTCGCGCTTGACCGCCATCTCACCTGATGGAAAGCGATGAGGCGGTCGACGATGGAACGCGCTTACCTAGAAGTAACCTATTCACTCTCGACTTAAAGATTTCCGGGTTTGCGTTTGAGCATTATCCCTCTTGATGGTTTAGCGATGATATAATATTAGTGTATACTATATCTATATGTATGTATATTAGACTTATTATTATTTATGTAGGTTTATGTTGTACACTGGATCCTACCCTCGAATGTGATCTCTCTCTGTCTCTCAAAGGTTTGCTGGGAAAACTCATTGTTGAGTTAAGCTCGCCTTTGTACATAAATTATCAAATCAATGTATTAAAGTTAAGTTTTTTTTTGTGCGTACAATAAATAATAAAGAAGAAGAAGACATAATCGTCGATTAAGTTCGTTTCCTTTGAGTAATAAATTAGTAATTATTTCCTCATAATCCATCTCATTCTAACTATTAGTACCATGCTTAATTATAGCGCTATATTTAAGCACACATACTCATAAATGATTCGAAAAACTGAACATAAGTATTTTATTATTGAAAGTAACTTAATTTTATGATACTACATTCTAAATAGTTTTTACTCGAAAACGTTAAAAAGTAGATTTTTTTGTGACTAATTTATTAAACCTTATAATAATATAATAATAATAATAATAATCATTTATTATCAGGCAACTAAGGCCCATAGATAACATACACAAATAATCTTACATAATAATAAACTAATAGATAAGTATAAAAGAAAACTATAAAACTAGGTACTATTGCACACGAAGTAACGGCGTCGTGCTCCGCTGCGAGGTCGGTATCCTTCCACGAAATCGTCGATACACGACACCCTTCGGCCAAAACTCTCCTTTGAGGAAGGTCTAAAAAAACCTTAGTCATGAAGTTAAAGTAAGGTATAGCAGAAGTCAAAACCCTGAGTATTATACTCATAAAACTTTGGAATGTGCTTCCCCTTGACATCAGAAAAGCTAAAAGTAAATTTTCCTTTATTCGGAACCACTACTTGAAGTCCTCTCAACTTTAGTTTGGTCTTCGTCAGAATTATATTATTAAGTTCTCTTAATGATTTGATATTTTCATAGTATTTATTAGTTTATAATTTTAGTTTTTTTTTTTGTATTTTATTATTATAAATAACTTGTTTTTTATTTTATTTTTTCTCTTTGATGTATCTGTTATTTGTTTATTGTGCAAGCCTACCACAGAGTTGTCACTTTTAACCTAAAGGTTGACTGATAGAGATTGCCTTGTTACATTAATTCCGCCTATGTACCACTACTGTAGATGAAGTTTAAATAAATAATAAACACATAGTTGCATCCATGGGTTTTCCTGTGACGCTAATGGTTGGTCCTAGGACGCCAGGCAAAGAAGGATCATAGGTGTGGTTTTTGTCAGTAAAAGTCTGACACACCGTCTTGCGCCACCTTAGTGCGAAAAACGTCATTAGATTATTTTCCACTTAAAAAAAAAATCTTAACTGAACTTAACGCATACTTGTATTAAAAATATAGTACCAGGCGGGCGCCTCCTTCTGCGAAGCAATAATTTTAGCATAGGCGGCGGCCGATCGCGTGAGGCAACGGCCCCAACCACCGCCAAGATTCCGATCCCAATTTTCGGCCACCGTAGGCGCGGGCTTGCGGACGGCGAGCAATGAGTAGCCCGCCATCCGAGCGTCCGGTAACCGTCCGGACCGAGCCCAAATCGTCGACGGCGCGTATTATTCCACGCGCGCCTCAGGGAGATGTCAACAAATCGTAGGGGCCCAGCAGGGTCGAAGCCTACTGGAGCCATAGGTAGTGTGAAAACGAAACCCGGGGCCCTGGAACGAAGGCAAAAAAAGTACAGGAGTGAGTTTTTAGTTAGTAAAAGTCTGACACTATCTCTCGCTCCGCCCAAGTTCGAGATTTGTCATTAGATGATTTTCCCACCTAAAAAACCTCCCTAACTAAATAAAAAAAATTGACAATTAACAAAATAAACCAGTTACTAGTGGTACACTAGAACGACAACAAAATTTATTGGTAGGTAACAAACACAAACTGAAACAGAAAATTCAATGTACCGGTTTCGTTACTATTTAAAAACGATATGGTAGAAATAAAAGAGTTACTGATGATTCGGACACAGTGTCCGAATCGACACATTTATTTTCAATAAATTATCACTGACAATTCGGACACCATCAAATTAATATAATATAATAATATATAATTTTCGCACAACTATCACACAATGCCATCTAGTCCCAAGCTAAGCAGGCTTGTGTTATGAGTACTAGACAACTGATAAACATATTTCTAAATACATACATATTATAGATAAATTATACACACACAATCATTTGTTCTGTGTTTGGCACAGAACAAATGATTGTGCTCATCGCACAAACATTAGTCCTGGGTGGGAATCGAACCCAAGACCTCCGGCATTGCAGGGTCACTAGACCAACAGGCCAGTCAAATTCAATTGAAGCACTTTTTTCATCTGAGACCTAAACAAGGTCTATGAAAAAAGTTTTGAAATATAGTATAAAAAAAATATTATCCGAAGTTGCCGCCATAAAATGGTTTTGGTACCGAATTTTTTCCCATATATTATATTTTAAAACTTTTTATCTGACCGTACTAAACAGTGTGTGTCCAAATCGTCAATGAAAAAACTATTGAAATAACGATGTGCTTATTCGGACACAGTGTCCGAATATATATTGTGTCCGAATCATCAGCAACTCAAATAAAACACTAGTTTTTTATTTACCCGCGAATGAAGCCGTAGGTTGTTTACAGTTTACTGTTAGCAATGAATGGATATTGGTCCTGCCTGGACGGCGGGATTGTGCGAAAGAGTCATCGGTACACTGGATTGTGAAGGAATATGAAGGGTGGGTTTTAGTTAGTAAAAGTCTGACACTCTCTTTTGCTCCACTGAAAGCGGCAGAAGTAATTGAATAATAACCCAAACAAAAAAAAATTGATAGTGTGTGTGATATGCATAGCGAAACAGTATAAGGGCCTGCGCACACTTGAGACAAGACTTTCTTAGACAGACTTGTCTACGACGTCGCAGGCTTGTCTGTGACGAATCTGTTTTGAGACGTCCAGTATTGCCAACAGTTACACTAACTTACCACTAGAGTGAACTTTTAAAACCACCAGAAAAACACTAACAAAAATTATTCCACACACAAAATTGTAAATTTTCCCACAAAAAAATGTGTGTTCTACGAAATAAAATAAGTAAGTATATAGGTCATTCGTTTCCTTTAATAAAAATTAATAATCAGTTGATCAAAATATCATTTTTGTGGGTAAATTAACATTAATAGGTAATTTAACATACAAATTATTCAATAACAGCTATTTATTAATTCGTCTTCAGACGAATAATTTTTATTTGCACAATCATTGTCGGTATCGGATTGATAATTATGGATTCTATGGTGCCGATTTACTCGTACACCCGAGTGATCAAATTTTTAGTAAGAAATTAAATTTTACTAAAGCACTAGAAAATAAACTAGCCACTAAAACCAATATATCGCAATAAATGGGGGGTTAAAACCACCAGTTTTAGTGGAAAATCCACTAAGTTGGCAACACTGGCCGTACGCTGCTAGACTGTTTTGTCTTGATAGTGTGCGCCGTGAAGTAGACAAAATAGTCTGGTCGTAGAAAAGTCTGCGACGTCGTAGACAATTCTGTCTAAGACAGTCTTGTCTCAAGTGTGCGCAGGTACTAACACCCGTTTCTAAATTACCGATTATAAAGTCGAGTTCAGATAAGGTTGTCAAGAAGAAAAGTTCCATGAAAAGCATCTAAGGGGTTTTTGCAAGTTGGTTTCAGTCCCTTGTATGCCTATCAAAGGTCTAGGACCTCAGAGTTCTGAAATAAATGAATACATAAAAAAGTAATATTTGAAATCTTTTTAAGTATCATTAATTTTATGTATTATATTAAATATATAATATATGTATGTGCATTTTAATTATATGTATTTTTTATGCCCTTGTTTTTCGTGTAAAATTTTCTTTTTATGCACCTACCATATTGTCTCTTCACCACCCTAGGTTGACTGGTAGAGAATGCCTAAGGCATTAATGCCTTAGGCATTCTCTCATCCAACAACATTGCCATTGGCATTGTCTCTCCATGCAACATAAAGTACAAAGGCAGACTTAAGTCTGCCTTTGTACTTTATGTTGCATGAAGTTTAATAAATAAATAAATAAATAATAAAAAATTAAGATTAGATACAACTTATAATAACAAAATATACATAAAGAAATATATAGAAAGCCGAGGAAGGCTAATTAAGACCTGACTCTCGAACCACTTGGTTATCGTTATGTGGATTGTGGACTCGGCGATCACTGTACCAACAATCGTATCAGCCAATGGTTCAATAGCCACGAGCCCCCACCAGCATGGATGCTCTCGTTAGGAGACTATCAAGGGCTTTATTCAGAAAACGGTATTCCTGGACGTGACTCATATAGTTAAGAGGTTTCTTTCTTTGGAGCCCTGACCGATACCCTGGCCGATAACTTGGACCCTGTTCCCGATACTGGGTTTTTATATTTTCAAAAGTTGTTTTTCATCAAACATAATCATGTCAATCATCGGAATATTAAACGTTATAATAAAAGGTTACTTTTGAGTAGCGTAATTAGAGACACAATAGAAAGACAATGACCGAGCGAACGCCGGCGTTCGCTCGGGGTTTAATGAACTAAGAGAACTCAAAAAATAATTATTACGGCGCCCAAACTAAGTTTGCGAGGTTCTATGGTAATAGTTCCACTGTTGGGACTCAGGCCTCCTCTCTAGGAGAGAGAATGGGCCGTAATCAACCACGCGGGCCCAGTGCGGTTTGGAGAATGTCACATATCTTCAAATTTTTGGTTCTAGGACATTCCGGTTTCCTCACGATGTTTTCCTTCACCGTTTTGAGAGCAGTGGTGATGAAATAAATTACACAAAGTAATGCGCCTGGCTGTGTTTGAACCCGCGACCTACAAATCGTAAGTTGGGGCCGTTACCATTCGGCCACCACTACTCTACTCAAGAAGTTAGAAGTTATTGTCAAGGGGAAGACATAATTTATTAGAATCTTAACAGACAGACAACATTAATCAGAGGAGACTCCAATAGGCTGCGAAGCAATACTCCAAGGTTAACCAAGCATAATACGAGCAGCAAAATAATGTGCATACGCCAATCGTCCCGAGCGAATTTAGGACACAGTGACCAAGTATACAGAAGATATTTTATCGTCCCTTAGCTAACAACACCGCATAAGTCACTTTTACCAACTTTACAGGAAACCAAAAAAATGTGCGGTGTTGAGAGGCCAGACAACTTGCACGCTATCACTACTTTTTGAATTATGGCTTCTGATTGGCTGAAATCTATATAATGTGACGAATGGTTAGACGCGCAATTAACAGCTCCATCTAAAGGCATTCAAATGTGAAAACCGCCAATTTTCGACTTTATAGGAAACGAAAAAAATTGTGTAATGTTGAGAGGCCAGCCAATTTTCACGCTATCACTACTTTTCAAATTATGGCTTCTGATTGGATAAAATCTATATCATGTGACCAATGGTTAGAAGCGCAATGAGCAGCTCCATCTAAAGGCATTCAAATGTGAAAACCGCCAATTTTCGCGTTGACCGGTGTTGTAAGCTAAGGGAGGTTATGTCACTAATGTCTGTACAAACATGGATGCACTCACTTGATCCTTTAATCTCATAGTCTTATAGGACAGCAATCTAATACGCCTGGAGCGAGATCAGGTGCAGGACTAATTGTTTAATGAGCTTTACGAAGCACAGGGTTGTCATAACACGAACGTTCGAACTCCGGGCTGTAACAGAGTAATTCGTAATGGTAAATCATGAATCTAAATGATGGTATCATTTAATTGTTATTCAATAAATTATTTATTCAACATGTTAAAAGCATAATTACGAAATACACGCAAGGAAATTATAAAAGGACCCCTTTGCTTAGCAGTGTCACAGTTTAGGCTAGATATAATAATAATATTAATTATTTGGGCCCATTAATTGAGTGTGCAAGTCACCGCCTGCCTTTTCATCGATGTATATTAATAACATTGTTTATTTATTTATTTCTTTATTGCATATCTTAACTTATTACAGTACAAACATTTATAAAAAATAAGTATACAATAGGCGGTCTTATTGCACAGGGCAATTTCTACCAGACAACCTTTGGATGGACTGAAATGAAAGGAAAAGATTTGGGGTTGTCAGTGTACAACAACATAAATAATGTACAGAAAAAAAGAAAATTTAATAAAAATACAATTAAAAAATATATACATATAATAGGTACATGACCAAATAATAAACTAATAAATATTAAAATATACGATAGAGAAAGGAGAAGAAAAATTAAAGCGATAGGTAATGCTCCTTCACCATCTTTTTGAAAGTCGGTAGCGTTTGGGCACGCCTCACTTCTAAGGGTAATGCATTCCACAAACGCACTGCTTGTTCAGGCAGGGGCAATAGTCTTAACATAGTTCTTAGCAACCAGTCCAGTTAAGCCTCCCAAAATCATAGCTTTACGTCTTCATTTTCCATATGTCGCAATAGTTTTCCACCAATTGAGGGTTGTCTTTGGGTGCTCTAGCATATCATGGATGGCGTATCAGCTCCCACGATCCCCGGTCCAAGTGTGGGAGGGAACACCGGGGTGGTTTTTAGTCAATAAGAGTCTGACAGACCCCTTCGCCTGCCCCAGGCGAAGGACATCCATGAGTATTTTCCACCCGGCAAAAAAAAAAATGGGTGCTCTAGCATAGCGCGTACAGGTATAATCTTCGGTTGGTATTATGTTCCATGAAAATTATCTAAAGGGCCCCAGCGAGTTGGCTTCGATCCCTGGTACGCCTTGCAAGGTCTCGGTCCAGGACCTCAGAGTACTATGATAAATAAATGTTAACTAATATCACAAGTACCAATTTTTATTTTGTCCTTTTGTTTGCCATGTGCGAATCCCGGGAACCGATCACTTTTCCAAAATTTTTTTGTTCGAATTTCATTTCATCATCATCATTTCAGCCGAAAGACGTCCACTGCTGGACATAGGCCTCCCCCAAGTGCCGCCACAATGAACGGTCCTGTGCGTCTCGCATCCATCGGACTCCCGCAACCGTTACCAGGTCATCAGTCCACCTTGTAGGAGGCCTTCCAACGCTACGTCTTCCGGTTCGAATTTCATTTTACCGAAAACTATTGACCGAAGTCTTTTTTGCTATATGCATTGTTTGACATATTTTTAGATCATCGCAGTATCATGTGTCATAGGTAATATTTTACCGAACTATATTTCACCAATTTACAAAATAACTTTTTGCTATAAGTCGAAGCCTCTTTTGAACTTTTTTCATTAGCCAAATGATTTATTTGCCATATTTTCACCACACCGAAACATAATTTTACGGAATTTTGGTCACAAATATAAAGACTGTTACTTGGTATCATTTTCAATATTAAATTTAAAAAGTGTCATAAAAAGTCAACATGTGCTACAAAATTTAGTGACAGAAACGAATCGCTGCAAAACCGACTTCACAGTCTTGTCAGCCCTACCCCTAGAGTGTCGAGAGTGTAAGAATCCCAAATAAACATTTTTCTGTCTTTACTTCTTTCAATCGTGAAACATAGCAACGTTCGTATAAAATCATCTGTCAGATAAGTTAACCGAAATCTTATCAGAACTCAGTGAAGTTGTCCATTAGTTTCCTCGGTAATTCTTGTTACAACATGATCTCACACAGACCCGAGGGGTCAAGGGTAGGTCACTGGGGAGTGATCCTTACAGTTTTCACCTAATAATAGACCCTCTGTGGTAAAAGTTAGTAAGTTTGGTCAGAAAATAATGTTAGAACTACGATCGTTCATCTTATAAGTTAGTGACGAAGGGGCAGAGTTAACTGAACAAAAAATATCAAAAGAAGTCGGTGGTAACAATAATATTAGTCACACAGGTCGATTTCTGGGGTTAAGCAGCGGTTTTCGAGGTCTATTCTATCTGAGTCTGGTTTCCGCATGTGGACCATTATGCGTGGATTATGGCGGTGAAATTTTGGTGAGCCTATTCCAACCAACGCATCTCTCTCCAAAAACAGATTAGGCCTCCAAGGTTTTTCAGGGTATCTGTAAGGGAATTCAGGGATCCTAGGTTTCGTATACGTGTATCATTGACACAGGCCCCTCTAGCCAAGTTACAACCATTTCGTTTCGATTCTTTTTTCGTTGATCGCCTCGAGTCAGTCACGCCTCCTTTTTCTTTGATCTGACCACGTGACTGAGCGTTGAGATGACGTCAACTGTCGCCTACTGTATCAAAAGCGTTTACAAATGCTTTTTTTGATACAGTTTCATAAACTATAAGTGAACGCAGACAAGTAATAACATGTCATTCTATACAGCTGCGATTTTGGGAGAACGCGTTTCAAATTGTGCAATTTCAAGGTCCATAGAATATTGACGGCAAAAGAATAAAAAGTTCTGGTGGGTCCATAAGTCACCCCTCGATCAGCGTCCCAGTATGAACAGTTATGCAATGCAATTCTGATGTTAACAGTACAATAAGATATATGATTATACAATTTTAGGTTGTGGTTAATTATGGGCAGTGTTTTTGTTTTGTATGTGTGTTTATGTGATTATTATAAAAGGAAATGCCCATATTCAAAAACCTGAATAAAATAATGAAAAGTAAAAAAAAATATTATTTGAAAACTCAAATGTAACAACAGTTATAATGTTTTTTATTTTGGTGTACAATCCTTAAGTAATATAAAACACAAAAAAGTATATATATACTAACTGAGCCGGCGAACTTTGTACCGCCTAATAGTAAGGGTAATGCTATCTACTGGCATTACCAGAACAGCATAATTCATTTTATAATGACATTTTAATTAGAGATGGCGTTGTATTTGGATTTTTTGTATCGTGATTTTTTTTCTATTTTTCTCACCGTTTAACCCTTCCCTGGACTATAACTAAAATTAGCCAAATTGGTCCAGCCGTTCTCGAGTTTTAGCAAAACTAACGAACAGCTAATCATTTTTATGTATAGACTTTGAAACCATGATGTGCATATCGACTTCATTGGGAAGGCACAATAAAGAAGAATCTATCGACAGCTTTTTTTAGGTTTGAAATCATCCAACGACTTCTCCCGCTCTAGGGCGAGGCGGGTGTCAGACTTTTACTAACTAAAACCTACTCCTATGTTCCTATTTTGCCTCGCGGACCTCGAGTTTTCATTTCAGAAGCAAACCCATAACCCCAGTAGGCTTCGACCCTGTTGGACCACTACGGTTTTGCTAACACTCCTTGAGGCGCGTGTCGAACACTACGCGACGTCGACTACTCGGGCTCGGTCCAGACTGTTACCGGACGGCCGGAAGGCGAGCTACCCATTGCTCTCCGTCCGCAAGCTCACGCCTACGGTGGTTAGAATTAGGGGTTGTGTTCCCGGCGTCTGGGGCGTGAGGGCCGTTCCCTCATGACACCTGTCAAGTTAAAATGTAACAAGCCGTATAGTTTCTACTGCGTGCCAAATAAATATACATTCATACCAACATACATACAATCGAAAAACATAACCCTCATTCAAGCACAGTCATTTAAAATTTCGTTTTCAATAAACGCCGAAATAAAATCAATCAAAATCCATAGGTGAATTCGCAGCAGAAAACTAGTAATACCCATGAATGGTCCGGCTTTTATCTCATGTTCGCAGCAGCCATTCATTGCATTGTGACCAGTCGGACTACAATCATAATAAGCCTTTGGTCGTAATTGACTTTTGCAATACAGCCTGTATTGAGGTTTATCTATTGAGGTCACATTAATAGGTTATATGTTTCTATGCTCGGAGTTTCCTTGCGTGATCGAATCAGAAATTAAGGTATCCGTAGGAGAACCAAGGTTGCCGATATAGCACGAAGAATCGCCAAACTTAAGTGGCAATAGGTAAGATATATTGCTCGCAGAACAGATGTAATAGAACAGAATTAAATTACATTTACAGACTAAAGACTAATTAATAAATGATAAAAAGTAACTTTAATGTACTGTAAAAAATAAATATTTAAATAGTGAAACGAATTTCTTGATGTCGATTAACTTAACTAGAAACTTGAAGTTTTTTCATTGGGATCAGCTTTCAGTTAAACCAGATGCAGCTGCGGCTAACCCAGGAACTGGATAACGCGATACCTTTTCTCAAGAGACTGGTGTCAGATTTTCTGTTTATCAAATAATGACCGTCAATAATCTACAAGTTATCACTTGTAGAGTTTGAAAGCAGAGTTTGACTATCGCCAGGAATAATAGTCAAACTCTGCTTTATGGTACATAGAGAAATCTAGGTTCCTTATCCACAGAATTTCTCCTTTTCAACATCCTTCACAACTTATCTTATCTTACGACGATGCACTGTGCAGATCACACCTAAGATCCCTTTTTAAATTCCTTTTCTCATAAATCCAGCTACTACTCACACCCTTTCTCGGTCCACGCAGTAAGGTTGTGGAACTCTCTTCCACCTAGCATTCGAGATCTGAAAATTATTTCACTTTTTAAAACTATAGTAGCTAACAACTTATATTATAGTTAGATAAGTATGTATTACTTAAATTTAAGATTTTATAAACTTTTCTTATTTCTACACACTATTGTCCATTCACTATTGTACATTTCTTCCAATTTCTCCTTTCACAGGTCTGTTGGAAGAAATTTCTTTTTGAAATAAGCAGTTTCTTCGTACAATTTTTTTTATATAATAATGTTTCTTCTATTTAAATATGTGTTTACGTAACTCGCAAAATAAATAAATAATGAACCTCAGTAACCATTGTTTAACCCTTAATCGACTTTCTAATAATGTCGATCTGATTATCTTTCTAATGTTGAAGATCCTTACCTTATTAATAAAGAAATATTAACTATACAAACCAAATTATATATAAAGACCAGCCTTGAATCGTCATGTATGAAGTTTTTGCTCCACGCCACTTGCACTGCTACTGTTGGTTGTTATTGCGCATTTAACCGAACGAAACCCCAACTAGTTGGATCTAAACACGTTGGCACACCGAGAGCAGTCATGTGTTATAATTGAAGAAAATGTAATGTTTTAACAATAAAATTTGAAAACTGGCTTCTACCTCAACGCTTTTAGGCATGCAATGAAAGTATATTGGACTAGTGCGGAAAAATGCTCCGGCTTCACTTACTCGGGCAAAGCCACTGGCAGAAGCTAGATAAAGATAATAATGATTATAACATCTGGTTGGTTGTCAGGTTGCCACATTGGTCGATCGCTGGACAAGTCCGAAAATCAAATTTTCAATACACTTACCCGAAAACCCGCTTATCCCATCGCTTTTAGGCACGCAATACGCTGTTTTCCGCACTAGTACAGAAAAGTGCGCGTATTCTTCCCACTACCATTTTATTTCATTTATCGTATCAGGCTGGATGCGGGTTGACCCCCTCGAGTTGCTGGTCAACCCCCGTTTATTCATTTCTTCGTAAGTGTATTGAAAAAAGTCGTTTGATACAGGTGCAAATTTATCATTGCAACTCTCGGCACCATAACACACTCGCTCACGGCTCGTGCGAATGCCGCCTCGGTCGCAATGACAAACTTTCTGCACTTGTATCAAAATGTACTATTATCACTCCGATAAGAATCCGCGAACTAATTCTCTTAATATTTTATTCATAAAATTTAATCGTTTCTATGCTTAAGATTTTTTTTCGAGTGTGTTGAAAATCGTCTTTTGATACACGTGGGTTTTTTCCATTGCTTCATAATGATCTCACCTTTGGCTTAGGTATATTCCGCCTCAGCTGTAAAAAACTTAGGCCCATTTGTGTCAAAATGTACTATTTTTTCACCATCCACTGTCCTTGTTTGATTGGTAGAGAAGGTCTCAAGCATTAAGACCACAAGTACCTTTGCGTTGCGTGACATTTTCATGAATCACACCATTATTATACAGGCGAAAATTCGTATGTGTATGTGTGTATGTTTGTAACGCCTTCACGCTGAAGCCGCTGAACAGATGTAAATAAAATTTGACTAACGGGTAGATTATGTTCTCTTTAGGGTTCCGTATATCAAAAGAAAAAAAATGGAACCCCTATAGGATCACTTTGTTTTCCGTCTGTCTGTCTACCCATTAACCAAACCCATCTGATGGTAAGCAGTGATGCAAACGTTATGGTGAATCGCACTAGTTTATTAAGAGCCTATTCAATCTAGCCTTGAAGACACCTAACCATGCTTAGGATATGGCATATTAGGGTAGGAAAAGCCGAAACTTTCATAGATTTGCAGCACCCGTGCAAATCTGGAACGTGTCATGGTGGAGGACATGGTAGAGGTGTGCCCCACTTGGGCAGAGCACCGCTATGTCCTCGTAGAGGAGATCGGCATCAAAGATCTCTCGCCTGGGCCTTGATACAGGCCATAGTCCGAAGCAAGGAGGAGTGGCAGGCGGAAGTAGGGGCCCAGCAGGGCCGATGCCCGCTAGCTGGGACCGCGGGGAATTTCTGAAAAGGAAACCCGTTTATGCAATTTATTAGTTTATGTTTTGTATATATGTAAATAGTATACTACGAACTACCTGCGTATCTTTTTTCTCCCCCTCTATCAAATCAATCCAAAGGTTGTCTGTAAAAAATCACTTTTAGTGATAAGACCGCCCATTGTGACACCTTATTAATTTTAAGTTCCTAATGTAATTTGTATTTTTGGTGTTCAACATCTTTATTGTACACCAAAAATACAAATTACATTAGGAAGAGATAGATATTCTTATATCTAGATAGATATTCTTATATCTATCTATCTACCCATAGTCCTAGAGCGCAAAGGGCAACTGAAAGACACAGGTAAGATTGTAGTCAGTAAAAGTCTGACACGCCCTCCCACACCGCCAAGAAAGAAGAAGAAGAGAGAAGAGTAATAAGATGATTAGAACACTTAAAAATAACGCACAAATACTTGGTGAGTGACTGCCTTAAGTGTGGGACCGACAAATCAGTTTAACGTCCAAGTCGAGTTTGAACGAAACTTATAATTGGATGTAAGAGGATTTAGAATAAATTGCTGTCGTGGTTGTTATATTTTGTTGTTCGGCTGGAATTTAAATATCGAGATCCGGGTATTTTTCTTTTTGGTATTTAAGTGTGTTACATTTTATATGGATGGATGGAGAGACAGCAAAAAGAAAATACGGATGGAATGTGTGAGAATTGATGTAAAAAACTGAGTAAGTGCGAGTCGAACTCACGCACTGAGGTTTCCGCACAAACTTACCAGATGTCAATAGTTCTACTCCCGGATGGAGTCTCGAAGATTTTTCGAATCGCAAAAAACGTTTTTTTTTTTTTGTGACGTAACAATTATATTTTCTGTTTTCAGATTTATTCCTATATTTATACTATATGGTCATGCTTTATGCCATATTTCAGAATTCTAGGTCAACGGCAAGTACCCTATGTATTTTGATTCCTTTGAGAGTGTCGAAATGCACGTTAATTGCGACATAAACGGCCTTATCTGTTTTTTTTATTAACTTAGAAGTTTGATTTTTTCGCAGCTTCAAGAGACCACAGATCTTCGTGTATGGTTTAAATTTCAACTCAAACCTC
This sequence comes from Mythimna vitellina, assembly GCA_949316375.1. Lineage (NCBI taxonomy): Eukaryota > Metazoa > Arthropoda > Insecta > Lepidoptera > Noctuidae > Mythimna > Mythimna vitellina. The sequence continues at coordinate 2,829,105 of OX438708.1, forward strand.
CACGCGTTTCTGAGATAAAGGGTTTAATTACTAATTACAACTTACTAAAAACAAACTAAAATATGGCGTCAACAAACTCTTCCACATCGCTGGCTACTGGTAATGATCTCAAAACATTACATTGCCATGCTGTATGACAATGCTTATCCTCTGTCCGAGGTAAAAGCCAGCCGAACACGAAGTCACGCAAACTTAAATTATTTTTGAACTAAATGATGCACTTGATTGAGACTTGATTGAGCAATAAGCCAAGAGGATCACTGGCAATGATGAACTCGTCGAGTTGTGAATTCAAAGTCTTGAGCATCAGCGCCGAGTTGCTAGTCTGTCGTTTTTCTGCCAGTTGCATTTTTGGGAGTATGCGTCGGAATTGCAAAGCCTAATTCCGCCACGACCGTTCCAACATTGGACATCACAAAACGTTTTGGGAATATTTTAATTGTGCGTACAGCGAAGAAGTTTCATTGCATGGTCGAACCAGAATTGAAGATACCCGCAGGAGAACCAAGGTTGCCGGCATAGCACGAAGATGAGAAGCAATGGGCAGGGTACATTGTTCGCAGAACAGATGGCCGTTGAGGCCGAAAGGTGCTGGAGTGGCGACCACGAACCGGAAGACGCAGTGTTGGAAGGCCTCCTACAAGGACCGATGACCTGGTGAAGGTTGCGGGAATCCGAAGGATGCGAAACGCACAAGACCGTTCATAGTGGTGACATTTAGGGGAGGCTATGTCCAGCAGTGGACGTCTGTCGGCTGACAGCGAAGAAGTGGAATACCCTGCCAGAGTCTGTGTTTCCTGAAAGATACAACCTGGGAATTTTAAAGATAAGAGTGAATAAATAACTTCCAGGCAAACATGCTCCAAGGCCGACCACATCGTCGCTCTCTATCTGGTGAGGCAGTGCTCAAATGTTATAAAAAAAAACTTTTATTTTAGACAAAAGAGTCCATGAAAGTTGTTAGTAACGAGAAATTAATTTATAACTAATGTTAGTAATATTCCAGTAATAATAAATTTAGAGACACTATCTACCCCTGCACAGTAGGCTCACCGGTCTCGCAGCACATAGAGTTCAGTGAACCTACTAAGCAGAACTGTGTCAGTTCTCTCGCCAATAATCGTCAAGACGCTGTTTGGGCTCCCCCGGGCCGGTTCTCTCTGTATTTCTCTATAACTGTGATAATGGGATCTTGGGCTGGCGAACCTTAATATAGGTTACTAGTAACCTAGCTAGGACACCAGGACACCCTTCTTCTACCTTTAAATTGATCATTTATCTATTGTAAACTGTTTAGACATTATACTGGACGCGCAAGGCATTGTAGGTTTTTTGTGTAAAGTTTGACCACAGGCCGCTCGTGCAGAATGTCTGACAGAATGCCTTGAACATTGTTATCTTAAAAAATATATACTTTAGATAAATGCCAGTTTATTGAGATTAACAGTTCACCAAGTACCACTTAACAAAGCTACCCTAAGAAAATAATATCTCAGATCTGAGCAAAAACCGTCTCTAGAGACAAGATAAAATCTGTGACAACTAAATCCGCTTGGCCATTTAAGTCGACGCTGTAGATCTAGGAATTAGTAAGTCGAGGCTAGGAATTAGCAAATTGAGACGGTCCTCCGTCTCAACGTCTGTAGTAAGCTTTGGAGGAAAACCACGTAATGATCGCTTTGAGAGTGTTATAACTAAAGTAATGCTCTGAGTTGCTTGAAGTGGTGTAATATGAGTATGTTTTCTAACGTATCCTTACGTATTATAAACAAAACCGACCAAGTGCGAGTTGGATTAACACACGAAGGGTTTCATACCGCCTGTTGCAAAAAACGGCAAAAAAATTACATTTGTGGTATGGAGGTTAAATATTTATAATTGTTATTAAAGCGGCAATAGAAATGATGATCTATGAAATTTTCAACTGTTTAGCTATCATGGTTCATGAGATACAGCCTGATGACAAACAGATAGTTAGACGGAAAGCGGAGTCGTAGTAATAGGATCCCGTTTTACCCTTGGGAATTGGAAATGGATTTCAAAAAAAGTACCACACCGCATCTATCTGGCTGTATATTCACGATAAACTCAAATGATACCGAATGGATAATCATGCAGTTTTTGCCGACAGATAAGAGTGTTTCATGAGGAAGGTTTAAGTATATAACATAGGCACTTTATAGTAAAAAAACTGGGCAAGAGCGTGTCGGACTCGCGCATTGAAGGTTCCGTACAAACTTACCTATGAAAACGGTTCAATTCGGTTCAACTCAATTCGGGAATTGAGTTATTCGGGAGATTCAAGATTTTTTCGAATTATAAAAGTAAAATGTGACGTAACTACACAGTTTTCAGATTTTTTCCAATACTTGTGCTATGAGACCTTGCCTCATGCCAAATTTCAGGATTCTAAGTCAACGAAAAGTACCCTATGAATTTTAATTCCCTTCAGAATATCAAATACACGTTTTTTCAACTCGAACCCTAAAAACAAAACATAAAGATACGGTCATTTATGTCGCAAAAAACATATATTTTCTGTTGGCATTCGGTAATTCCGTAAAACTTATTCCAGGAAATACGTGTTTCTTTTAAACCCTTAAAGGTTTTTCAGAAAAATTATCATCATTCAGAATCTCTATTAAATATGCAAAGCTTCTAGGGATTTAATTTATATATTTTTTAATATATGAGTGCATTATGGAGAGCCAAAGTTCACGTAAAATAGCAGATTTTCAGAGGTATTTACTAGATTAGTTTTACACAAATTTATATTTTGATTTCTATAGAAGCCTAGATAATATCCACAAGATAGCTGTGTATCCAAAATGTCTAGAGAAAGATGTGTAATAACATCATAATCACGTAAGAGCGGTTGTATGAAAATTTACCTCAAAAAAGACGCTCTTAAGCACGTCTTAGTCTACACCAAACGGTTAACCCCCGATTTCTCATTTAAGCATTTGAAGTTGAGTGATTGTCAAATCCTTAAAACACGTCATATTTTGGCACCAATTTATGGTTTGACATGGCTTAAATAGAAATTGTTTTTTTTTTGATAATGTTATTTTTGATTATGTTATTTTTTGATTATGTTATTTTTTGTAATGTTATTTTTGATTATTTTTATTAACTTGACTTGATGTAATTTAATTCAATTTAATTAATACTACTAATCCTTAGTTGATAAGTTATTGCTGTACTAACCATTGGACCAATGTTGTCAAATTGAATAAATAAACTATTATTATTATTAAATATTATTATATCAATATAATATACTCAAATTCAGAAACCCGCCCTTTTTGTATATACCCCTAGTTTTTAATTAGTCCAAATACTTAGAGCTTATTAGAAAAGGTCTTGTTATTATTTAAGAAGTCTCAGAAAAATATGTTTATAAACAGCAAAGTTATTAGCGTTTTTTTTATATCCTAAAATGTCAGTCAAATTATAAAAATATTGTACAGGCTATTGATTCTTGAATGAATAAATGACGATTAAAATGGAAAAACATTGCGCGTAGTATTTTCTAGTAGCAATAAATTGTTATGAATGTTGATTCTATTATGAATTTACCAATTATGAAAAAACTCCGTGGCCAATTTTAGAATTTTATTTTTTTACTTTTGACCACACAAATATGATCAGTAACGGGTACGGATAGAGCCCTATTTTTTTGTACTAATTAAAGACTAGGGGTGTATTAGAGCATGTATTTATTATATACTGAACCTGTTGCGATTTTTCAAGCGTATATATTATCTAGTTTATTCCAAAAACTTCAATTGATGAAAGGTCAAGTAATGGAGATAGATAATATGTGATTTTATGTTTTGGGTGTGTTTCGTTTTTAGGGTTCCGTACCTCAAAAGGAAAAACGGCACCCTTATAGAATCACTTTGTTGTCCGTCTGTCTGTCAAGACCCTTTATATCGGGAATGTGTGGAGGTATCGAGTTGAAATTAAAACCAGCCCCCCTAGCCAATTTATGATCGTTTCGTTTGCGTCGAACACTTCGAGTAGGCCACGCCTTTGATTACTTTGTTCTGACGTCATGTCAACGCTCAGTTATGAGGTCAGAACAAAGGGATCGGAGGCGTGGCCAACTCGAGATTTTCGACGCAAACGAAACGATCGTAACTTGGCTAGGGGGGCAGAGCATGAATACATTGGCGTACCACCTACGCGTCTTTGTAAGCTTTTCAGGATATTATCCAACATACATCACAATTTAAAAATTTAGTTTGTTTCATGAAATTAGGTAGAACCAAAACAATATAAGACAGAAATATAATGTTCTTTGAAAAGTTTTTAAAAATCTAAATCTTCCAAGGTGCAGGTGTATGGGCGCTTGGGGCACTCTGAGAACTAGTGCACCACTGCAATCATTTTTTTTTTAAATTGCCTGTTGTGTTTCCCATGGCCGGGCAAAAGCCTCCTCTTTCTCCTTCCAAACCTCTCTGTTTAGGGCTATCTCTGGCCAAGTTTGCCCCGCAAACATGATCTGATCATCACACCACTTTCGCCGTGGACGACCTCGACATCAACCTTCCGGATGGCTTTCAGTGTATAACTTTAAAAAATAGTACATTTTGACATCCAATCCAGAAAGTTTGTCATTCCGACCGAGGTGGAATTCGTATGAGCCATAGGTGAGTGTGTTATGGAGCCGAGGGCTGCAGTAACAAATTCGCACGTGTATCTAATGACTATTTTCAGTACACTTACGAAAAAATAAATAAACGGGGTTTGACCAGCAACTGTGAATAGGCTCTAAATAAACTAGTGCGTCTGGCCATCAACGATTGCATCACTACTTACCATCAGGTGGGATCGCATTCAAGCACTAGTTTATAACATTTAAAAAAAAACTCGTGGTGGTCGACCAGCCTGATACGATAAATGTAATAAATTTGTGACGGGGGAGTCACGCGCACTTTTCTACACTAGTGCGAAAAACAGACTATTGCGTGCCTTATTTGCCTGCTGTGGTCTTCCCGTCTAACTATAATTTAGGTGTCTTCAAGGCAAGAGTGAATAGGCTCTTAATAAACTAGTGCGCCTCACTATCAATGATTGCATCTCTGCTTACCATCAGTTGGAATCGCAGTCAAGCACTGGTATTAAAAAAAGCCGTGGTATAAGAGCGGGTTTTCAAATAAGTGTGTTGAAAAATCCTTACCAAATACTTCCAAATGCTTCAATTTTTTGCGCTACCTCAGAATCCACTTCACTCGCAACAAATTACGGTCGCTCATCCAATTAAAGTTTTCCTTCATAGCTCATCGTATGCCTAGTGTGGAATTAATTAAAGCTCTGGAACGAATCCAATTCCGGAGATTTTGTCTGCATCTACAGTTTAGATGCATGTGTTTGACTGAGTGTGTCAAACTGGAGAGGGTATATGGACTGTTTTTTCAGGGTTCCTCATGAAAGTGAGACCCTACATTCTAACTACTTACCTTGATGTATTTGCGTACCTTGAATCTTGGTTTTTTTCTTTATCCGAAGTTAGTTTTTCGTATATCCATCACCTTTAAACCATCATCATCATTCCAGTCGAAAGTCGTCCACTGTTGGACCTCCCTGTGCGGCTCGCATCTATCGGATTCCCGTGACTCTCACTAGGTTTTTGGCCCACCTTGTGGGAGGCCTTCCAATGCTGCATCTTCCGGTATGTGCTCACCACTCCAAGATCTTTTACCCCCATCGACCAACTATTCTGTGAGCTATCCTGCCTACTGCCACTTAAGTTTGGTGATTCTTCGGGATATATCGGTAACCTTGGTTCTCCTCCTCCGAGGGAAAATCAATAACACGAATGTGATTATTTGCCTTCCGACGTACAGATACGGCTATTATACAACTATATATAATGCAAGAGTAGAAACTTTTAATAATCTCTTATATCTAGACAACTTAACGCACGAATATGCCTACTTATTGGACTCTAATGCAGAATTAACTTGTGGCTATGAAATGTTTTCTGCGATACAAGGACACATAAATGGAACAGGAATAAGGAATATTTTCGCTAATCTCAAGATGACTATAACTGAAATCGACGATGAAAATAATATGACAATATCTAATTCTTCTACCTCAGAAATTGAGCATTCAGACATGTTTTTTCTATAACTATTTGATTATTATGCATCAAAATATCGCGGGACTCATCAACAAGGTGGACCAACTAACACTACACCTGCAAGAACTAGCTCAACAAAGAAACAGTATAGACATAATTTGCATCACGGAACACTTTATGGAGCGAGGACACGAGGAGCTTCTTTCAATACCTAATTATAAATTAGCCGCTTACTATACAAGAAGTACGAAAAGAGGAGGAGCCTGTATTTTGGTGAAATTTGGTCTCCAATATAAAGAACTTACGAATGTCAGTAAAATGTCATTTGAAGGCGTTGTCGAAGTTTGTGCAATAGAACTAATACCACATGACACAATCATTATTTGTATATACAGAGTACCAAAGATAAACAATTTAGAAGTTTTCTATTCAAAATTGAACATTATATTATCAAAATACTGTTACAACTCGAACAAGAATGTAATTCTATGTGGTGATTTTAACATTAATATTTTAAAACAAGATAAATTATCTCTTGAATTTATTAGTTTCCTATTGAAGTACAATCTATGTTTACAAATTAATCAACCAACTAGACTACAAAGTAATACGTGTATTGATAATTTTGCACATAATATTTCACGAAAATGTACTCATAATGTCCTTGATCTACATATGTCGGATCACACGGCACAAACTTTAAAAATTCCTGTAAAAAAGACATGTTTAATCAATAGCTGGAATATAAAAGTGCGTGACTATAGTAATGAAAACTTGATGAAATTCAAAGACTGCTTGAAATCAATTTCCTTTTCTGATATCTACCTCACTAAAGACCCTAACGTAGCTTATAACAACTTTTTAGACCTATTCCAATTGTTTTATAATTTATGTTTTCCAATTGTGTATAAAAAAAGAAAATTAATAAGGAATCCAAATTGGATAACGCCTGGTATTAGACGGTGTAGCCAAATAAAAAGACGGTTGTTATGGCAACATAGATTAAATCCATCTAAGATAAATGTGACAAAACTTAGAAATTATTCAAACAGACTTAAGAAAATTATAAAATTGAGACAGCATATAATAAATCGAAAATGACATGGAATATAATAAATGGAAATAGAAGCAACTCTCCACCAGAGTATATAAAAGAAATAAATTATGACGGAATTACATACACTACTCCCAAAGACATAGCAAATACCTTTAACGACTACTTCATAAGCCAAGCAGAAAAACTTTCCACTGCTTCGACACAATTAACCACTGATAATAAAATAAATTTCTCTGCATAGTCAATGTTTTTGGCCCCTATCATACCAAATGAAGTAAATAAAATAATAAAAGATTTAAAAAATAAAAATAGTGTAGGATACGACGACATTTCAACAAAGGTTCTAAAATATGTTTCAGAAATAGTATCACATCCTCTCAGCTACATATTTAATTTAAGTATTGAGTCTGGAAGCTACCCTGAGAAACTTAAACCTACTGTCATAAAACCTTTATTTAAAAAAGACGATGAAAAAGACATTAAAAATTACAGGCCAATAGCTCTCATTCCGGTTATATCCAAGATACTCGAAAAATGGATCTATAGGTCTATAGAGGCATACCTCAACAAACATAATATACTTGTAAAAGAACAAAAAGGATTTAGGAAAGATCATTCAATAAATATGGCAATATATGACTTTCTTAATGATATCATAGCTAACATGAATGAAAGAATCCCAGTATCAGCAATTTACATGGACATGACCAAGGCATTTGACTTGGACAACCATGAAATATTGCTGAGCAAGTTAAATGCGTACGGGATAAGAGGAAATGTCTTATCACTCATAAAATCTTACTTAAAAAATAGAAAACGACACACAGAAATAAGTCGAATTTGTAAGTTAAATAAAACTGTTATAAAATACACATCCAAAGAACGCATAATATCTTACGGCGTGCCCCAAGGCAGTGTGCTAGGACCTTTATTATTTATTATATATATAAATGACTTGCCCCAGAATATACCCTATCCTATGACATTGTTTGCCGACGACAGTACTATCATTGTTGAACTTGACAAAAATAATAAAGACTTTGAAGCTAAAATAATCAATGCATTACAACAAGCAGTTAACTGGTTGGAGCATAACAACTTAATTATAAACTTGAAGAAAACAAAAATTATGAACTTTCGGCAAAGAGTAACTAATTCGGAACTAAATGTAATTTTTAATAATGAAAAAATTGAAGAAGTCGCAAATACCAAATTTTTAGGCTTAACAATCGACAATCAACTTAATTGGAAACAGCATACTTCAATGTTAATTAAAAAAATTAGTAAGTTCGCTTTCGCTTTGTACAAACTAAAGAAAGTAGTCAATCAAGCAGCGGCAGTCACTGCATACTATGGATATGTCGATTCTATACTACCTTACGGAGTCATATTTTGGGGTAACTCCTGCAATAAAGACATGGTGTTCAAAACGCAAAAAAGATGCATTAGAGCTATTACCGGTATAAAAATAACTGATAGCTGCAAACCTTATTTTATATTGTTAAAAATTATGACTTTACCTTGCTTGTACATATTTGAGACTGCTTTATTTGTTAAAAAGAACATGCAACTATTTAGAAAAGCATCTGAACATCGCTACAAAATAATCAGACAAGAATATAGACATGAACTATGCATTCGACCATCAAAAACCGCCTTGATGCACAAAAGCATACTATGTATGGCCCCAAAAATATTTAATAAATTACCAAATGAAATTAAGGACCTAAATATTAATCAATTTAAGAGTAAATTAAGACATTTTTTATTGGAGAAATGTTATTATAATATTGACGAATTCCTTAATGATAAATTGTAAGCTATTTGACATTGATTTTATTTATTTTTGACATTGTATTATTATTTTTAGTATAGTTACTTGACATTGATATTTATTTAATTTTGACATTGTATTATTATTTTAGTAAGTTAATTGACATTGATATTTATTACATTTTGACATTGCATTATTATTCTAATTTCTATTAATTGAGTTATGTTATGTTATAATTATTCTATTTAATATGTTGATTAATTCTGATTTATAATAATTACTAAATATGAGAAAGAGTGTACACCTTTAAGGTAGATTTTTGAGGAACTAACTATTCATTTATTATTAAGATCTCATGTAAAATGTACCAAAAATCACACCAATAAATGAATTTTGAATTTTGAATTTCCTGCAGATATCTTCATTTCTGATGCGATCGCGCAAGGAAACTCTGAGCATAGACCTTTCTATTGCTTTTTGGGTGATTACACTTTACACTTTGCCTTCTGATGAGGCTCATTATGAGCAAACGTTGCGTCTGCTCAACGTTGATTACAAAACGATAAAAAAAACGATAGCGGCCTTAGATAGAGAATGGGTCATAATTCACCACGTGGGCCCAGTCAGTCACATAACTTCAAATTTTTAGTTCCAAGAGATGCCGGTTTCCTTACGATATTTTCTTTCACCGTCTGGAGAGCAGTGGTGATAAAATAAATAACACAAAGTAAGGCAACTGGCTGGGTTTGAATCTACGACTACTTATTAGTCAGGGTTGTTACTATTAGGCCACTACCACTCTCAAGCTTGACTCCCAAATAAAAATATGTTATTATGACCTTTATTTCATCATCATCTTTCTCCCTGTGTCCCGTGTATACAGTATATGTCTTTATTAGTTTTGTAGCAAAAAAATAAAAATAAAAAAGAAAGTCGAAGTTTCGATGGTACAGAACCCTCAGTATTCTAGTCCGATTAACCGAGTTCATTCAAAATCCAATAATCAACATCCACCTTATTGAATTTTCAATTAAAAGATTTTCCTAGAGACCAAGAGGATACTCAATTAAATAAAAGAAGCACAACTGATTGTCAATTGATTAATTTATTTTTTTATAACACAATATGGCGGAACAAAAAAACTCGAACCAATTAGTCTGATTGCGTTTCGTGTCGCTCAACTTCACAGATTTGTGTAGGAATAAAGGCAACACTTCAGCTCATGGCTAAGCTACGCATATATACGCTAACTTTGGTTTGTATGTAGAATTAAATTACAAGTAAGTGTAGTTTAAAATAACTATGAAAAAAAATATTATTACATTTAAGTTTAAATAATTATAATTACAAGGAGCATTTTGCTTGTGGTATTTGCCTGTAATTGGTTATGCATTTACATTTAAGACACAATTTCTTATGTATATGTTCCTATTTTTGTATTATATTTATTTATTGATTTAAACTTCATGTACAGTAGTGGTACATAGGCGGACTTAATGCATTCTCATTTCTATTTCATATGTGTAACAACTGTCAGGAAAACTTAATTAAATAAATAAATGTAGGCTTTTTCTGCGCCGGTCTTCAAAAAATTAATATACTACTCTGTCAAGAAAGTACCGGGAAAAGATCAATAATACACAAAATGTCTGTTATTCATCCAAATTTATTTTATCACCTTCAAAGTATGCTCTTTTAGAAACGATACACTTGCGCCAACGAATAATCCATTCATCAAAACATTTTTTAAACGCTGCTTCCGGAATTGAGTTCAGTTCTCGCCGCGAATTCTCCTTTATGTCTTCTATCGATTGAAAACGGGTGCCACGAAGTGGTAATTTGAGTTTAGGAAAAAGAAAAAAGTCAGCAGGAGCCATATCTGGTGAATATGGTGGTTGCTGGATGGTATTTGTTGAGTGTTTGGTCAAAAATTCGTTCACAATGATAGCCTTGTGCGAAGGCGCATTGTCGTGGTGCAAAATCCAAGAATTTTCTTTCCACAAATCTGGCCTTTTTCGTCGAATTCGCTTTCTTAAACGCTGCATAACGCTCAAATAATATTCTTTATTTACCGTTAGACCTTCCGGTAAGAATTCAGAGTGCACAACACCGCGATAGTCAAAGAAAACAGTCAACATGACTTTGACTTTTGATCGACTTTGGCGTGGTTTTTTCGGTTTCGGTTCAGTTGGAAGGCGCCACTCCGAAGCTTGTTGACTAGTTTGCATGTCAAACTCGTAAACCCACGTCTCGTCACCAGTAACAATGCGTTTCATGAATGTTGCGTCCGAACTGACTCGTTCTAGCATGTCCTCAGCGACTTTCATGCGATTGAGTTTTTGGAGAAAATTCTGTTCTTTTGGGACTAGCCGAGCAGCAACATGTTTCATACCCAAATGATTAGTTAAAATGGTACGGATCGACTCGTGAGATACAGAAAGTTCGGCGACTATCTCTCTCAGAGCTGAATGGGGATTTTCAGTCACTATTTTCTTCACTTTTGCGATGTTAACTTCAGTTGCAGACGTTGACGGCCTACCAGAGCGAGGCAAATCTTTCATCACATCTCGACCGCTTTTGAACACTTTGAACCACTCATAAGCACGAGTTTTTGATAAAGTCGATTCACCGTAAGCCTTCTGTAACATTTTCAGTGACTCCGAACACGAAATTCCATTGGCGATGCAAAATTAAAGACAAACTCTTTGTTTGATATTTTTGTCCATTATGAAATTCGCAATACACACTATATATGATATTACTAAAACCAGCACTGTATTTAATATAAATAACAGATGCAACTCAAACTCCGCGCCAAAATGGAAAACAGTTGTGCCAATCTAACAACTACAAAAAAACAAAAATTTGAATTTGGAGCCATAAACAAATCATCCATTCCCGATACTTTTTTGACTGAATGTATAGTAAAGCATAGTACAAATGCGTAGCTTAGCTCCGGGCTGCAGTGTAGCAATGCTTTTAATAGCTATGAATGTGTATGGAAACATTAATTCGCGACAGTGGTTATAATGTGATTATCGTGAAAGGGGATTATCTGATATATTAGCCTGTTCAATTTAATTTGTTGATGATTTTATTGTGTCAGTTTTTTGATTAGTTGTTATTAGTGAAATACGGAACTGTTTTTTTTTTTAATAACTTTGCTGCACGCTTTGAATTACTCCTAAATCGTAAGTGCACTCCCAAACATGTAAACTTACATACACCAGACACCTAGACCCGGGACAACTATATATAGACCATATAAGATTTCCCTCAAAATCTAAAATAAAAGGTTAACGTAGGTCAAATTTACTTAAATTTAATCATAGACTTGACGCCATTAACTGCATTAGACTGCTCAAAGTGTTTCTAACTTTTCAGTTGTTTTTTTACGATGCACTCGAGTGCAATAATTTTTCACCTCGTGCTCTTTTGATTTTCTCGTTAACGCTCACGATTTAAATTTTTTAATCGCTGGTCTTTTGAAACTGTCAATTTTTTTCCTTACTTCGTACTTTATTTTGATACCCAAGATGAAATGATTTTTTTCTTTAAAAAACAATTTGGCGCCATTAATCCGTCATTTTACTTTTTATTTTGATAAAACAAGTGTCACTCTCACAATTAACTCAAATCTGACGACACATCCTTAGCTAAAATGCCATAAGCCATTTAGGCTTTAGGGGATGCCTAAGATATATGCACTCAAAAAAATATACGGTGGAGGTGTGCACCGCTTAGGCGGAGCACCGCCATATCCTCGTGGCAAGCAGGCAATTGGTGACAGCGACCGCTCGCGCCTTGGTTCAGGTTATGGTCCGAAGCGAGGAGGAATGGCAGGCGTTCGCTTCCTGCGAAGCAGTAATGCTAGTGAAGAAGGAGGCCGCACGCGTGAGGGAACGAACATCCTCACGCATTAGCTACCGAGACCCCGACCTCAAATATCAGCCATGGTAGACACAGGCTTGCGGACGTTGAGCAATGGATAGCTCGCCGTCCGGCAGACCGGTAATCGATCGGATCGAGCCCCAGTCGTTGAAAGCTCGTAGTGATCCACGCTCTCCTCAAAGAGATGTCAGCAAGCCGTAGGGGCCCTGAAGGGCCAAAACTCGCTAGGACCGCGTGGATTTTCTGAAAAAGAAACCCGTAGTCCTAAAACGCACAGGACAACTGTAGGACACAGGTGTGGTTTTAGTCAGCAAACGTCTCACACGCCCTCCCATCTCATCCAGACCGGGAGAAGTCTTTGGATGATTTCCCACATTAAAAAAAAAACACTCAAAAAACATAACCCTCCATCTGTGTGCTGTTGGATAAAATTAAATCTAAAAAATACACAACCATGTATGCAAACCAATCACCCGCTGCACCAAAGACACGTGTTATACGTATTCACAGTAAATCTAACTTCGTAAACACACAAACAATGAAAAGCTACTTAAAATTCACTTTGTATCTAGTTTTTGCGCTGTTTTCGAAACAGCTGCGACTACAAACATAAATTATATATTTTTTATCGTTTTGAGAAACGGTACAACACTTGATTATAAAGTTTTCGTATTTGTCTTCGATGTGGAGGGAGAGTTTGAATGCGATTAGAGAGAAATGTGGTAGAAAATATCGGTTTTTTTAGGGTAGGGTAGGTAGCACTGTGTTGTCCGTCCGTCTATCTGTCTGTCAAGACCCTTTATCTAGGAAGCGCGTGGAGGTATTGAGTTCAAATTAAAATCATATACTAAAGTCTGCAGTCCTTTGAAGCTGTGATAAAATCAAAATTCTTACTAAACGAAAAAAATAGATGCGGCCGTTTATTTCGCAAAAAACGTTTATTTTGACACTCTTCAGGGAATCAAAATTCATAGGGTACTTTCCGTTGACCTAGAATCCTGAAATTTGACTTTAAACTAGATCACATAGCACAAGTATAGGAAAAAATCTGAAAACTGCCAATTTGTTATTACGTCATAAAAAAAACATTTTTCGGGATTCGGAAAAATCTTTGAGAATCCATTCGGAATTGAATTATTTACAAAGGTAAGTTTGTGCGAAACCCTTACTGTGCGAGTCCGACTCGCACTTGCCCAGTTTTTTGGAGTTAGGAAATCATCAATTAAGTTCTCTCACCTTGGAAGAAGTGAGAACGAGTGTATGAATGACTATTACTGACTGTTTTTAGTAAGACTTACAGTCTTTCTTTCTTTTTCTTTCTGAACTGAAAGAATATAGTTTTGAGGTGGAAACTCATCTAATGACTTTTCGCGCTCTAGGGTAAATCAGTCGAGCGTGTCAGACTTTTACAGACTAAAACCAAACCTGTTCCTTAGTGGCCTTTAGCGTTCCAGACGCATGAGTAGAAGTCACCTTGACCGTGGACTCTTCTGAACAATCCCTGAGATATATAGCTTGTTTGAGAAGAGTTTTTCAAGTCCAAAAAGAGAATTCAAGAAAAAACTCATGCCTAAGTAATAACAGCCTCATGAGCCAATAACCAAGGTTAAGCAACTCTGATTGAGGTAGATCTTGAGGATGGGTGGCTTCTATGTCTATCACACGATAAGGGACTGGTCGTTATTTGCAGTTTTTTTTTAAATGATATAAATTAGTGCTTGACTGCGACCCCACCTGATGGTAAGCAGTGATGCAATCGTTGATAGTGAGGCACACTAGTTTATTAAGAGCCTATTCACTCTAGCCTTGAAGACACCTAAACTATTATCGGACTGGAAGACCGCAGCAGGTAAATTGTTCCAGTCCTTCGATGTACAGAGGTATAAACGTCGACATAAAACGCTTAATCCGGACCATAGAGGACAGTCTGTCAGCAGTGCATGACTAGAGACAGAGAAAATATTCATAATAATATCATATCTTTTATTGATCCCCTGTTGCTCCAGTTCATGTTGGCTGCGCTGCAACCACTCCTCGATGTCTCTGCCATCACCTTGTGACTCCGACGCCGGTGAACTGTAATTTTCATCCAGGGCTGCTAAATCTTCAGCTAACTGTTTGTTTATGAGTTCCATTTGGATTTAAGCTTTCGCTTTCGCCTCTTCCAGATCGAGTTTTTTCTTACTTACATTAATGATTCGGCTCGATTGACCAATGAAGTGAATCAAACGCAGATTTGATGCGCAGTAAATATATTAACCATAAAATGACATACAGAATTTTATTTATTTATTTAAACTTTTTGTACAGTGGTGGTACATGGGCGGACTTAATGCCACAAGGCATTAAGTCCGCCTATGTCTATGTTCTACCAGTCAACCATTGTGGTAGGTGTGCAAAATAAATAACAGTTATTTGGAACAAAATTTAGCATCGTTAAATTAAGTGACTTATAATAATAAAATACGTATGTATGTTAATATAATAAACTAATAAATACTATGATAAATATGAAATCATTGTAATTAAGAGAACTTAAAATATAAAAATTATGACGAAGACCGAACTAAGGTTGAGAGGACTTCAATTTTGACAAAAAGGTGGAGCGTGTGGTTAGCGGGCGGAGCTCAAAAATGGCACTAGAAAAATTACGAAAGCGAGGTGTCGCGCGTCCCGCGTTCCGCGTCCTCCCCACGCACTCCTTGTACACACACATTAATCGCGTCATTGACAATATCTATTTAGTGCCATACACTTCTACACATAAAAAAAAGACGGGTTGCACTCCGGGAGTGCCGGCAGAAGTGAAAACTTGATTATTAACGTTGAGCATGTTTGATATTTTGGAATGGTTAGGGAATAATTTTGCACCAATTGCTTTATCAGTATAAAAGTACTATCATTTATGTGGTAGAATACAATATTCATTTATTGCGCTATCGTACACAAACATGACAATTTCGATATTACACACATAAGTTTAGACTGCGGATTGTTGTGATACCGCAAGTTTAATTAATTCATTTAAAAACTAAAGTCTTAACTTCTTGCAGATTCAAGTAAAAATGTCAATTTATTTTTGTAATCCCAGTGATTACAAAAATAAATGAAGTAAATAAATGAATAAAAAGACTTAAAACATAACTTGCGAAATGTGGGTGTACTATTCGGTGCACCCCTGCCTGAGCCTTCGGGGATTACAGGATGTTATGTTATCATTGAATCCTGCCTAAAGAATTTGTAATTAAAAGTGTGGAAGTAATCTGTCGCACATAAAAATGTGTGCGATACATCTTTTCACAGGCGCTTAGTAAGCACGTAAGCAGGAACGTCACATTCGATCTTACTACAGAAGTAGCTGAGAATTTATCGGTTTCCTATACCAATAACACTCGTGCTTTTTAACTTACTTGTAATCAAATTATTTTTAAAGCAGATTTAAATAAACTGAACTTTATTTTACCAAACAACACACGCCTTAGTGAAAATGTTTAGCAATTTAATACTCGGATGGTACTTATTGCGATTGAACGATTTCCTTTTTTATTTTATTATCATGATTGTGCTTGCATCTTAAAAGCCTTCACAAGTACTTTTAATAGCTACTAGATACTAAGAAAGCTGCAAACTCAAAGACAACACTGTCTTATTGATTTTAGAATCTCTTGTCATTATGCGTCAATCAATAAAATTGCAAGGAAATACGGAATTTTAGCTACACTAACATACCTACAGGTACGTAACGTTTGTAAATAGCACGTAAATTGCCTTCGTAGTTAGCACGGTGCGAATCCCCCAAAGACCACGGTTCTATCACAATCTTAAGGACGATGAAGATAGCCAGAGGACTAGGTTTCGCGGCGCTGCGCCAGCGCGCGGCGGGTGGCAATTTACTACTCTGTCAAGAAAGTACCGGGAAAAGATCAATAATACACAAAATGTCTGTTATTCATCCAAATTTATTTTATCACCTTCAAAGTATGCTGCTTTAGAAACGATACACTTGCGCCAACGAATAATCCATTCATCAAAACATTTTTTAAACGCTGCTTTCTGAATTGAGTTCAGTTCTCGCCGCGAATTCTCCTTTATGTCTTCTATCGATTGAAAACGGGTGCCACGAAGTGGTAATTTGAGTTTAGGAAAAAGAAAAAAGTCAGCAGGAGCCATATCTGGTGAATATGGTGGTTGCTGGATGGTATTTGTTGAGTGTTTGGTCAAAAATTTGTTCACAATGATAGCCTTGTGCGAAGGCGCATTGTCGTGGTGCAAAATCCAAGAATTTTCTTTCCACAAATCTGGCCTTTTTCGTCGAATTCGCTCTCTTAAACACCGCATAACGCTCAAATAATATTCTTTATTTACCGTTAGACGTTCCGGTAAGAATTCAGAGTGCACAACACCGCGATAGTCAAAGAAAACAGTCAACATGACTTTGACTTTTGATCGACTTTGGCGTGGTTTTTTCGGTTTCGGTTCAGTTGGAAGGCGCCACTCCGAAGCTTGTTGACTAGTTTGCATGTCAAACTCGTAAACCCACGTCTCGTCACCAGTAACAATGCGTTTCATGAATGTTGGGTCCGAACTGACTCGTTCTAGCATGTCCTCAGTGACTTTCATGCGATTGAGTTTTTGGAGAAAATTCAGATCTTTTGGGACTAGCTGAGCAGCAACATGTTTCATACCCAAATGATTAGTTAAAATGGCATGGATCGACTCGTGAGATACAGAAAGTTCGGCGGCTATCTCTCTCAGAGTTGAATGGGGATTTTCAGTCACTATTTTTTTCACTTTTGCGATGTTAACTTCAGTTGCAGACGTTGACGGCCTACCAGAGCGAGGCAAATCTTTCATCACATCTCGACCGCTTTTGAACGCTTTGAACCACTCATAAGCACGAGTTTTTGATAAAGTCGATTCACCGTAAGCCCGTGAAAATGTTACAGAATTAACATTTTCAGTGACTCCGAACACGAAATTCCATTGGCGATGCAAAATTTAAGACAAACTCTTTGTTCGATATTTTTGTCCATTATGAAATTCGCAATACACACTATATATGATATTACTAAAACCAGCATTGTATTTATTATAAATAACAGATGCAACTCAAACTCCGCGCCAAAATGGAAAACAGTTGTGCCAATCTAACAACAACAAAAAAACAAAAATTTGAATTTGGAACCATAAACAAATCATCCATTCCCGATACTTTTTTGACTGAATGTATTTAATAGATTTGTCAGCTTTATCCCTAAAGCATTAGGTTCAAAGTTGATTGGAAAAATTTAAAAAATTTCTTTAAATGATTTTAAACCATAAAATGTTGAAGGTTAAGTTCAAAATCGAATGAGAAAATTTGACTGGTGGCCGTCTTACGCTTTTTCGATCAGGTCACGTGTCCTGACGCGAGTTTAAGATTTTATACCCATTACAGAAAAAGTGCTCAACGCCGCTAAAGAAGTTTTCACTTCAAAAAAACTTCATCACAAACATCATCATCATCATCATCATTTCAGCCGATAGACGTCCACTGCTGGACATAGGCCTCCCCCAAATGTCGCCACAAAGAACGGTCCTGTGCGTCTTGCATCCATCGGATTCCCGCAACCTTCACCAGGTCATCGGTCCACCTTGTAGGGGGCCTTCCAACACTGCGTCTTCCGGTACGCGGTCGCCACTCCAGAACCTTTCGGCCCCAACGGCCATCCGTTCTGCGAGCAATGTGCCCTGCCCATTGCCACTTAAGTTTGGCGATTCTTCGTGCTATGTCGGCAACCTTGGTTCTCCTGCGGATATCTTCATTTCTGATTCGATCACGCAAGGAAACTCCGAGCATAGCCCTTTCCATTGCCCTTTGGGTGACTTTGAGCCTTCTGATGAGGCCCACTGTGAGCGACCACGTTTCGGAACCATACGTCATCACTGGCAACACGCACTGGTCATAGACTTTCGTCTTGAGACACTGTGGTATATTGGATGTTCTGCGAGCAATGTGCCCTGCTCATTGCCACTTAATTTTGGCGATTCTTCGTGCTATGTCGGCAACCTTGGTTCTCCTGCATTGACAATATCTACCTAGTGCCATACACTTCTATACATAAAAAAACTTCATCACAAACATACGTTCCCCTATCTGTTTGAGACGAAAACAACAATTATTTTAAAAGCCTTCTTTGCCCACAGTTTGGGAGTAAACAAAGAAATGAAAAGTAAACTGTAGCTCCAATATAAATATCCGTTATGCAAAGGTATTTTTTTGAAGGAAAAACAGTTTTTTTCTTCACAATTTCCTATGTGTTTGCCTTTGAATGGTGTTGGATTTGTATGAGATAGAGTGTTAGGGCAAGGTTGCCGATATAGCACGAAAAATCTTCAAACTTATGTGTCAATGGGCAGGGCACATTGCTCGTAGAACAGATGGCCGAAAGGTTTTTGAGGGGAACTATATTTTCTATCACCAAAATTTATATTTGTCATCAAGTTGTATCACCTAATAAATAGATCTATCGCCACGAAATATTTTCGTTCTCAAATAAACAGAAATTGTTCCCAGGTATGAATTATCAAATTAATGTTAATATATGTGTAAAATAAGAGATCGATAACCAATAAAATTATATTGCATTACATGAATATAAACTTCGTTCTTATAATAACAGTTTTGTTACTTAAATAATAGCTCTGTGCTCAGAATGGTAGATCTGTCACCAAATAAATCGATTATCGATCCCTGACTGCGACTCCTTTTTATTTGATATTTTGTCACCAATACAGTAGTACCATTTTATTTCGTTCAGATATTAAATTAATAGTATTCGTTACCAATTTAATACATCAATTTATAATTTTAATGAAAAAACGATCAAAGGGGCGGAGACAAATTGGCGCGCTTTAAAAATTGGCGCGTTTTACAAGAAATATATGTGCAAACATATTATCGGATTAGCCATACGCTTAAAGCTGGCCAACCCCCCACCAGAAGCAAAAAATGTGCTTATCGGCCAGAAAAGAAAAAGGGGGCGCCCTTCGAAATCCAAACCAGCGCTGATTATTCAGTGATTATTGTTTTTTAAGAATAAATATTGATTATTTTAACTTTAATTAAGTGTTTTATCTATTATTCTGCTAGCCATAAGCCAGCTATTTTAAATCAGCGCTGATTGTTCAGTGGTAATTATTTTAAACAATAAATATTGATTATTTTGACTTTAATTGTTTTATTTACTACTCTGCTAAAAATTTTATTTAAATATAATTTATACTACCAGTGGAAATTTAAAACCTTGGGAGTCTAGTTAAGTAGCAGAATCTTTTGGTTGAAACGATGATGACAACCCTAATGCAATTTTCTAGTAACATAATATGATTTATTGGTGATCTCTTTAAATTAGTTTGCTTAAATACTTATTAGGACACACCTATTATAATACATACAAAAACATTTATTTGGTACTAGACCTTATATCTCAGGATTTTCGGTGATTTATTGTGGAACTGATTTTGCATTGTTTGGTGACTACATTTTGGTGACAGATCTACTATTTTGAGGACAAACCCTATTATTTAAGAAACACAAAACTAATTAAATTGGTGATAGCTTAAATGATACCCGTTTTTGAGTGGCGACCACGTACCGGAAGACTCAGAGTTGGAAGGCCCCTTACAAGGTGGGAATCCGATGAATGCGAGACGTACAGGACTGTTCATTGTGGCGACATTTGGGGGAGGCGTATGTCCAGCAGAGGACGTCTATAGGTTGAAATGATGAGAGTGTTTGGGCAATGAGATTATTTGAAAGAGGAACTGGCCTTGGAACACAAAGGGCAAATGAAAGAATATACTAGGTGGGTTTTAGCCAGTGAAAATCGGACACACATTTGATTATCTAAAAATCTCTCCACAAAAAAAAAAAAAAAGATTTAGAATGAAAGTGGTGCTAGTGACTGAAAGATCAAAAAGGATGAAATGCCCTGTTAGTCACACACACACACACACACCACATCATCGCTTGCCATCAGGTGAGATGATGGTCAAACGCAAGACTGCCCATAATAAATAAAAACTGGGCAAGTGCGAGTCGAACTGGTGCACTGAGGGTTCCGTACAAACTTAAATGTGTAAATAGTTCAATTCCCAAATGGAGTTTCGTTTTTTTTTTTTTGTGATTTAACTACAAATTCATTGTTTTTAGATTTATTTCTATATCTGTGCTATAAGACCTTGCTTTATGCCAGATTTCAGGATTCTGGGTCAAAGAGAGTAATCCCTATAAATTTTGATTGCCTTAAAAGTGTTAAAATATACGTTTTTTTTTTCGAAATAAACGGCCATATCTTTTTCTTTTAATAACTTAGAATTTTTATTTTATCATAGCTTCAATCCCTTGAAGCTGTGAAAAATCAAACATGATCAACATCGCAAACTGGAGTAAAATATGGTTTTAATTTCGACTCGATACTTCAACACCCGAGATAAAGGATTTTAACAGACTGAAAGACAGACGAACAACAAAGTGATCCTATAAGGGTGTCGTTTTTTTCTTTTGAGGTAGGTACGGAACCTTAAAAAAGATGAGCTGATTGTCCGAGGAAAAAGATATAAAAGAAAAGGGAGTCGGTGAGATTGTGACGATTGACAGATCAAAATGGTGTTGCGCCAATCCCAAGTAACACAGGACGAGGGCAGGAAGATGATAAAACTGTATGTAAGACACAACAGAGTTTAAATTTCACTGCAAATCCTACTTTTCAACCGACTTCAAAAAGAAGGAGGTTCTATGTTCGGTTGTGTGTATTTTTTTTCTGTATGTTCACCGATTTCTCAGTCAATTGTGGACTGATTTTGAAAAATATTTTTTTGATTGATAGGTTATACTTCCGTATTGGTCCTATAGAAATATTGTTATGATCTGATGATGAACTTCGAAGATATGGAACGGAACTCTTCATAGGATCACAGCAGAACTGTCGTAACAAGTAAAATTGCTTTATTCATACGTATACGCGCTGACTTTAAGTTTGACTGAGGGCTACCTTTTAGTTGTGGTAACGCAAATAAAAAGTGTAAAATAAAATACATAAAAGTAAAGAAGAGAAGAAAGAAGAGTAAAAAGAGTGAGTTTAGTGTATAATAAATAAATAAATAAAATACTCTTTACAAAAAAAAAATTCATCCGACTTTAATGGAAAAAACACTGAAATGTGCAAAATAACTTTAAATTCGGAATTCGATGTTAAATAACGAACAGACAAAAAAACACCGACTTTACTCGTTGACAAACTATATTTTCTAGCTGTATAAAATATTTTTTATGTGTCACCTGAATAGGGGTAAAGCTATAAGTCCATTGTTAAAACTTTTGCGACTGGTTGGCGTTAGTTGAGAGCTGAACGTTGTTGGAATCAAACCTGTTGAAATAATAAACAAAATTACTTTTTACTGAAGTTCCGTATGGTGCTTGTGTGTCTTATTTATTTTTTAATTGTTATAAGTTAGTGCTTGAATGCGATCCCATCTGATGGTAAGTAGTCATGCAATCGTTGATGGTGAGGCGCACTAGTTTATTAAGAGTCTATTCACTCTAGCCTTGAAGACTCCTAAATTATAATCGGAGGGGAAGACCACAGCAGGCAATTTATTCCAGTCCTTCGATTTACGCAGTATAAACGACGAAGCGAAACGCTTGATCTGGACCGTAGAGGTTTCAACAACGTAAGAGTGGTCTTTAGACTATGATGCTGTCATTGTAATATTTTATCGTACAATAAACGCTGTTAATTTTTTCTATCTCGTGGGGGCAATCGTGCCAATCCTTGTTATAGGCCATGGTCCGGAGCGAGGAGGAGTGGCAGGCGGTCAGCTCCTTCTGCGAAGCAGTAATGCTAGCAAAGGAGGAGGCCGATCGCGTGAGGCAACGGTCCTCATGCTCCAACCGCCGCCAGGACTCCGATCCCGATTTCCGGCCACCATAGGCGCGGGCTTGCGGACGGTGAGCAATGGGTGGCTCGCCGTCCGACCGTCCGGTAACCGTCCGGACCGAGCCCAATTTGTGGACGGCGCGTATTGTTCCACGCGCGCCTCCAGGAGATTTCAGCTACTGTGGGGGCCCAACAGGGTCGAAGCCTACTGGGGCCAAGGGTCTGATTCTGAAAGGAAGACTAGGCCCTGGTATGAAAGGCAACGAAGGAACACAAAAGCTTTTTTTTTCTGAGCGTATTTTCAAAGTACGACATTATCACACCGACCATTACCAAACAATCCGCTCCTACTGAAAAAGTGATCCAGTAACAAATCTCTCTCCAATCATTTTGGATTTCCGTCCCTTTGGAGTATGACAATGAGGCAAGAGATCCCGAGTGCACCTGTGTTTGGTAGCACACGTATCATTTTTATGGCAACTAAAAATTCGGACGAAAGGACTATGCAGCTGCCCTCGGAAGCCAAAAAGTGGTAATTCAATAGTTACCACTTTTAGGCTTGCAAGGGCAGCTGCACAGTAGTGAGTTCCGTCTTCATAAGTATTTATGTATATTAACAGCTTCTGCCTGCGATTTTGCCCACGATTAATATTAAACTTTAGTGTTTTACTCCTTCCTTTACATTGTCATTCGTTTTACAAAAAATCCCCCAAAGGACGACGTTTTTGTTGTAAGAAGTTTTTCGTTTTGGGTAATTCTTTGGAAAAATGAAGATATAGAGACCAAATACCGGCCAATCCATTTCGCACAGCCGTGTGTATGAACGACGGCGATGCTTGGAGCGTTTTTCAAGGTCATTCAAGTTTTACACCCGTGCATACAATTTTTTCCAGGTCCAACACTATATTTGTGTTAAATAATATTTACATCCATTAAGCAGCTAGGGCGTACTTTCAAAATTTGAATGAAGAAGCTACACGGTTTTCAACAAACTTTCTTAATGCGGGAAATTTCGAACATTCCGATGCAATAAAAGGGTATATTTAAGTTTTTAATTGCATTATTTCTAAATGACTAAGTCAGCTATAATTAACGAACGTCTAAATGATACTATCTTAGTCGTATCTTCTATGTAAATCACTTTAAGAACGGTTAAAAAAATAACCACTAAGGCTAAAGCGGGAGCTCCACTCTACTTTGCTCTCGCCTTAGTCTTCAAAGCTAACCTATCTGTGTAGTTGGCTATGAAAAAAAAGGACGAATTAGTTTATTAGATGCTATCTCATTTTCCCATTGCTTTGTTATAACATGAGAAGTTTGATCACGTGGCCAATACTGTTACAGAAATGTGTGGCTTGACTTATAATTAGGTATTCAACGAAAACAAAATTTCGAAAATTTTGAGATTCTGTTTTTTGTCTTTCGAGAGCAGACTGAAGAGATCTCCATCTCTTTCTTATTCAATCATTATATACTAGCAATAAGTACCTTAACAGTTCGGCCACCATAGGCGCGGGCTTGCGGACGGCGAGCATTGGGTAGCTCGCCGTCCGACCGTCTGGTAACGGTCCGGACCAAGCCGTCGACGGCGCGTACTGTTCCACGCGCGCCTCAAGGAGATGTCAGTAAACTGTAGGGGCCTAGCAGGGTCGAAGCCTACTGAGGCCAAGAGTCTGATTCTGAAAGGAAGACTCGGCCCTGGTACGAAAGGCAACGAAGGATACCCTTCTGCTCCGCCCAAGTGCGGGGGAAGTCATTGGATTCATTGGGTCATTTCCTACCTACAAAAAAAAGTACCTTCACAGAGAAATACGATATTTTTCCTTCAGTCCTCGTACCATGGCGCTAATTAATTATTGCAATCAATTTAATAAGTTATTCAGAAGCCATTAAAACAAAAGGGAGATGAGAATACATTTCGGATACCGAATTTCACGGTAGCAACAAAATATAATACCGAATCTAATATTGATATAATCTAAGTAATAATAATAGGTATACCAACTTCGTAGAAGGCAAGACACGTTTATTTAAATTAGTTCGGTATCTATTATTTCAGTGAAACCTAAAAAAATATCCTGTATGTTGTGTTTACCAAATTTATTACTCGTGTGTACATCCTTTGAAAACAAATCTATAGTTATATTATTATTTTCCTACTTATTCTTTTTAAATAAAAAAAAATCGCAGGAAAATAGAGAAGTATTCATGATCCATATTATGCCACAAGCAAAATTCTGCGATTCTGGCTTGTGGTCTCCCAAGGGGTGGAACGATGACCTGGTGAGAGTCGCGGGAATCCGATGGATGCGAGTCGCACAGGGCCGGTAATTGTGGCGACATTTAGGGGAGGCCTATGTCCAATAGTGGACGTCTATCGGCTGAAATGATGATGATGAGATTCTGAATAACGACAAATTTTTTTTTCAAAAATTTTAAGGTTTTAAAAACACACGTATTTCCTGGAACAAGTTTTGTAAAATATTTGAATATATCACGGAATTACCAAACGCTAACAGAGTTTTTCGACGTTATCTCTCTTTTTTTGCGTTGGCTTTTCGTCAAAAATCACGTTGGATTGCGTTAGATGAAATATCAAGCTTTTAAACCATGCTCGACATTGACGATAGGCGAGTCAAAAAGGACCCTCTTAACACGAATATTGAAGTTACAAGCTAGTACCATCATAAAACTCTCATCTCAAACTCGACATGAAATGTTTATTCATCAAAGTCTTAAGCAGTTCCAGCAATATTAACATGAAAATCTTCTACATAATTTATGATAAATACAGTTATAAACTCATCATCATTTGTTATGAGATTCGGCAATGTGACTGCTCAGCTAAAGAAATATCTATCAATGTCAATGATGACTCGTCATTGTTAAAGAAAAAAATACCTACCTACTCTTAATTATAGCACTTAAGGTAACCCGCAAAATTAAAATTTACTTAAGTTTTTTGCATAAGTATTTTTTTTTATATTTACTAAGAGGCTTTGTCACAATATTGACTATGTTAATAATAATATAATAATCTTTATTTTTTTTCATCTTTTACACAAAATAGTTACATGTAACAGCCACAAGTAAATCATTATCATCTTCCTGCCCTTGTCCCGTATTGTTTGGGGTCGGCGCAACACGTTTTTTTCTTCCATTCTGCCCTGTCACTCGTCATGGTATCACTAACTTCCTTTTCTTTCATATCACTCTTTACACAATCCATCCATCTTTTCTTTGCTCTCCCTCTCCCTCCCATCCATCCACATGTAAACTCATAATACTTTTAGTGACATGTGTTTCATCCCTCCTCTTCACATGACCATGCCAAGATAAACGATTCCCTTTTAACTTTTCAGTCACTGGCGCCACGTTCAAACTTCCCCTAATATATTCATTTCTCACTTTATCCATTGTCATCACACCACACATCCATCTTAACATTCTCATCTCTGCTACGTGCAATCTTTTTTCATCCGTCTTTTTCACAGCCCAACATTCTGATCAGCCACAAGTAAATCTTAAACAAATATTTATGCTAGTGCCCAAGGAAAATCTATAATTCACTTATCAGTATTTAAGAACTAAAGGAAAATTGATTTTATTAACCTAGAATTATGTATAATTAGCGACTTGCCCGAGCTAGGTTTGCAAAACCTGTGTTTTGGGTCATCACTTACAATCCATCAATATATGTAATGTTGCTCCATCATAGCCAAATTTTTGAATTTTAAGTTATTTTAAATGATTGTCATATATTTTATATTGTAGGTACTCTTGCCTCGTCTAACGTAGGCTCAGCTAAGACACTGTTACAAATAGCGATTTCAAATATTTTTAGAGTGCTAAACAGATTTTTCCTGAAGCGTTCGTCCTGCTCACACTCCACCAGAATAATACGTGATGTACGTCCTCGATTAGTCCACATTTTTCGCAATTAGGTGAAGGTGTGATACCTATAAGGAACGTAAACTTCCTCGATGTGATGTGACCAGATCGAAGCCTCATGGCAGTAACAATGTATTTTCTATTAAGTGCATAATTCTCTATCCAGGGAATTGCTAATGGTTCGGGTTGGATGGTGTTGTACCAGATACCTTTCTCATGATCTCTCATCATTCAAATTCTTTCCACAGTTTATGACAATGTTTTATAATCAGACTAGCTTCTGCCCGTGGCTTTGACCACGTGAAAGTAGGTTTCTCCATACAAACTTTAGACCCCCATTTCGTCCTGTTAGGGGCTGATATTTGGAAAATCCTTTGTAAGGGGGCCTTGTGCAAAATTTCACGTTCCTGGGCCCAGTAGTTTCTTCTTTTATATATATAGATAAAATTTACCTAAGAAATTGGAACTATATTTAATGGAATACCATCAACACAGCAAGTATTAGATTCTATGTTCACTAAAATATTATTTGCAACCATATCGTACTTGATATAGTCACATCTTGACATAAGTGGAGAAAGTTCATTCTCGACCGCCATTGTAACCGATGCGAAATTCTGAAAAATTAACTGGAGCCAAATACTGCATTGGCAAATTTTCAGGTATATCAAACAACGAACTTATATATACTTACGAAGAAATTAATAAATAGGGGTGGACTCACGACTCGTATATGTCACTTGGCGTCCAGCCTGATACTATAAATACAATAAAT
Organism: Mythimna vitellina; assembly: GCA_949316375.1. Lineage (NCBI taxonomy): Eukaryota > Metazoa > Arthropoda > Insecta > Lepidoptera > Noctuidae > Mythimna > Mythimna vitellina. The sequence goes on from OX438708.1 coordinate 2,856,504, forward strand.
TGTGGGCGAACGAGCTCACGCTCTCTTTCGCACTAGTGCAGGAAACAGTGAATTCCATGCCCAAAAGCGGTATGGATAAGAGTGAGTTATCGATTAAGTGTATTGAAAAATACATAGTGATATCTATGACGCCATACAGGAACTACATTGCGGTATTAAAATTCTCTGCGCGATTAGCACATAAATACAACATTTCGTAATCAACTAGCCCGGACCAGACACAACACCTATCAGATAATGATCCTCCTTTTTAAACGGTAGTTTGTGGGACGTTACATCCCGCCTAAAATATATAAATAACTAGCTTTTGCCCGCGGCTTCACCCGGGTACAAAAAATATAGCCTTTGTCTCTTAGGAATAAAGCAGCTTTCTATTGGTGAAAAAAATTTTGCAATCGGACCTGTACTTCCACTTCCTCCTACAAACAATATAAAACATAAAGACAAACTGTACCTCTTCATAATATTAGTAGTAGACAGTTGGGAGAAAAACACGTTGAAATAAAATTGAGAGTACGGTTAGCATAGTGGTTGACTCCCGCGCTGCGCCTTGTAGGTTCAGATATCAGAAACATCTATTTAAAATACACTTCTAACTGTCGAAGTGTTGGTCAGTCAAAAAAGTGCAGCTAAATTGATCCACCCGGAAGATATGGTGGAGTATACGTTAGAGGTGTGCCCCGCTTGGACAGAGCACTGCCGTGTCCTCGTGGGGGCGATCGGCGGCAACGATCACTCGCGCCGGACCTTGGTACAGGCCATGGTCCGAAGCGAGGAGGATTGGCAGGCGGTCGCCCCCTTCTGCGAAGCAGTAATGCTAGCAAAAGAGGCAGCCGCACGCGCACGCGCGATAGAGCGGCCCTCACACCCCAGCCACCGTGATCCCGATCCCGATTTTCGGCCACCGTAGGCGTGGGCTTGCGGACGGCGAGCAATTGGTAGCTTACTGTACGACTGTCCGGTAAACGTTCGGACCGAGCCCAAGTCGTCGATGGCACGTATTTTTCCCAGGGACCATTTTGGTTACCCATTGAAAGGGTTTTTGATAGGGTTTTGACAAAGTGTTGTTTTAAAACCCATTTCATATTGGTTACACTTATTTACGAAAACCCTCATCAAAGGATAACCTCTTCCTAACCCTTTCGATTTGCTTACCTGTATATTCAAAAACCCATTCTTGGTGGTTTATACTTTTTAACGGTAACACGTTTTGAACGGGTTACCCCTTCAACGACTGTAACAGAGTTACCCATTCGGACTACAAATATTGTAATTTTATCTCTCGTGCCTTACTTTAAAGTACTAAACTGCATGCATTCGGCAGGTACGCGTCAAGTCGCAACACGCAATCTAGGACCTAGCGACTCCACAGTCCATACACATTCGATTATTTTATGGTAATTATTGCAGTGATTTTAAAGTTAAATGTTTTTTTTCTGGAATAGTCGGGTCAATAATTGTTTCATGTATAATCTTGTCTTTTTTACGGAATCATAAATGTCATTCGATCGTCTCACTCATCATTTAGTGCCCGAAGGGAAGATCAAAATCTATTCTTCCACTCCAACGTAATTTAAAATGATTTTATTTAAAACCCTTTGATTACCCCGACAAACCCTTTCAAAGGGTTATTTGCTTCAATTGGAACCAGTAACATCTTGAACTAGTTAACTTATTGATAGGGTTACCCTAACGTTAGTGTTATGAAAGGGCTAACACTACGAAGAGGTAACATTTTCCATTACTGTAGGCATACAATCTGTAACCCTTTTGAAAGAATTAACTTATATTCGGGGTTGTACGGTCCCTGATTTTTCCACGCACACCTCAAGGAGATGTCAGCAAACCGTAGGGCCCAGCAGGGTCGAAGCCTACTGGGGCCATGGGAAGTGTAAAAGTGAAAACCGGGGCCCTGGGACGATTGCAAAGAAGGAACAGGAGTAAGTTTTTAGTCAGTAAAAGTCTGACACACCTTCTCGTTCCGCCCAGGAGCGAGAGATGTCATTAGATGATTTCATTATTTATTGCTGTAGCGGCGATAGAAATACACATTTTGTGAAAATAATCTCTTACGGTTTATTCGATACAGCTGTCAGTGAGTTGAACGACGTATGGACGGACAGACAGACGGACGAACGCATGGACGTCAGTGGAGGCTTTGTAATCGGGTCCCGTTGGTAATTTTTGGGTACGGAACCCTCAAAATAAGTCAAATGAATTTGAAATCCATCATCATCATCATCATTTCAGCCGAAAGACGTCCATTGTTGGACATAAGCCTCCTCCAAATGTCGCCACAATGACCGGTCTTGTGCGTCTCGCATCCATCGGATTCCCGCGACCCTCACCAGGTCATTGGTCCACCTTGTGGGAGGCCTTCCAACGCTGCGTCTTCCGGTACGTAATCGCCATTCCAGAACCTTTCGTCCCCATCGACCATCTGTTCTGCGATCAATGTACCCTGCCCAATGCCACTTAAGTTTGGCGATTCTTCGGGCTATGTCCGTAACCTTGGTTCTCCTGCGGATATCCTCATTTCTGACGCGATCACGCAAGGAAACTCCGAGCATAGCCCTTTCCATTGCCCTTTGAGTAACTTTAAGCCTTCTGATGAGGCCCATTGTAAGCGACCACGTTTCGGAGCCATATGTCATCACTGGCAACACGCACTGGTCATAGACTTTTGTCTTGAGACACTGATATTGGACGAGAAGACACCGCACAGCTTCCCGAACGCTGCCCAGCCGAGTCGGATTCGACGATTGACCTCTTTCTCGAAGTTAGACCTACCCAACTGGACCATCTCCACTCTTCTCCTGCGAGTGTTCATTTGAAACCCATTCATCCCTAAATCGTAAAAAAAAAGTAAAACAAACAGTAAATAAAAAAAGTATATTATTACGGACCTTGTATTCAATTTCCCCTTCAAAATAAACATATCAAAATGCATGAAAATCCTTTCAAATTAAAACGTCTGAATCACAAGTCATAACATTTTGGGCGTATAAAAAAATAAAGCATGAAACTTTATGGGGCTATAAATTTTATTATGGAAACGTGTGGGTGTGTCTATGGCCTAAGGTTTTATGAAAAAAGTGGAAACATTGATTTCGCGGTCGTCAATTTTTTTAGGTCATTGTTTTTATGTAAGTTGCCATGTTTTAATTTTTTTGGGTTAGAAATCATTTAAAAAAACCCAGCAAGCGCAAGTCGGACTCACACACTGAGGGTTCCGTACAAAGTTACCTATGAAAACAGTCCAATTCTCGAATTGAGTTACGAAGATTTTTTCGAATTGAAAAAAAGTTTTTAGTTTTGTGACGTAAATACAAATTTACAGCTTTCAGATTTTTTCATATACTTTTGGCATGAGACCTTGCTTCTTGCCAAATTTCAGGATTCTAGGTCAACGGAAAGGCCCTTATGAAGTTTCATTCCCTTGAGAGTGTCGAAATATTTTTGCGACATAAACGGCAGTATCTTTTTTTTCTCGTTAACTTAGAAGTTTATTTTTTTTTACAGTTTCAAAGGACTACAGACCTGAGTATATATATGGTTTTAATTTCAACTCGATACCTCCACGGTTTCCCGAGATAAATGGGCCTTGACACACAGGATTCCGTTTTTTCCTTTTGAGGTACAGAACCCTAAAAAGTATTGTATCACCACGACAACACACGCGCTCACACGTCTTGCGAAACTATACCAGAAATCCATAATTTTGGGTTCGAATTTCTTCCACACCCCGCTTATTTGCCTGATTTGGCACTATTTGACTTCCATCTCTTTATCAATCTAAAAAACATTAGGAGGTCAAAAATTTTCATCAAATGAAGAGATTTAAGATGCCGTTAGTACCTATTTTATGAGGGTGCTTATATGAGCAACTGAGCTCACAAACACTATGAGAAGTCAAGGAATGCGGTCATCATCATCATCATTATTTCAGCCAGAAGACGTCCACTGTTGGACATAGGCCTCCCCAAATGTCGCCATAATGACTGGTCCTGTACGTCTCGCATGTATCGAATTCCTGTGACTCTCACCAAGTCATCGGTCTACCTTGTGGGAGGCCTTCCAACGCTGCGTCGTCCGGTACGTGGTCGCCATTCGACTACATTTCGACCCCATCGACCATCTGTTCTGCGAGCAATGTGCCCTGCTCACTGCTGTTTAAGTTTTGCGATTCTTCGGGTTATGTCTGTAAAATTGGTTCTCATGCGGATATCTTTTTGGAGGTATGCGGAACAGAGAGTAAAGTCCCGCAAACCTCCGTTGAAAAGGGAGGATCCTCCGACCAGACGGGATGTTATGTCTGGTAGGCAGCTGCCCGATAGATGATTTTGGGCTGTTCTATATGTTCTAATCGCGCGGAGAACGTTGATTGCGCGATGCAGGATTAGTTCTTATGTGACGCCATAGATGTCGCTACATCTTCATTTCTGACGTGATCACGCAAAGAAACTCCGAGCGTAGCCCTTTCCAATATCCTCTAAGTGACTTTAAGCCTTCTGAAGAGGAATGCGGTGGCTGTGGCCGAAATCAGCTCGATGGCATCAATCAATCTATACATAATTTGAGGTCAAAGATGATGCATTTTTTAAATGGTATAAGGGCTTTAGAAACAAAAAGAAAAAACAAATAGAAGAAGTGCATTGAAAACAGTGGCGATTACGTCGAAAAATAAAAATAATTTTAAAGTCTTCTGGTTTTGTTTTCATATACAAGCCGCGAACATTTCAATCCACCTGTATACGTTACTTCAAAAAGAAAGCAACTAATGTAATTTCTCTGTATGTTTAGGAAATTCTTTTTGCCACCTGTTCGACCCATTTCATGAATGCTGATATTTGAAACTGCAGTTCTACCATCGAAAAACCCGACGTACAGCGAGTATCCACCCTTACGTTGTTGAAACCTCTACGGTCCGGACTAAGTGTTTCACCTCGTCGTTAATACCGCGTACATCGAAAGACTGGAACAATTTGCTTTGCAATCTGCTGCGGTCTTCCCGTCCGATTATAATTTAGGTGTCTTCAAGACTAGAGCGAATAGGCTCTTAATAAACTAGTGCGCCTCACCATCAACCATTGCATCACTGCTTACCATCAGGTCGGATCGCAGTCAAGTAATAGTTTATATCATATAAAAAATAAGTTTCAGTTTGCTTTTTTGTTTATTAAGGTGGGAAATCATCTAATTTAATAGACAAAACTACTCTCGCTCTAGTGTGCTCCACTCTAGAGGTGTGGTTTTTTTATCCAATAACATCTGTCCAGCTTTTTTTAGATCTCCCTTTTAATTTTTGCCACTAAGCACTGTCCTCTGGGTCGTCTCTATAGTCTATATGTTGTCGGTAAAGTGGGCTACACCTAACCTGTAATTACCACGGGTAGTGTGAAAGCGAAGTCTGGCGCTCCGGGATGAAGGAACAGGAGTGGATTTTTAGTCAGTAAAAGTCTGACACTATCTCTCGCTCCGCCCAAGAGTGGGAATTGTCATTAGATGATTTTCCCACCTAAAAAAAAAAGAAACCTAACCTTTAATTACAGTTCCTAAAAAACTTTCCTCCCTAAATAAAAACCAAATTAAGCTAAAAACAAAGTAATTTCATATTCATATTTGTGCCATATTGCTCCTGATGTGACTACTCAAAACGTATTAATCCCTCTCCGCCCTCCCAATATGAATTTTTATGACCAACAAACAGTAATTATAATAAAAATGAAGGATTTCGGTGTCATTAATATGTTTTTATATTCGGTGCTCGTACATGACAACGTAAATATGCGATTATGGTCCTTAATGGGAAAGATTAAGTACTGTCTGGAATTAATTTGCGTGTGGAGGGTGTTGATAAAATTCAGTGTGTACTGAAAAGAAAGAAATATATATATATATACTCGGTAACCGGGTACATCATCATCATCATCATCATTTCAGCCGAAAGAAGTCCACTGCTGGACATAGGGGTACATAAATGTGACTAACAAAAAAAGCAGAGAAAATGTGAAGTATTAATATTGGGTTCCAAGATTGCTACGAGCGTAGCACCGCTGCGCTTGCTACGAGCGTAGCACCACTGCGCTTGCTACGAGCGTGGCACGACTGCGCTTGCTAAGAGCGTAGCATCCTGCGCTTGCTACGAGCGTGGCACAACTGCGCTTGCTACGAGCGTAGCACCACTGCGCTTACTACGTGCGTGGCACGACTACGCTTGCTACAAGCGTAGCACCACTGCGCTTGCTACGAGCGTGGCACGACTGTGCTTGGTACGAGCGTAGCATCACTGCGCTTGCTATGAGTGTAGCACCATTGCGCTAACTACCTACGGTCATAGCACTGCTATTCTTATTTCAGCATCATAGGGTCACCGCACAATGGCCACTGGCCACAACCCCAAAACACCGCCACCGGCTTAATTCCTATAGTTCTCATACATTTTATATGGGTTCGCCACACACGGTTGACGCCGGTGGCCGCCACACGCTATAAATTGCCACTACTCGCTTCTTGTGACCCGCACTGACCACTAAACACCGATATAAAATGACGTCACACGACATCCACTCGCGCATTCAAAGATTCTTTAGAGCATTTTATTTCAAATAAACCATTTACAGGCGACAGGTCTATGGAGAAGAATGTGCAACCAACTCCATGGACACTCAATCATGTTTTGCAATACAAATATCGCTGTTACATGTTTCTTGTCGCTATCATGTCAAACCTTTTTCGTCAGAATCCATTATGATAATGCGCGTATGGGTTAGAAAAAGTGGCAGCCCCCGGCTACAAGTAGCTGTCGCGCGCTTGAGCTTTCTTTGTGGCCGCTTCTAGCTTCTCGTGGCGGCCATAAAAATGCTGTCATCGAAAGAGTGTTCAAAAAGCTGGCGGCATTGCCACGTTGTATGTCAATAGCTAATCTCTGACCAAGGTAAAGTGTCACTCGAAGTGTCAACTAGGCGTTTGAATAATTCTTTAAAAAGCATATGAGCACTCGGACCCCACGGCCCAAGAGTTTCTACCTCAAATGGCTCGAAAATATAACTGCCGACGAGGTTGTTATAAATTTCCACTGCCTGAGGTTCTCCGCAGTCGCAGCGGCCGCACCAGCACAGTAAGATGAGCTAGGAATATGGGATGGCGTAGGAGTATCGACACAAGTAGCGCCTCACACTAAAAACCTACCCATTTTTGTACGATAACCGTCGGGACCGAGCCCAAGTCGTCGACGGTGCGTACTGTTCCACGCATGCCCCGAGGAGATATCAGCAAACCGTAGGAGCCCAGCAGGGTCGAAGCTTACTGGGGCCAAGGGCCTGCTTTTGAAAGGAAGACTCGGCCCTGATTGATGATGATGATTTTAACACCAAAAAAAAAAACATCTTTGTAAATTGTTTTTATTTCATCACCACTGCTCTCAAAACGATGAAGGAAAACATCGTGAGGAAACCGGCATGTCCTAGAACCAAAACTGGGCCCGCGTGGAGGATTACGGCCCATCCCCTCTCCTGGTCTGAGGGCTGAGTCCCAGCAGTGGGAACATTAAAAGGCTGATTATGCTAATGCGCCTGTCTGGGTTTGAACCTGCTACCTACAACTCGTAAGTTAGGGCCGTTACCACTGCTCCTTATTGTTTCTATCTATTGCTCTAAAATTCCAATAATATTACTATTCAATCAAAAACAAACAAGCCTTCATAATATTACCGTTCCCACGAACCCGAAATGCTTTCACACTTGAAGAACGACACAAAAAAGAAACAATATCGCAAAACTTTACGACCGAACCTTAAATTTACATAATTTCATGGCCGGGACTGAACCCGCTACCTGCCAGAGGTTAATATGTATTCGTGTTGTTGTAAAATATTTCTGATTGGGAAAACGAGAATTGATTTTATATCTCTTTGTAAGTTATTGGATAAAGCTACCAATCATTCGACCACTCTACCTAAGGCAATGCGATACTGGTACTCTCATTTCATCCAGAGCAGTGGAATATATATATATATTTTTTTTTGGGTGGGAAATCATCTTATGACAAATCACGCTCTTGGGCGGGGTAGGAGATAGTGTCAGACTTTTACTGACTAAAAACCCACTACTATTCCTTCTTTGCCTTCGTCCCAGGGCCCCGGGTATCATTTTCACTCCGTGGCCCCAGTAGGCTTCGACCCTGCTGGGTCCCTACGATTTGCATCTCCTTGAGCAGTACGCGCCGTCGACGACTTGGGCTCGGTCCGGACGGTTACCGGACGGTCGGATGGCGAGGCCGGATCTCGGGATCGGAATCCCGGCGGCGGTTGGGGCGTGACGACCGTTGCCTCACGTGATCGGCCGCCTCCTTTGCTAGCATTACTGCTTCGCAGAAGGAGGCGTCCGCCTGCCACTCCTGATGATTCTCAAGGTGTGTCCACCCTGCACGCGTGTTTCTAGCTTAAGCTTACAGCTTAAGTTTTGTGCGCCACTCTAGTGCAGCTCCCGCAAGGCTCGAGTGAGGCGCGCGTGCAGTGCGTGCAGCTCGAGCGCACGTAGCTCCATTCATGTTTAAACTATGTATGTATACCGCGGGTGGCAAACGCGCGCCTCCTACGGCGCTCCAGTACGGCGTGTAAATGACGCGCGAGCGGCGCACGGGCGACGCCAACTCAGGGGCTTCGTGCGAACATGATATGCACGCGCGCATTCCGTAAGCGGCATTCGCTACGTCTGGACACACCCTCATACAAAAAAAGCAATGCTTTACACCCTGCAGCTGTTTTTTGGTTACGAAGAAGGATGAAAAAAAAAATCATGTAATGGAGATGAGAATGTTGAGATGGATGTGTGGTGTGACGAGAATGGATAAAGTGAGAAATGAGTATATTAGAGGAAGTTTGAAAGTGGCGCCAGTGACTGAAAAGTTGAAAGGGAGTTGTTTGTTAGTATGACCATGTGAAAAGGAGGGATAAAACGCATGTTAGTAAAAGATTGATAAGTTTGCATGTGGATATATGATTGCCTGTAATATTTGAGGAGTTCCCTGGATTCCTCATGAATCCCGTCATCAGAACACGATTTTGAACAAAATGGGACCAATCTGAAAGCATATCCTATAAGAAAAAAAAATAATTATGCAAATCGGTCCATAAACGATGGATGGAGGTAAAAAACATTAAAAAAAAAAAACAAATATGATGATAAAAAAAAATACAACCGAATCCATAACCTCCTCCTTATTTTTGAAGTCGGTTAATAAAATAACAGTACTATTTTAAAATTGAATAGGGTGTCACAATGACCGATCTTATCGCTAATAGCTAAAAATTTTACAGACATTTTTTCTTTACCAGGACGTGGCTGGATGGATTACAGAGGTAACCTTAAATCTATACATAAACCACACAGAAATAATTCTTAAACAATAATTTATTTTATGTTAAATAAGCTTGATCAATGTTAATCTTATTGGCAAAAGGAAAAAAAAATACGAATTCAAGACATACAAGATAAAGGCGTAAGTTTAATCCGCAGCGTGTTTTATAATTATATCAAGAGTATTATTATAGACTAGCTTTTGCCCGCGACTTCGTCTGCGTAGAAGTCGAAAATGGTTTTATTAGGTTTTTTGAGATAAGAAAATATGAAATATTATTTATTATCTTCGTAATGTGTCCATTGAATTGTATGGCGAGCGATATTGTATCTTAAGATAAAATATTATAGTATCTTAGCCATGTGCCCTTTAGTGAACTCCACTGCGGGTGACGTAACCTACGATAAAATTATTATTTGCGGTTGGTACAGTAATCGGGTCTAGGAATCTAACCGCAAAATTAAGTTTGTTTTTATTGTATACAGGATAAATGGTACCCAGTGTGGTGCCCAAGATATTAAAGAATAATTACACCAAGTTTCATCGTAATCGAACCAGTAGTTTTTGAGTGATGCCTGAACAAACAGACAAAAACTTTTTTAATCCCTTTTTTGGGTTCGGTATCGGTCTAGTAACACTTCCTGCCATTTATTTTTTTGATATTTTTAATGTATAGAATTTTCACTTCTACAGATTTATTATAAGTATAGATTATATCATTCATTCAAATCTTCTATACTTAGAAAGATACATACAACTGCAGTGTCTGTTTGCAATATTAAAATCTGTTTTTTTTTTTGTTACTAAATGAATATTAAAGTATATTCGATACTTATAATATTTTATTTTTAGTGTCTATTTGTCTGTCAATCTTTATGTTTGTTCTAGCTAATCACCGGAACAGACTGCTGGACGGGTTTTGACGAAACTTTCACTGGTGGTGGTTGATGATAACGAGAAGTACGAACTTCTTGAAGTTTTGACCAAATGGTATTGTGTAGGTACTGTTTGACAATTAGTCTGACGTGGACATAGTCACAGGCACCAGCTAGTTATAATTAGATTAAGATATATAATCCAATACCATAATTACTATTTATTGTTTTTAAATATCTACTATCTGAAAAGTATATAACGTAAATAAAACTAATATTATTGAAGCAAAAGTTTGAGAGTGTATTTGTGTGTTTGTTTTAATTCTTCATGCCCGAACGGCTGAATGGATTTCGATGAAGCTTAGTACCCGGGCAGACTATATCCTGGAATAGTACATAGGATTCCTTTTTTTTCGGTTGTATGTTATATGTATAATTTTCTTCAGTCAAATGAGAGAAGCCGCTGTAAGCAACTAGTGTCTGAAATAAAGTACTCGAATACATAAGAAAATCAAAAATAAATTACCGTAATTATTGTATCCTTCATTTCATTTGAGATTGACTAAGCAGTGTGTAATAACTGTAAGCCCCTTTCAGAATCTGAAAAAGAAATAAAAATATTTTAAGAGAGAAATAGAAATAGGATCAAAATAATGAAGAGCTTTTTTTACATTATATGTTGTACTCAAAATTATGTTACTTGGTGGATATTGTTTAAGTTTTTTTCTTAGAAAACCGGTTTTGATCGTAGTTCTATAGGGTGACTAATTATTAGTGACTTTTTTTTATTATATTGATATAAACCTGTGCTTGACTGCGATCCCATCTGATGGTAAGCGGAAATGCAATCATTGATGGTCAGGCGCACTAGTTTATTGAAGACACCTAAATTATAGTTGGACGGGAAGACTGCAGCAGGCAAATTGTTCCAGTCTTTCGATGTACGCGGTATAAACGACGAAGCGAAATGCTTAGTCCAGACCGTTGAAGTTTCAACAACGTAAGGGTGGATACTCGCCGTTTGTCGGGTTGTCCGATGCTAGAAAGGAGATGGCGGAATCGAGTCATGCAATTCCCGCGCAAACTCTCCAAAATGTAACCTGTAAAATACCGATAGGCTGGCTACCCTGCGCCTGTGCTCGAGAATTTGTAGATTGGACTTAACCAAATCCGGATCCCCAATTAGCCTCTTGGCACGCCTTTCCACTAAGTCCAAAGCTGCTAGACAGATAGACTGATACTTAAACACGTGATTGTACTCATGATTACAAACAACTTTCTCAAAGAAACTTTTTTTATACTAATTAATATTTTAATCACAATAACAAAACAGCAGCAGCAACAGTCTTTGGATATTATTTTACCGAAACATGTAGGTACATTGCTTACATCATTGACAACGGGTGCCGCGCCGCTAATAACTGATCGTGTAAAAGCGCGCGCGTGAAATTCAAAGTTTCAAACAGCTGTTTTATCATTGTAATTAAACTAATTAGTTTAAAAAAAAAGTTTCTTTGGGAAAGTTGTTTGTATACATGAGTACAATTACGTGTTTAAGTATCGGTCACTAATTACCAGTCACCCTACATAATAGATTTTTTAATGATATAAATGATCTTAGTCAATCACCAGTGACTACGATCCTACCTGATGGTAAGCAGTGATGCAATCGTTAACGGTGAAGCGCACTACTTCGTTAAGAGTCTATTCACTATAAGCCTTGAAGAAACCACAAATAATAATCGTAGAACTTAGTAGATAAAATACATACTTTTCTTGCTATCAGTGAAGCTCATTATTAATGTCATTTTCTCGAGTAGAGGACTCGCATTTTTATTCAAAAGCAATTTGCTCAAAGAAATAATCATACAAAAGAATATTCTTCATTATAATTACCATATTCTTACACTTGCAGTGTGGTTAGTTACTTTGCATAAAACTATGAATTATGTAAGACAAATAATTTGAATTAAAAATATTAAGCAAGTATCCACCAACTACTAGATATAGGCCTCCCCAAGTGTCATCACATTGATCGGTTTGTATAGGAATACTGAATTTTTTTGGGATTAAACTCTAGTGTTAATTGGGTATCGTCAGAAGGCTTAGTCACCTAAAAGGCAAGGAAAAGGGCTATGCTCGGAGTTTCTTTGCGAGATCGCATCAGGAATAAAGTTATTCTTGCTTTTATTTATATAGGCTCTTTTTTTATAATGTGAATGTGAGAACACTGTAGACTCTGCGAATTTTTAGGTTACTTCCTATAACGACTCACTTTTTATTATGATTATTTTTATTGTACTTTTTAGTACAATATTGATCAGTCTACACTGTCCTTACATAATATCTATTAATACTGTAATATGGAAATATTGTAAAAACAACATTTTTTTAAAATGAGTAACCAAGGAGTTTCTCGCCGTTTCTTCTCTATAGAAAACAACCAATTTGGAACCGTGCACTAGCTTTTGACGTTTTATAAGTGCCCATGTAGGCCTATGTGAAATAAAAAACTTTTGACTTTGACTTTGCTTCGCAGGAGAAATGAATTTCGCCGACAGAGCCCGAAAAATCGCCAAACATAAGTGGCAGTGGGCAGGACATATTTCTCGTAGATACAGATGGTCGATGGGATGCATTGAAATGCCTTTACAAAATCGACGGACGCATGACTTGGTGAGAGTCACAGGAGCGTTCGTTGTGGCGACACTTGGGGGAGGGCTATATCCAACAGTGGTCATCTTTCGGCTGAAATGATGATGATAAACTCAAGCGATTAAACAAAAAACTTAAACTTACATTGATAAATGTAGCCACGGTGAGCATAGTAAAAGGCCCGGCAGAAAACACGACAATTTTATTGAACTGAGCCACTAGTAGGTATAAATCTTTGCGATATTTTACACTCTTTGTCCACCAAATGCTTTCATAAGGACCACGCATTAGGTCCTCACTCTGGAAAAAATATAATATGTCTTTAAGATTAATGCTATTTACAAACTCTTTGAAAGACAATGCAGAGGACAAGAGATACGCGGTGCGGAAGCAGAAACATTCAATTGTTTCATACTACATCACCTCATCAGAACATCCCTCCCCTGAACACAAACTGCAGTGACCATTTCAAAAATCTCTTAACTGTCTGTGGCCCCAGGCTAGCGAAACGGAGCTTCCTCGACCCATATGTGTGAAGCCGCTGCACAGAACATACATCTCCTGCTACAACTGCCCATCCTGCACTTTTTGGAATTTATACGGGGTTGACAAATAATCCCAGAAAAAAAAATGAGTATATCGACACGAAAAGAAGAAAAAGGTGAATACTCCGAAAGTACACCGTAGTCCACACCGTAGTCCTGGGATACAAACGCAATTGTCCTTTGCCACCGGCCCACGCTGAAAACCAGCACTGTGTACTCGACGCATTTTAAATGTGGTCACGGCAGCATGCCGAGTGTTTTTCCTGTAGAATACTTTTAAAATTTGTGATTTAGCCCTTTTTTTCTTCGGTGGGAAAATTATTCAATAACATCCCGCGCTCTTGGGTGGAGCGCGAGGGTGTATCAGACTTTTACTGACTAGAAACACTCTCCTGTTCCTTCATTGTCTTTCATACCAAGGCCGAGTCTTCCTTGTCCTAGGATTGCATCATTTCCCGCAAATATTTTTTTCTGTTTTTTCTAGGGCGATACCTCTTTAGAAAATTCCACGATAACTCTTTAGAAAATTCCCATAGATAGGCAGAAGATATTGAGGTAAATTACCTTAAGAGCAAAGTACAATAATTCATACTTACTGCAAACAAAACATCATTACTATGCCAACAGTATATAAACAGTTGAGCGACTCCAAACACCAAATATTCAGTAGTTAAGAATTGTTGCATTGGGTTCGTTTCAATCTGGAATTAAATATTACACAGTTACAGGGTACTATTAAAATCTAACTTAATCTAAGTATGACCTAACCTAACTTAGATTTTAGCTTAGTGTGATCTAACTTGAAAGGGCTATGCTCGGAGTTTACTTGCGAGATCGCATAAAGAATGAAGATATCCGCAGGAGAACCAAGGTCACTGACATAGCCTGCAGAATCGCCAAACAAAAGTGGCAGTGGGCAGGGCACATTGCTCGTAGAACAGATGGTCTATGGGGCCGAAAGGTTCTAGAGTGGCGACCGAGCACCGGAAAACGCAGCATTGGAAGGCCTCCCACAAGGTGGATCGACGACCAGGTGAAAGTCGCGGGAGTGCGGTGGATGCGAGACGCACAGAATCGGTCGTTGTGGCGTTGCTTGGGGGAGGCCTATGTCCAACAGTGGACTTCTTTCGGCTGAAATGATGATGATTATGATGATCTGACTTAACTAGAGTTAGGCTACATCATACTTAGCTAAAGTTAGAACTTTACCTGAGTGTGATCTAGCTTTACCTATGTGTGACCTAGCTTTACCTACGTGTGACCTTACTTTACCTAAGCGCTTAACTTTGACCTAACCTAAGTGTTACCTAATATTATCTTCGTGTGACCTAACTTTATCTTCAAGTGACCTAACTTTATCTTTGCCTGACCAATTTAACTCCATTTAACCTTACAGTGACTTTTTCTAATTGTGACCTTACTTTACCTAAGTGTGACCTAACTTTACTTAAGTTCCCTATAACCACGTCAATGTTCTACTGGTACACGTGCTCAGTCCCACAGTGTGGAGTACAGGGAAGTTAACACCTGTTAATTTCCCTGTACGTCTAAGAGAGTTGTGCGTGGAATACCGTAGTATTCCACGCACAACTCTCTTAGACCAGTCTTAGCTCGTAAGCTACCATTAGTCTTAACTTAAACTAACTCTAAACCAACCTCACTCTAACAGGCCCTGTTTTTTCAGATGGAAATAAATGTTCTTTATTCTTTATTCAAAAACATGACAAAGAGTAACCCATCCGTTTTCTATAACTCACTTATGGAGATAGTAGTGCGCTTAAAGTGTGCTTAAATTAGGTTTTCATAATCAACATAGGTATAAATTGTTCCATTATAAAATAAAACCTTCTTTTACATATATTTCGTGGCCAGATATTAGAAATTGACCTATTCATAAAATGGCCACTTAAAACTGGCCAGATCGTTTTAAACGTTACAGTTTGATGATATTTCAATTCGCGTTTGGCCTACTTTCTTTAGATCTTTTATTATCATAGAAATCCTACATCAATGAGATGGCCAAACAAGTATTGACATGTCATTAA
The DNA here is from genome assembly GCA_949316375.1 of Mythimna vitellina. Classification (NCBI taxonomy): domain Eukaryota; kingdom Metazoa; phylum Arthropoda; class Insecta; order Lepidoptera; family Noctuidae; genus Mythimna; species Mythimna vitellina. The sequence goes on from OX438708.1 coordinate 2,871,984, forward strand.
ATGATACTGTATATACGATCTGGCAAGTTTTAGTTGGGCATATCATAAATTTCTAAGATCTGGCCACGACATATACAAGGAAAAAAGCAAAATTTCATAACCATCATCATTTTAACCAAAGGACGTCCAGTGGTGGACATAAACCTCTCCAAAGTGTTACTACAACAACAAGTCCAGTTTATCTCACATTCATCGGATTCCTAGGACCAGGTCCTCGGTCTACCTTTTGGAAGGCCTTCAAACGTTACGTCTTGTGGTACGCGGTCGCTGGTCTAGAAACTCTCATCCCAACTTTTTTTTTTTATTCATGATAGGTTCACGCTTGACCGCTATCTCATGGTGATGGAAAGCGATGATGTGGTCGACAATGGAACGTGCTTACCTAGAAGTAACCTATTCACTCTTGACTTACAGATTCCCGGGTTGTAGCCATCAGGAAACACAGATTCCGGCAAGGAATTCTACTCTTTAGCTGTACGCACAATTAATGTGTTCCCAAAACGTTTTGTGCGTATAGGTAGGATGTCCACCATGTACCGATGGCGCATAGCACCGCCTGTTGATCCGATGATGGAACGGGCTAGGCGGAATTAGGTTATGCAATTCCGACGCACACTCCCTGAAATGCAACCGGTAGAAAACCGATAGGCTAGCAACTCGGCGTCGATGCTCAAGACTTTGGAGCCTCGACTCAATGAGTGCATCATTGCCAATGAACCTCCTGGCACGCCTCTCAATTGCCTCAGGTGCATCAAGCTGATATCGGGCAGATCCGTCTCAAAGATGAGAGCAGTACTCCATACACGATCAAATTTGCACTTGATAAAGTTCGATATATACTTACAATCTGTTAGGCTAAAGATTGTATCATTATCTTCCTGCCCTTGTTTCATGATGTTTAGGATCGGCGCTATTCATTTTTGTGTCCATTCTACCCTGTCACCCATCACACGTAATATTACAAAGTTCTCCCCACACGATTAGTCAAACTTCTGAACTACAGCTTAACTTCTGAATGCCTGACCAAATCCTTAATTCAGAACATGCTAAGTTTCGTTTAGCATAATCCAACTGCTGTCAAAATACCCACCGTGATTTGGTAAGCGGTGACACATAGCATAACTGAACAGACGAACATGTAGAGTAGCATTATAGGTGAAAGGCATGAGTCGAACAGACGGGCAAATCTGAAAATAGAAGACAAGTTAATTGATAGAGAATTTCATTGGATTATACAAGATGGGTAATCATCAAATTCCATTGTTCGCCGAGTCTTCCTTTCAAAATTAGAGTTGGCCCTTGGCCCCAGTAGGTTTTGACCCTTCTGGGCCCCTACAGTTGCTGACATCTCCTTGAGGCACGCGTGGAACAGTTCGTGCCGTTGACGACTTGAGCTCGGTCCGGATGGTTACCGGACGGTCAGACGGCAAGCTACCCACTGCTTGCCGTCCGCAAGCCCGCGCCTACGGTGGCCGGAAATCAGGATAGGAATCCCGGTGGTAGTTGGGGCATGAGGACCGTTGCCTCACGCGATCGGCCACCTCCTTTGCTAGCATTACTGCTTCGCAGAAGGAGGCTACCGCCTGCCACTCCTCCTCGCTCCGGACCATGGCCTAAACCAAGGCCCGGCGTGAGAGATCGCGGCCGCCGATCGCCCCCACGAGGTCACTGCGTTAACCTTACAGTAGTTAAGACATGCTTGAGGGAACGGATATCCTCAGACCCCAGCGGCCGGGACCGCGGCCCCGCCTTCCAGCCACCGTAGTCTAGGGTTTTTGGACAACGAGCAATGGGTAGCTCGCCGTCTGGCCATCTTTGTTATTATTTTATTTTATAGGCTCGCGTTCGACTACAATCTTACCTGATGGTAAGTGATGATATGGTTGACGATGGAACACGCTTGCCTAAAAGTTACTATTCACTCTTGATTTAATGAGTCCTAGGCTGTAACTGTCAGGAAACAAACTCCGGCAGGGAATTCCACTCCTTAGCTGTACGTACCATAAACAAGTTCTCAAAATGTTTTGTACGTATGGGTGGGATGTCCACCTTGTACCAGTGGCGTAACGCCGTATGTCTAGTAAATTCTTGCACTATTTATTCGATAAATTCAAAATTGATTGTCTATAATTGCCACCGAAAATTGTCACTAGGACTGACAGAAAGCTGAATGACTCACAATCAGTACAAACTGGTTTTATAATAGGAGTTCGAATTATTTTTTTCTTCAAAAAAAATGAAAATGATATTTATTTTGCAAATAAAAGTAAAAAAAATACTTTTATACATCATTTTATTTTGTCAGTTTAAACTACATGAGGCCGGTGTTTCCTAGCTGACTACTACGCGTAACTTGAGAAGAATCACCAAAACAAAAGCCGCGGTCAATCTCTTTCAAAGTCCGTAAAAGATAAATTACACCCAATCAGAGAACAAATGATCGTGCTCATCCCACAAACATTTGTCCTAGGTGAGAATCAAACCCATGAACTTCGGCATAGCAGTCAGGGCCACTAACCACTAGACACACAGACCAGTCAAATATATAACGGTCCAATCATATCAGAATCAATTAGGAGGAGGAACACTAAGAAGTTCAACGACTTGACGAAATTGACTCGACTTTTGGGTAGGGCAAAGAAAATACTCAAACCGCCAAATATACGTTAAAATTACTCAAAAGAAAAAAAAAACAATCCACATAGTCAAAGCTGATTGCTATCTCCGGTTAACCTTCAAATTACAAACGTAATATAGATTTTATCAATTCAAAATCAGCATCAGATTTCTAATCTTCTTCAGACTTCGAATTTCTACATATTCAAAGCAATCCTAACACCCTACGTTTAATGCGTAAAACAGTAAACAAAGTTACAAGAATTTATCGTTCACATTTAACTGTACAAGTTAGATTGACTTCGCTAAGGTTAATTTGGATTTTGAACTCGCATTTAACAATGTGGAAGAACGATTTTATCTTAGGAGAGTTTAGGTTTCCTGTTTACTTGTAGTCTTAACACCTTTCAGTACTTATGTGAAATTAGTAGGTAGTCTTGAAAACAGAGAGAGAGAGAGCAGTGATGGCCGAGTGATAACGGCCCCGACTTACGAGTTGTATGTCGCGAGTTCAAACCTAGCCAGGCGCATTACTTTGTGTAATTTATTTCATCACCACTGCTCTCAAAACGGTGAAGGAAAACTTCGTAAGGAAACCGGCATGTCCTAGAACCAAAAATTCGAAGACATGTGAAATCCACCAACTCGCACTGGGCCTGCGTGGTGGATTACGTTCCATTCCCTCCCCTAGAGAGGAGGCCTGAGTCCCAACAATGGGAAAACATTATAAGGCCGATTATGTTATACTTGGAAACAGAAATGTAATGTTACCAAGCTTAAAGATTTGTGTGAATTACGTGAGCTCGACTAATGGATATGCGATTAACGTTTATGCAACAAAAACGTACTGCAACTCACTTATTTTTAAAATTGATATAAACTAGTGCTTGACTGCGATCCCACCTGATGGTAAGCAGCGATACGATCGTTGATGGTGAGCCGCACTAGTTTATTAAGAGCCTATTCACTTTAGCCTTAAAGAAACGGACGGGAAGACCGCAGCAGGCAATTGTTCGAGTCCCTCGTTGTACGCGGTATAAACGACGAAGCGAAACGCTTAGTTCAGACAGTAGAACTTTCAACAACCTACCTCTGGATGGTTATAAAAAAAAAAAATGTTTTTTGCGACATATGCGGCCGTATCTTTTGTTTTCGTTAACTCTAAAGTTTGTTTTTTTTCACAGCTTCAAGCGACCGCAGATCTAAGTATATGGTTTTAATTTCAACTCAATACCTCCACGCGTTACCGAGATAAAGGGTCTTGACAAACAGACCGACAGACAGACCGACAGACAGACTGACAGACGGACGGACAACAAAGTGATAGATAGATAGATATTCTTTATTGTACACCAAAAATACATTTTACATCAGGAAATTAACATTAATAAGGTGTCACAATGGGCGGTCTTATCGCTAAAGGCGATTTTTGTGTGATCCTATAATGGTTCCGTTTTTTTTTCCTTTTGAGGTACGGAATCCTAAAAAGCCTAATAAAAAAATACTATTATGGCTAAGCCGGGAGCTTTCTGCTTCGCTTCCGCCTTAGCCTTCTAATCTAACCCACGCGTGTTGGGGTGCCCTCATATATTATGTTAATTCTTCATGTCGCACTAGACTCTAATGTGGCAAGAAGAATAAGTTATATTACTCTAATATATGTGACTAGAGTAATGTCGAATATCAGTGTGTCGCCCATTTATTGAGCTCATGTGTAATTTAAAGATTTCACCGCTTCAAAAAATAGAATATTTGACACGTATGAAGATTTGCGTATGACCGCGATTTTCTCAAAACACCTACAAGTAATTTTTGACTATTTCTTCACCTAAATAATTTATAACATTTTGAAACCGTTTTAGTGTTGTATTATAAGTTTCGAGGCAGAAAAGCGCGATTTGTCTAAATTATTCGGAGAATGAAATAAAATTGATCATAAAGGCAGGTCACGGCCTTCAACGCATGGGCATTCCTTAATTTATATTCAAAAATGGTCTTCAAAAAGAAAACGATGGCTGGAATTATTCGAACGTACCGACAAAACAGAGTATTCAATAAAATCAAATGAATTAAATACACATCAACATCAAACTTAAGGTTTAAGAACTAATTTTATTTAATTCAATAAAAACAACTTATTAAAACTGTATAGCTAAAGACTAAAGGCAAAAACTACTAGCTAAAATATGTCGTCATAAAACTCCTCCACATCGCAGTCGAACTAAAAGAACTTGAAGCACTTACTTGACCAACTCAACGTGCCTTCTATGACAATCCTTCAGCCTCTTCATAGCAACGTCATGCTCAATCTGCTTGGATTCCGTTCCAAAAATATCCTTCGAATCAATTCTCAATAACTCTAGTTCAGCTTTGAAGAACACCATTATAACCATGGAGTTCGTATCGAAAGAAGTAATCCAACCTCCACCATATATGGCTGCGTAACTTTGATAGACAGAAGCCGCTAAATAGCCAACCATATTATTCTTATCCCAAGGAACCCAAGAACTCACAACTTGCAAGTAAGTGTCCGTCCCATTTTTTACGTTCATTCTATAAGTCTCCGAGGACGCATACTTGACGATCGGCTGGACCATGACTATGATAACAGTCGTATACATTAACGACCAGTACAGATAAGTTATTTTCCTACAATATTTCGTAAATGCGCTTAGTAGGTCCAGTTTTTTCTTGTCGGTCGTCATTCGCTGGTTTAAGTCCGCCTTTGTGACGTATTCGATGATACTGACCCAATACTTTTGCCAGCACAAAAATGTTGAAACTTTTATCACGCTCATTGTAGCTAACATTGTGATCTTCAAGTTATTTAGAAGCAAATTCATGTCTGACTTCACGAACCAGACATCTATGTACTCGGTCGCAGTGAATATAGTCACTAAAATATGCATGATTATGTAAAAATATTTCATCAAAATATTTTCTGGGAGCAACAGCCCCCAAAATTGTAATGCCTTAACATTTGGCCCTAATAATGGCCTTTTTGGGTTTTCCAATTTCTGGAAAATATTTTTTAACATCTTACTAGATCGACTTGATCGAGCAGATTGGAATAATGATGCGATCCCTTATTACACGATTCCAAAGACGAAGATAATTACGTGATTTCAAGGAATAGAGGTGGGATTATATGTCGCTCTGAATATCGAGTTTTTTGCTGAACAAGTTTTCTAGAAAACTTTAATACGATTGTGGTAAAAGCTTGTTTGATTTAAGAATCTATATTATACTTAAACAGACGGCTTGAAATATAACTCTAGACGATATTATTTTAAGTTATAATCTGCCAGATACACAAATCTGGCTCTAAATACCTTAAAAATTATACTTAAATTTAAAATACGAATTCATTTTAATAATTTGATAATTAAATTAAGTCAGAGTATCGCATTTCATGCGTCCACATTTTAATTAAGTACCACGATAGATTTTTGCCGATCCGTCAATCCGTTAGTTTTGCAAATAAGCGTTTGCATAGCATAGTCGGCCTTATAATGATCCCACTGATGGGACTCAGGCCTCCTCTCTAGGAGAGGGTATGGGCCGTACTACACCACGCGGGCCCAGTGCGGGTTGGTGGATGTCACACGTCTTTGAATTTTTGGTTGTAGGACATGCCGGTTTCCTCACGATGTTTTCGTTCACCGTTTTGAAAGCAGTGGTGATGAAATAAATTACACAAAGTAATGCGCCTGTCACTCGGCCACCACTGCTCCGTGCGTTACATATATCCTTGTTAAATAAATAAAAAAATTGTTCGCAGATAACATCAGCTGATAAAAATGAGCTCAAGAGTTTTTGACATGATATTTTCGTAATTCTATTTTAGCGAAATCTTGACAGAACAGTGTTTCAGAGATGAAAATTTTACCGAGAACTTAGGGAAGTTTCGAGCTTAGGAAGAACTTTCAAGTTTTATTAATCCATTCGCGTTGGCGTAAAATGGGTGGTGTGTTTTTGTAGGTATGCTTGAATTATTCACTATCTGTATTGAAACAGTTTTTGAGAAAGTAAATTAGCTGGTATATTTTAAGATTTAAAAGTTTTTTATAAGTGTAAGACCTAATAATAACTATGACAACTACGCTATTAGTGACGAGAATGAATAAAGTGTGAAATGGGTATATTAGAGGAAGTTTGAAAGTGGCGCCAGTGACTGAAAAGTTGAAGGGGAATCGTTTGTCTTGGTATGGTCATGTAAAGAGGAGAGATGAAACGCATGTTACTAAAAGAGTTATGAGCATACATGTGGATGGATCGAGAGGGAGAGGGAGGCCAAAGAAAAGGTGGATGGATTGTGTGAAGAGTGATATGAAAGAAAAGGAAGTTAGTGATAGATTGATGAGTGATAGGGCAGAATGGATGAAAAAAACGTATGTATATCTAAAAAGTTTTCTTTCCAACTTTTTTGTGTTAGGAAACCATTAAATACCTCCTCTCGCTTTAAATGAATAAGAGGGAGTGTCTATATACTTTTATAGACTAAAATCAAACCCGGTTTCCCTTAGTTGCTTTTTGTTAGCTAAACAAATCCGGACGTCAAATATAGTCTTCAACGAAGTTATTTTCATATTACACCCAAAAAATACATAAATTCGAAAGTTTCCTTATCGCCAGTTATATCAGAGCATAATTTATTGCTCAAGCAATAAATCCTTACTTTTTGGCCTTAATTAAAATATTTCAGGGATTTTAAGATAAAAATATTGAGGCAAGGTTTTAATTTTAATCCATGTTAATCTTGTTCAAAGGGCCATTTGTTTAAAGAAAAATATTTTACATGTTATTAAACTTTTGACTGGGCGTTACTTAATTTCAAATCTTTTGTGACGAATCTGACTTCATTTTAAGGCGATCAGTGTTTTTTTGTGTAGTGATTTGAGCAGTGGTGGGCTAGTAGTAACGGCCCCGACTTATGAGTTGTAGGTCGCGGGTTCAAACCCAGCCAGGCGCATTACTTTGTGAAATTTATTTCATCACCACTGCTCTCAAAACGGTGAAGGAAACAAAGTTAGGAAACCAGTATGTCCTATAACCAAAAATTTTAAGACATGTGACATCTACTAACCCGCACTGGGCCCGCGTGGTGGATTACCGCCCATACCCTCTCCTAGAGAGGAGGCCTGAGTCCCAGCAGTGGAAACATTAAAAGGCCGACTATGCTATATGCAGTATTTTTGGGTCTTTTCTGAAAGTGCCAACAAAAAAAAATTGATACATATGATTATAATAAACCGTTTGGAAGCAATTCTACTAATATTATAAACGCGAAACTTTGTATGTATGGATGTTTGTTACTCTTTCACGCTTCAGGCATAAACTTCTGAACGGATTTCGATGAAACTTCGAACACTGCTAGACCATGTCCTAGAATAGCATGTAGGATACTTGCTAGCAACGAAGTATGTTAGCTTGAGATAATTTTGTACTATCACGCGGGCGAAGTTACTAGCCGGCTGCGAGCGCGAGGCAATGGCCTTCACGCCCCAGCCGCCGTTATTCTGACCCTGGTTTCCGGCCTACGCAGGCGCGAGCTTGCGGACGGCGAGCAATGGGTAGCTCCCCGTCTGACCGTCAAGTAACCGTCCAGACTGAGCTCAAGTCGTCGACGGCGCGTAGTGTTCCACGTGCGCCTCAAGGAGATGTCAGCAATCGTAATGGCCCAGCAAGGTCGAAGCCTACTGGGGCCAAGGGTGATGCGAAAGAGAACCCCGGGGCCCTGGAACGAAGGCAAAGAAGGAACAGGAGTGGGTTTTAGTCAGTAAAAGTCTGACACGCCCTCCCGCCCCGCCCAAGGGATATGTCATTGGATGATTTCCCAACTTAAAAAAAAAACAGTACTTAATATGGCACAAAAGTTGTAAGGTTACTCTTAGCCAAGTTATACAAGTTCGAAGATTTGTCATTTTCATTCATTTATTGATTTCTGAAAATGCTGAAAAATATAAAATAATAATAGAATGCTGGTGCTGCCGCTGCGGATGCGGAGAAAATATAATAACCTTGTTTGCAGTCATATTTTCGAACCGTTCGGGGTTGAGACTCTCGGTTCGTGGGGTCCGAGTGCTCACAAGTTGTATAAAGATCTGTCAAAACGTCTAGTTGACACTTTGCGTGACCCAAAGGCTGGCTTTTACCTCGGACAGAGGATAAGTATTGCCATGCAGCATGGCAATGCCGCCAGTCTTTCAATCATAGCCTGACCAAAAAAATGAAATATAAAAAAAAATATAATTAAAATTTACTTTCTCGCAATTTTATCGATAAAACCATCTATAGTATCCCATCCCTACTAATAACAATTAAATAATACCGTCGTATTATCAGTTTCCACCTTACTGTTAATTGTGACACCTTCCATATATTTTTCAGTCCTTAATTACATATTAGCCGTTGTCATTATTCGAAAATTTTATGAAATTATTTCTCTTATAATAACTTAATTTTATAGCGTGCGATATAATTAAGTTCATTTCATTTTGATTTATTATTGCATTGGGATTTTGCGTGGCTTTGTCTGTATGTAATTTATTTTCTGAAAAGAAGATGTCTTAATTTTTTTTTCTTTTATTAGCTTATCTACCGCTGTACTGTATGGTGTCGGACGTAAAGAATAGCACCATCCCATTTCTTCCCGTGGGTGTCGTAAGAGGCGACTAAGGGACATCTTTGAGACCGTGTGTACTGATAAGCACCTCAGGTCACCGCGTGGTGGCGGGTAAACCACCAGCAACAGCATTCCCAAGGAGGGTTAGTATCAGGCAGGCGGCCGACTGTAAAACAATAGCCATATCTTTTTGCAACATGTTAAGTTTAAATAGAATGCGCGATAGGGTTAGGGCGTACCCCACAGGCGACGCGCAGGGGCAGCACCCGGCTCCTGTGGGAAATGGACTAGGGTTGTTGCACCATCCCGGGCGCGGGCAACGTAAGAAGCTAGCTCGGGAAACGAGATTGAGGTATGCAAGTTAGAATGTAGGGACAATGACTGGAAGGGCCAGAGAGTTAGCGGATGTATTTAAAAGAAGACGAATAAACGTGGCGTGCTTACAAGAAACAAAATGGAGAGGAACAAAAGCGAGAGAAATTGGTGAGGGATATAAGTTTTATTACTGTGGAAGTGATGGTAAAAGAAATGGTGTAGGAATAGTGTTAGACAGCAAATTGAAAGAAAGCATGATGGAAGTACAAAGGATTAATGATAGGCTTATAGTTGTGAAGACTATGTTAGAGAATGTAATGTTGAATGTAGTTAGTGTGTATGCACCACAAGTAGGATGCGATGAAACGGTGAAAGAGAAGTTTTGGGAGGATTTTGATAGAGCTTTAATGGCCATCCCTGTACATGACGAATTGATTGTTGGAGGTGACTTTAATGGACATGTGGGAAGAATGAGAGGTATTTACGAAAGAGTACACGGGGGATGGGGTTTTGGAAGTCCGAATAGTGAAGGGGAGACGCTGCTGCAATCTGCTACTGCATTTGACCTGGCAGTAGCCAATACTTGGTTTCAGAAAGGAGACGAACACCTGATCACGTACAAAAGCGGTAACCACAATACGCAAATCGATTACTTCCTAGTTAGGCGTAATCAACTAAAGCACGTCAAAGACTGTAAAGTGCTACCAGGAGAAGACCTAGTCTCACAGCACAGGGTCCTGGTTATGGTGTCAGTAGTCAAGCTCCATAACAAAAAAAGCAAAGAGCGTCCCCCTCCTAAAATAAAATGGCATATGCTTGAGAAGAGTGACTGTGCGAAGAAGTTCAGGGAGCGAGTGGTGGACAGAATGATAGAGATGGGAGACATGAATGATCGAAGTATAAATGAAAGCTGGAATGAGATTGCTGAGTGTATTAGACAGGCAGCGAAAGATATTTTGGGAGAGACGAGAGGAAAGGGTACAATAGATATACAGAATCTGTTGAAGGAAAAAAAGAGGAAATTTAAGGAGTGGCAGCGTATAGATCCGGAAAACACTAGCTTAAAGTCTGCGAAAAAAAGTGATTATGATGCTTTAAAGAAAAAAGCCAAAAAAGCCGTGGCAATAGCGAAAGCAAAAGCACAGGACCAATTATACGATACACTGGATAGTCCGGCAGGCCAGAAAGATCTATACCGGCTTGCTAGAGCAAGAGAGAGAAATGCGAGAGATGTTTGTCAGATAAGATGTATAAGGGATGAAACTGGAATGATTCTATCAGAAGATGAAAAAATCAAAGAGAGGTGGAAGGACTATTTTGAAAGACTGATGAATGAGGAAAATAACTGGAATGGGATTTTAGAGAGCAAACCAGTGAATTTGGGTCTAGTGAGAATGATTAGTATGGATGAAGTCAGAATAGCTGTAAATGGAATGAAGAATGGTAAGGCAATTGGTCCAGACGGAATACCAGTTGAAGTGTGGAAGTTGCTGCGAGTGGATGGATGGATGTGGTTAGCTTTGTTCTTCAATAAGTTGTTGCGGGAAGAAGCCATACCTGATGAGTGGTGCAACAGTTCCCTGGTGAACATCTTTAAAAACAAGGGTGATGTGCTTGAATGCAACAATTATAGAGGAATAAAGCTAATGTCACATACTATGAAAGCCTGGGAGAAAGTTATTGAAAGAAGGCTGAGAGAAGAGAGTGAAATTTCACAGAACCAATTCGGTTTTATGCCTGGTCGGGGTACAACGGATGCCATTTTTTCTATACGCCAGCTGTGCGAGAAATACAGAGGTGCGCATAAAAACTTGCACATGGTATTCATCGACCTCGAAAAGGCATACGACCGGGTACCTCGTGAGGTTCTGTGGTGGGCCCTTAAGGAGAAAGGTGTGCCTGGGAAGTATGTGCAGTTGATCCGAGCGATGTACAGTCGATGCAGTACCCAAGTCCGGTCTACAGTGGGCACCACTGGCAGCTTCAATGTGGCGGTCGGCCTACATCAAGGGTCGGCTCTCAGCCCTTACCTCTTCCTGATGATAATGGACGCTCTGACGTCGGACATTCAGGAAGAGGCTCCCTGGTGTATGTTGTTTGCCGATGACATTGTGTTGGTTACCGAGAGTGGCCTAGAGGTCCAGAACAGATTGGAGGTGTGGTGGCAGAGACTGGAGAGTGTTGACCTGAAATTGAGTAGAACCAAAACGGAATACTTGTTCTGCGATTTCGGTGGTCTCTCCGGTCCTATGCCCTTAGCTCTCGCTGGAACGCCCATACCAATCTGCTCCGACTTTCGGTACCTCGGGTCGCTTATCCAAGGAGATGGCGAGGTAGACCGAGACGTATCACATCGGATCACTCTGTCACTGGTCACTGGAACAATTTGTGACCCACGGATGCCCCTCAAGTTGAAGGGTAAAATCTACAAGTCCGTGATAAGACCTGTCATACTGTATGGATCAGAATGTTGGGCTGTGAAAAAGACGCATGAAAAAAGATTGCATGTAGCGGAGATGAGAATGTTGAGATGGATGTGTGGTGTGACGAGAATGGATAAAGTAAGAAATGAATATATTAGAGGAAGTTTGAAAGTGACGCCAGTGACTGAAAAGTTGAAGGGGAATCGTTTGTCTTGGTATGGTCATGTAAAGAGGAGAGATGAAACACATGTTACTAAAAGAGTTATGAGTATACATGTGGATGGGTGGAGAGGGAGAGGGAGGCCAAAGAAAAGATGGATGGATTGTGTGAACAGTGATATGAAAGAAAAGGAAGTTAGTGATAGTATGACTTTTGATAGAATAGAATGGAAGAAAAAAACGTGTTGCGCCGACCCCAAATAAGATGGGACAAGGGCAGGAAGATGATGATGATCTACCGCTGGTCACATTAGTCTCTTTAAATAGATAATTTATTAATGAAGGTTTTCAATAGTAAGTTCTTTTACTATTTTTTATCTACCATTTTTATTTTTAAATATTTTCTATTTTATCCTTATTAAATAATATATATTAATAATGTAATATTTATTTCATAGAATGGAAGGAAAAAACGTGTTGCGCCGACCCCTAATAAGATGGGACAAGGGCAGGAAGATGATGATGAATAATGTAATATTTATTTATTTAATTCTTTATGCAGACAAGACTACAGAGGCAGACTTAATGCCTTAAAGCAATTTCCACCAGTCAAACTTTGGGTGATGCAGAGACAAATTGTGGTAGGTGCAATATAAAGCATTACATATTATAATATTCTTTATACAAATACATACCTAATAATTTATAACTCTTCTCGCTTTGGGTAGAGCATAAGGGAGTGACAGACTTTTACAGACTAAAACCAACCTGCGTTTCTTCAGTTGCCCTTTGCGTTCCATGATTGTTTTGACATTTTCGAATATCCCCGCAGTCTTGGAAATTTTTTGTATGTATTTGGGGCTAGATGAAGTGACATTCATCATTCATTTAAATACTTTTTAATTTTATTTTCTTTTGGCTTTGTATGATAAACAGTTCTCCATCGTTCAGCATTGTCGTCGTTTGAACTTGTTCAGAAGTTCTCATTCGAGTGGAAAATTAGAGAAATCAGTTTTATCAAGATATATGTTATATATTTTTCGTATTATTTTTGGATCTGAGAGAACGGATTATATTTTTCGTTCGTCCCGAAAATTGGTCCCACATTCCAAAAAATTCTTTGTTCGTCCCATATCATTATCGAAGTTGTGTTTCGTATCAAATTACAATTACCTTAAAAGTATAGTCAACAAAAAAAATTAAGTACTCATTTGAATTTTTAAAATATTTTTTCATAAATTTATAATACGTATTCAATAATAAAAAAACTCTAAGTAATTAAAAAAATATATATATTTTAGTTAATTTTTAGTAATTTTTAATTCCTTTAGAGTTTTCATTATTATTTGATGGTTTTCTGTGATACATGATAAATAGAGAACGCTTGCCTAAGAGTAAGAAACGATAACTGTTACTGAAAAATATCTGTGCCAAAAGCCGTCATAATGTCGCCACACTCAGTGCAGGACAAGTCGACATTAAAGTCTCTAGGAAATCTATCAAAACGAAGTGCACTTCTTCCTAAAAACATTTCACAGGTAATTAATCAATGCATAAGGTACACTTAAGAGGGTCCTTTTTCGTTCGCCTATCGTTAACATCGAGCATGGTTTAAAATCTTGTTACTTCATCTAACGTAATCTAAAGCGATGTTTGACGAAAAGGCAATGTGAAAATATAGAGATAGTGTTTGAAAACTCTGTTAGCATTCGGTAATTCCGTGATTTAGCCGAATATTTTTCAAAACTTGTTCCAAAAAAAATGATCGTCATTTAGAATCTTGATTAAATTTGAAAGGCTCCTATTGATAAACCTTTTTGCTTTTTTAATTTTTGAGTAAATTATGAAGTGTCAAATTCATGCAAAATAGCAGATTTTCAGAGGTTTTTACAAGATTAGTTTTACACAAAGTTATAAATTGATTTCAATAGAAGCCTAGATAATATCTAAACGACACTGTGTTTCCAAAATAATGAAATGAAAATATGTGTAATAACGTCATAATCGCGTAGAGTGGTTTTATAAAAAACAGTGAAAATATATGTCGAGTTGCATCCCTTTAATTTTTGTCGCTGACGTAATCTCATTAGACTCGTGCTTAATGACTAATTAGCAACGAGTTAAGAAAATCAGGAATAAGGATATCCGCAGGAAAACCAAGGTCACCGACAAAGCTCGAAGAAACTTAAGTGGCAATGGGCAGGGCTCATTGCTTGCAGAACAGATGGCCGTTGGAGTGGAAAGGTTTTGGAATGGCGACCACGTACCGGAAGACGTAGCGTTGGAAGGCCTTCTACAAGGTGGGCCGATGACCTGGTGACGGTTGCGGGAGTACGATGGATGCGAGACGCACAGAATCGTTCATTGTGGCGGCACTTGGGGGAGGCCTATGTCCAGCAGTGGACGTCTTTCGGCTAAAATGATGATGAGTTTAGGGACCCTACCACGATCTCTTATCGCGATCCATTTAACGACCTAAACTGAACTACTAAAGGGATGGAGCTATACAGAGTATCAAGCTCCATCCCTCTTTCTCGCTCAGACGACTGACAATTTAAAATGTCAAGGTAAGACCCCTGGACAGTAAATGTGCCCAATAGAAGATTTATCAGTAAAAGAATTACTCAAGTTAAATGGTGTCCGCTTGAGAAAGAGTGTCTGTCAAAAAATCGTCGCCGTCCCAAAGAGGAGTAGTCCCCTCTGGGCACAATTACTGTATATTAACGGCAGGTACGGACAAATGATTGCGTCCTTAAGAACGTTTAATGAGAAAGTCATTACGGTAGAGCGTGACCCGTTTCCTATTGCGACTGGGCACTAGTAAGTGGAGATGGCAAAAGTGCTACTTTGTTTTTTTTTATATATTTTTTTACATCTATTTTGTTCATTAATATGACGAATAATCAGAAATCAGAAACGTTTATTTCAAATAGACCAATTACAGGCACTTTTGAATTGTCAAAATGTCGGTCAGCCAAAAAAATAAAAGTGAAGCTAAATTGCACGTTCCAAAGCGTAGATCTCTATGGAGAAAAACGTGCAAGAATCTCCATGGACACTCTTTTAAATCATATTATGAATTACATCAATCTTGGTTACATATTTCTTGTCGCTTCTAATATGTGAGCACAATGTGGATAAGTAATTATAATTTCAAAAAAAAACCAAAACTAATTAAAAAAAAATAAAAATGAATTAAGCCACTGGCAGCTAAGAGATGACCAGTCTCAACTGACGGCACCCGTTCACGAGCATGACGCGTGCATCAGCCCTACTCAGCTCAACCATTTTGAAGGGAGCCGAATGACCAAATAACACGTGCACCATCAGCGAGACATTTGAGTGAGCATGACAAACTCTCAACTGCCATGCTCGTAATATCAAGCAAGTTGTAACCTAATAAAAATGCTCCAAAGTACTTACTACACATTCACAAAACTTAAAAAAAAGTGCTTCTACATTATATAATGCTATTGTTTACAAATACAAAAGGTAACAAATTATCATAAGCTCTATTGAAAGATACAAATAAATTTAAAAAAAAAAAAAACATTTCGAAATAACAGTACAAAAATGGGGGAATAGTATCTCTTCAAATATTAATAAAAATATAGAAAAAAAAACTAATTTGAAGGAAAAAGTGGCTGTAGTTGTGGAGCAGGACCGTCATTTAGCCAAGCACTTTTATCAATTATATAATCATCCAGTTTATAATAATCTGGTCTACATAGCGTGCGTTGAATACATGTTTTAAATTTGGACTCATTTAGTTGTAGAATCTCAAGTGGTATTTTATTATAAAATTTTACACAGTACCTCATAAAAGAACTATGTACTTTAGCCAATCTGAATCGAGGTTGATCTAATTTGTTTCTATTCCTAGTATTAGAGCAGTGGTGGCTGAGTCGTAACGGACCCGACTTACTAGTTGTAGATTACGGGTTCAAACCCAGCCAGGCGTATTACTTTGTGTAATTTATTTCATCACCACTGCTCTCAAAACGGTGAAGGAAAACATCGTGAGGAAACCGGCATGTCCTAAAACCAAAAAATTCGAAGACATGTGACATCCACCAACCCGCACTGGGCCCGCGTAGTGGATTACGGCCCATACCCTCTCCTAGAGAGGAGGCCTGAGTCCCAACAGTGGGAACATTAAAAGGCCGACCATGCTAAGCTATGCCTAGTATTAAAATTGTGCCTGTCACTTATCGTAGTAAAAAAATGAATATGAGTATTTTTCCGAACATACGTAATGTTTTCATAAATGTAAATGTATTGTGACTAACATTGAGTTACGCCCACTATATTATTTACTTGTGTTCGCAACTGGTAATGGATGTTATTCACCTTTTGTCAGTAATCTGACATGATCTGATCAATTTAGCATAGACCCACGCATTATTTCCGAAATAGCTAAGCTAACGTGGGTTGCAAGACTTTTATGGATGTGGGTATCAACGTAAAAGTATATAATTTGACATTCCGACTTCTGTGCTTTAAATTTTTATATTTCAACGAAAGTAATCATGAAATAGGATTACAAAATACAAATCTTTCTTTAATTTATCTATACTTCTAGTCGTAGAGGTAAAGAATTACCTCCACTCCTGTTCCTTCGTTGCCTTTCGTACTAGGGCCGAGTCTTCCTTTCAGAATCAAACCCTTGGCCCCAGTAGGCTTCAACCCTGCTGGGCCCCCTACAGCTGCTGACATCTCCTTGAGGCGCGCGTGGAACAGTACGCGCCGTCGACAACTTGGGCTCGGTCCGGACGGTTACCGGACGGTCGGACGGCGAGCCCTCCATTATTCGCCGTCCGCAAGGCCCGCGCCTACTGTGGCCGGAAATCAGGATCGGAGTCCCGGCAGCGGTTGGGGTGTGAGAACCGTTGCCTCACGCGATCGGCTGCCTTGTTCTGCCCAAGCGGGGCAAACTATGCTATACCATGCTTCAATTGTTGACCTGTTTACACAACTAGGGATTAATAAAGTACAATTGTGGTGTTACACGTTTCCATGTACCCGAGCCAAACGATACTTAAAGCTCAATATCTGGCAGCATTGCCTCGATTTCGACTTAACACTTGAGCTTGGTGCACACGAAGAATTCCAACCACAAACCGCAGCGTTATCGGGATTCCGAATTGCGGTTACCAGACCTAGTGAAAAGCGGTAGCCTTGTATAGATCGATGTTTTGTTGCAGAATTTTTAAAAGGGAATGTACATAAAAATAGTACAATATGATTAAGTGCATTCATTTGTTAAAACCATGCAGAAGCCAAAATCAATTATTTCCGACGGACAATATAACAATAATGTGCTCTACAATACAATTAATTATTTAGTGTCACTATATAAGGTGTTAAAAAACTAAATTTAAGAATTTCGAGGGGACATTGTACTCCTCATTATGAACAACTTTTACTATGGGACCAAACTAAACGCGAAAAATAAATCAGCTGTTCCCTACATTTATGTTCGCATAACTCGTCAAAATGTATGGAGCAGCTGATTTTGTTTTCGCGTTTGGTTTGGTCCCATAGTAAAAGTTGTTCATAATGAGGAGTACAATGTCCCCTCGAAATTCTTAAAGTTAATTTTTTAACACCTTATATAATAGAAAGACTAAATATGTGAAAGACCTCGGCCGGCACAAAGCGCTGACGCGATTCCGCGTCTATTATATATAGTAATACTAAATAATTAATTGTAGTAAACAAATAAGTTATTAAAAAAAATATTGTACCATGTCTTATATCGTAATCGACTTACAGTAATCGTGTCTTTTTTTAAGCCATGCACTAGTCAATGTTATCTTTTTTTTTAAGTAAAATTGTTGTAATTTTATTATACACGATTCAACTACTATCTCGCATCTGCGTAGACCGTCGACCGCTAGTTTTAAAAACGGCTTGGATAAGAACTGTTCTAATGGGAAACTATACGACCATTTGAAAATGTTTTTAAACCATACACAAGATTATGAAATTCCCAATAATATGACGTCAATATCTTATCTAGAAATTAAACACATTATTGTTATATTGTCCGTCGGAAATCAATGATTTTGGCTTCAGTAGTAGTGTGACGGGTGACAGGACAGAATGGAAGAAAAAAACGTGTTGCGCTGACCCCAAGTAATATGCAATAAGGGCAGGAAGAAGAAGTCCATTATGATTAAGGGTGTAATAAAAGTAACCACAAGACTCCAAGTATTGACAACTCGTCTTAATCAGAAATAATACATTACCATAATACTATTATAATTTTGTGGCCACCGTCAAGATCTATGTACATTTTTCAAAAATAATAAGGATGGTTTTTTTGTTCTGTTTAAGGTTCCATACCTCAAAAGAAGAACGGAACCCTTATATGATTATTTTGTTGTCCGATTATCTATTTGTTTGTCAAGACACTTTATCTCGAGAATGCGCGGAGGTATCTGTTGAATTTGAAACCTACTTCTATCTGCGGTCCCTTTAAGCTGTGAAAAAATCAAACTTCTAAGTAAAAGAAAAAAAAAGATACAGCCTATTAAGTCACTCTCGTCAAAATTCATGGAAATTTGACATAAAGCAAGGTCTTATAACATATGTATAGGAATAAATCTGAAAACAGTAAATTTGTTATTACGTGTTTGCCCCACACTTAGAATAATTCCTGTATCGTGGCTGTATTCACAAACATGTAAACTCACATACAAAAGATACCCCCAGAACTGGAATACTTATATGTAGGCCTTGTAGGCCATACAAATATTTGTCCCGCGTGGAAATTAAACTCGCGATACACATCGCAGAAGCTGATTGCTCAAACACTGCGCTAACTGTACCATCACGTCGTGTTCTCATATGATATATTTATTCATTAATTTCATCAAAACTTTTACATTTGTGTCGAATGATTGAAAATTTAACAATATAATAAGTAACACAACATTCAAAAACCACATTGCTAAGAATTAAAAAACAAAAATCAATTTATATAGAGATACAATAAACTTGCCAGGTAAATAAACAAAATTATATTCTACCTTAGTTGTCATCACATGAATGTCTTGGTTTAGACACAATAATAACAAGATACGCGCGAAAAAACATAACCCTTCTTGCAGTCGGGTAAAAAGCTAAATGTCAATGAAATGTGAATAATGTCAACAAAATGTAAATAATGTCAATAATATATGAATAATGTCAATAAAATGTAAATAATGTCAATAAAATATAAATAATGTCAATAAAATATAAAAAAATGTAAAAAAAAAGGATTTATAATATCACCCACATTAGCACTCAGACATCCGAGCGTGAAGAAGTAACAGACATACACACACAAACTTCCCCTTAATGTAATGTCAACCAATGATTTTTCTGCTATCATTCTGTCTCGTGACATTCAGTTAGAGATACAAGGGACGACCTTTATAGTCATTTCATGGCTATTTTATTTATGTTATTGGAATGCCTAACTTTTTAAAACCTAACTTGTGGTACTACAGCCGTCTCAATGAGAATACTTAAACGTCTTTTTCGTCCGATTCTAATTGACTTCTCCTGTTAGGGCAAGGTTGATGGATCTATTAGTAAATGTGAAAGTACTTGGAAAAGTAATTAGGTCAGGAATTTAGTGCCTGCTTCAGACGGAGCTGAGTTGCCTACTTTTCGTCTTAATCTTGTTTCATTTGATGTCTTAATAGCGACACCGGGAGGAGATTTTTTTTAAAGTTTTTATTATTTAATGCTTCATGCATACAAAAGTACAAAGGTGGACTTTATAGCTTACGCATTTCCCACCAGTCAACTTTGAATGGTAATCTCGTACATAATGACAAATGAATATCTGACGTATTTGGTAATCTGCTAAAATTTTGACAGTTCCTTTGTTCAGTGAACTACCATTAGAACGTCATTGTGCAATCATTGCTTTTAATAAGCTCTATATTGTCATTCTACATCTTCTACCATTGGCCGATCAATGATCGATCATTATAAATTAGCAAATTACGAACTTTTAGCAAAATGACAATGGGATTGTGTTGGAATGATGAATTTATAAAAATAGCAGACTTGGGCCCTAGTTGCATTTTACCAATGCTAAAATATCTAAAATTTATGTATGGTAGACGTTCAATGATCCATAAGTCGTTTATTCAATACTTCAGATGCTACGCTACAAATTCAATAATTTATAAACCATTGACCATTGTGAGGAGTGGAGTTCCTTGCCGGAATTTGCGTTTCGATAAGACAAATAAATTTGTTTTATTTGTCTTATCGAAACGCAAATAATATACAATTTAATTTAATAGATAATTAACATACAATTTTTATTAGTATTTTTCATGAAAAAGATCTCTCTACGTCAACTGAAGTGAGGTTCACAAACTTATATATACACTTTCTCCTTCTCTCTTCTATTTCTGATAGTGTGATAAAATAAAATCTGCTCCTTAAAATTAATCCCGGGATTTGAGGCATATCTACTTTATTCTTTTATTGTATGAAATCAGTATAAGTACTTAAATAACTCTATCTAATTCCGACCTCTTTTCATAACAACCAAAAACAGAAAAATACAAATGTTTTTCTCTTTATGAAATTAATATAGACAGTATAAATACTACACAAAGAAATTTATTTCATCTTTTAAAACGACGATGTTCTGAGGTAACAAACATAAAAAAATACAACCAAATTGAACCTCTTCCTTTTTTTATAGTCGGTTAAAAAGTAATTTATTTCTTTGTATAATTTATTTTATCACCACTACTTTCAAAACGGTGAAGGAAGACATCACGAGGAAACCGGCATTCCCAAAAACTAAAAATCTCGGCCCGTTCCCTCTCTTAAAGAGGATACCTGAGTCCCAGCAGTGGGAACATTAAAAAGGCTGATTATGCTATGTTTGTGCTAGTAAAGATATTAATGTTGCTAACAGTGTGGCAATTATTTATTTTTAAACATAGTACCACACCAGCACTTCCTTTTGACAAGAGAAGGAAGGACTTGGTTTGCATAAAGCCTCAAACTAGACATGCCCTTATTAAGCGTTTTTACATGTTATTATTATATAATAGGCTTAACAAAGTACTAAGTTTCTATAGTGTAAGGTATAAAAATTTAGTAACATTTTGTCAGAATATTTAGTAAAACTCAATTACACAGACACAGAACAAGTACTTTTATTTTTATTTTTTAGGTGGTTTTATTGGGCGGAGCTCCAGATAGTGTCAGTTTACTGAATAAAAACCCACTCCTGTTCCTTCGTTGCCTTCGTTCCAGGGCCCCGGGTTTCGTTTTCACGCTACTCATGGCCCCAGTAGGCTTCGACCCTGCTGGGCCCCTACGATTAGCTGACATCTCCCTGAGGCGCGCGTAGAACAATACCACAGTATAAATATGGAAATACGCGCCGTCCACGACTTGGGCTCGGTCCGGACGGTTACCGGACGGTCGGAACAAGTACTAGAAATTTTGGCATAATGTTATCTGATCCCCTCGTTTGTGTTTATTTTTGTATAATTTCATAGACATAGTTTTAGGCATTAATGTAAGTTTTTTTTCGTAATTATTTATTATAATAGAATATAATTTTTTATAATAGTTTTACTGTAACTTTAAATGTTACTGTCGCAATGAAATTGGATTGTAAAGTGATGGCCTGAAACACAGGTTTAAATGAACCTAGATTGGGCAGTCCACTATCAAACATAGCAATTCCGAACCACAATTATTTTTTGTACCTTTAATAATATTTTAGTTTTAGTATATTTTTAGGCACTGTAATTGACTTAATGTTCATTTTTTTTTAAACTTTATTTGAATAAAAATGTATTATTATTTTTTATTATATTAATGTGATAATCTCTTATAATTTTTTATCTACTTAAACTGAAGACACTGAATAACAGACTTGGGTATTCAGAAGATCACTCGCCAGATGAGAGCTGTAATCAAGTCATTTATGTAATGGAGAGCAATCCTCTAGTAAAATGGATGCTGTTACACCCTATGAGACTATTATTGTGGTAGAGGTGAGGGGAGGGGTGGGTTGCGGTAACGTCTTTATTTTTGAATGCATGAATTAGGTGTTAAGTATAGCATAGTCGGCCTTACAATGTTCCCACTATTGGGACTCAGGTCTCCTCTCTAGGAGGTGGAATGGGCCGTAATCCACCACGCGGGCCCAGTGCGGGTTGTCGAATGTCACATGTCTTCGGAGGATTTTTGGTTCTAGGACATACCGGATTCCTCACGATTTTTTCCTTCACCGTTTTGAGAGCAGTAGTGATGAAATAAATTACACAAAGTAATGCACCTGGCTAGGTTTGAACCCGCGACCTACAACTCGTAAGTCGGGGCCGTTACCACTCGGCCACTACTGCTCAGTAATACTTGTTGAAAAATGCCATTAAATACATAATTATCGAACTGGATTTACTAATAAAGTATGTGGAGAGAGATGGTGGTACCAGACTCGACCGATAAATGACCATGACCATTCTGTCAAGAGTGCATGACTTAGGAGAATTTGGTGAATCTCTGTTGAAATTGGCCACCGTGATTGAAATTCTGCCAGAAACTTTATTTTGGAGGCAAGACAATATGTTATTTTGCAATGGCTTAACATAAACAAATACCCAACTCAGGTATTGTATTGTTATTTATCGTGGATGGTATCTTAATATTACAATGGAAACAAATATTTCAAAATTGGAAACAGGCATAGCTAAACTCAATCCCACTTACCCAAACCTAATGCAAGATGACCTTACAGAACCCATCCGTAACTCATGGAGGATAACATATTTGGGTAGGACCATAGATTAGAAATTTATAGATGCGAAACTTTGGATACTAAATAATTCAATCTAACTATACAGTTTGCGGGATAAGGCAAGATTGAAGCAACTAGATAAAGACGCCGATCGTACATACTTCTGTAGAATTTGAGTGACCTTGAAACATGCTTAATTGTCCTATTCGGCCAAAAATTTTGGTCTCAATATCTTCGTTTTTTTCCTAGAAAAATCCAAAAAAGTTTTTTTATATATATATTTTTTTTTTGGTGTTTTTAAGTAATAGCTAATAGCATTTTCTTAATAATACCTATACGCGCGAGGGGTTAATTATAATTTTTATTTTTCCAAAAAGTAAAAAAAAAACACAATGTCAAGAGAAAATCACATCAATTGTTTGGTTAATTCAAAAAATGAGTCAACGATTCTCAAACTGAACACTTTTCCTTCACTGTATCACTGTACTATTTTGTAATATAATAATTATGTTTTATACTTATCAATGTTAGCTATGCATTATTAAAGTGACACTATAATTTGGTAGGTACCTATATATAGGTTAGTAATACGTATTACCTACTCCTCATTGATAACAAAAAAAAATACAGTTAAAGCTTAAAATTACTGAGGTGTAACAATGGGTAGTATCATGAACATTGACATGTATTTGAAATTGATTATAATTTGCTAATTTGTTTGTTTTTAATATTACATTTATTTGACATTATTTACTATAATTTGACATTGCATTGTATGGATTCAGACTTATTACTCACTAAAAGACTAATATATTTGTACACCAATTTCATTGGTAGGACATAGAGCACGACTCAAATATTTATTAAAGACCTTTATTGTAATACCTATGTTCACAAATAAAGATTGATTGATTGATTGATTGAACAACATATGTATAGGATAAATAATATTATATTATTCTTACATATGAAAGCAGAGGCAAGTGTTATCCTCAAACCATCCCCAGAAGTAGTGTTATGTGTGTTTGTTAATTGTTATTTGATTGGGTGATTTAATTATTACTAATGACATGCTTATTGCATTTATTTATTTAATTGACAGAGATATATATTGATTTTTATTTATTTAAGCTTCATGTACAGTAGTGGTACATAGGTGGACTTAATGCAACAAGGCATTCTCTACCTGATAACCTTTGGGTTAAAAGAGACAACACTATGGTAGGTGTGTACAATAAATAAATAACAGATAAATATTAAGTGGAATCATCATCTTCCTGCCCTTGTCCCGTATTATTTGGGGTCGGCGCAACACGTTTTTTTCTTCCACTCTGCCCTGTCACTAGTCATGCTATCACTAACTTCCTTTTCTTTCATATCACTTTTCACACAATCCATCCATCTTTTCTTTGGTCTCCCTCTCCCTCTCCATCCATCCACATGTAAACTCATTACTCTTTTAGTAACATGCGTCTCATCCCTCCTCTTCACATGGCCATACCAAGACAAACGATTCCTTTTCAACTTTTCAGTCACTGGCGCCACTTTCAAACTTTCCCTAATATAATCATTTCTCACTTTATCCATTCTCGTCACACCACACATCCATCTTAACATTCTTATCTCCGCTACATGCAATCTTTTTTTTTCCATCTTTTTCACAGCCCAACATTCAACATAAATATTAAGTGGAATGTAGTACCATTAAATTAAGTTACAATAATAAAATACTCATATATGCTAATATTACAAACTAATAAATATATGTACTAACACTAGTTTATAAGTTGTGTATGTCTTTACTAACAATAATGGATTGTATTATCTTAAAAATAAATTATTATTATTAGGTACAGGGAAGGTTCGTGTGTCGCTTCTATATTTCCCTGTTCTTTGACAAGATCCGCTATCCGTTCTGTAACTTGTATGGGACGATGATACAGCAGAAATGTGATGGGCGACTAGTAAATGGGGTCTCAGCTGCCGTTTATGTTACACTAGGTTGGAAAGGCGGGTTCACTTGCTTATATATTGAGATTCATTGTATATTGTTTGCTCTAAACTTTGATGAGCGTAGGCTTTAAGGCTGATAGGAAATCAACTTAGCATTCCTCTGATTAATAATAATAATTAACCGCAGCAGGTCTATATATTTACATACTGGAAGACGCAGCTTTGGTTAGCCTCCCATAAGATATATATTAGACTTGATGAGGAACGCGGAAAACCGATGGATGCGAGACGCATAGGACCCATCATTACGGTGACTTATATCCAAAAGTGAAAAGTGAGAATCTTTGATGAGTATAATTCGCTTACTACGATAATGCCCGATCTTGACATGTTTCACGATAACCTGCGTGTGTTTAGGTACAAAATCAAAAGGATACACTCTTGATTTTTTATTTAAACATTATTATTATTATTTTATTTGCCTTAATTAGTAACAAAATTATGTAAATTAAATTCTCATTTCTCAATAATAATTTTCATATAATATTTGTGTAAAGTTTTAATTGTTTTCTGTATTTTTTGTTGTCTATTTTATATTGTATTGACTGATAAATTGCAATTTTAAATTTAAGTATATATTTTGTGAATTTTTATCATAAAGCAAATGTATTGCAAATTTTATGTACGCCGTTATTGTTACATACGTCAGATCACCATGATGAAATGGATTCATTTTTTAAATGTTAAATGTATTGCAATGTGGCAGTACTCAATAAATTTATTTATTTATTTAAACTTCATGTACAGTGGTTGTACATAGGCGGACTTAATGCCACAAGGCGTTCTCTGCCAGTCAACCTTTGGGTTTAAAAAGATAACACTGTGGTAGGTGTGTACAATAAATAAATAACAGATATTTGAAATAGAATGTAGTATCGTTAAATTAAGTGGCTTATAATAATAAAATACGTATATATGCTAATATATTAACTAATAAATACTATGATAATTAAGAAATCATTGTTTGACCTATGCCGTATAATGAGCCAGTAGTATAAATACAAAATAGCATCTCATGAATGTACTTACCTAAATGCAAATAGAAACATTCACTAAAGGGTTGGGCCCAGCATCTTTAACACAAGTTGTCTTGGCAACTTAGTAAGGGTGCTGATGTCACCACATCATTGTATATTTACTTTAAGCTGAATGTAAATTTTAAAACTTGATGCAAATCATCATCATCATCTTCCTGCCCTTATTTGGGGTCGGCGCAACACGTTTTTTTCTTCCATTCTATCCTGTCAACCGTCATACTATCACTAACTTCCTTTTCTTTCATATCACTGTTCACACAATCCATGCATCTTTTCTTTGGCCTCCCTCTCCCTCTCCACCCATCCACATATAAACTCAACTCCTCTTTACATGACCATACCAAGACAAACGATTTCCCTTCAACTTTTCAGTCATGCAAATAAACTATTATTATTATTATTGTAAGAGAACTTAAAATATAACAATTATGATGGAGACCGAGCTAAGGTTAAATAAATTAATAAACAGTGGACGTCTTCCAGCTGAAAAACAAAACACACTACACTGAGGAATGATATTCTGAAGCTGTAAGTTGACTATATTCACACAAACATATACTCCCATTTTCAACACATATATACCTTCGCGAAGATGTCAACTTATGCGACAGACTCTCCCCCTAATTCCTCCAACTAACTTGATAAGATTAGAGACAACAATTACCATTATTTTCCTTTTCCTAGTTACTCTGGAGTTCTGCCAGAGTTTTAGGGTCAAGGGCGGGATGTTCCATGTGTCGGGCCATTGATTTTCC
The DNA here is from genome assembly GCA_949316375.1 of Mythimna vitellina. NCBI lineage: Eukaryota > Metazoa > Arthropoda > Insecta > Lepidoptera > Noctuidae > Mythimna > Mythimna vitellina. The sequence continues at coordinate 2,898,704 of OX438708.1, forward strand.
GTTCCGTATGCTATAATTGGCAGATAGGAAGGTCCTTGGCCAGCAGTAGGCGGGAACCGATAGTGTGCCAAAAAGATTTTTATGGCAAGTATGTTTACAAATGCAAATGCCACATAAATATAATAACAAAACATAGACCGGGTCTTTAACAGACTTATAGAATTCGTTGACTAAATATCATTTATATCAAGGATTTGATTACTTAGACCAATCATAATCATCATCATTATTTTCAACTGTAAGACGTCCACTTTTTGACATATGTCTTCCTAATGGTGGGTCCACATTAGTGCCGTAAAGCTCCGTAAACAGGCGTGAACGTGAAAGTGGACGGCTTTTGCGGGGTTCACGCGCGTTTACGCCTGTTATCCGATCAGAGTCGGTATTTTGTCTCGCGACAAAGTGTTCGCGCCCCCTTCGCGTGGCGTTTACGCATACACATCCACATTCACGGCCCCGTGCCAGTTTACTCCACACTACAAAGGCGTACGAACGTTCAAAGGAAATTGGAGAAACTTTCTGAAGAAAATATTCAAAGTCCACGGTTGACATAAGAATTTTTTAAATTTGCCACTGGGTTCAGAATGTAATTTTGATAACAGGTTCTCCATAGAAAGTCTGAAATGAATTTTATATGACTAATAAAGAAAGATCTAATCATATACTAAATCAATTCCAAAACGCACTACACCAGCAAACATATTTTGATCGGTTACGATGAATTTCAGTCATCCACTATCTTTTTTCCAACACTTTCTAATAACTTTCGTTTCGGACGTCTAAATTGTCATAATATGTTGCCACAGCAAACACAATTATTGCAGTAGCAGCTTTTACGTCCATTTGACGGCGGATTTCACGAACGATTGTGAGCATCCCGTGAACTTGGAGGGCACAACTTGTGCCGTGAATTCATGGCGTGAAATCAAAGCACGAATGTGGAGCCGCCATTAGTGTCTTCACAGCGACCGGTCCTGTGCGTCTCGCATGCATTGGGTCCCCGCGACTCTTCGACGCGGTCATCATTTCATCTTGTAGGAAGAATTATACAGAGAGCAATTCTCTATCTAACCTCTACCCTCCAGTTTCCGGGAACCATGAAAGTCTTTCAGCTGAAATAAAAAACAAAACTTATATTAAAATCAGTAACAATTTGCCAATGTTTTTATATCAATCCATTAAAATGAACATCATAAAAAAAAATTTGATTTCACTAATGAAAAACGAATGAATGATTGTAACGTTTCAGCAAAAACTGAAACATCACAATTTTAATTGGAGTTATTTTATAAGCTTCGTCAGTTTTCATATTTAATTTCGAGGAAATTAAACAAAAAAAAAAATCACCAATCACTTTGATGAATTGGGTCGATTGAAGTTAAAGGGGTCTTAGAGAAACTTGAACAAATCACTAACAACCAATCAAACGCATTCTTAGAATGAGAAAGGTGCCAGCCAGGGAGCCAATCAGGTTAGGGATTAGAGAAAACTGAATTATCGAAATTCAAAATAAGTCAAAGCTGCGGTTGATCGCGCGGCGTCGAATCGACCGCACTCGATATATTTACAATCTTGATTTTAATATTTCTTGTCAACAGTAGTTACTCATGTCTCACTTCAGGCAGTGTCCAAGTGGGGTCTGTTGGGATTCAACGCCACCAAAACACAAGCGTTTCTGTTCACCGCTAAAAGAAGCCCGTTCACCTTGACTCCTCCTTTTCAGAATGTGCCCCTAGAGTACACCGACCGCCTTCAGCTCTTGGGAGTTGAAATTTCTTCAGACCTTAACTTTGGGCGGTTCATTGAGTCCAAAGCCAAGGTAGCTGCTACGAAACTCGGTGTTCTTTCAAATGTCCGGCGGTACTTTACACCGGAACAGCTTCTAATGTTATACAAAGCACAGGTCCGTTCGTGTGTGGAGTAATGCAGCCACATATGCATATAACTTTGGACTCAGAGGAAAGGCGTGCGAAGAAGCTAATTGGTGATCCAGATCTGGTTAAGTCCAATCTACAAAGCCTTGAGCAGGCGTAGGGTAGCCAGCCTTTCAGTGTTTTACAGAATGCATTTTGGAGAGTGTGCGCGGAAATTGCATGACTTGATTCCACCATCTCATTTCTACCATCGGACAACCCAACGAATGGCGAGTATCCACCCTTACGTTGTTGAAACTTCTACGGTCCAAACCAAGCATTTCGTCGTTTATACCGCGAACATCGAGGGACTGGAACAACTTGCCTGCTGCGGTTTTCCCGTCCGATTATAATTTAGGTGTCTTCAAGCCTAGAGTGAATAGGCTCTTAATAAACTAGTGCGCCTCACCATCAACGATTGCATTACTACTTACCATCAGGTGTGATTGCATTCAAGCACTAGTTTATAACAATTAAAAAGAAAGAAAAGATAGATAGATAGATAGATAGATAGATATACTTTATTGTACACCAAAAATACAATTTACATTAGGAAATTAAGATTAATAGGGTGTCACAATGGGCGGTCTTATCGCTAAAAGCGATTTTTTAAAGACAACCTACCAAGATCTACCTACGTATCATCTCTAGTGCCGGTGGAATTTTGAGGAGCACTTCCGACGTCTGGCCCCCAAACTGAATCGGACTGGGGCTGCCCTCAAGCGGCTCTTGCCCAACCTCGGAGGTCCAGACGCCTCCTGCCGGAGGCTCTACGCAGGCATCGTCCGGTCCATGGCCCTTTATGGGGCGCCGGTTTGGGCGCCGTCACTGCGAAAGCGACCGGCGGCCCAGCTGAACGCGTGCCAGAGGGTCATGGCCATACGGATGGTGCGGGGATACCGGACGATTTCCCGCGAAGCGGCGAGCCTCCTTGCTGGCCAGTCACCATGGGATCTGGAAGCATCAGGCCTTGCACACATGCACGATCTGCGCGTGGAGATGCAACGTCGGGGCGAAACTCCACTGCCACGACAAGTCGCGGCATGGCGGGCAGAGTTCCGGCGGGGTCTCATGGTGGAATGGCGACAGCGACTGTCGCAACCCAGTGCTGGGCACGCCATAATCATGGCAGTAATTCCCCTCTTTGAGGAGTGGCTGGAAAGGCAACACGGCGTCCTTACCTTCCGCATGACGCAGGTCCTTACCGGACATGGTAAGTTCGGGAGGTTCTGCACCGGATTCGTGCGGAAACGACGCCCGGGTGTCGCCACTGTGTGGACCGCCCGGAGGACACGGTAGAGCACACGGTGGAGGTGTGCCCCGCTTGGGCAGAGCAACGCCGTGTCCTCGTGGGGGCGATTGGCGGCGGCGATCTCTCGCGCCGGGCCTTGGTTCAGGCCATGCTCCGGAGCGAGGAGGAGTGGCAGGCGGTCGCCTCCTTCTGCGAAGCAGTAATGCTAGCAAAGGAGGCGGCCGATCGCGTGAGGCAGCGGTCTTCACGCCCCAACCGCCACCGGGACTCCGATCCCGATTACCGGCCACCGTAGGCGCGGGCTCGTGGACGGCGAGCAATGGGTGGCTCGCCGTCCGACCGTCCGGTAACCGTCCGGACCGAGCCCAAGTTACCAACGGCGCGTATTGTTCCACGCGCGCCTCAAGGAGATGTCAGCAACTGTAGGGGCCCAGCAGGGTCGAAGCCTACTGGGGCCAAGGGTCTGATTCTGAAAGGAAGACTCGGCCCTGGTACGAAAGGCAACGAAGGAACAGGAGTGGGTTTTTAGTCAGTAAAAGTCTGACACTATCTCCCGCCCCGCCCAAGAGCGGGGGATGTCATAAGATGATTTTCCCACCGGAAAAAAAAAAAAAAAAAAAAAAAAAAAAAACGTATCATCTCTAGTAGGTTATCATTAGTTTACTACGGACAAAAATAACTCCATTTTCTCTTTCTGAGAAACACAGAATTTGTATTTAGGTCGCGGCGCTGGCACCAAAAATACTTACACGCGCCTATTTTTACCTTGACGAGAAGACTGATTCTAAAGAAAAATATACCTAAGTAGTAGAAAAATTCTTTGATGCCAATTATTCGATCTCTTGAAGAATAAAAAAAAAACGGCCAAGTGCGAGTCGGACTCGCGCACAAAAACATATTCTATAAAAAACGGTAAAAAAATCATTTCTGTGGTATGTGAGCTCCCTTAAATATTTAGTTTATTATGTTTTTTTAGTATTTTTATCATAGCGGCAACAGAAATACATAATCTGTGAAAATTTCAGCTATCTAACTATCATGATTCATGAGATACAGCCTGGTAACAGACGGACGAACAGTGGAGTCTTTATAAATGGAACCCCCTTTTAACCCTTTGGGCACGGAACCCTAAAAACAGAAACTAATTGGAGATATACACATAAGCAAGACTCGCAACAAAACTCTTGTTATGCCGAGCAGAATTTGATTCCTAATCTGCGCTAATACAGTTCTGGCGATGATTGCTGGCAGACTCGATTGCCCTTATATCGGACATTGCTGTAGCAGACATGTTGCTGGCTATGTCCGATAGTGTAATATGTATTACCTTATGTAGTCGTCGGCCCGCCATTACGACGCAGCCAAAGACACGTTCGTCGTATTTAGTTAAATATTTTCGTTTATAAATTAGTAATAACGCTCATGAACTGAAAAGAGAAGATGGATGGATTGTGTGAAGGGTGATATGAAAGAAAAGGAAGTTAGTGATAGCATGACGAGTGACAGGGCAGAGTGGAAGAAAAAAACGTGTTGCGCCGACCCCAAATAACACGGACAAGGACAGGATGATGAATAACGCTCATGAACTATGTAATCGACTTCTGAATGCGTTGGATAACAATTACAATGTAAGTTTCAGAGTTTTCATGATCATAAGTCCGATAAACTAGACGAGATAAAAAAACGGTCCACGAGCCCATGACACCCGATTCGATGTGTGTGTTTGTTCTGTTTTGTGATTGTTGTATGGGTACTATTAGTTGCCTGAAATAAATGCTTTTTTATTTTATTAATCCGAAGAAATCGGTTTTACTTCAAAATTTTGTTTTGTATTTAAAAAAAATATTTTTAGTTGCTACTTTAGTTTGGTGATTCTTTGAGCTATGTTGGTAACCTTGGTCCTCCTGCGGATACCTTCATTTCTGATGTGATCTCCCTTTCCATTGCAGGACACATTGCTCACAGAACAGATGGTCGATGTGGATGAAAGATTCTGGAGTGGCCACCACGTACCGGAAGACGCAGCGTTGGAAGGCCTCCTGACAGACAGACAAAGTGGACCGATGACTTGCTGATGGTCGCGGGAATCCGATGGATGCAAGATGCACAGGACCGGTCGTTGTGGCGACACTTGGGGAAGGCCTATGTCCAAAAGTGGACATCTTTCAGCTGAAATCGTGATGACTTTTAGTTGAAAAAAACTTTTTACAAAAATAAATACAAACTAAACCAAACAAAATAATTTAATGTGAAAAACCACAAAAAATTACTTAAGTCGGTGTTAAACAACGAAGAGATAAAACTATTATAGAAACACCGAATTCCGAAATTAAAGTTATTTTACACTTTTTAGTGTTTTTTTTACATTGAAAGAAAGAAAACACGTTTATTTGGCACACCATGATTCATAAACCAGCAAGTATTTGATTTGCAAACAATTGATTGATAGGTTTGATTGAAGTCGGTTGTATTTTTTTTTTATTTGTGAAGTTTTTCATTTTACACTTTTTAGTTATGTTCAGGATTTCAGGGAAATGAATAAAATAAGTGGACTGTATTTGAGATTTTGAAGGTATATTCAAGTAATGACAAAATTAAAAAGTAGCTTTATCTGCCCGATAGGGGGACGTGTGTGCCTCAGAAGCTGTCAGATCTAGAAGTGTCGCGCCGCTCGCCGTCCACTGCGCGCCGGTGCTCGGCCCCGCGCCCGCCGCCTCAGCTGTCCGTGTAGTCAGTCCGTATGCTCACGTGTTTGATGCGTGAACGGTTGTGGTACCACCACTAAAAACCTCTCAGCCAAACTTAAATTCCTTATAGCCAAAGTGCATCTCATGACAATTCTAATAATCCCAAATACGATCAGATTACATTAATTTATTACAGAGTTCCGTTGCCTTACTCCAGGCTTCATCATCAGATCAGTTCGATATATTCCCCATCTTCTTTCAGTCAGTCATCGACTATACGTATAATCAAAGCAATTTTACTTCTTACAACAGTTCTGCTGTGAACCTATAAGGAGTTCTGTTCGTTATCTTCGAAGTTCATGATCAGATCATAACAATGTTTGTGTGGGACCAACTTGGAAGCATCATCATCTTCTTGCCCTTGTCCCATCTTATTTGGGGTCGGCGCAACACGTTTTTTTCTTCCATTTTATCCTGTCAACCGTCATGCTATCACTAACTTCCTTTTCTTTCATATCACTGTTCACACAATCCATCCATCTTTTCTTTGGCCTCCCTCTCCCTCTCCCTCTCCTCCCATCCACATGTACACTCATAACTCTTTTAGTAACATGCGTTTCATCTCTCCTATTTACATGACCGTACCAAGACAAGCGATTCTAATTGAACTTTTCAGTCACTGGCGACACTTTCAAACTTCCTCTAATGTACTCATTTCTCAATTTATCCATTCTCGTCACACCACACATCCATCTCAACATTCTCATCTCCGCTACATGCAATCTTTTTCATAGCCCAGCATTCTGATCCATACAGTATGACAGGTCTTATCACGGACTTATATATTTTACCCTTCAACTTGGGGGGCATCCGTGGGTCACAAATTGTTTCAGTGACCTGTGGCCATTTCATCCATCCTGAATTGGAACCAACTTGGAAGCATAAAATTTAAATAAAAAAAATAAAAATAATAATCGTTTCACAATCGGTGAAAATACATAAAAAAAACACATTCAGCCGAACTTAGAACCTTCTTTTTTTGAAGTTGGTTAAAAATAGATAATGTCTGAATATAAAAATAAATTATCATTAATTCTTACGTCGTTCTTATAAATTACGCACGACCACTGCTGTTTCGAATATTTGATATTTCACAAGAAAACAGTCAACCTTGAACTACACTTGTTCTATAATTATTTTCTATGAACTTAAACCCTTTCTCATTTTACTACCAGTTTAAAACATTTAATTTAAATTATTTTATTTGATCAAAGCTTATAACAACCGCAAATAGCACAACACGAGCAAAGGCTTGCCTAAATTAATATAATATAAATATTATTTAATTGCTTCATTGTATTTCTAAATGAAATACAGCTTCCAAAGTTTTGCGTTAATTGAATTATAAAGGCTGCTAAGAGGCTATTCAATGGAGCTGAAATACAGAGTACAGAGGTACAGAAGGTCAATTCCAAATAAGGGCCTATGCAGACCGAGACAGCAAGGCAATAGAACATTTTGATACAAGTGGAGAAAGGTTGTCATTGTAACCGCGGCGGAATTTACTCAAGCCGTAGGCGAGGATGTTACGGCGCTGAGTGCTACTGTGTGCAAATTTCCACGTATATCAAACGAAGTTTTTCAATACATAGAAAGTTGGTTTATGTGCGACTCGTGGGATTGCCCAGCACCCGGTGTGATACAATTAATATAATAAATTGTAGGGGGTGAGCACTAGCACTTTTCGCTACTAATGTGGAAAATAACGAATTGCGTGCCTAAAAGGGGTAGGGATAAGAACGAAATTGTGAGTAACTGCGTCATCTTAACGCTCAGTTACGTGGTCAGAACAATGGATTCGGAGGCGTGGCTTCCTCGAGGCGTTAGACGCAAGAAAATCGAAACGAAACAGTCGTAACTTGGCTAGGGGTGCAAGTTTTGTTTTGTATGGAGTCAACCTTCTGGACTCCCGAAGAATCGCCAAACTTAAGTGGCAGTGGGCAGGGCACATTGCTCGCAGAACAGATGGTCGATGGGGACGAAAGGTTCTGGAATGGCGACCACGTACCGGAAAACGCAGCGTTGGAAGGCCTCCCACAAGGTGGACCGATGACCTGGTGAGGGTCGCGGGAATTCGATGGATGCGACACGCACAGGACCGGTCATTGTGGCGGCTTTTGGGGGAGGCCTATGTCCAACAGTGGACGTCTTTCGGCTGAAATGATGATGATGATGAACCTTCTGAACATATTTTTTATTGCAGTTAAACTGATGTTGCGTTCACGATTTATGCTTGATTTAAATAAAGTTTGTTTGGTATTAAACTTTAGATAGTTACGTAAGGAATAACTGTAGGCAGTGAAATATCTATTATTGTGAGATAAGTTTATGAAATGAACTCTCTCTGTTCTAGGAAAATAATGGGGTTAATACTGAAAATAATTATAATATTAAGTTATATTGTTCATTTTTTATTTTATTATTATTGATAGGGTCACATTTGACCACTTTCTCACCTAATGGTGCAATTATGTAGACAAAGATGTTTTTTTTTCGGTGGGAGAATAATCCAATGACATCTCTCTTGGGCGGGGCGTGAGATAGTGTCAGACTTTTACTGACTAAAACACACTCCTGTTCCTTCTTTGCCTTCTTTCCAGGGTCCCGGGGTTCTCTTTCTCATCACCAATGGCCTCAGTAGGCTTCGACCCTGCTGGGTCCCTACGGTTTGGTTGACATCTCCTTGAGGCGCGCGTGGAACACTACGTGCCGTCGACGACTTGGACTCGGACCGAACGGTTGGATGGCGAGCTACCCATTGCTCGCCTTCCGTAAGCCAGCGCTTTCGGTGGCTGAAAATCGGGATCGGGATCCCGGCAGGTGGGGCGTGAAGGCCGTTCTCTCGCGCCTTCGGCCGCCTCCTTAGTTAGCATTACTGCTTCGCAGAAGGAGGCAAACGCCTGTCATTCCTCCCCGCTCGTATTCGTTTTTTCAACTGAGGTAAAGAACCCTGAAAAGATACCAGATAGTTACAATGAAACATGATAATCAAACTACATTTCTACCTCTGCAAAACCAATCCTAAAACAATATACAAACGGAACAATTTTCTATACAAAGCATGAAACAGCAAACTCCTAGCATTTTAAGTATCTCATTACTGTTATAAAGTATCTCTCCTCAACAAATACACTGACTTAAGACTTCGTAAGCCACGATACTGCATTCAAAACTTAGTTTATCAGAGATAATCCTACGGTATTGGAAAACTCAATGGTAGATATGTATATGAACGCTGAGTTGTAGAAGAATTTTATTACAAAAGGGTTTTTTTTTGCTTAAGTATCGGAAATGTGAAATGCGGTTTGAATGGGTTGACTTTTTTGGGTTCCGCACCTCGAAAGGAAAAACGGAACCCTTATTGGATCACTTTGTTGTCCGTCCGTCTGTCTATCTGTCAATTCCCCTTTATCTCGAGTACGTGGAGGTATCGAGTTGAAATTAAAACCACATATCTACTCATATGCGGTCCCTTGTAGCTATGAAAAAATCGAAAAAAAAGATACGGTCGTTTATGTCGCAAAAAACGTATATTTCGACACTCTCAAGGGAATCAAAATTCAAAGAGTACTTCCCGTTGACCTATAATCCAGAAATTTGGCATGAAGCGAGGTCTAGTTAATTTTTATTTTTTGGTTTTAGTGTTTACCAAAAACCAAAAAAAAAACAATTTATCTACCAATAGCTTTTGCCCGCAGCTTCGCTCGCATACATAAATAGCCTATTTAATTCAAAAATAAACCAGCTTTTTATCATTGAAAAAATTTGAGCAATCGGACCGGTACTTTCAGAGATTACCTCCTAATAAAAAACTTTTTACAAAAAAAGAATAACCGACTTCACTAAAAAAAAATACTATATGGATCAAAATAACTTTAATTTCGGAAGTTGTAAAATTTTTTTTATTTCACACTTTTTAGTTGCGATACACTTATAAACAGATGCCTATTTCTCATGATAATTCCAATTAACCCAAATAATGCTAGGTTACATTGTGTTATTATGAAGTTCCTGTGTCTACCTTCCACTTTCCGGCCCCATCATCAGATCAGTTTGATAGTACCTTATAGCGAAAGTGAATCTCATGACAATTCTAATAAGGACAAACACGGCTAGGTTACATTGATTAATTACGGAGTTCCAGTGCCTACCTTCCGGCTCCCTCATCATCATCATCAGATCACTTCGATAATACCATTTTCAACGTAACTATTCAGAACCATTCATTTATTTGTATTGTCATAGTTGCATAATAGTTGCATAACTATCTTCATTGTGATATCTATGCGAGTAAGAAGTTCCGTTGACTATTTCTGGTCTACTTCATCAGTTCCACTTCATCAAATTTTACTTTTTGACTGTAAATACTTAAGGTCTCAATGAAAATACCAAAATCACTATATGGTTGCCTATAATATTTGAGGAGTTCCCTCGATTTTGCCAAGATTCCATCATCAGATCCCAACTTGGTGACTATGGAACTATTTGGGAAGTATATCCTTTTCAACAAACAAAGAATTTTTCAAATCGGTTGGCAAGCAACGAAGTTATGCCCGAACAAACATAAAAAAAAAATACAAACATCCGAATTGAGAACCTCCTCCTTTTTTAGAAGTCGGTTAAAAACAAACTTTACCTCTTCATGACATTAGTGTAGATTTTAGAACAAAACACATTTCTTCTACTCTCTGCCTACCCCAACCAATTTATAAGCGTAAAGCATACACGGTCTTATCAGGCGACGCCGATCGTTACCCAAGACTGCTCCAAAGTTTAAATTGCTTTCCTGATAAGAAATGATTAAACTTAAAGTGGATTTAAATTTAAATATTTCAAGCCTAAAATTAATGTTTCAAATCGATTCGTCTGTTGCTACTTCAGTTCATGGTGGAGTGTTTTTAAGTTGTATTTGTGAGGGTTGGTTCTTAAGAAAAAAAAAACAGTTTAAAGTATTATTAAAGTTTACTAAGAGTCTTTCAGTCAAGAGTGAATAAGCTACACGTTCCATCGTTGACCATCTTCACCTCTTTTTCTGTCCGAATGTTGAGCCAAGGCCAATCCCAAGTTCTTCTCGCGCGCCGCCTCAAGCCAATCCTCGTGGTACGCATCTATATCATCTCGCCACCTCTGTCTAGGCTGGCCTCGACGGTTTATGCCCTCTGCATGAACCCGTTGCATGGCGACACTTGCTCAGAGGTTACTGTGCATGCGGCTGACGTGTACAAACCCCATTCGAACCTATCAGCCCTTTTGATTATGCAGCTTTTTTTTCGTTAGGAGAATCATCTTATAACATTCTTCGCTCTTGGGCGGAGCGCGAGATAGTGTCAGACTTTTACTGACTAAAAACCCACTCCTGTTCCTTCGTCGTATTTCGTACCGGGGCCAAATCTTCTTTTCAGAATCAGACCTTTGGCCACAGTAGGTTTCGACCCTGCTGGGCCCCTGCAGTTGCTGACATCTCCTTGAGGCGCGCGTGGAACAGTACGCGCTGTCGACGATTTGGGCTCGGTCCGGACGGTTGCCTTGCCGGACAGTCGGACGGCGAGCCACCCATTGCTCGCATTCCACAAGCTCGCGCCTACGGTAGCCGGAATTTAGGTTGGTAGGCCTTACTTAACTAAAGTTATAACAATTAAATAGGTCAAAAAGTAAAAATCTTACGTCTTTACACCCGTTTTGCAGTGTAACGTGTTATTTCGTATTCGATCTGATCTTTTTATAACAGAATGCGAAACTTTTGCAGTTCGGTGAGAGAACAGTTCTTAGCACTGAGGGTTAGGATGGATAATATACAGATGACGATGACTTTACGTGTTACAGTTGATGAGATAACTACATCTTCGCTTACCATTAGGGTTTCGTAACTCAAAAGGAAAAAACGGAACCCTTATATGATCACTTTGTTGTCCTTCTGTCTGTCAAGACCCTTTATCTCGGGAACTCGTGGAGGTATCGAGTTGAAATTAAAACCATATACTCAAGTCTGCGGTCTTATGAAGATGTGAAGTAATCAAACTTCTGAATTAACGAAAAAAACGATATGGCCGTTTATGATGCAAAAAACGTTTATTTCGACACTCTCAAGGGAATCAAAATTCATAGGATATTTACCATTGACCTAGCATCCTAAAATTTGGCATAAAGCAAGGTCTCATAGCACAAGTATAGAAAAAAAAACTGAAAACTGTAAATTTGTAGATATGTCACAAAAAAAAGGGATTTGAAAAAGTCTTAGTAACTCATTTCGTGAATTAAACTGTTAACTCATAGGTAAATTTGTACGGAACCCTCAGTGCGCGAGTCCAATTCGCACTTGCCTGGTTTTTTTTTTTGGCGTGATAAGATAACAATCAAATAACAATTCCCGATCTGGAGCGAGAGGAAAAGTTCGACTTTTGCTGACTAAAACCTACCTGCGTCCCTTCAGTTACCCACTGTAATTCTTGCGAGCCCCTTTAGGACACATAATGGGCCTCGTCAATCTTGCTGTTGCCTCTTTGAAGAGCGCATAAAACATAACGCGTCTTCAACCAGGTTTTGGTCCTTACTGGACTAAGGATAGGAAAGTTGCCTTCGGTACATATCTGTCAAACTTCATGTTACTGTCAGAATATTATAGGGTTATTTCTGAACAAAGAGAGAGAAGTGAGGGATAATAATTCCAATTGCGGAATATGGTTGATTCCTAAGCAGCAATTTATTTCTGAAATCATTTTCACTTTAATCTACTATCAATAACTATAACTGACTAACAACTGCTGCTAACTGCTGCTAACTGTTACTATTGTGTAACTTATAATATATTTATATATTGTCTTTTATGTAACAGCAATATTATTTCTATGTATAGTCTAGTATATAATTTAAATTTAATATTTACATTATTAATTTGCTGTACACCGCAAACTACCCCCCTTTGTTTCTATTTCAAATTCTTACATTCCACCCTAAGGTTGTCTGGTAGATATCGCTGTCAGCGATAAGACCGCCTTTGTACCCATAGATTTAAGTTAATGTAAAAGTTTTTGTTACTATTTTGGTGTACAATAAAGTTTATTCTATTCTATTCTATTCTATCAATAAATCGAATGCTATGATAGCTTTTATTGATGCGTTACTACGACCTTGGACCGAAAAGGGCAATTGAAAGAATACACTAGCGTTTAGTTAGTAAATTAAGTGGATTGGATGTGGATTGAATGTGGATTGCATGTGGATTGGATGTGGATTGTCAGTGGATTGGATGTGGATTGGATATGGATTGGATGTGGATTGGATGTGGATTGGATGTGGATTGGATGTGGATTGGATGTGGATTGGATGTGGATTGAATGTGGATGGATATGGATTTTCTTCCACATTTTTTTTTTACTAGGGTTCCGCACCTCAAAACGAAAAAACGGAATCCCTTATAGGATCACTTTGTCACCAAGTCGTCGGTCCCTTTTGTGGGAGGCCTTTTACGCATCGTCTTCCGGTACCTAGCTACCACTCCAGAACCGGTCGGCCCCATCGACCATCGACATAACAACGCTGTATCTAATAAGGAATAGCATGAGTTTTTTTTTTAATTTGGAGTGTGAGTGCCTGAAGTACCCATACAACTGCACTTTGAAGGATTTTATGAGGACCACCGATGATGCATTTAACTAAGGTACCTACTGAGCTCAAACCGTTTACCTAGTTAAAATGCTAAAGTGCTCAATTGATTGATATAATAATAATAATATTCCACAACTATCACACATTGCCGTCTAGTCCCAAGCTAAGCTAAGCAGAACTTGTGTTATGAGTACTAGACAACTGATACTTATATATTTCTAAATACATACATATTATAGATTAATTAAACCCAGACATAGAACAAATGATCGAGCTCATCACACGAAATTTGTCCTGGGTGGGAATTGAACCCACGACCTTTGGCATAGCAGTTAGGACCGCTGCCCACTAGACTAACAGGTCAGTCAGAATCATATTTTTTTTAAATACGTAATAAAAAATAGTGCTTGACCGCGATCCCACATGATGGTAAGTAGTGATGCATCATTTGATGGTGAAGCGCACTTGTTTATGAGGAGCCTATTCACTCAGGTCTTGAAGACACCCAAATGTCTACAATCAAGCGCAGGCGAAGCCGTTGGCAGCAACCAAAAAAAAATAACCGACTTCAATAAAAAAAAAAACACTAAAAGGATCAAAATTACTTTTAATTTCAGAAATCGGTGCTTCTCGATATATCGACATTTATTTATTTGTATTGTCATAGTCGCTTAACTATCGCCTTTGTGGTATCTATGTGAGTATGACATACCGTTGGTCATTTCTGGTCTTCTTCATCAGTTCCACTCCAAATGTAACTTTTTGACTGTAAATGCTTAAGTTCTAAATAAAAATACCAAAATCACTAAATAGTTACCTATAATATTGAATGGAAGAAAAAAACGTGTTGCGCCGACCCCAAATAAGATGGGACAAGGGCAAAAAGATGATGATGAATATTGGAGGAGTTCCCTCGAACCCTCATGGACCCAATCATCAGAACTAGATTCTGAAAAAAACGGGACCAATCAGAAAACATATCCTAGGAAAAAAAAGTTGTTAATCGGTCCATAACAAACGGAGTTCTGAGATAAAACACATAAAAAAAAACATACAACCGAATTGATAACCTCCTCCTTTTTTTGAAGTCAGTCAAAACAAACGTTACCACAATATTCCTGTCCGATACAAAATTCATGAGGACTAAGGCTTTTGATCCAGTGGCGACTGTTATAATTCTCACTGTCAACACTGATTATGTAAACGCAATTAAAAGTTTTATTGAAAGGGTAAAAGTATAGAGAAAAGCAATTTAATCGTCAATATGAAAGTAGAATTGGTACAGAAGTTGTTTAGGTACAAGATTATGAAAATGTTTGACCAGTTGGTACGGTACATATAAACATAACATAATCAACCTTAAGGGGTGACCTTGTTTTTTTTTATTCTCGATAGGTTCGCGCTTGACCGCCATATCACCTGATGGAAAGCGACGATGCAGTCGACGATGGAACGCGCTTACCTAGAAGTAACCTATTCACTCTTGACTTAAAGATTTCCGGGTTGTAGCTATCAGGAAACATAGATTCCGGCAAGGAATTCCACTCCTTAGCTGTACGCACAATGAATGTGTTCCCAAAACGTTTTGTGCGTATAGGTGGAATGTCCACCATGTACCGGTGGCGCGTTGCCGTACGCCTAGTGATCCGATGATGGAACGGGCTAGGCGGAATTAGGTTATGCAATTCCGACGTACACTCCCCGAAATACAACCGGTAGAAAACCGACTAGCAAGTAGGTAGTAGCTAGCAAGTAGGTAGTAGCTTGTATTTATTAAATTCATCTCAACGCTGAGTCACGTGGTCAGAACAAAGGAATCGGAGGCGTGGCCTACTTGAGGCGTTCGGCGCGATCGAAACGATTTTAACTTGGCTAGGGGGGCAGATGGTTGCAAACCAACATCCCAACCAAGGTGACCTTGCTAGTTTCAATCCGTGTAGACAGCAGTTGTAATCCATGACTTTCAACGCTCTTGGTTGGGAGGCGCGTTTGCCCAACCAGCGAACGTGTTGGCGCGTGGTTTCCATCCAAGTAGCCGCAACACGGAAATGAGGATATCCGCAGGAGAACCAAAGTTACGGACATAGCCCAAAGAATCGCCAAACTTAAGTAGCAGTGGGCATTTGCTCACAAAACAGATGGTCGATGGGGACGAAAGGTTCTGGTGTTAGCCACCTAACACGTACCTGAAGACCTCCTACAATGTAGACTGATGACCCGGTGAGGGTTGCGGGAATCCGATGGATGCGAGACGCACAGGACCGGACTTTGTGGCGATATTTGGGGGAGGCCTATGTCCAGCAGTGCACGTCTTTCGGCTGAAATGATGATGATGATGATGAGCCGCAACACAAACCAAACACATAAACCAAGGTCATCTTGGTTTGAACGCTAGTTTGCAACCTTCTGGTCACACATTTATACCGTAAAACTCGATTAAATGGGACTCGGATAAGTGAAAAACCTCCACCAACTGGAACTCATGTTGAGATCCTTACACTTCAGCATTGAATTACCATATATAATATATTCCACAACTATCACATACCGTCATTGAGTCCCAAAATAAATCTCCTCAGATGGGGGTTCTCGGAAGGTCTGATCTTCAGTGTTTGTGCGGCGTCTCTCCGCAGACCATGTCCCACCTTCGATCCTGCATCGCGTGCTCTGTTACCTGTTCACGTAGGGACCTAATGACAGCATCAGCGGACGGCACTGCCGTGGCCGAATACTGGGCCAAGCAAGGAATTTAACTAGTTTTGCCATCGATACGCTAAGAAGAAGAAGGAGAGCTTGTGCTATGAGTACTAGACAACTGATAAACATACTTATATATTTCTTATACATATAACAAATGATCGTGCTCATCACACAAACATTTGTCCTGGGTGGGAATCCAACCTATATCCCATATCTAGGATTCACCATCATAGTTATCTCTTTAATTGAGGCAACAAGTGTATTCTACCTCTTTTACTGAGTTTTTTTTTTATTCACTGAATTTTATAAGTAATGGCCTCTCTGTAACTGAGATAACATCAATTTATCCTCTCTAACTCGTTATTTATTTAATTATCGCACCTTTGTAACTGAAATAACATCTATTATCACCTTTATTAATGAAACTCTCTATAAATGAAACAAATATTTATTTATACCCTTTTTTTGGAGGGAAAATCATCCAATGAAATCCCACGCTCTTGGGCGGTGCTAGAGGGTGTGTCAAACTTTTACTGACTAAAAACCCACTCTTTTTACTTCGTAGCCATACATTCGTAGTATACTAGGACTGAATCTTCCTTTCAGAAGTAGACCCTTGGCCCCATTAGGCTTCAATCCTGCTGGGCCCAAACGGTTTGCTGACATATCCTTGAGGCATGCGTGTAACAGTACGCACCGTCGACGACTTGCGATCGATCTAGACGATTACCGGACGATCGGACGGCGAGCTACTCATTGCTCGCCATCCACAAGCCCGCGCCTACAGTGGCCCGTCCGGACCGAGTTCAAGTTGTCGACGGCACGTACTGTTCCACGCGCGCCTCAAGGAGATGTCATCAAACCGTAGAGGCCCAGTAGGATCGAAGCCTACTGTGGCCAAGGATTTGTTTCTGAAAGGAAAACTCGGCCCTTGGACAAAGGCAAAGAAGGAACAGGAGTGGGTTTTTAGTCAGTAAAAGTCTGTCATGCCCTCTCGAACCGCCCAACAGCGATGGATGTCATCGGATGATTTTCCCACCTTCAAAAAAATAAGTCACGGCAGCTTAGCTGGGTGTGGGAGCAAAACAACCCATCATTCACTCGGATTGCCCAGTGGCCATGCATTTGTGCGGAGAATCAGGTAACATAACAAGCTTATAACTTTGTGATTTTCATGATACCCTTATGAAATTTTATTTATTTAAACTTCATGTACAGTGGTGGTACATAGGCGGACTAAATGCCACAAAGCATTCTCTACCAGTCAACCATTGGGTTAAAAAGACAAAACTGACCACTTATAATTATATGTTTTTTTTTTTAAAAAGTTTAATTTATTTTTCTGTCACCCCAACAAAATAACCTTAATAATTTTAATTATTATCTAATTAAATAACTCAGGTGTGCACAATAAATAAATAACAGATATTTTTGAAATAGAATGTAGTAACATTAAATTAAGTGGCTTATTTTGTACATAGATTCTTTACATAAAAATACTACAATGTATTTCGGGTTTCGCATATACTTAAACTAATGTTGTGTGTACAGGTATTCCCAAATTAATAACGCGCATGCAGATCTTCGCTAATTGTCGTATTCCCGGAAACAACTGAATCATTAAAAAATTAATTAATTGAATTATGCATGAAGAAAATGCACTTAACCACTCTATATACATATCGTCTTCCGACGCTCGGGGAATACGACCGTTGCCGAACAGTGACGAAGATTTCTATGCGCATTATCACTTTGGGAGACCTGTATATATAGATTGTACAGAGGATTAATTTTATTCCTGTTTTTTGCTTCGTTGTTGAAAATATTTGAAATCCAGCGGTGTGTTGTAAATCATAAAATAATTTCCATATTAATGCTTACTTAAACAATCACTGTAAAATAAATTAACCATAAAATTAATTTGATAAACGTAATTGTCGCAAAATAACGCAAGTAATTAATTCAATTATGGAAATATTATTGTGCAATTTATCTTCACATTTTTGACTGACCGACATTTTGACAATTCAAAAGTGCCTGTAAATGGTTTATTTGAAATATATATTAAATATAAATATATGTTTTTGATTTGTTGTTATTAGGTAACTTAGTGTATATATTTTGGTAGTTACTATGTTAGTTGTGTACTGAAAACTCAACTTGAATGACAACTATACCCACTCTCCATGAGGATCCCAATCCTCGCCCCAGCGGTCACTGCCACCGACCGCCCTTATGAGGACAGTGGTACTCCGCTCAATCGGGCCACACCCCACCATATACTCCATTGTGTCCTCCAGGTGGTCTACATAACCTGCGTCGTGGATGCGTTCACAAACTGGCAAGCTGACAACAAGAAACCCGCTTGTGGACGCCGAGCAATGGGTAGCTCGCCGTTTGATTGTCCGGCAACCGTCCGGACCGAGTCCAAATCGTTGACGGTGCTTACTGTTCCACGCGCGCCTCAAAGAGACGTCAGCAAACGGTAGGGGCCCAGCAGAGTACAAAAAAAAAAAAACAAAATACACGGAACGGAACAACTATATGTAGATCATACAAATATTTTTTGCGGGTGGGAATCGAACCCACGACACGTATCGCAGCAACCAAATGCTCAACCATGCCGTCCTCTTTTCTCTTCTCCCTAAGATCTAGTTTTTAGAAATATCTTGCTCAATGAAACCTCAAGAACATTACGACATATCTACAGCTTTAAGCAAAAAAAGAACAATTGCACATCAAACAACAGATCACCCGGTGCAGATATCAAAGACTAAACCGATCCTTATTCAATATCAATAACCGGGTAACCGGAAAAGTTTCCACTAACCCCGTAACGAATATTACGCAAACATACCAGTTGGAACTAGTTTGCGTCAGATAAAAGCGGTTATATCGGGTTCAGTAAAATTTTCGTCGCTACAAGTTTTATTTGTTTTGAATTTGTTCGGGTAGTTGTGTTTTGTTTCTTGTTTTGGTACTAAGGAAATGGAATAGGTCATGTTGTGGTAAAAAAGTTCGTGGGATAGCATAATATATGTACTCAGCTGTTCTTTTACGGGTCATGTCAAATATACAGGGTGCATGAAATTCAGCGGTGACCTTTCGCGTCCGACTCTGGATTAGGCCATGGTTCGGAGCGAGACACAATGGCAAGCTCGCCTCCTTCCGCGAAGAAGTATAGCTTCAACCGTGAAAGGGAGAGAGTAGACGCGGGCATGCGAACGATAAGCAATGGGTAGCATAGCATTGCATAGTCGGCCTTATAATCTTCCCACTACTGGGACTCAGGCCTCCTCTCTAGGAGAGGGAATGGGCCGTAATCTACCACTCGGGCCCAGTGCAGATTGGTGAATGTCACATGTCTTTGAATTTTTGGTTCTAGAACATGCCGGTTTCCTCACAATGTTTTCTATCACCGTTTTGAGAGCAGTGGTGATGAAATAAATTACACAAAGTAATTCGCCTGGCTGGGTTTGAACCCGCGACCTACAACTTATTTATTTAAACTTCATTTACAGTGGTGGTACATAGGCGGACTTAATGCCACAAAGCATTCTCTACCAGTCAAACATTGGGTTAAAAAGACAACGCTGTGGTAGTTGTGCACAATAAATAAATAACAGATATTTTGAAAAACACAACAACAACTCGTAAGTCGGGGCCGTTACCACTCGGCAACCACTGCTCCACTCACAAACAATGGGTAACGTCATCAAATACTCGACACATGATGTTGTCAACATGTGGAATGTGGACTCAGCTATCATTGTGCCGATCGTCGTGACTGCCAATGGCCTTATAACCAAAAGCTTCGACGACCACCCGTCGAAGCTGTCATTGCGCGGTTGGATCAAGGGCCTGACACAAAAGGCAGTTCTCTTCAATACGGTTCGCATTGTGAGGAGTTTCTTGTCTCTGGAGCCCTAACCACCGGTAGCTTGGACCCTTGTCCCTTGGGAGATAATGTATTATGGGAGTTCCATAGAAAATATGAATTTGAAACATCAAATCCATATAAAAAATTAAAACAGTTCAATTTTAGAGTAGTGTTTTTGTTTTGTTTCAAATCTGAAAACATGTCGATTGATAACATTAACTTGTAAATAATACTTATACAACCCTTAATTTTTAATTACAAACCTTACAACCTCCTGAACTTACCATGTCTGGTGATGACCTGCGGAAGGTGAGGACGCCATGAGGTCTTTCCAGCCACGCCTCAAGGAGGGGACTTCCCGCCATCATTATGGCGTGTCCAACTTTGCGGTTTATGTATTTTATTTATTGACTAGCTGTTGCCCGCGACTTCGTCTGCGTTAAGTTCGTAAAATTGTACAATCACTCTGTGCTTGCAATTCATTCCGAAAGCATCGCAATAATTTATTGTACTTTAACATAAAACGGTTTAAGGTAAAAATATCCGAATTGAGAACCTCCTCCTTTTTTAGAAGTCGGTTAAAAACACAAATTACCTTCAGGAAACATGTTATGTACTCGTCCAGATCCAGATGTATGAACGTCAATGAATAGAAAGAGTATGGGTCGTAGCAGTTGGCATTTCTGCCTACCCCAAGGGAAAAGTCATTAGTTTATGTATGTTTCTGGTTTATGTTCTGGTAAAACAACATTGTATGATTTTAACCCCTCGCCACAGTGAGCACGCCACAATTAAATCGCAGCGGTAATGCCTGTCTTTAAGAAGTGTCTACAGAGGCGTCACGGCATCCTCTTTTTGTGCAGGACTCACCGGTTGTGGGTGTTTCGGAAGGTATCTGTGTCGAATTCAGCGAGAAGAAACACTCGGATCTCACCATTGTGCGAATCACCCGGAGAATACGATGGAGCATACGGTGGAAGTCAGTCCCGCTTGGTCGGAGAGCCGGCGCCGCCTTGTCCTTATGGGGGCGATTGGTGGAGAAAATGACAACCAGTAGCCTCCTTCAGTGACGCACTACGATCAAAGAAGGTGGCTGAAACTATGAGGGATAGGTCATCCTGACTCCTCAGCGGTCGCTGTAAGGGACGCTCCGGGTGTTGGAAGCCGCAAGGCAATTCCCAGCCATTGCAAACACGGGATTGCGGTGGTGCTGTCCGGCCGTCTGGTCAAAGCAGTCCTGAATCGACGGCGCGTAGTATTCTACGCGCGACTCAAAGAGATTTCAACAAATGGATAGGGCCCTCTAGGGCCGATGGCTGCTAGGACTGCAAGATTGATCGAAAGAGTTATTTCCCATAACAATTTTCGCCTCAATAACTTTTCACTGAAGAGTTTAAGCAGTTAGACAGCTTTGATAGAGGTAAACGAAGGAGCATAATCGGGACACCGACCTTCAGCTGGATAACGTGCACTGATAGTGAAAAGCCTTAAGTGAATCCCAAAACTACCATCATCATCCGGCAGGCATTAAGTCCGCCGCTGTACATTTGTGCATAAAGGATTAAATAAATAAATAAATAAATCATCAACTATCTTCTTCCACAACAGTACTTATGAAGAATTTGCGAGAGCATGCTTGCATTGATTATTGCAGTTTGATCATTTTAAGCGTTAGAATTACTTGTTCTTTTACCTAGGATATTTTGGTGTGTATTTAATTGATATCCCCGTATATAAGACAAATGATTTTTCCATAGTGGGAACTACCTAAGAGTCTTCAACTTATGAATGAACTACGGTGAAAACTTGTGCGCGTGTATCCCCGTTCAATCGAACTCGCATATTGATGGCCAAACCGAGAAATTACTGACACCGATTGCCTCTATGAGGACACGGCAGTTCACTCAAGATGGATAGACCTCCACCGCATGCTACACCGAGTCCTCCAGGCGATTCACAAAATGATAATATCAGGGTACTTTCAACCGAACCCAGAACAGAAACCGTTCGAAACACCCACAACAGTCCTGAGCTTATCCATAAAACAATGAAATTACGGTTAACAAATGTAGCAGCCGATAAGTGTTATCCCTGAGACTGGCCTCCCTTAGAGGGTTGTTCCAGTGTTGGTCACCACTCATTGCAAAGAGGTAACGTCCAGATATCGACGTAAGGCAGCAAGGAATCTGAGATACATTATACGTTGTCGAACTGTGATCAGAAAAACACATTCGATCCCGTTTTATATGAAGCAGTGACTGTAAATAATAAAACACACCATTATTAATCCGCAAGGTGCCATCATGCCGGAGGACACAGTGGAGATGTGCCCTGCAAGGGCGGAGCACCGCCGTGTCCTCGTGGAGGTAATCGGCGTCAGTGACCTCTCGCGCCGGGCTCTGATCCAGAGCGAGGAGTAATGGCAGGCGTTCGCCTCCTTCTGCAAAGCCTTAATGCTAGCGAAGGCGGAGGCCGCACGCGTTAGGGAACGAACGGCCTCACGCCGAGCCGAGATTCCGACCCCGACTACCAATCACGGTAGACGCGGGCTTCCGGACGTCGAGCAATAGGTAGCTAGCCGTCCTGTAGTTAACCGGATCAAGCCCAATCCTCAACAGCGCGTAGTGATAGACACAGGTGTAGTTTTAGTCAGTAAAAGATTCTGACACTATCTCCCGCCCCGCCCAAGAGCGGGGGATGTCATAAGATGATTTTCCCACCGGAAAAAAAAAGTCAGTAAAAGATTGACACGTCCTCCCGCTCCAACCAGAGCGGGAGAAGTCATTGGATGATTTCCACCCTTAAAAAAAGAAAAAAGGTGCCATCATCATCATTATTATTTCAGCCGAAAGACGTCCACTGCTGGACATAAACCTCCCCAAGTGTCGCTATAATGACCGGTCCTGTGAGCCTCTCATCCATCGGATTCCCGCGACCCTCACCAGGTCATCGGTCCACCTGGGGACCATCCAACGCAAGGTACCCTGTAACCCCTTCCGAAAATGTGGCCGTGTTATTTTAAAGTGAATAATTAAATGCATATAGGTATTTACTTTTATCGTCTTTGGATGGTATCCCTTGAATAATCACGGTCAATTAGCTTACTACAATAATGGGAAAAAAATAATAAAAATAAGCAGTAGGATTGTTAAAAATGCCTTCGTCTTACACCAGTTTAACCATAACTGTAAACGTGGGCGATGGCCATTCTTCTGCCACTCAGAAAATTACGTAAAATACGCAATGCCATCTATCAAATTTAATATGAAGTTCAACCGTCATTGTCATCATTATTTCTACTTTGAGTCTTTAGATGGCGTTGCGAGTATCTGAATTGCTTATGGTGTCATATTTTACTTCTCGAAAACTTTGATTTCATACCGTTTGTCTTTCATATGCTTTGTTTCATTGCGATGAAACAAAGCCTAAGTAAGACAATTATCAAGTTCCAATTCCAACAATTTAAATGTATAAAAGTTATCTACATCGATTTCTAAAATTAATAATACGCACTTCACTAAAAATTTCTACAGATATATTATATACATAGATTTATAAAAAAAAAATTGTAAGCATGCAAAAATATATAAAAAAATCTTATTCACGATGACAAAATAGAACAAAAATTTCTCCTAAGAGAGCCGTATGGGATTTGAACCACCTTCACATTACATGAAAGTCTAGTTACGAAACCACTGCGCTGCGGTCTTCGATGGATAAGTTATAAAATAGACGTTCTTATATAAACGTCATAATTGACTGGTTGGCTCCCTAACGATGATAGCGTGATGATTTTCGTTTTAGAAGTTAAATTTGCAGCTAAATGGAATAATGTAACATTATAGTACGTGATTTTACTCGTCGCTTTGATTTTATTGTGTTTTGATTAGTTTTTACAAAATATTTAGAAGATATCGAATAGAAATGTCAATTTTATTTTGAAAAAATGGTAAAAGTTATTTTAATACAAAAAAATAAGACAAAATAATGTCAAAATTTTTAACTGTAGCTGGGAATTGAACTCGCGGCAAATGTCGTTCAATACCTACATTTTGGATTATTGCTCACCCCACATAGCAAATAGCGTGATAGTTTATAGCCTATCAGTTGCTCTGACCTATAAGGATTGTGTATGCAAAATTTGAACAGGATCGGTTCAGTAGTTTTTGCGCCAACTAATACCATCACAAAAGAATTTTACTGTTTTATTATATGTATAGATACTTTACTTAAATATAATAACAAGATCTTTTCTAATAATCTGTTTAAGTATTTATACTAATTAAAAAATACTTTTGTATTTCCATAGTGTATAATTTGTTTCAGTTTATTGTCTTTTAATTATTTCATAAAAAGTGTAAAAAGTAAAGTATTCAACACGGGGATAAAGCTGTCTTTGTCTTGGGCGGTTTGATTTCCCACTTTACTCAGGTTTCTATATTAACTTCCTCGTATGCTCGGATGTCAATTATATAAATCTCTAATATATATCTCAATAATCTCTAATCTCTGGATTAAAATTTAGCAACCGTTTCGTTAGGAATTCAACATGCCGCCTGAGACTGTAAGACACTGCTTTATCTCTTTTAACATAATCTACTATTAATAGCAGTGAATATTTTCATTTTTTTTTAATTTAATTGTAATATCATCAATCAAAACCAATTAAAATAATCAATATTATTTTAAAATTAGAATGAAATAATAGTCAACAATAAATCATGTAAAAAGTGTCTACAGGTGGTTCTATTTTTAAAATAAATATTGGGGTAACAGGCTTTTGCGTCACAACATAAGACAAAATTCACAAAACAGACGTACCTACTAACGAACCTGATTCAGTATTCTGGTCTCGCCTACAAAGCTGTCAATGGTACATTAGTTTCTACTGACATACGTTCTTATAGTCCTTCCCCGAAGTAATGGAATGGTTATTTCTGCTAAAACGTCGTGGTCTTGAAGTAAATAAATTTTTTACCTTTTCTGTTTTTAGTCTGATGGAAATATATTTATTATTTACTAGCTGTTGCCCGCGACTTCGTCTGCGTTAAGTTCGTAAAATTGTACAATCACTCTGTGCTTGCAATTCATTCCGAAAGCATCGCAATAATTTATTGTACTTTAACATAAAACGGTTTAAGGTAAAAATATCCGAATTGAGAACCTCCTCCTTTTTTAGAAGTCGGTTAAAAACACAAATTACCTTCAGGAAACATGTTATGTACTCGTCCAGATCCAGATGTATGAACGTCAATGAATAGAAAGAGTATGGGTCGTAGCAGTTGGCATTTCTGCCTACCCCAAGGGAAAAGTCATTAGTTTATGTATGTTTCTGGTTTATGTTCTGGTAAAACAACATTGTATGATTTTAACCCCTCGCCACAGTGAGCACGCCACAATTAAATCGCAGCGGTAATGCCTGTCTTTAAGAAGTGTCTACAGAGGCGTCACGGCATCCTCTTTTTGTGCAGGACTCACCGGTTGTGGGTGTTTCGGAAGGTATCTGTGTCGAATTCAGCGAGAAGAAACACTCGGATCTCACCATTGTGCGAATCACCCGGAGAATACGATGGAGCATACGGTGGAAGTCAGTCCCGCTTGGTCGGAGAGCCGGCGCCGCCTTGTCCTTATGGGGGCGATTGGTGGAGAAAATGACAACCAGTAGCCTCCTTCAGTGACGCACTACGATCAAAGAAGGTGGCTGAAACTATGAGGGATAGGTCATCCTGACTCCTCAGCGGTCGCTGTAAGGGACGCTCCGGGTGTTGGAAGCCGCAAGGCAATTCCCAGCCATTGCAAACACGGGATTGCGGTGGTGCTGTCCGGCCGTCTGGTCAAAGCAGTCCTGAATCGACGGCGCGTAGTATTCTACGCGCGACTCAAAGAGATTTCAACAAATGGATAGGGCCCTCTAGGGCCGATGGCTGCTAGGACTGCAAGATTGATCGAAAGAGTTATTTCCCATAACAATTTTCGCCTCAATAACTTTTCACTGAAGAGTTTAAGCAGTTAGACAGCTTTGATAGAGGTAAACGAAGGAGCATAATCGGGACACCGACCTTCAGCTGGATAACGTGCACTGATAGTGAAAAGCCTTAAGTGAATCCCAAAACTACCATCATCATCCGGCAGGCATTAAGTCCGCCGCTGTACATTTGTGCATAAAGGATTAAATAAATAAATAAATAAATCATCAACTATCTTCTTCCACAACAGTACTTATGAAGAATTTGCGAGAGCATGCTTGCATTGATTATTGCAGTTTGATCATTTTAAGCGTTAGAATTACTTGTTCTTTTACCTAGGATATTTTGGTGTGTATTTAATTGATATCCCCGTATATAAGACAAATGATTTTTCCATAGTGGGAACTACCTAAGAGTCTTCAACTTATGAATGAACTACGGTGAAAACTTGTGCGCGTGTATCCCCGTTCAATCGAACTCGCATATTGATGGCCAAACCGAGAAATTACTGACACCGATTGCCTCTATGAGGACACGGCAGTTCACTCAAGATGGATAGACCTCCACCGCATGCTACACCGAGTCCTCCAGGCGATTCACAAAATGATAATATCAGGGTACTTTCAACCGAACCCAGAACAGAAACCGTTCGAAACACCCACAACAGTCCTGAGCTTATCCATAAAACAATGAAATTACGGTTAACAAATGTAGCAGCCGATAAGTGTTATCCCTGAGACTGGCCTCCCTTAGAGGGTTGTTCCAGTGTTGGTCACCACTCATTGCAAAGAGGTAACGTCCAGATATCGACGTAAGGCAGCAAGGAATCTGAGATACATTATACGTTGTCGAACTGTGATCAGAAAAACACATTCGATCCCGTTTTATATGAAGCAGTGACTGTAAATAATAAAACACACCATTATTAATCCGCAAGGTGCCATCATGCCGGAGGACACAGTGGAGATGTGCCCTGCAAGGGCGGAGCACCGCCGTGTCCTCGTGGAGGTAATCGGCGTCAGTGACCTCTCGCGCCGGGCTCTGATCCAGAGCGAGGAGTAATGGCAGGCGTTCGCCTCCTTCTGCAAAGCCTTAATGCTAGCGAAGGCGGAGGCCGCACGCGTTAGGGAACGAACGGCCTCACGCCGAGCCGAGATTCCGACCCCGACTACCAATCACGGTAGACGCGGGCTTCCGGACGTCGAGCAATAGGTAGCTAGCCGTCCTGTAGTTAACCGGATCAAGCCCAATCCTCAACAGCGCGTAGTGATAGACACAGGTGTAGTTTTAGTCAGTAAAAGATTCTGACACTATCTCCCGCCCCGCCCAAGAGCGGGGGATGTCATAAGATGATTTTCCCACCGGAAAAAAAAAGTCAGTAAAAGATTGACACGTCCTCCCGCTCCAACCAGAGCGGGAGAAGTCATTGGATGATTTCCACCCTTAAAAAAAGAAAAAAGGTGCCATCATCATCATTATTATTTCAGCCGAAAGACGTCCACTGCTGGACATAAACCTCCCCAAGTGTCGCTATAATGACCGGTCCTGTGAGCCTCTCATCCATCGGATTCCCGCGACCCTCACCAGGTCATCGGTCCACCTGGGGACCATCCAACGCAAGGTACCCTGTAACCCCTTCCGAAAATGTGGCCGTGTTATTTTAAAGTGAATAATTAAATGCATATAGGTATTTACTTTTATCGTCTTTGGATGGTATCCCTTGAATAATCACGGTCAATTAGCTTACTACAATAATGGGAAAAAAATAATAAAAATAAGCAGTAGGATTGTTAAAAATGCCTTCGTCTTACACCAGTTTAACCATAACTGTAAACGTGGGCGATGGCCATTCTTCTGCCACTCAGAAAATTACGTAAAATACGCAATGCCATCTATCAAATTTAATATGAAGTTCAACCGTCATTGTCATCATTATTTCTACTTTGAGTCTTTAGATGGCGTTGCGAGTATCTGAATTGCTTATGGTGTCATATTTTACTTCTCGAAAACTTTGATTTCATACCGTTTGTCTTTCATATGCTTTGTTTCATTGCGATGAAACAAAGCCTAAGTAAGACAATTATCAAGTTCCAATTCCAACAATTTAAATGTATAAAAGTTATCTACATCGATTTCTAAAATTAATAATACGCACTTCACTAAAAATTTCTACAGATATATTATATACATAGATTTATAAAAAAAAAATTGTAAGCATGCAAAAATATATAAAAAAATCTTATTCACGATGACAAAATAGAACAAAAATTTCTCCTAAGAGAGCCGTATGGGATTTGAACCACCTTCACATTACATGAAAGTCTAGTTACGAAACCACTGCGCTGCGGTCTTCGATGGATAAGTTATAAAATAGACGTTCTTATATAAACGTCATAATTGACTGGTTGGCTCCCTAACGATGATAGCGTGATGATTTTCGTTTTAGAAGTTAAATTTGCAGCTAAATGGAATAATGTAACATTATAGTACGTGATTTTACTCGTCGCTTTGATTTTATTGTGTTTTGATTAGTTTTTACAAAATATTTAGAAGATATCGAATAGAAATGTCAATTTTATTTTGAAAAAATGGTAAAAGTTATTTTAATACAAAAAAATAAGACAAAATAATGTCAAAATTTTTAACTGTAGCTGGGAATTGAACTCGCGGCAAATGTCGTTCAATACCTACATTTTGGATTATTGCTCACCCCACATAGCAAATAGCGTGATAGTTTATAGCCTATCAGTTGCTCTGACCTATAAGGATTGTGTATGCAAAATTTGAACAGGATCGGTTCAGTAGTTTTTGCGCCAACTAATACCATCACAAAAGAATTTTACTGTTTTATTATATGTATAGATTAGCTGTTCCCCGAAGTTTTTAAAGGAAAAAAGCACTGCCTAAAAAAAGGAGTGTTATGTTTTCAGGGTTCATGCATGTAGGTATGTATGTATGTGAGTTTATTTATTTATTTAAACTTCATGTACAGTAGTGGTACATAGGCGGACTTAATGCAACAAGGCATTCTCTACCAGTTAACCTTTGGGTTAAAAAGATAACACTGTGGTAGGTGTGCACAATAAACAAATAACAGATACTTCAAACAGAAAAATAAAAAATTAGTTATTTATACTGATAAAATGCATATATAAGTTGTTAAAAAATTAACTTTAAGAATTTCGAGGAGGCATTATATTCCTCATTATGAACAACTTTTACTATGGGACCAAACCTGAACTCGCGGAAAAAAAATTAGCTGCTTCATACATTTTGACGTGTTATGCGAACATAAACATAGGGAACAGCTGTTTTTTTTTTCGCTATTCAGGTTTAGTCCCATAGTAAAAGTTGTTCAAAATAATTAAAGCTAATTTTTTAACACCTTATATATGATGTGAGCCAATACATGGATTCATTCGAATCCGTTCAGCAGTTGAACCGTGATTGAATAAGGTTTAAACATGTAGATTTTTTTTTGCAGTGTTGTCCCAAATTCCACCGTTTGACTAAACCGTGGGAGACATTATTATACTGGGTGATTCAGCAAACGTGGTTCTGCAGATATAAATTATGAAAGAAAAATGGGGGTGGGTGTATAACAGTAACAAATACCTATCGACCTATTTTCAGACCTACTTGCCTTGACCGATTCGGAGTTTGGAAAGACACACCGTGATACGAGATAACACACATTGTTCTGCCATATAAATTAACCAAAACATATATAACAAACATATATACAAAAAAGTTCATAAAAATCGATCAAACCCTTCCGTACGAGTTCAATGACAAGCACTGTGACTCGAGATTTTTGTATAGTAAATTTACGGCTGAACGGAATTGGATGAAATTTGGCACACGGACAGACCATATCCTGGAATACCTTTTATTTCAGGAGAATGTTTCCTTGGGACAATTTTCTACTTTCACAAGTGCCGGTAAAACCGTTGGCAACTAGTTTGGAAATAAAACTAACATCAAAAAAGCTGAAAGTAAATTTTCCTTCAGGCGTAAAATTCGGAACTACTACTTGAAATCCTCTCAACCTTAGTTCGGTCTTCTTCACAATTATTATATTTTCATCATTATCATCATCATCATTTCAGCCGAAAGACGTCCACTGCTGGACATAGGCCTCCCCCAAGTGCCGCCACAATGAACGGTCCTGTGCGTCTCGCATCCATCGTACTCCCGCAACCGTTACCAGGTCATCGGCCCACCTTGTAGGAGGCCTTCCAACGCCACGTCTTCCGGTACGTGGTCGCCATTCCAGAACCTTTCGTCCCCAACGGCCATCCGTTCTGCGAGCAATGTGCCCTGCCCATTGCCACTTAAGTTTGGCGATTCTTCGTGCTATGTCGGTGACCTTGGTTCTCCTGCGGATATCCTCATTCCTGATTCGATCACGCAAGGAAACTCCGAGCATAGCCCTTTCCATTGCCCTTTGGGTGACTTTGAGTCTTCTGATAAGGCCCATTGTAAGCGACCACGTTTCAGAGCCATATGTCATCACTGGCAACACGCACTGGTCATAGACTTTCGTCTTGAGACACTGTGGTATATTGGACGAGAATTATATTTTAAGTTCTCTTAATTACAATGATTTCATATTTACCATAGTATTTATTAGTTTATTATATTAGCATATACGTATTTTATT
The DNA here is from genome assembly GCA_949316375.1 of Mythimna vitellina. Lineage (NCBI taxonomy): Eukaryota > Metazoa > Arthropoda > Insecta > Lepidoptera > Noctuidae > Mythimna > Mythimna vitellina. The sequence goes on from OX438708.1 coordinate 2,929,430, forward strand.
ATTAGCCACTTAATTTAACGATACTAAATTCTATTTCTAATATCTGTTATTTATTTATTATGCACACCTACCATAGTGTTGTTTTTTTTAACCCAGTGGTTGACTGATAGAGAATGCCTTGTGGCATTAAGTCCGCCTATACCACCACCACCACTGTACATGAATTTTAAATAAATAAATAAACTCCAAAGCCGTCATAAGACCACTTAGTTTTTTATTAACAGCACCCTATACAAGCCAAATTCTTTTCCCAAAAGCAGCCTTAACATGGACTAAAAAACCCGGATATATCGTCCGGTTATCGAGACCTGAAACTCCATTAGCCGTCCGAGCTACGTCTGGAATATTGAGTGAATGTGTCCAATTAACCCTTAGCCATTTCCACCCTTGACGGCGTAGAAAATCTAACCCTTGTTAGTGTCAACCCTTAAATTCGGATAATCCGGATATCGACAAGCGTTGGACCGGTTAAGATACCTTTTGGACCGGCTAAAACGTCCGGATCGTATTTTGTGTAGGTTGGTTTTTTCGCGGTTATTTTTTATCCGGTTTCTGTCCAGTTTTTATTGGAGTAGCGGTTTTATTGGTTCCGTTTATTTGGTTTCGACTTTGAGGAAAAAGTTCGGGAGTGTAATATCGGTTGGTGGACGCGTTTTGAAATAAATGTTTGTGGTGTCGAATATTGGCTTTCTAATGACATTATATTGGCTTTTTCATTGTCTATTTGTTTTGTAAAGACTTTGCAATTGAATTTAGACTTTGTGATGTAGGACATAGAGTTTGTTTAAATAAAATTTGTAAATTGTCTCAATTTTTAATTCAAATTATATATATATTTTTTAATCAATGATAGGCTCGCGTTTGACAACCATCTCACCTGATGGTAAGCGATAATGTGGTCGACGATGGGGCACGCTTGCCAAGAAGTAACCTATTCACTCTTGACTTAAAAACCCCCAAGTTGCAGCTATCAGGAAAAACAGAATCCGGCAAGGAATTCCTCTCCTTATCTATACGCATAATAAATGTGTTCTCAAAACGCTTTGTGCGTATGGGTGGGATGTCCACCATGACCATATAGTAGCTCTACAAAAGTATCTGTAATGTATTGGCTGATGTGTTGGTATACTCAAGTGCACCTTTCAGTCAACCCTGGCAGTTGATCGGATGGAGGCTGTCGTTTGGTGTGAATATGCGTGTCAAAATCTTGGTGAGTCCTAAAATACACCAATAAATAGTACAAAACATTACTATTTATTTATTTTATTATTTATGTACACGTAAATATACAGAAGAAGATATGTATCTTAATATAAAAATTTGTATAAAGGTACTGCTGGTTTCAAAAAGAAATTTCTTCCAGCAGACCTGCGTAAGGAGATATTAGAAGAGATGTAGACTAAAATGTGTAGAAATAAGCAAAGAAGAGTTCTTAATTCTTAAATTAAACAATATATATATATATATGATTATCACACAAGAGAGAAAAGATAGTGCTCTTTTACTTGAGTCAAGAATGAGATAGTTTTTAAATCACGAATGCTACTATGAAAGAGACTCTTAGTTACCTTCCTAAAAGACACATAACGCTTGACAAGATATTATTATGAAGCTACAAAATGTACTTAGGAAGCGAATAACTTCAAATTCTCCAACGAGATACTCGCTCGTTATCTAATCTGAAAAGACTGAAACACTCCTACGAATGTTTGAACTTAAAAACTTCTTGGAAATTGTTTCAGACCCTTTCAAAATTTGTCGAGACTTAGTATTTTATTATTCAAGAACCTTTTAAATAGGGATAAACTGTTTCATCTTAAAACAGCCTGATTTTCTGCCTAATTTATATTAAGCTAATTTCTTAAAGATGGATTTATTTATTATTTATTTATGTAAACTTCATGTACAATAGTGGCACGTGCGGACTTAATGCAACAAGGCATTCTCTACAGTCAACCTTTGGGTTAAAAGACAACACTGTGATAGGCTTGCACAATAAAAAAAACAAAACAACAAATACTAAAAACAAAAAAAAAAAAAACTTATTTATAAAAATAAAATACATATATACTCGTATGCTAAAATTATAAACTAATAAATACTAAGAAAAATATCAAATCATAAAGAGAACTTAATAATAATTCTGACGAAGACCAAACTAAAGTTGAAGTTATTGTACACCAAAATAGGTGTTACTATTTTGGTGTACAATTACTTCGGTAGGGAAGGGTAGGTAGTTAGTTGACGGGACCGAAGCCACGGGGAATAGAATAGAATAAACTTTATTGTACACCAAAATAGTAACAAAAACTTTTACACTAACTTAAATCTATGGGTACAAAGGCGGTCTTATCGCTGATAGCGATATCTACCAGACAACCTTAGGGTGGATGTAAGAATTTGAAAAAGAAAAAGGGGGGTAGTCTACGGTGTACTGCAAATTAATAAAGTAAATATTAGATTAAAATTATATACTTGACTATACATAGATGTAATATAGCTATTATATATAAAAGACAAAATAAAAATATTATATATATATATATATATATATTATGAGCAGAGCGAGCATTTAAAAAAAGTATATCTACATTTTGCCAGCTATGTTTAAGGTTCAAGTAGAGGCGAGCTTACTGCAATCGGACATACAAATTCTGATTCCGAACTAGTGAGAAATCTAATAGCCCACTCTTTTTCATGTTCTATGTTAATGCCCTAGATCCCGAGCAGTGCCATAAAACACTGATTTTCTAAAGACTACTCCTCGGTAAAGGCTAGGTCAATAGGTTTGAAAAAAAAAAATTGATTAATATTATCAACCTATATTATGATTTTTTTGCATGACTAATACTTTTGCCAAAAAAAAGTAATAGTATTTTTAGTTCTCATAAGTTGTTATTTCTTTATGACGTATCACATCGGATCAATACAGGATGGATGAAATGGCGACAGGTCACTGGAACAATTTGTGACCCACGGATGCCCCTCAAGTTGAAGGGTAAAATCGACAAGTCCGTGATAAGACCTGTCATACTGTATGGATCAGAATGTTGGGCTGTGAAAAAGACGGATGAAAAAAGATTGCATGTAGCGGAGATGAGAATGTTGAGATGGATGTGTGGTGTGACGAGAATGGATAAAGTGAGAAATGAATATATTAGAGGAAGTTTGAAAGTGGCGCCAGTGACTGAAAAGTTGAAGGGGAATCGTTTGTCTTGGTATGGTCATGTAAAGAGGAGAGATGAAACGCATGTTACTAAAAGAGTTATGAGTATACATGTGGATGGGTGGAGAGGGAGAGGGAGGCCAAAGAAAAGATGGATGGATTGTGTGAACAGTGATATGAAAGAAAAGGAACTTAGTGATAGTATGACGGTTGACAGGATAGAATGGAAGAAAAAAACGTGTTGCGCCGACCCCAAATAAGATGGGACAAGGGCAGGAAGATGATGATGAAGTTGTTATTTCTTTCTCCACAAGTCAAGAATTAAACTTAGGAACCTCGTGTTTAGTAGAAGCCATTCTGATCTCTAAACCAACGAGGCAGCAATTCTGAGCTAAACTTTGTTAAAATGAGGAAGGTACGTCCGCTGCGTTTGTATGCTTTGCTGGCTTAGTAAGCAACAGGTTGTATGATCAAGTCTTGGCTTGTGTTAGTGTCGCATTTTAATGCATATTTTTTAATAACACACTCTATTTATTTATTTATTTATAATATACACTCATTCACACATCCAAACACATTCACAGACCAATACACGACACACTCAACACACGTACACTCACACACATATACACACACAAAAGTATCTAATAAGTTCTGTTAAACATTTTACTTGAATTTAAGTTGTTAAAATAAAACTGTAGTAATACAACTCTAGGGGATAGGCACTGTTACTTCTTAATACAAGCTATTTCATAGCCTAGCAAGGAGAACAGTACGTCACCCACTTGATTGTAAGAAATGTATAACTACCCACTATCTGAAAACACGTAAAATGTACTACAATCTGTTTTTTTTATAAATAAAGATTTATTTATTATTTATTATTTATTTATTATTATTTTATATTTTATGCATAAACGTACAGCGGCGGCATTAATGCCTTAGGCATTTTCTACCAGTCAACCTTAGGGTGATGCAGAGATAAATAGTGATAGGTGCAATAAAAGAGAGAGAAAAGGCGAATAGGTACAAAAATAGATATACTAATAAATCATCAATATCATACAATTATACAATACATACACAAAATAATAAACTATTTACATATATATCTACACTAATAAAGTCAAACAATTGGTTCAAATCGACAATTTCATTTATTTTTAATTCTTAACAAAAAGTTTACATTAGTAGGTGATTGGAGCCTCCTTTTAAGCAAGTAATGCCTGTATTAGGAGACTCCGTTCTTCCACATCAATATACAATTATTTATATATATATATATATTTTAATAATTAGGATAAAATGCAAGCTAGTGTGTTTGCGTGTGTAAGAGGGTGTGTTTGTGTGTGATGGTGTGTGTATGTGTGTGTGTTTGTGCATGAGTTTGCGGGTGTTTGAGTGAAAACGTATGTTCGTGTTTTATTTTATTTGTTGTAATAGGGCCTCAGTGTCTGCGTAATTTAGAGTTTTTATCCAATCAGTAATAATTTTTTTACACTCGTGTAATGGTTTGTTGTGTATATATTATATAATTTGAAAACATTAACGATCTCTCCTCACTCTTCCTTACTTCATACTATCTGAACGCATGACATTACATAACATCCCACTAATAACTATCACATCACATCACATAGCATCACACTAATATATTATTCAGGTGAGAATTTGTATTTATGTGTGCATAATTGTATCTTCAACGCTCGTACAGCTGAAATGATTTGTTCAAAACTTCCATTCGTAGATCTCTATGTAGAAGAACGTGCTAGAAACCCCATGGAAACTATTTTAAATAGAAAATGAGTCACAAAAATTCTGATTACATATTTCTTGTTACTTTTATTATGTGAGCAAAATATAAATAAATATTGAACAAAAATATTAAAGATAGAATCATCTATCATCATCAGCTATCAAAGGAGAAGGCCGCACATGCACAAGCAAGGCAATGGTCCTCGCGCTTCAGCCACCTGAATTCCGATCCCGATTTCCGGTCACCGTAGGCGCGAGCTTGCGGACGGCGAGCAATGGGTAGCTCGCTGTCCGACCGTCTGGTAGCCCTCCGGACCGAGCTCAAGTCGTCGACGGCGCATACTGTTCCACGCGCGCCTCGAGGAGGTGTCACCAACTGTAGGGGCCCAGCAGGGTCAAAGTCTACTGGGGCCAAGGGTCTGAGTCTGAAAGGAAGATTCGGCCCTGGTACGACAGGCAACGAAGGACTAAGCAGGAGTGCGTTCTTAGTCAGTAAAAGTCTGAAACTATCTCCTGCTCCGCCCAAGAACGGGGGATGCCATAAGATGATTTTCCCACCGAAAAAAAAAACCAAAAATAGTTTGGAAAGGTTTGGTTTAGTAGATGACGTCCTATGTTATATTAATAGAAAATTAATTCACTTCCCGATATCAGACCCAAATATGTCGGGTTCGTCTTAGATATTCGACATCAGAATTCCTTCCTTCCAAAGTTTCAAATCAATTAGTCTGATATAGATATGAGTTTATGACGTCAGCCGATATGTTGAGGTTACCTACATCACAACTTGCTTTCCTGGAGGATAATTTGTCTTTTAGTTACTTGTAAGACATAGCTCATGGGAGTGACTTCACGTGCGATAAAATACACCTCTATATTTTATTAGATAACCGAAATACACCTCTATATTTTATTATTTCAGCCGAAAGACGTCCACTGTTGGACATAGGCGTCCCTAAGTGGCACTACAATTACCAATCTTGTGCATTTCGGATCCATCGGATTACCGCTACCCTCACTGGGTCATTGGTCCACCTTGTGGGTGAACTTCAAACACTGCGTCTTCCGGAACGTGGTCGCTACTCCAGAATCTTTCGTCCTCATCGACCAGACCATCTGTTTTTTTTTTTTTTGCCACTTAAATTTGGCCTTGACCTTAGTTCTCCTGCGGATATCCTCATTTCTGATTCGATCACGCAAGGAAACTCCGGGCATAGCCCTTTCTATTGCCCTTTGGGTGACTTTAAGTTTTCTGATGAGGCCCTTTGTAACACGCACTGGTTATAGACTTTCGTCTTGGGACATTGTGGTAAATTGGACGAGAAGATGCCGCGCAAATTCCCGAACGCTGCCCAGCCGATGCCGCTGCCCAGCCGATGCCACTGCAGCTATCTATACTGCCATATTAATTGCGGTATCAGCCCAGATTTATTGGAAGTGAACAAATAGACGATTGTAATTAGTGTTGAGACTATTATTACACAACTACACCAGTTCGGGCACGCCACAATTATGGCAGTAAGTCCCCTCTTTGAGGCGTGATTGGAAAGACCTCACGTCGTCCTCACCTTCCACATGACGTAGGTTCTCACCGGACACGGTAAGTTCGGAAAGTTCCTGCACCGGATTCGTGCGGAAACGACGCCCGGGTTTCGCCACTGTGTGGACCGCCCCGAGGACACGATAGAGTACACGGTGGAGGTGTTCCCCGCCTGGGCAGAGCAACGCCGTGTCCTCGTGGGGGCAATCGGCGGCGGCGATCTCTCGCGCCGGGCCTTGGTTTAGGCCATGGTCCGGAGCGAGGAGGAGTGGCAGGCGATCGCCTCCTTCTGCGAAGCAGTAATGCTAGCAAAGGAGGCGGCCGATCGCGCGAAGCAACGGTCCTTACGCTCCAACCGCCACCGGGATTCCAATCCCGATTTTCAGCCACCGTAGGTGCGGGCTTGCGGACGGCGAGCAATGGGTAACCCGCCGTCCGACCGTCGGGTAACCGTCCGGACCGAGCCCAAGTCGTCGACGGCGCGTATTGTTCCACGCGCGCCTCAGGGAGATGTCAGCAAATCGTAGGGACCCAGCAGGGTCGAAGCCTACTGGGGCCATGGGTAGTGTGAAAACGAAACTCGGGGCCCTGGGACGAAGGCAAAGAAGGAACAGGAGTGGGTTTTTAGACAGTAAAAGTCTGACACAACCTCCCGCTCCGCCCAAGAGCGATTTGTCATAATGATGAAAGATGATTTTTTCACCCATCATCATCTTCCTGCCCTTGTCCCATCTTATTTGGGGTCGGCGCAATACGTTTTTTTCTTCCATTCTATCCTGTCAACCGTCATACTATCACTAACTTCCTTTTTGATTTTTTCATGATTTTTTCACCCAATAAAAAAAAAAACCTACACCATGTCCAACTTGGATTCAGATGACGAGGTGTTCAAAAAAAAGGTGAACTACCTTCGTTATATATGATAAATCTGTAGAAGTTTTTAGTTGTGCACGCATCACGTAAAATGTACAAATTCGATGTAGATAACTTTTATGCATTAAATTGTGTCTAGCTCCAGATAAGGCTTTGATTCATCGCAATCGGTTGACTTTATCGAAAGATATACTAGATTCATTGACTGTTATACGTTTTTTTTTTTACTGGGTGGGAAAATCATCTTATGACAAATCCCGCTCTTGTTCCTTCTTTGCCTTCGTCCCAGGGCCCCGGGTTTCGCTTTCACACTACCCGTGGCCCCAGTAGGCTTCGACCCAGCCCCTATGATTTGCTGACATCTCCTTGAGGCATGCGTGGAACAGTACGTGCCGTCGACGACATGGGTTTGGTCCGGACGGTTACCGGAATGTCGGACGGCGAGCCATCCATTGCTCGACGTCCGCAAGCCCGCGCCTACGGTGGCCGGAAATCGAGATCGGAATCCCGGCGGCGGTAAGGGCGTAAGGACCGTTGCCTCACGCGATCGGGCGCCTTCTTTGCTAGCATTACTGCTTCGCAGTAAGAGGCGACCGCCTGCCACTCCTCCTCACTCCGGACCATGGCCTGAACCAAAACCTGGCATGAGTGATCGCCGCCGCCAATCACCCCCACGAGGACACGGCTTTGCTCTGCTCAAGCGGGCGACTATTATACGGTACGAAATTTGCCGGGTCATCTGGTTTCCAGTAATAAAATCACAGATACTCTTTCGTGATTAACGTGAAAAGACTCCATAATTGTAACCAGAAAAACGATCAATTCAATTTCAATTGAATGAACATAAACCTGCTACCGACAACAACCTAACAATACCTTTCATACAAAATCATTTCAAAATCTGAATTTATTTTCCCTAAACAGTCTCGCCGAAGGGGCTCAGATGAAAGTCACACTTAATCCATGAGAATCCGAAAAAAAAGGCGGGATTTGTCACGACAAGAAAAAGTGTGAGAAACAGATTTTATCACGAAAATCTTTGAAATTATTTCTTCAAAAATTTTCAAGGTGGCATTAGGCCTGCCTGATTTATCAATTTAAACTTACTTTTATCGTTCGCTGAGAGGATTATGGAATAAGTTGTTTCGTGATGTTATCTATTTGTGTTGAGCATTTGTGTTTTAAAATCTTTTTAACCGACTTTCAAAAAAAAGGAGGATATCAATTTGGTTGTAATTTTTTAAATGTTTATTACCTCAGAACTTGTTTATGGACCGATTAGCAAAATTTTTTTCCTCATAAGGGAGGTTCGGATGTCTAGTTCTGATGATGGGATCCATGAGGAATCGAGGGAACTCCTCAAATATTATAGGCTATGTATAGTGATTTTGGTATTTTCGTCGAGAACTTAACCATTTACAGTCGAAAAGTAACATTTGATGAAGTGGAACTGATGAAAAAGAACAGAAATGGCCGACGGAACTTCATACTCACATAGATATCAATGAAGATAGTTAAGCGACTATGAAAATACAAATAAATACTTGGTTCTGAATAGTTATGTTGAAAATGGTACCATTGAAGTGAACTGATGATGATGGAGCCGGAACGGAGTTCCTGTGTGGGGGCACAGGAACTCCGTAATTATTCAATGTATCCTAGCCGTGTTTGAGCTTATTAGAATTGTCATGAGATGCACTTTGGCTACAAGGTACTATCGAAATGATCTGATGATGGAGCCGTGAGGCGAAAGGTAGACAAGGAGACTTCATAATAAAACAATGTATCCTAGCAGTGTTAGGTTAATTGGAATTGTCATGAGAAATAAGCACTCTGGTATCGCCACTAAAAAATGTGAAATAAAATCTTTTTACAAAAAAATAAATAAATAACCGACATCACTGGAACACTAAAATAACTTTGATTTCGGAAGTCGGTGTTCGAAGATACAAACAATCCTGAGAAATGCTGATTTCTCGGTCAGAGGATTTTCCAAATATCAGCCCCTAAAGGGATGAAACAGGGCTCCAAAGTTTGTACGGAAAAATCTACATTCACGCGGGCGAAGCCGCTGGCAAAAGCTAGTTATTATTATACACGAGCCTTAGTGCCACTTCCTTCTGAGCAAAGGACGTGGCCTCACGCCCCGACCCCCGCTTGAGACGCTCCGGGTGTCGGGAGTCGCAGGACGATTACCGGCCACCGTAGACACGAGCTTGCCATGGGTAGCTCGCAGTCAAGCCGTCTGGTAAGAATCAAGCTTGTCGATGGCGTGTTGTATACTACGCGCGCCTCAAAGAATGTCATCAAAATTGAGGGGGCCAGTTAGGGTCGACGTCTGCCAAGGCTGCGGAATATTTCAAGGAATTACCGTAGCCCTCGTAAAAAATTATTTGAAAGAACACTCTGGATTTTAATCAGTTTCGTTTACTACAGCTAGAACTCAATCTGATTAAGCACCTTCTGATGATAAAACTTTTTTCTTTATGATTTGACAGGAGCGAACGTTGACGTTGACGCGATCAATTAAGTATAAAAACTCACCGTAGGCTGACTTATTCAGTTTTTTATAAAGTAATCGATTCAAACTTAATTGGTGTTTTAAAAGAGAGAAACAGTTTGTATAATGCAATGATTTCCAAAATAATAGGTCTTTTTCTATGAAATTGCCGCTTTTTAAAACGGGTTGCACTACATCTTTTGCTTGATTTGGAATTATAAGTTCAAATAAACTTTAAATTTTATGAGAAATCGCGCTCTTGGGCGGAGCCCGAGATAGTGTCAGACTTTTACTGACTAAAAAATCACTCCAGTTCCTTCGTTGCCTTTCGTACCAGGGCCGAGTCTTCCTTTCAGAATCAGACCCTTGGTCCCAGGTAGGCTCCGACCCTGCTGGCTCCTACAGTTGCTGACATCTCCTTGAGGCACGCGTGGAACAGTACGCGCCGTCAACGACTTGGGCTCGGTCCGGACGGTTACCGGTCGGCCGGACGACGGGCTATCCATTGCTCGCCGTCCGCAAGCCCGCGCCTACGGTGGCCAGTAATCGGGATCGGAATCCCGGTTTGCGTTTGGTTCGTGAGGACCATTGCCTCACGTGATCAGCCGCCTCCTTTGCTAGCATTCACTCCTCCTCGCTCCGGACCATGGCCTGTACTAAGGCCCAGCGTGAGAGATCGCCACCGCCGATCGCTCTCACGAGGACACGGCGTTGTTCTTCCCAAGCGGGACACACCTCCACCGTGTGCTCTACCGTGTCCTCCGGGCGGTCCACGCAATGGCGAACCCGGGCGTTTTTTCCACACGGATTCGGCGCAGGGACCTCCCGAACATACCATGTCCGGTGAGGACCTGCGTCATGTGGAAGGTAAGGATGCCGTGTTACCTTTCCAGCCACTCCTCAAAGATGGGACTTACCGCCATAATTAAGGCGTGCCCAGCACTAACCCAGTGGGTTGCGATAGTCTCTGTCGCCATTCCGCCATGAGATCCCGCTGACACTCTTTCTATTAAAGTTACTTTATTCTTTTTTCGAAATTAGATATTAATTGGTTTCTTTGTGTTTTGTATTTTCTGAAATAGTAACGACACGCAAGGTAATGTGATTCTCTGGGGATCGCGATTCACAAATTGAAAAACACTAGTACAAATGAACAAATTTCTATAGACTTATACTTGAGAATCTTTATTGCTTTACTTATTATTGCCACTGATTGTCACTGAAGCCCTCCTAAATACAATAAAACTTTTGAGTTCCTAAGAGCAATTTCAGGCGTAAATTGTTAAATATCTGTTCAAGAAAATTGCTTTTTCGGCTGCTTGAAAACTGTCATCTGTTATAATTTTACCGATAGGACAGAATTTGTTTCCCAGAAAATGTAAAATAGAATTTTACCTCCGTTTTTTTGTCACTTTACTGTCTGTAACATTATAAAGTTCTCTTTTAGAACTGAAATTTTGAAGAACTTTATAATTTTTGTTGTTACAATCGAAAAATTGAACGCAAATGGAGTTGCGTGGAACACCTGATAAAGTGCGGTGAAAGAAGAACACCACAAACCAGTTACAGTCAGACTTTTTAGAGCAGTGGTGGCCGAGTGGTAACAGCCCCGACTTACGAGTTGTCGGTCGGTTGTGGTCGAGGGTTTAAACCTAGCCAGGCGCATTACTTTGTGTAATTTATTTCATCACCAGTGCTCTCAAAACGGTGAAGGAATCGTGAGGAAACCGGCATGTCCTAGAAACAAAAATTCGAAGACATGTGACACCAACCAACACTGGGCCCGCGTATTACGGCCTTATTTCGTCTCCTAGAGAGAAGGCCTGAGTCCCAACAGTGGGAACATTATAAGGCCGACTATGGAGACTTTCTGGCGTCTGACTAACCGTAACAACTGACAAAGATCTACGAATGTCAACCGGAACCAACGGCTTCACGTGCTTTACGAGACATGGGTTCGAAGTATATTATTTATAATAAATTCTTATTGTGTCAGTACTTTCCTAGAGTACAGTCCAGTCGGGTAGATTTAATTACGAGAAAGAGTTCAACCAGCTAATCCGACTCGGCTGGGCAGCGTTCGGAAAGTTGCGCGGTATCTTCTCTTCCAACATAGCACAGTGTCTCAAGACGAAAATCTATGACCAGTGCTTGTTGCGAGTGACGACATATGGGTCCAAAATGCGGTCGCTCACAATGGCCTCATCAGGAAGCTTAATGTCACCCAAAGGGCAATGGAAAAGGCTCTGCTCGAAGTTTCCTTGCTTGATCGAATCAAGAATGAAGATATCTGCAGGAGAACCAAGGTTGCAAGGAAGGTCACCTACAGAGTACAAAGAGTCGCCAAACTTAAATGGCAATGGGCAGGGCACATTGCTTGCAGGGCAGAAGGTTCTGGAGTGGCAACCACGTACCAGAAGATGCAGTTGTGGAAGTCCTCCTACAAGGCGGACCGATGACCTATTAAGGGTTGCGGTCCGATTGATGCGAAACGCACAGGACCGACCGTTTATGTGGCGCTACTTGGGGGAGGCTTCACGTGTACTTTTCTAAGTTTATGTAGGACATTCATCATCATCATCATTTCAGCCGAAAGACGTCCACCGTTGGACATAGGCCTCCCCCAAGCGTCTCCACAACAACCGATCCTGTGGGTCTCGCATCCACCACATTCCCGCGAAAATAATTAATACATAAAGTGTTTTAAAAAAATACATACATTTTTTGGCGCAAGAAATAATTTGATGGAATATATTGCAAGTATTATTCTTCTTCTTAGCGTATCGATGGCAAAACTAGTTAAATTCCTTGCTTGGCCCAGTATTCGGCCACGGCAGTGCCGTCCGCTGATGCTGTCATTAGGTCCCTACGTGAACAGGTAACAAAGCACGTGATGCTGGATCGAAGGTGGGACATGGTCTGCGGAGAGATGCCGCACAAGCACTGAAGATCGGAACCGTCCGAGAACCCTCATATGTGAAGATTGTCTTTGCTGCGCCCAACTTGAGTGCGGAGTCTGTTTAGAGTTTAAACAGTATTATTTTTGCGTATTTTAGTATTCGTTTTGACAGATGTCAAAACGAGCCTATTATTTTTTGACAACTTTACACGCTACTTACGAAGTGTACTAAATCAAAAAAATAGAAGATTATTACACGAAACTGATGAACGGAATCCCAAAAATTCTTTATGTAACAAAAAAGGGACCGAAACTGGTTTTACTTTGACACAGATGAGACAGTTGACGAAGCTTCGATGTTTCCCTTTCGCCCAGTACGTGTCGATGGATATACGTGTCGTTAGGAGAAATTTATTTGCACCAAAATTGTGTTTAGGATACCCGTACAGGTTGGACACTATGGCGTGCCCATCATGGCGGTTTTTTATTTTTCTTCTTGATAGGTTCGCGCTTGACCGCTATCTCACCTGATGGAAAGCGACGATGCGGTCGACGATGGAGTGCGCTTACGTAGAAGTAACCTATTCACTCTTGACTTAAAGATTCCCGGGTTGTAGCCATCAGGAAACAGATTCCGAAAAGGAATTCCACTCCTTAGCTGTACGCACAATGAATGTGTTCCCAAAACGTTTTGTGCGTATAGGTGGGATGTCCTCCACCATGTACCGGTTGCGCATTGGCGTACGCCTGGTGGTCCGATGATGGAACGGGCTAGGCGGAATTAGGTTATGCAATTCCGACTCACACTCCCCGAAATGCAACAATGTTGAGGACTTACCCTCATGATTATGGCTTTGAAAAGTGGCCGGAGTGGCGTCACGGCATCCTCACCTTCCGCATGACGCAGGTTATCACCGGACATGGCAAGTTCAGGAGGTTAAGCAATGGGTAACTAGCAGTCCGGCCGTCCGGTAACCGGTTTTGACAACTTTACAGTGTCCTTACATAATATTGTTATATGGAAATATTGTAACATCAACCTTTTTTAGGGTTCCGTACCTCAAAAGGAAAAAATGGAACCCTTATAGGATCATTTTGTTGTCCGTCTGTCTATCTGTCTGTCTTTCTTTCTGTCAACACCCTTTATCTCAGGAACGCGTAAAGGTATCGAGTTGAAATTAAGACGATATACTGAAGTCTGCGGTCCCTTGAAGCTGTGAAAAAATCAAACATCTGAGTTAACGGAAAAGAAAGAATAGCTGTTTATGTCGCAAAAAAAGTTGTATTTCGACACTATCATGGGAATCAAAATTCATACTTCCCGTTGACCTAGTTTCACCTAATTTGGCATGAAGCAAGGTCTCATAATACAAGTGTAGAAAAAAATCTGAAAACTGTAAAGTTGTAATTACTTCACAAAAAAAAAACTTTTTGCGATTCGGAAAAATCTTCATAACTCAATTCGGGAATTAAACTGTTTTCATAGGTAGGTTTGTACGGAACCCTCAGTGCGCGAGTCCGACTCGCACTTGCCCAGTTTTTTGTTGGTTAGTACAAGATATTTTACAAAAATAAATACAGGCATCCAATTATGCCCAGACTATACTAAACGATGTTGTTGTCAAAGTGAAGAAAGAAACATGAATATTCTTCTCGAAATCGCGCGAAACACAAACAAAACTTTCGTAAACAAATAAAATCCGAAGACTTCACTGTTTTCTTTTACCTGTTCCAGTACTGTATGTACGTCTGTTAAATGGCTGTAAAAGAGTTTTGTGCTATTCAGACTGACGATAAATTGTTTCCATTTTTGTGTATCAAAATCAAAAATCAAAATCAAAAAGCATTTTATTTCAAATAAACCATTTACAGCCACTTTTAAATGTCAAGAAGTCAGTCAGTCAGAAAAAAATGATGCTAATTGCACATTCCAAAGCGTAAATCTCTATGGAGAAGAATGTGTAAGAAACTCCATGGACACTCTTTTCAATCATGTTTTGTAATTACAAATATCTCTGTTATATGTATATCGTAGGGATCCATAAAAAGCTTCTTTTTTTTGCGTATTCGTGAAGGATTTTCCTTAGAACAAGTAATTACTTTCACGCAGGCAAAGCCGCTGTCTGCAGCTAGTCTTTTACCGTAAAACGGGGTGAATAGAAACGAAAGGGTGAATACCAGCAGGGTCAAAGCCTACTGGGGCCACGGGTTGTCTGAAAGCGAAGCCCGGGGTCCCGGGATGAAGGCAAAGAAGGAACAGGAGTGAGTTTTTAGTCAGTAAAAGTATGACACTATCTCCCGCTTTGCCCAAGAGCGGGATTTGTCATTTGATGACTTCCCCCCTTAAAAAAAATGTAGAATAGAAACAAAACTTTGGTTTGGTTTTTCACTTTGATACCACATCATCGGCTTCTAACAAAGCATCGACTTTTTAAAATGACAATTCATTAATAAATTGATATAGTCTGATGCTGCAAAATATATTCAAATATCGTGAAAAACCCTTTGAAGTTTTGTTTCTATTCACCTCATTTGACTGTACGCATTATTTTATGAAAAATCAGTCGTATTTCTCAGGGTGACAGCCACTTTTATTCTTTAATCAGGCAAAAAATTTCATTTTAAAACTAGAATTATTGTTAATTTATGATATGCCAGTATATTTTTTAAACCACCTTAAGAGGTGTAGCGACATCTATGGCACCACATAAGAACTATAATAAAGTACGAAATCTTGCATCCCACAATTAGGATCTAAACACACTATGCCGAAGGTACGCAACCGAAGTTCTGCGGCTGATTTTACGTTCCGACATATTCAGCTGACATGACATACCATAAGTGCCGAATTTACGTGGTACATATTCAGTTGGGCAACTTTGTATGTATTCAGTGTCTCAACCGCTGTCGTGACGTCGTGTCGTGTTTTATATAAACAACTCGACAGACAGACGCAAAACAAAGTGATCCTGTTAGGGTTCCGTAATTATTTTTATGGACACAACAGACAGAGACGCGAAGCGCGGGCATGCCTGCCTCTCGCTGCTCCCCGCCCCGCATCCTCATCCGAACTTTGGTCGCGTGTAATGTGTGTTCCATAGAATACGTTGCCGTCGAATTGCCGCTGAACTTACGCCGGACCAAAGTTCGGCTGAATGCAACGTAATTTCGGCATAATGTGTCGTCAGTAATTCAAATAACATTGCAGGCATAATCATGCCGAACTTTGGTCACGTACCTTCGGCACAGTGTGTTTAGACAGTTAGAGTTTTTAGCGCAATCAAAACATATACAACAGCCCGAAACCATCAATCGGGCAGTTGCTCAAACTAGACGTAACCCCCGTCTGGTCGGGAGATTCTCCATTTTCAACGGAGGTATGAGGTTCTGTGAAATATAATTGTTATCGTTTCAAAAACGTTTCAATACCGTTTCTATATAATCGGTACCAATGTTCTCTCCTCTTTACTACTTACAACGGGCATGAATTTTTACGATATTTGACAGGCTACCGTAAAATACGACAGGATTGTGCGACTACACGCTATAGATGTCGAGAGCTTGTGACAAGTACATGTTAAGGTTATTTTTTAAATATTTATGAATCGGGAAATTTAAATAAGCTTTTTGGGATATGTAGGGATAGGTTTGAGTAAATAAGAAATATGCGTTTAAGTTTTTTATTTACTAAATATTGTTTTTAGGGTCCCGTACCTCGAAATGAAAAAAAGGAACCCTTATAGGATCACTTTGTTATCCGTCTGTCTGTCTGTCAAGACCTTTTATTTTGGGAACGCGTGGAGGTATCGAGTTGAAATTAAAACAAATCTGCGGTCCTTTGAAGCTGTGAAAAATCAAACTTCTTTGGCATGAATATAGGAAACACAAGTATAGGAAAAAACAGAAAACTGTAAATTTGTAGTAACGTCACAAAAAAAAACTTTTTTGGGATTCGGAAAAATCTTCGTAACTCGATTCGGGAATCGAACTGTTTTTATAGGTAAGTTTGTAAGAAACCCTCAGTGTATGAGTCCGATTCGCACTTGCCCAGTTTTTTTTACTAAACATTTCTGTGACAGGTAATTAATTCTGAAAATAATGTATTCTCATTATTTTCAGAATTAATTACCTGTTTCATTGTATGATTTTATTTTGAATCTATAAATAAACATATTTTATATATACTAGGAAGATATATATGAACATATCCACAGGAGAGCCAAGGTTACAGACATAGCCCGAAGAATCGCCAAACTTAAGTGGAAGTGGGCAGGGCACATTGCTCGCAGAACAGATGGTCGATGGGGGCGAAAGGTTTAAGAATGGCGACCACGTACCGGAAGACGCAGCGTTGGAAGGCCTCCCATAATGTGGACCGATGACCTGGTGAGGGTCGCGGGAATCCGATGGATGCAAGAGGCACAGGACCGGTCATTATAGCGATACTTGGGGGAGGCCTATGTCCAACAGTGGACGTCTTTCGGCTGAAATGATGATGACGATACATACCAGGACATGGTCTACGTGTGAGCCAAACTTAATCCAAATACGTTCAGCCATTAAGACGGAAAGAGTTTACAAATTGAGTTACTTTCTCATTTATAGGTATAAATATGGATTCAATACAATTAAGCGGCTGAATTACAAATCGGAGTTTTATGACATCTATACTTATAATAAATCTATAGAAATGAAAATTCTGTACAATGTAAATATTAAAAAAATAAATGGCAGAGGGTGTTACTAGACCGACACCGAACCCAAAAATGTGATTAATTTTTTTTTTATCTGTCTGTCTATTTGTTCAGGCATCACGCAAAAACTACCGTTTCTATTACGACGAAACTTGGTATAATTATTCTTTAATATCCTGGGCACCACACTGGGTACTTTTTAACGCGGAAAAATATATACAATAAAAAACAAACTTATATTTGCGGTTCGATCCCTAGACCTAATTACTGTACCAACCGCAAATAATAAGTTTGTCGTAGGTTACGTCACCCGCAGTGGAGTTCACAAAGGGGCGCTGCACACGGCTAAGATACTATAATATTTTATCTTAAGATACAATATCGCTCGCTATACAATTTAACTATCACACACGACGAAGATAATAAATAATATTTCATATTTTCGTATCTTAAAAAACCTAATAAAACCATTTTCGACTTCTACGCGGACGAAGTCGCGGGCAAAAGCTAGTTGCAAATAAAAATCACTTTAATGAATACAGTTCTATGTAAACATTCGTTTTTATTGAAGTAATATTCTGTAAAAATAAAATTGGATATTGTAATGTTTGTAATAGGTCAAACAAACAACAAGTATTGATTTTAAACAACATATCTACCAATCAAGTGATTTCTGATACATGTAATGAATTGAATGAATCCAATTATAAACGTGCGACCAGTGCGTGTTGCCAGTGATGACATATGGTTCTGAAACGTAGTCGCTTACAATGGGTCTTATCAGAAGACTTAAAGTCACCCAAAGGGCAATGGAAAGTGCTATGCTCGGAGTTTCCTTGTGTGATCGAATCAGGAATGAGGATATCCGCAGGAGAACGAAGATCACCAACATAGCACGAAGAATCGCCAAACTTAAGTAAAAATGGGCAGGGCACACGGATGGCCGTTGAGGCCGAAAAGTTCTGGAATGGCGATCACGTACCGGAAGACGTAGCGTTGGAAGACCTCCTACAAGGTGGACCGATGAGCGGGAGCGGGAGTCCGATGGATGCGAGACGCACAGGACCGTTTATTGTGGCGGTACTTAGGGGAGGCATATGTCCAACAGTGGACGTCTTTCAGCTGAAATGATGATGATGAATTATAAACGTGTTAAGTGGTAATCCAATTTTATGATGCTGGTTATAAACTAAGGTGAACTACTGTTTTTAACTGACAAAGAAATCGCAAACACTTATTGAACTGGCTAGAAATATTTTTAAGATGGAAGATGTTATTATATTAGGTTGTTTTTTTAGGTGAAAAATCATCTAATGACATCTCACGCCCTTAGGCGGAGCGAAAAGGCGTGTCAGACTTTTACTGACTAAAACCCACTACTATGTTCCTTCTTTGCCTTGCGTTCCAAGGCCCCGGGTTTTCCTTTCAAAAGCGAACCCATGGCCCCAGTAGGCTTTGACTCTGGGCCCCTAACTTTGCTGACATCTCCTTGAGGCACGCGTGAAAAACTACGCGCCTTTGACGTCTTGGGCTCGGTTCGGACAGTTACCGGACAGTCGGACTTTCGTCAGCAGGCCCGCGCCTATAGTGGCTGGAAATTCGCATCCAGTCAGCTCGGGCGTGAAGGTCGTTCCCTCGCGTGTGTGGTCGCCTCCTTTGCTAGCATTACTGCTTCACAGAAGGAAGCGACGGCCTGCCACTCCTCCTTGCTCCGGACCATGGTCTGAACGTAACAAGGCCCGGTCGATCGCCCCGACGAGGACAAGGCAGTGCTCTGCCCAGGCGGGGTACACTTCTAGTGTAAGTTCCACCGTGTCCTCCGAGCGGTCCACACATTGGTGACACCCGGGCGTTTCTTCCGCGCAAATCCGGTGCAGGAACCTCTCGAACTTACCATTTCCAGTGAGCACCTACGTCATGTGGAAGGTGAGGACGGTCATTATATGATTGGTATACGCCTGCTAACAGTTACATACATTATCATCATCATCACAGCCTAAAGACGTCCACTGCTGAACATGGGACTCCCCACGCCATGGCCAAGAATAGCCACAACGACTAGTCTGGTGCGTCTCGCATCCATTGGATTTCAGCGACCCTGACCAGGTCATCGGTCCACCTTGTGGGAGGCCTTCCAACGCTGCGTGATCCGGTATGCGGTCGCTACTTCAAAACCTTTCGGCCCAACGGCCAACTGTGCAAACTCTACTGTAAACTCCACAGGTTCTTCCGGGCGGTCCACACAATGGTGACACCCAGGCGTTTCTCCCACACGAATCTGGTGCAGGAACCTCCCGAACTTGTCATACATTTATCTTGAGGCGTTAATATCTTAAGAAGGCAGATGCATAGACGAAATCAAGTGTCGATTAACGATCACTAGGTTTGCTATAGATGAAATGAAAAAGATTTGTGACTGAATAGAAACATTATCAAGATCACGGAAGCCAGAATCGTTTATTACTTAACCTCTCAGGTACCATTGTACTGATTTCAGTACACTTTTGTACCAGCTAACTTAAAGCTCCTTTTTACGTAATAAAGTCTCAGTTAGCTGTTATCAGGTGTACCGTATTCGGTACGCTGGTGCTTGAGAGGGTAATATTCCTCATTTCCCTCTATGTGTCGGTAACATGGACTCTTCGTGAAACCAAGAAGAAAAAAGTTGACGCATTAAAGATGTGGTGCTGGTGACGGATGCTAGGAGTATCGTGGATGGAGTTTCGTACAAATGATTCCATATTAAAATAACTCGGCATCAAACAGCGCCTATCATCAACAGTGCGCAAATTTTGAATTTCTTCCACCATTTATCTCGTCGTGGTGAAGACTTCATTGAGCTTCGTAGTGTAGGACAAAGTTGAAGGCACCAGGCCACGTGGTAGATTTAGTTCACATTTAGAATCTCTTAAATAATTATTTTCGTCTGAAGCATCTACGTAATCATGCCTACTAAATTATTAAAACGTTCATAAGCGAAAAATAAACACAACGCGCAAATCATTTATATGAAGAGTGCTTAAACCAGTCATTTTGCGAGCTACACTTGAAAGTTCCTACATTTTTAATGTACGCACCTTGAAAATATATGAATGGGTTAGCCTACTGCCTTTTAATTGCTGAATCACAAACCGGCAATTGCTTCCACTCGGATTTACAACCTAAAATTATGTTATAGAAGGTTGAAAACTGATTGCTCATTTGTGCACTTAGGTCCTTCTAACGGTTGATGGTCCACTGGAAGTTTGCCAGCAACTAAAATCTGTGACCAAGCTGCGTTTTAATCTAAATTATTCTAGCCCAAAATAATTCTGGCCATAAAGTTTATGATGTGAGAACTCTTGGTGAATTTTAAGTGGACGATGTCCGGGAGTTGTGTCTACAAACTATGCGTAGTTGTGACCTTTTTGAATAGTTTCACAACGAATATTCATAATTTTGAGGCTGTTCTGTCCTCATTTTCGTGGTTTTTGGTTTCGATAACTCTATTGTTTTGTGTCACAGAATTAGATGTGAGAGATTAATGAATTATTTTGGTAACGGCCCCGACTTACAAGTTGTAGGTCGCGGGTTCAAACCTAGCCAGGCGCATTTGTGTAATTTATTTCATCACCGCTGCTCTCAAAACGGTGGAGGAAAACATCGTGAGGAAACCGGCATGTTATAGAACCAAAAATTCGAAGACATATGACATTCACCAATCCGCACTGGGCCTGGGTGGATTACGGCCCAATCCCTCTCCTAGAGAGGAGGCCTATGTCCCAGCAGTGGGAACATTATAAGGCCGACTATGCTATGCTAATGAATTATTTTGTAGCCCGTGGCTTTATTTGATGGTAGACAATAACAACATAATTTTTATTTAATTTTTTTTATATTCTGAACATATATAAGTATTTTGATAATCTCTCAAAGGTTAATCAAAATCAAAATCGTTTCGATTAACCTTTCAGAGAATAAAATAACATGACTTTTTTCTAATCTTTTTTCAAGACTAATGAAAGATATTTTTATACTAAACTAAATTTAAAAATCTGTCATAGGTTTACAGTCTGTTTAAAAATGAATTATGAAAAAAAATATAGTTTTTTTTTTTATTATTCTTGATAGGTTCGCGCTTGACCGCCATCTCACCTGATGGAAAGCGATGATGTGGTCGACGATGGAACGCGCTTACCTAGAAGTAACCTATTCACTCTTGACTTAAAGATAGATAGAGAGAAATAAGATAGATTTATCAGCGATACTTTCTCACCCGTATCCCTTTGGGGAATTTAGGGGTCTTTATGTGAATGATGAATAGGTTACTTCTAGGCAAGCGTGCTCCATCGTCGACCACATCATCGCTTACAACATTTTACTCAAATAAATGTTTTCTTTCTTTCTTTTTTTTTACCATCAGAGGTCGCGAGTTCAGACCCAGCCAGGCGCATTACTTTGTGTTTTGGGGGTAAGCGGAACAGAGAGTAAAGTCCCGCAAACCTCCTTTGAAAAGGGAGGATCCTCCGGCCAGACGGGTGTTATGTCTGGTGGGCTGCAACTGCCCGATAGATGATTTCGGGCTGTTCTATATGTTCTAATCGCGCGGAGAACTTTGATTGCGCGATTCAGGATTTTCTTATGTGACGCGATAGATGTCGCTACATCACTCCCCTCCGGAGATCGGAGATCGATGGTTCTTGATGCTTCTTGATGCGTGCCAGGCCAGTGGTATGTTGGTTCCAGTGAGTCGGAACCGAATGCCGCATAGTTCTCGGTGAGTCGGAACTGTCTGCGGTGATGCCCCAGTGAGTCGGGGTGGTGCTATCCCAGTGAGTCGGAATGATGCTGCAAGCTCCAGTGAGTCGGAGTAATGCTGCTGGCTCCAGTGAGTCGGAGCGGTGCTGTGCGACGTAGTGGCTTGACTGCTTGCGTCGACCAGGAGAGGTTCTTCATTGCTCTTCATGTGACTGGCCGAAGGTGCAGTGTGCTTCGCCAAGGTCGCTGATGAGGCTGAGGGTGATGACCAGGTATGACCATGTAGGCATGCTGGTGGTCAGGATACCCTTTATAGCCGTGGGTGCTGGCTGTATGGCTCGCTGCTCGAAAGCTTGAGGAAGTGATGATGACGTCACGAAGTAGTAGCTGCACGAAGGCTGCGCTGACGTTCTTTGTCGAGGGTCACCAGTTTGGGGGTAAGCGGAACAGAGAGTAAAGTCCCGCAAACCTCCTTTGAAAAGGGAGGATCCTCCGGCCAGACGGGTGTTATGTCTGGTGGGCTGCAACTGCCCGATAGATGATTTCGGGCTGTTCTATATGTTCTAATCGCGCGGGGAACTTTGATTGCGCGATTCAGGATTTTCTTATGTGACGCGATAGATGTCGCTACAATTTATTTCATCCCCACTGCTCTCAAAACGGTGAAGGAAAACATAGTGAGGAAACCGGCATGTCCTAGAACCAAAAATTCGAAGAAATGTGACATACACTAACCCGCACTGGGCCCGCGTGGTGGATTATGACCCATTCCCTCTCCTAGAGAGGAGGTCTGAGTCCCAACAGTGGGAATATATAAGACTGATTATAAGCCTTTATATTATCTCCAATCCCTACAATACCCTCCAATAAGTTGATGTTACTTATGTAAATAAGGAAATGTGTCAACAAATTCCTAGAGTTTTTGTTTGCCAGAAATGTACAAGGTATGTATAGTGACACTGTGAAATTGTGTAACTGATTCATTCAAAGTTGTACAAATGTGGAGCTTGTGTGCCGCGAGGATGATGTGTAAATAAATTGTGCAAGGACACATTACTCGCCTACATTCCTCACCAAAATCACTCATACATATTTCTCACTGTTTTGCAAATAAATGTCTCTCTGCTTACTCTTTCTAAGCTAAGCTAAGCATAGATAATGCATACTCTCATAAACAGACGTAAGCAACCAAACTCTTACACATCACATACACAACACACACACGCACTCACGCATAGACACGTAATATATACATTGATTACATTGCATCCACCAATGAATTGTAACGAACTTACTCGCCGCGGGAGGAAGATCTAGAGTCCTGAAACACAGGGCTACCCTAGTTTAGGCTCCAGTCCACTCCATTTATTATACTGTCTGTACTGTGTTACATCAATGTGGAAAAATAAATCATTTTTTTTTTTACCTTAGCTAGGTTTGCTCATAGTGAAAATGCTAATTTAGCAGCTATTTTCCATTATAATCGACTAGCTTTTGCCCGCAGCTTCGCTGGCGTTCATAAAACATAGTTTATGTCACTCAAAAATAAAGCAGCTTCCTATCGGAGAAAAAATTTTAGCAATCAGACGAGTATTTTCAGAATTACCTCCTACAAACAAAAAACAAACTTTACCTCTTAATGTAGATTTTATTGTCAATTTTTATTCCTAAGTAGCTTTTGCCCGCGGCTTCGGTCCCGTCAACTGACTACCTACCCTAACCTACCTTACCAACTACCCTACCTACATTTTTTTTTTTTTTGGTTTTTTTTTTTGTTGCCGTTGTTGAAAATCCTTATGGATGTCCTTCGCCTGACCCTAACCTACCTTACCAACTAGCCTACCTACCTACCCTACTTATTTTTTCTTCTTGCTTTTAAACCTTCCCTGTATGCTGGTCAACAAAACAAAAAAAAATAGTTATATAATTCAGTCAGAACAGTAGGTAATTGGTCTTTTAATTCGTTTTCAGTATTTATTCTTTTTAGGGGTTATACTGTGCTCCTCAAACGATCTCCTCCAAGCGATTACATTGAGCCTGCAAAAAAGCTACCTGCGAGTCACCAACAGTGTCAATTAAAACAAAATAAATAATCACCTAACGACTAAAAGGACCAAAAAAGGATACTTTTGTTTACCTTCTACTAAAAGCTTTGCTTACCTATTTACAGGGTCTCATGAAAGGAATCTCGGACTACATAGGCTGGTTCTTTTGCCGTCATCATCCATCATATTGTGGACAAATGGCTCGAGTATCGAATTCCAGGATTTAGGAAGTTATTTTCATAAATTGGGAGGTTGAGAAAGGATTATTGTTAGACTAGCTTATAGCTATAGCAAAAAATATCCCAAAAGAAAATACCTCTGAGATAAAAATTATATATACCTATATATAAAAAGAGAAACTGACGAACTGACATATCAACGCGTAGCCGAAACTACTGGGACTAGGAACATGAAATATTGCACAAGGCTCCTTTTTATGACGTAGGCGAGCACTAAGAACGGATTTTCCTAAATTCACCCCCTGAAGGGAGCAACCGTGGGTTGAAAAATTTGGATGGAGAAACCTACTTTCACGTGAGCGAAACCGCTAGCAGAAGCTAGTATACATATAAAACAATTGTCTTTTGCGTTTCAGGCCCGCAGGGGGCCTTTTTAACAAGCCCACAGTAGTTATTCTAAGTCCTAATATAGGTAATAGTATCATCTTCGGCTTGCGGACGTAGATTAAAATTATCTAAAGGGTCTCTGCGAGTTGGCTTCGGCCCCTCGTACGCCTTCCAAAAGTCCAGGACCTCAGGGACCTGAGATGTATAAATACATAAAAATAGTAATTAAGTAATAGTAATTCCACAACTATCACACAACGCCATCTAGTCCCAAACTAAACAGAGCTTGTGCTATGAGTACTAGATAACTGTTACACTACTTATATATTTCTAAATACATGCATAATATCTCTTACTTTATAAAATATTGACACGTCTACAATAAATGCGAAATTGAGTTTTAACAGCCTAGTGTTTAAAAGTGGATTATTTATATCCTTAATTATATCTATTATGGTCTATAAGGTGTTAAAAAAATAACTTTAAGAATTTCGAGGGGACATTGTAGTCCTCATTATGAACAACTTTTCCTATGGGACCAAACCTGAAATAGCGAAAAAAAAAATCATCTGTTCCCTTACGTTTATGTTCGCATAACTCGTCAAAATGTATGGAGCAGCTGATAATTTTTTCGCGATTTCAGATTTGGTCCCATAGTAAAAGTTGTTCATAATGAGGAGTACAAAGTCCCCTCGAAATTCTTAAAGTTAATTTTTTAACACCTTATATAATATTAGTCAACATCCCAATTTCTGATATAAAATGAATTCAGAACTTCATTTTAGAGATTTACACAATTTTTGATACTAGTTTCTAAGAAAGAAGAGAAGAGAGAAGAAGAAGAAGAAGAAGTAAACTAAGAGAAATGTAGCTGTGCCAATATATTGCTAGGTGAGCAATACAAATAAATTACACCCAGACACAGAACAAATAATTGCGCTCATCACACAAACATTTGTCCTGTTTGAGAATCCAACCTACAACCTCCAACTTAGCAGTCAGGATCACTAACCACTAAACCAACAAAAAAGTCTTTTCAATTCCGTTAACTTTGTAACCAAAATGCACTTAGACATATTGTAACATTGTAATCATCTTTATATGAGTCTTAAAATACACATTCTTTCAACTTTATATTACTAATTATGTGACAAAGGAAACGTAACTAATGTGTTAGGAAGTTTCCAAGAAGAAATTAATTGCCATATAAATACAAAGTGTATAAAGGTACTTAGAGAAAAAACTTCTGTTGCTTTTTTCTGAGCTGGATTTTGTTTTATAATATGACTTCTATATTTTTTATTAACCCCCAGGGAAAAGAGGGGTGTCATAAGTTTGACATGTCTGTGTTTCTGTGTATCCGTATCATCGTAGCTTTTAAACGAATGGACCGATTTTGATGCGGTTTTTTTTTTGTTTGAAAGGTGACGTAATTGAAATGGTTCTTAGGTACAATTTATACAGATCTATCCAGGTATTCAAGGTCATTAGCTCGTTTGTTAGCTGTGGTAGGGATTTTAAATACTTGATGGGTATTTACTTTACTTGCAAACATATGTTTCTTAATATTTAAATTAAAATACTCATGAGTATGCTAGCGCCATTGAGCTGGTCTGATTATGGAGGTCAATGGTAAGAGACATAACCTTGGATTGCCTATTAGGAAACCCATCTAGTTTTTGCTTATTTAGATTCATCATAACTAATTCTGTTTATTGTTGGCTCGGCCGGGTTCACGAGGGCCACTGCCTCGCGCGTGCACGTGCGGCATCCTCCTTTCCTAGCATTACTGCTTCGCACTTGGAGGCGACCGCCTGCCACTCCCCCTCTATCTGGACCATGGCAATCGAGAGGAGATGCCAGGGGCATCGCTCCCACGAGGACACGGCGGTGCTCTGCCCAGACGGGGCACAACTCTACAGTATGCTCCACCGTATCCTCCAGGCGGTCCACACAATGGTGACACCCGGGCGTTTCTTCCACACGAATTCGGTGCAGGAACCTCCAGAACTTACCATGTCCGGTGAGAACCTGCGTCATGCAGAAAGGAGGTGGCTGATGGAACCCTGGAATGCTAACTATTTAGTAAACCCATCGAGTTTGGGCTCGTTAGATTCGTCTTAATTAGTTCTGTTCAGTTTTTCTGATGACACGGACCTGATGCTGCATTTGAAAGATTACTGATGGAATTTGAAATTCCTACTAGAAAATTCATTGAGTTTAGATCCATAAATATTGATGGTTCTGTAACACGTTATCGTAGCACAAAATTAATTATAGAAAAAGTTGTAAGTAATAAAATAGGATTATATGAAATGGATAGCATAGCATAGCATAATCAGCCTTTTAATGTTCCCACTGCTGGGACTCAGTCCTCCTCTCTAGGAGAGGGAATGGGCCGTAATCCACCACGCGGGCCCAGTGCAGGTTGCTGAATGTCACATATCTTCGAATTTTTTGATTCTAGGACATGCCGGTTTCCTCACGATGTTTTCCTTCACCGTTTTGAGAGCAGTGGTGATGAAATAAATTACACAAAGTACTTAATGCGCCTGGCTGGGTTTGAACCCGTAAGTCGGGGCCGTTACCACTTGGCCACCACTGCTCTATGGATGAAATGGATAATGAAGTATAGAAGTTCTATATCCTTTATTAGTTAATAACGTTGGACGGCGACGGTACCGTATCGTAAAGATGTGGCTCGAAGATGTGTATAGTGCAACATCTGTCCCTAAACCACGTAAATGATTCGGTTTAAAGTTAAGTTTTAAGTTTCGCGGGTCGCTAGTTGATAATATTTAAGAAAATTTAATTTAAGTAATTATCACAATGAGGTGTGCCCCACTTGGGCGGAATACCGCCGTGTCCTCGTGAGGGTGATCAAATGCGATAACTTCTCGCACTGGGCCCTGGCATAGGCCATGGTTTGAAGCAAGGATGAATGGCAGACGGTGACCTCCTTCTGCGAAGCACTAATGCTAGCGAAAGAAGCGGCCTCACGAATGAGGAAACGGACATGCTTACGCCCTGGCCGCCGGGATGCCGACCCCGATTTTACCACCGTAGGTTGGGCTTGAGGACGACGAGCAATGGGTAGCTCGCTGTTTGGCCGTCTGGTATTCGTCCGGATTGAGCCCGAGTCGTTGATAGCGCGTAGTGTTGCACGCGCACCACAAGGAGATGTCAGCAAAGCCGTAAGGACCAGCAGGGTCGAGGCCTACTGGGGTTGACTTCCGAAAAGGAAATCCGCGGGGCCTTAAATTGGAACGCTAGGCAAAGGTGGAACATAAAAAATTATTTTGTTTTTTTTATGAACTAAAACTAACACTTACTGACTGTTTTTTGCCTAAGCTATCTTATTAATATATTTTTCGATTTTTTCCCAAATAGAGTAAAATACCCTATTCTTGCTCGTGCAGTTTATGATCACTGTGTGGAGTCGACCTTCTATAATAATTAATCTTTGGTTTCTACATGCACGGAATATGTACCTAAATAACACTTTTTTTTTTATTCTTGATTGGTTCGCGCTTGACCGCTATCTCACCTGATGGAAAGCGACGATCCGGTCGACGATGGAGCGCGCTTACCTAGAAGTAACCTATTCACTCTTGACTTAAAGATTCCCGGGTTGCAGCCATCAGGGAATACAGATTCCGGCAAAGAATTCCACTCCTTAGCTGTACGCACAATGAATATGTTCCCAAAACATTTCGTGCGTATAGGTAGATAGTCGTTCGTCAAATGCGTGCATTTTTCAGTAAATTTTAGTTTCATGCAAATTAAATAGACATATTGTGTATGCAAAAGAATTACGTATTCGTCATAATTTTGCATAGAGATGACCGATTTGAAATAAGTACTATTCTGGCTTTGTTTGTTGAAGTTTATGGGATTAGCATTGTTTTTCTATGCTGATTTGAAGGTGTATGTTTGGAAAGTTGGTATATACTGGGTTTTCTTTGGAAGAAGTTTAGAATGATAATTTTTATGGACGACGGATTTAGTGTGCCTGATGTGATCGGTAATAAAAAATAGGTATTATGAGCAGAGGTTTTTTTTTTATTGGGTGGGAAAATCATCTTATGACATCCTCTGTGGCTCTTGGGCGGAACGGGAGATAGTGTCAGACTTTTACTGACTAAAAACCCACTCCTGTTCCTTCGTTACCTTCGTCCTAGGGCCCCGGGTTTCGCTTTCACACTACCCGTGGCCCCAGTAGGCTTCGACCCTGCTGGGCCCCTACGATTTGCTGACATCTCCTTGAGGCGCGCGTGGAACAGTACGCGCCGTCGACGACTTGGGCTCGGTCCGGACGGTTACCGGACGGTCAGACGGCGAGCCACCCATTGCTCGCCGTCTGCAAGCCCGCGCCTACGGTGGCTGGAAATCGGGATCGGAATCCTGGCGGCGGTTGGAGCGTAAGGACCGTTGCCTCACGCGATCGGCCGCCTCGTTTGCTAGCATTACCGCTTCGTAGAAGGAGGCGACCGCCTGCCACTACTCCTCGCTCCGGACCATGGCCTGAACCAAGGCCCGGCGTGGGAGATCGCCGCCGCCGATCGCCCCCATGAGGACACGGCGTTGCTCTGCCCAAGCGGGGCACACCTCCACCGTGTGCTCTACCGTGTCCGCCGGGCGGTCCCCATAGTGGCGACACCCGGGCGTCGTTTCCGCACGAATCCGGCGCAGGAACCTCCCGAACTTACCGTGTCCGGTGAAAATCTGCGTCATACGGAATGTGAGGACGCCGTGAGGTCTTTCCAACCACGCCTCAAAGAGTGGCGTGCCCAGCACTGGGTGGCGACAGTCGCTGTCGCCATTTCTCCATGAAAACTCGCCGGAGCTCTGTCCGCCATGCTGCGACTTGTCGCGGCAGCGGAGTTTCGCCCCGGCGTTGCATCTGCATGCGCAGTTCGTGCATGAGTGCAAGGACTATTGCCTCCAGCTCCCATGGTGACTGGCCAGCAAGGAGGCTCGCCGCTTCGCGGGAAATCGTCCGGTATCCTCGCACCATCCGTATGGCCATAACCCTCTGGTACGCGTTCAGCCGGGCCGCCGGCTGCTTCCGCAGCCCCGGCGCCCACACCGGTGCGCCATAAAGGGCCATGGACTGAACGATCCCCGCGTAGAGCCTCAGGCAGGAGGCGTCTGGACCCCCAAGGTTGGGCAGGAGCCGCCCGAGGGCAGCCCCAGTCCGATTTAGTTTGGGAGCCAGACGTCGGAAATGCTCCTCGAAATCCCATCGGCTGTCGAGAACGAGTCCCAGGTACTTCATCGTTGAGCCGACGCCGATGTGGATTCTTCCCACCGTTAGCTGGGAATTATGAGCAGAGGTCGGAATAAGGTAAATTTATTCATGTACTTGCATCGAAATGTTGATATGATATATGATATTAATATGGATCTTCCCGGGATTTCTAATGAAAAATCCCATGTGACCAACAATAAGCATAAGCATAGCATAAGCATAATCAGCTTTTGAATGTTCCCACCGCTGGGATTCAGGCTTCCTGTTTAGGAGAGGGAATGGGCCGTATTCCACCACGCGGGCCCAGTGCGGATTGGTGAATGTCACATGTCTTCGAATTTTTAGTTCTAGGACATGCCGGTTTCCTCATGATATTTTCCTTCACCGTTTTGAGAGCAGTGGTGATGAAATAAATTACACAAAGTAATGCACCTGGCTGGTTTTGAACTCGCGACTTACAACTCGGGGCCGTTATGACTCGGCCACCGCTGCTCTTGTGACCAACAATATTACAAATAAATAATAATAAAAACCTTGACAATAGATAAGAAAAATAAAACAAAGATCATTAACAAACAAATTTAATTCATATTTTGAGGTGAGGTTACATTAGTCATTATGCGTTCGAGGGCCCCAGGGACCCGTTTTGGAAGTCATCCCATGGTTCCAGTAGGCTTCGTCGCAGTTGGGCCCCTACGGTTGTGCTGATATCTCTTTGAGGCGGGCGTATAACACTACGCGCCGCTACGGACGCCCGGATGGCGAGCTACTCATTGCTCGGTAACTGGAAATCGGGGTCGTGGTCACTTACGCGTGCCGGCCGCCTCCTCCGCCAGCATTACTGCTTCGTGGAAGGACGCGACTGCCTGTCATTCCTCCTCGCTCTAGCTATGGCCTATACCAGGGCTTGGCGCGAGAGGTCGCCGCCGCCAAAGAGATTGAACTGTGTAGCTGTATTATATTAGCCACAGCCTTTGCCATAAGTTCTACCGGGAAGTTTCCTTAAAGTTGTAGGATGACGTTAACTGAGTAGTTGGCTTCTGAGAAAATCGTAAGAAACAATCATATCAAACCAACGTACCCAACTTTTGTCAACCTCAAAGTTTCGAACTTCCTATTAAATTATTCACAAGCTTTCAAACTTTCATTCTTCGTAACTATTCAACCACTTAGTCCATTTATTTCTAAGAATCCCAATATTAAAGTAAAACATAAGACCGCCATTGTACCCATAGATTGAAGTTTATGTATGAGTTGTGTTAAATTTGTGGATGAAAAAAAAGTTCATTCTATTCTAGAAGGAAATGATCGACATCTATTAAATGTACATTTCCAAAAAATAATAAGGATAAACAGACTGACTTACATACCAATGCAGTGCCGAAACTACTGAGACTAGGAACGCGAAATACAAAGTTTCTTTTTTGATTTGGGTGAGCACTAAAAGCAGTGATGGTAGAATGGTAACGGCCCTGACTTACGAGTTGTAGGTCGCGTGTTCAAATCTAGCCAAGCGTATTACTTTGTGTAATTTATTTCATCACCATTGCTCTCAAAATGATGACGGAACCGGCATGTCCTAGAACCAAAAATTCGAAGACATGTGACATCCACCAACCCCACTGGGCCCGCGTGGTGGATTACGGCCCAATCTTTCTCCTAGAGAGGAGGCCTGAGTCCCAACAGTGGGAACGTTATAAGGCCGACTATTCTATTCTTTTTATTGCGGGAATTTGTTCCCTTAAGATCATTTTCTACATCTACGGGGACGAAGTCACAGGCAGTTGCTTTTTTTTTCCAGTGGGAAAATCATCTTATGACATCCCCCGCTATTGGGTGGGGCGGGACACAGTTTCAGACTTTTACTGACTAAAAACTCACTCCTGTTCCTTCGTTGCCTTTCGTACCAGGGCCGAGTCTTCCTTTCAGAATCAGACCCTTGGCCTCAGTAGGCTTCGACCCTGCTGGGCCCCGACAGTTGCTGACATCTCCTTGAGGCGCGCGTGGATCACGCACGTGGGCAATTGCTAGTCCTTGTATGAAAACGACAAAAAATAATCCAACTTTCATTTACTTGTAACAAAAAGTTTTTAAAAAATAAATCCATATCAAATCTTTACAAATAAGCAAAAAAAGAAACTACTTACCTACTTTTTAGCTGATCCATATAGATTTTTTTTCGCAGCTCCGTGCGACAAAAAAATCGCAGACAGAGATTAAGTTTTTTTAGCAGAGCTTCGTAGAGAAAATTATTAATTGTTCGCGTTAAAAGGTTACAAAGTCGATGTTGAATATTTTACAGACGAATCCATATTTTAACACGGCTTTGAAGGAAGAAGACACCTTTGGTAATGAGGGCTATTATGAACTTGTTGAGCATTCATTTAAATTTTGGATCAGAATTATGACGGTATGGTTCACGCAGTGGTTGACTGCTGCTATTGGCTGCTACACAAATTGTCGTGGGTTCGATTCTTGCTCGGCACAAAAATTTGTATCGGCTACGGATAGATGTGCCGCGTCTGAGTGTCTTATGTATGTGAGTTTACATGTTTGTGAACGCACCCACGTAACAGGAGTAATTGCTTGTGTGGGGCAATGTTTTGTATAAAAAAACCGGGCAACTGCAAGTCGGACTCGCGCACTGAGTTCCATACAAACTTACCTATGAGAACAGTCCAATTCCCGAATTGACTTAAGAAGATTTTTCCAAATCGTTTTTTTATTTTTTTGTGACATAACTACAAATTTACAGTTTTCAGATTTTTCCCTATACTTGTGTTATGAGACTAGCTTCATGCCAAATTTCAGGATTCAAGGTCAAATAACTCTATGTATTTTGGTTACCTTGACATGTCGATACACTAAATATGTATAGACTGGCCTGTTGGTCTAGTGGTTAGTGGCCCTGACTGCTATGCCGGAGGTCGTGTGTTCGATTCCCACCCAGGACAAATGTTTGTGTGATGAGCACGATCATTTGTTCTGTGTCTGGGAGTAATTTATCTATATATGTATGTATTTAGAAATATACAAGTATTTTTATCAGTTGTCTAGTACCCATAACACAAGCTCTGCTTAGCTTGGGACTAGACGGCGTTGTGTGATAGTTGTGGAATATATAGAATATGGAATATAAAAATACTTTTTTGTAACATAAGCGGCCCTTTTTTCGTTAACTCAGAAGTTTGATTTTTTTTCACAGCTTCAAGGGACCGCAGACCTGAGTATATGGTTTTTATTTCAATTTGATACCTCCTCGCGTTCCCGAGTTAAAGGATCTTGACAGACCGACAGACGGACAACAAAGTGATCCTTTAAGGGTTCCGTTTTTTTCCTTTTGAGGTACGGAACCCAAAAAACAAATAAAGAACTTAAGTTACAACCTAGTAGTACTTAAAATCAAAAATATTATATCCATACAAATAATAATCCTAACAAAAATTTATTAAATTACTTTTGCTTGAATAATTAAATAACTTAAAATTGTGTGAAAAGCTTAAAACATCTCTACTTATAATAAATCTGTAGAAGTGAAAATTCTGTACATTCTTTTTTTTTATAGCCATTTATGTCCCACTGCTGAGCAAAGGCCTCCCTTTCCCTTTTCCACACAAGTCTGTCTTCGGCCATTGCGGGCCATCTGTACATTGAAAATATCAAAAAAATAAATGGCAGGGGGTGTTACTAGACTGATACCGAACCCAAAAATGTGATTAAAAAAATTTTTGTCTGTCTGTCATGTCTGTTTGTTCAGGCATCACGCAAAAACTACTGGTTCGATTACGATGAAACTTGGTATAAATATTTTTTAACATTCTGAGCACCACACTAGGTATTTTTTATCCCGGAAAAGTATATACAATTTAAAAAAAAAACTTAATTTTGCGGTTAGATTCCTAGACCCGATTACGGTACCAACCGCGAGTAATAAGTTTGTCGTAGGTTACGTCACCCGCAGTGGAGTTCACTACACGCTGCACACGGCTAAGATACTATAATATTTTATCTTAAGATACAATATCGCTCGTCATACAATTTGATGGACTATCACACACGATGAAGATAATAAATAATATTTCATATTTTCGTACTTACCTCAAAAAACCTAATAAAAACATAGTCGCGGGCAAAAGCAAGCTATAAATAAAATTGAAGTCTGTTTGAAAAATCAAATAACATTTTTTACTAGATGCATACCAAAGTATGTTCGATGCCTGTGACAAGAATGCAATTTCAACATTTTTGACAGTTCGTTCCGGCTTTTGACAGTATTTACACTGGTAGGTAGCTGATGTTATTGAAGTTACTAAAGCTTACTTTTTTATTTTTAAAATTGCATACTTTTTCAAAAAATAATAGTTCTATAAATTAATTTTATAGGTTGACAAACGCGAGTATTTCATATATTGGTAAATGCATTATAATGCACATATTACTTAGTTTAAATAAAAGTAGCTATAATTATTTTGTGTTAAATTATATAGATGTTACACGCAAATGCTGTTATATTGATAATTTCTTTTCTGGGAAGAGAACTGCGTCCTGAAATACAGGCTCGGCCTAGCTCAGGCGCAGTTGCACATTTTTATTTCTTATGCATTTGTATTAAGTCACCTTCAATTTATTGCTCAAATTTGTACAATATTTTTATGGAGAAATAAATTATTAATATTATTAATTCTCAACACGGATTCGGTCGCCTCCTTTTGCTTAGCAGTAATGCTAGTGAAGGAGGAGGCTGCAAGAGTGAGGGAACGTACATCATCTCATCCCAGCCACCGTTACAGGAGACGCAGAACGATCCCTGGCCACCGTAGGTACGGGCTTGCGGACGACGAGCTATTGGTATCTCCCCATCCGGCCGTCTGAAAAGGACTGAATCCATGTCTTTGACGGCACGTAGTAGAGCGGAAAAAGTCATTGGACGATTTCCTACCTTAAAAAAAGACAACAATTTTTTTTGAGGTGGGATATCTAATGAATTCTCCCACTCTAGGGCGGAGCAAGTTGGTGTCAGTCTTTAATGACTAAATTCACACCTATCTTCCTTCTTTGCCTTGCATTCTAGGATCCCGGGTTCAAAAATCAACCCGTGGACCCAGTAGGTTTTGGCTTTGCTGGGCCCCTACGGTTTTGCTGACATCTCTCTGAGGCGCGCTTGGAACACTCGCTCGCTCGGTCAGGGCCTCAAGTCGGCTATTACAATAGTGTCAGAATGGTCTAACATTGATTTCATAATTGTTGATTGTGACAAGTTTGGTAATCTACTAACATAATCGCGTCATTATAACTTTCCAATGCCCCACGTAACACTGACAGAATAGCCGCAACGGGCTCAATTGCCAAAACAAAAACAAAAAAAAAAAAACTTTCCAATGGTCAAACACCGACACTCCATTGAAAGAAGTGGCATAGAATGGTAATCTCGTACATATTGACAAATGAATGTCTGACGTATGCCGTATGACGTATCTACTAAAATTTGGACAGTTCCTTTGACCTACCATTAGAACGTCATTGTGCAGTCATTGCTTTTAATAAGTTCGATATTGTCATTCTACCACAACTTTATTACGAGACCATTGACCGATCAATGATCAATCATTATGAATTAGTAAATTACGAAAATGACAATGGAATCGTGTTGGAATGACGAATTTATAAAAATAGCGGACTTGGACCCCTGGATGGTTACCGGACGGTAGGATGACAAGCTACCCATTGCTCATCAAATATGAGTACCGTAAAACGGGGTGAATAGAAACGCAGGGGTGAATAGAAACAAGACGTTGGTTTGGTTTTTCACTTTGATACCATATTATCGGCTTCTAACAAAGCATCGACTTTTTAAAACAACAATTCATTAATAAATTGATATAGTTAAATGCTGATATCTTGAAAATACCCTTTGAAGTTTTGTTTCTATTCACCCCATTGGACTGTACCACAAATTAATAAGTGCAAATTATTTAACAAATTAATTACGCCATCAAACTTGATCAGACATGACGCATAATTACACAACTATAAAAACAAATAGATGCTTAAGAAGGCGTTCCTAGTACATTGTCTAGAACCAACTTTATTAGAGTCTTTAATCCTTTAAGTAGATACCTACTAGCTATGGCTACCAACTCTATTAGGTTAAAAGTTAATCCTTTATCTCAAAAGAACTCGCCGAGCAACTGCCGTTTTTTTCCTCCGGACACTTATTAAAGTTTCTAGAGTTTGTTTTAAAAATAACGTCACCTCTACCGTTTCCCCTTTATCTTCAAAAGTAATAAAGAATGAAATTATGTTTATTGTTGTCAGTGTTTTTGAGAACTTAACGTATTATTAGGTAATTTTGTTGGTCAAGTATTACGTCATTAGGTAAATATTTCTCTGCTATCATATAAATATTGCTTGTACTATATTTATTTTATTGGTTAGAGGTAAAGGCAGGCCAAAGAAAAGATAGATGGATTTTGCGAGGGAATAACATGAAAGAAAAGGTAGTTATAGAATATATCTTAGCAACATTTTACCGTCATAGTGTTTTAATTTTATAATCCATAGCGGCGATGAGAATGTTAAGATGGATGTGTGATGTGACGAGAATGGATCAAGCAGGAAATAAGCAGTAGCTTATTTCAAAAAGAAATTTCTTCCAGCAGACCTGCGAAAGGAGAGATAAGAAGAGATATAGACTATAGTGCCTTTTAGTATTTGTACTAATTAAAATTTATCTTGTGTATATGCTTTCTATATTGCATTGTTGAAACAATAGAAATCCTCATACACGTAAGCGAGTTATTCAAACATTTTGTAAGAAATACTAGTAAAATGCCACTGTAAAACCTTGCCAAAATTTTCCACAACAATTTACTCGACATACCCAACTCCTATACAGCAACATATACAAAACAAAAATGTGTTTCAATCCAGCGGGGCCACTCGAGCTAGACAGTACGTAAGTACCTAACCAATTTACTGACAAGATCCAATGTATCTCAACTATATTGATAGAAATTACAGTTAATTGCCTCACCCGTTCAACGAGGTCCTCGGTTATATAACAGTAGTAGGCGTGTGTAACTTTTTAGTGAACCGACTCACTGTTCCGAAAGTTTTTAGTGTTCCGAAAGATTGGAACCGCAGTGATGTTTTAAATGCATCATTTGGAACAATTGGAGCACTGAAACACTCTTTACTTTAAGTGACCTGCAGTCTTTTTAAAATTAAAACGTAAATAGTGTAAATTTTAATGAACTGAACTACAACATCTGCTTTAAATAATTCTCAAATCGAAATTCAATTAAATAAAACTGCATGCAACATGATTCATAACAATCAGTGTCTGTGTTTGTTTCTTCAGAGCCGATATTTCAAATGTTCTGTTTCTATCTTTTGAGCCAATGTTCTAAATAATACATATCACAGTTTCGGAACATTTCAGTGATTCAGATGCAAATGTTCCAATCGCAAAGATGACACCCTTTTCCCACGCCTATATAACATTCAAAATACATAAAAATAATACTAATCGTAACTTGTTCCAATGTAACTCTCGATTCATGTATTAACTTCAGGGGATCTTTAACAGAACAGGAGAAATACAGCAGGAAAAAATTGTCTATCCATCAGGGCCCTTTGTAATTTGAGTTCGTATGTGCAAAATACACACCATTTTTATATATTGGTAATACATAACTATGGTGTGCTTTTTTGCACTTTTGAGTTCTTCACTATTATTAAATATATCGGGAGTTAATAAATAAATAGTTAATAAATAGTTCTTTATTTAAAAAAGCGAAATACCACTCACTGATTAATCACAAAATCTCTGAAACTATAACACCTACAAACTTAAAATTTGGCAGGTAGGTTCCTTGTAGGGTGTAGAACTCCGAAGGGGTTAGAAGTTTGTATGGAGAAACCTGTATTCACACGGGCGAAGCCACTGGTAGAAGTTAGTGTTGTATAATTACGATTAAGTTGTATTTTATTTTAAATACAAATTAATAGTAATTATAGCTTATCACACTACCCTCATTATAAGAAAAACTTATTTTCTTTTTCTCTATTGGTGTAGTTTTTTCGGTCTAGCTCGAGTGGCCCCGCTGGATCGAAACACACAAAACAAAATGTTTGATAGCTGAAACGATGCGTAAGTTCGCGAGTCGAGGCATGTTGGTTACGAAGTTGGGAAATTTGACGGGAACGCCTGTGGAATATTAAGTTATGGTGGAAAACCGCGTGGTCTCTTCGTATGGTCTACACTGTGAGAAAGAAAAGAAAGAAACAAAAAGTATTTATTCACGTCAAACATGGCGCATGGCGTATACTGTGATAATATTTTTTTTTTCAAAAGTACACATTTACAGGTGACACTTAATTTAGGGTACACTCTGTGCTAGGTAAACCTGTATTACAAGTATTACAAGGCCTAGATACGTAATGTGCACTTATATAAGGAAAAATAAAAAATGAACTAAATTTGTACAATTTGGGGATTAGTAGAGGAAAAATACAAAAAAATAAACTGATGAAAGGGGGAATTTTTACGTCGTGTGTATTGTACCTGTGTATGTGAACGCCTAAGATGACAACGTTACCCCAAGAAGCTCAAGGCTGTCGGTTATCGGCACGGTTACACCTCGGAATGATGGAGCCGGGTGGAGATGGCTCCGTTTGGCGGAAAAAAGACACGCCTGGGTTTTAGCAGCATTGAACTTGGCCAGATTGGCATCGTCCCAATCGGATATTGCCTTAAAGGACAAGTTCAAGCGTTCAACCATCATCATCATCAT
The DNA here is from genome assembly GCA_949316375.1 of Mythimna vitellina. NCBI lineage: Eukaryota > Metazoa > Arthropoda > Insecta > Lepidoptera > Noctuidae > Mythimna > Mythimna vitellina. Next base: position 2,968,251 of record OX438708.1, read on the forward strand.
CATTTCAGCCGATAGACGTCCACTGCTGGACATAGGCCTCCCCCAAATGTCGCCACAAAGAACGGTCCTGTGCGTCTCGCAACCATCGGATTCCCGCAACCTTCACCAGATCATCGGTCCACCTTGTAGGGGGCCTTCCAACACTGCGTCTTCCGGTACGCGGTCGCCACTCCAGAATCTTTTGGCCCCAACGGCCATCCGTTCTGCGAGCAATGTGCCCTGCCCATTGCCACTTAAGTTTGGCGATTCTCCGTGCTATGTCGGCAACCTTGGTTCTCCTGCGGATATCTTCATTTCTGATTCGATCACGCAAGGAAACTCCGAGCATAGCCCTTTCCATTGCCCTTTGGGTGACTTTGAGCCTTCTGATGAGGCCCACTATGAGCGACCACGTTTCGGAACCATATATCATCAAGCGTTTAACCATAGGCTCTTGGAAAGACTGAATCTGTGACCCACTAGAACGTAGACACGTATCTCTCAGCAACAGTGCTATCGTCTCCATACCGAAAGGTACTGGGTTGAAGAAGTTCGTTTATTCCAGGACTGAGTTCCCTTGGGATAATTTTCTATTATCACGCGGGTGAAGCCGCTTTCAGCAGCTAGTAGCCTATATTAGTTGATGAAAAACCTCGAAAAAACATAAACGCTGTACACACAGACGTCTTAACAAAAAATCTAGTTCCACTAACATCATGTATGTTACACAATACATAGAAAACGTGCTTAAATCCGACACTTTAGTGCTTTTCGTGTTCTATTGACACAAGTTACTTCTAGTCCATGTTAGACGCAGAAATAAAATGGGTGAGAAATTGGTGTTGGATTTCAGCACCGAATAAATAAATCCGAACGTGTGGAGAGTACTGCAGCCACATATGGGCTGGTGCTGCAAAATGCCACCTAGCAGCTTTAGACTACTAGGTTGAAAGGCGTGCGAAGAGGCTAATTGGTGATCCAGATTTGGTTAAGTCCAGTATTCAAAGCCTTGAGCACAGGCGTAGGGTAGCCAGCCTTTCGGTGTTTTACAGGATGCATTTTGGAGATTGTGCGCGGGAATTACATGACTTGATTCTGCCATCTAATTTCTACCATCGGACAACCCGACGTACGGAGAGTATCCACCCTTACGTTGTTGAAACCTCTTTGGTCCGGACTAAGCATTTCGCCCGTCGTTTATACCGCATACATTGAAGGACTGGAACAAATTGCCTGCTGAGGTTTTCATCCGATTATAATTTGGGTCTTCAAGGCTGAAGAGTGAATAAACTCTTAATAAACTAGTGCGCCTAACTATCAACGATTGTATCACTGCTTACCATTAGGTGGGATTGCAGTCAAACACTAGTTAATACCAATAAAAAAATGATTGATGTGTTTACTATCTCCCTCATTAGTGAAAAAATTGTAAGCACTGCAGCTGAGTATATAGTTCTGGGTTAACTTTCTAGATCGTTATTAGTAGTATTATCCCCTCTTTGAGGAGTGGCTGGAAAGACCTCACGGCGTCCTCACCGTTCACATGACGCAGGTTCTTACCGAACCTGGTCAGTTCGGGAAGTTCCTGCACCGGATTTGTGTGGAAGTATCGCCCGGGTGCCACCACTGTGTGGACCGCCTGGAGGACACGGTGGAGCACACGGTACAGGTGTGCTCCACCTGGGCAGAGCACTGCCGTGTACTTGTAGGGGAGATCGGTGGCAAAGATCTTTCGCGCTGGGCCTCGGTACTGGGCCGTCCGAAGTGAGAAGGGGTGGCAGGCGATCGCCACCTTCTGCGAAGCAGTAATGCTAGCAAAGGAGGAGGCCGCACGTGCACGCGCGGTGGCGCAGCCCTTACGCTCCAGCCGCCGGGATCCCTAGGCGTGGGCTTGCGGACGGCAAGCAATAGGTAGCTTGCCATCCGATCGTCCGGTAACCGTCCGGACCGAGCCCAAGTCATCGACTCTTCCAAACATTTTCGTAGTTCTAGAAAATTTTATTTGATCTTATTTCGTAGAAGCTTTTCTTTTTTGTTTACTCTCAAAACATATTGTCGTCACTACTTACCCAATAATGAACAACCTCGAGGTCAATTGCGAAGTATTAAGCTTTTATTACATTAATGAAATCTCACATTACTTCCAGAACTTTCTATCTACGATCTTAGATAAACAGCATTCGTGTGGAGTTCTCCAACTCATATTAAGATAAAATTGTCTTCCACTCGTACAATAGGGTCACAGAATAGATAGGAACAGAAGGCTAACTATAGAGATTTACTTTTTTATATTTGGATAGGCTCGCGTTTGACCACTATCTCATTTAATGGTAAGTGATGATGTGGCCGACAATGGACCACACTTGCCTAGAAGTAACTTATTCATTCTTGACTTAAATATGAAGATCTCTTAGATACGGTTAAGTGTTATCTATTGATCCTGCTCCTGATCTCTTCATTGTTGTATCTGATCGTCCACCCATCAGACAACAACAGTGTGGGCAGAGAGAGAGTATCTATAACTTCGTACTCACTCGTGTATTTAAATATCTTCCACGTCAAAGGTTCTCCAGGATTTCTGCTATGTTTTAAATGTGGTTGAAAGAACTTTAATATCAACTGCGATACCTGTTTTTTTACGTAGGGTAGGTCATCGAATGACCCGTCATCCATTATATACCCAGATCCCTCTGTGTATTAAAAGTGTTGAGTCTTTGGTCCCGACTGTTATTCATAGATCTTTTCCAGATTACTTTTTTTCAGAGATTACCTCCTACAAACAAAAAAAATCAAACTTTACCTCTTTATAATATTAGTTTAGATCACAATCGGCCGCTCAAAACATGTCTATCTGTTTGAGAATTCTTCTTCTGCGGAGTTAACCTTCTGTGCCCATTGATTCTGGGTTAGGTATGTAAGGAAATTTGTTTATATACGGTACTTTATGGAAGAACGTTGTATCTGCATGTTATTGTTGCACGTTGAACTCGTTTGCTGAAAAGGAAATGTATTTGGATGCAGGAATATTTTTCTTGAATATTCTGGTGGAGCATTTATCAGGGATTTTTGTCAAGGCTTTGGGCGGTATCCTGCTGTGCAATGTATTGTAGAAAAGTGCATACCAAACTTATATAATATTATATACAACAAGTAACTCGATAATGCGGTGTGTGACGTACAGAAAATTAAGTTACAATTATAATTCAAGCACTGTTTTAAAAAACACTACCTGAATGCATTAAATGCACTTATTAAATGCATTATGTGCATGTTTTTTTTTAATATTAATATGTTCTCTTAATTGTACATAATTAGTAAAGAAATTGATGCACCATATTGATAGCGCATCGGTATTGGTATATGAGCACGCTAGTGTCACAATCAAAATTTATCAAAATAAGAAAAAAAATTGTGCAAAAATATTCTTATTTAGGTATTTTAAACCGCAGAAGTTAATTCAATAGCCAATTCTGAATTCACTGCTTTCAGAATCTGCAAATATTATCTTACATGTTGTATAGAGAATGAAAAAAAAATAGGGCTCTTGTTTTTTGTTTTTTTGGACAAAGCAAACGTTTTATGACCACTCCATGTGACAAAGGATAAGGACAGAAAGATGAAGATGATATCACACTAATATTTCAAAAGGCCAACAGTTTATATGTGTATAATATTTGTTGCTCCGCCACACTCAAACGGCTTAACTGATTTAAGCTCATTGTGACTCTCTCTGTGTTCCTTGAGTGTGTCCGTGGCATCACCAGGCCCTATCAGAATACCAGCGCTACGTTATTTTAAATTTTTGTTAGATATTACAGCATATGCCGAGATAGGAGCCTTTTTGGCCTCGCACAGGTCTTTTATTTTTAATCTTTTAATTTTGTTTTCTTTTATTTTTTGGCATTTATTTGTATCATTCAATAAAAACAGTTAACTAATTAAAACTACATATACACTAAAAGTAAAAAAAAAACTACTAGCTATAAAATATGGCGTCATAAAACTCCTCCGCATCGCTGTCGACTGGAAGTGTGCCCAAAAGGGTGGTGCCATTGCCACGTTGTATGGCAATGCTTAGTATCTGACCGCGAAGTGTCTACTAAGCGTTTGGATAATTCTTTGAAAAGCTTATGAGCACCCGAACCTCACGGCCCAAGAGTTTCAACCCCAAACGGCTCAAAAATATAACTGCCAGAGAGGTTTTCTTTATTTATTTTAATATTAAGTTAAGTATTTATAGATTTAGTAGTTACTTTTTATCTTATTGTTGTTTGCCCTGTGCGAGTCTCAAATAAAGGTTTTCGTTCTTTCTTTAGAACTCAATGTAGCGAAATTTAAATCTTGTTTTGTAAGGCCTTTCCTTATAATCCTCCAACTTATAATATGCTTATATTGTTAAGTTGGAGGATTATAAGGATTATATTAAAGATAAAAATCCTTAGTTCAATATTGATCCAGCACCACTACCACTAGGATGCTTAGAAATTACTTTTTAGAGGTATGTAGAACAGAGAGTAAAGTCCCGCAAACCTCCGTTGAAAAGGGAAGATCCTCCGACCAGACGGGAGTTATGTCTAGTGGACAACTGTGCAATAGATGATTTCGGGCTGTTCTATATGTTCTAATCGCGCGGAGAACGTTAATTGCGCGATGCAGGATTAGTTCTTATGTCACGCCATAGATGTCGCTACAAGTTTTTAGTGAAGAAGTTAGGTATCCGATAATATTTTATTTATTTTTTATTTTTATTAAAACTTCATGCAACACAATAGTACAAAGACGGACTTAATGCCTTAGGCATTCTCTACCAGTCAACAGTCAACGTCTCTATGATAATTGTCACCTATAAAAAAAATAAGGTCCAAATAAAAAATATCATTCTAAGTTGTTCGTTTAAGCTATGGGAGCGAAGTTATGTAGAAATGCTCGCTGCCAATACAATGTAGTGACATCAAAATGGCGCTATTTGGTGCGTGGTTTGCGGTTTTGTGGTTACCAGTTTCCTCGTTTGATTCTCACCTTAGCTCTAAGGTTTAATGTGGTCACGGGGTTAGTAAATGCTGACTACGTATTTTAGATAGATAGATAAACAACTCATTTGTTGTAATCCTTAAAAATTAAAAAATATGTGGTGTATAGAGCAGTGGTGGCCGAGTGGTAACGGCTTACGAGTTGTAGGTCGCGGGTTCAAAACTAGCCAGGCGCATTACTTTGTGTAATTATTTCATCACCACTGCTCTCAAAACGGTGAAGGAAAACATCGTGAGAAAACCGCATGTCCTAGAATCAAAAATTCGAAGACATGTGACATTCACCAACCCGCACTGGGCTCGCGTGGTGGATTATGGCCTATTACCTCTCTTAGAGAGGAGGCCTAAGTCCCAACAGTGGGAACATTATAAAGCCGACTATGCTATGTTGTAATACTTTTTGTTTAGTGGGAAAATCATCCAATGACATTCCCCGCTTTTGGGCGGAGTGAGAGGGTGTGTCAGACTTTAATTGAATAAAGACTCACTCCTGTTTCTTTGCTGACTTTCATACCAGGGCCGAGTATTCCTTTCAGAAGCAGACCCTTGGCCCCAGTAGGCTTCGACCCTGGTCGGCCTCTACGGTTTGCTGACATCTTCTTGAAGCGCGCGTGGAACAATACGCGCCGTAGATGACTTGGGCTCGGTCAGGACGGTTGCCGGACGATTGTACAGCGAGCTACCCATTGCTTGCCGTTCGTAAGCTCGCGTCTATGGTGGCCGGAAATCGGGATCGAGATCCCGGCGACTGGGGTGTATGGGAGAACCTCGCGCTTGCACGTGCGGCCTCCTCCTTTGCTAGCATTGTTGTAACACGTAACATATACTAGTAAACACCGAAGCTCCGATCCCGACAACCAGCACCTCAGGTGCGGGTTTGCGGATGACGAGCAATTGGTAGCTCGCCTTCCGGCCCACGGTTCGGGTTATCGGACAACCCGAGCCGTCGATGGCAGTTAATGTTCCACGCTTGCCTCAAAGAGGTATCAGCATAACCGTAGGGGCTAGCAGGCCTGGGTCATGCGTCGACTGTTGAAGAGGTTACTCGTGTTTATAGAACGCAAAGGGCAACTAATAAAACATAGGTGTGGTTTTAGGCAGTAAAAGTCTGACACACCCTCGCGCTGAGAAGTCATTAGAAAATTTCTCACATTAAAAAAAAGTGGGTAAGTGCGAGTCGGACTCGCGCACTGAGGGCTTCGTACAAACTTACCTATGTGAATAGTTCAATTCCCGAATGGAGTCTCTAAGATTTTTTCGAATCGCAAAAAAGTATTCTTTTTTTGTGACCGTGTGTTTCAGGGACCGCAGATTTGAGTATAAGGTTTTAATTTCAACTCAATACCTCAACGTGTTCCCGAGATAAAGAGTCTTGACAGACAGACAAACGGACGGACAACAAAGTGATCCTATAAGGGTTCCGTTTTATCCTTTTGAGATACGGAACCCTGAACAACAAACCAAAATTGTACATAATAAATTCATCATCATCACTATTTTCAAACATCCGTTCCCTGGACCTAACCTTCTCAAGTATTACTACAATAACCAGGTCCTATGCGTCTCGCTGCCAGCAGATCCCGCAACCCTCACCAGGTCCTCGCTCCACTATATGGAAGGCCTCCTTGCCCTTTGACTTTCAGTAGGAGGTTGCCACCCTATCTCTAATAATCTGACAAGTCAAGGTAATTAATTTCCAAACAAAATTAAAACTCATTAATAGTTCAACTAGCTTATCAGGGATACAAACTCAGTCTAAAGCACCACAGAGTAATGAGATGCCTCAGTGGCGGCTGCTTGAGATGTCTCTTAGAGTATTGATGGCTAAACTATTTTTTTTTTAAGGCCCTAGCGCCCGAGCAGTGTCATAAAACAGTGACTTTCTGAAGCGTACTCCTCGGTAATGGATAAGTCAATGGGTTTGAAAAAAATATTTATTATTATTTATTTATTATATTCTTTATTGTACACCAATACATATACAAAAGGACACTAAACTAATACACATACGAACATACAATGGGCGGCCTTATCGCATTCCGCGATCTCTTCCAGGCAACCAGGAATGGACAGTAAATTGCCTGGATAAGAAATGGGGCTGTCATTGGTGTGACAGAACCAGCATTAAACATAATATATTATAATAGATACACAAATACATACATATGCTATATAATAGATACATATATACATATATAACCATTGAAAACTATAGACAGAAATATAAAACATGACTATCGATACTCACAGTGACAGAAAATATGTTTATTATAAACTCAAGTACTGTGACTGGCTTGTTGGTCTAGTGGTTAGTGGCCCTGACTGCTACGCCGGAGGTCGTGGGTTCGATTCCCACCCAGGACAAATGTCTGTGTGATGAGCAGGATCATTTGTTCTGTGTAAATAATAATTATGTATATATTTAGAAATATATGAGTATGTTTATCAGTTGTTTAGTACTCATAACACAAGCTCTACTTAGCTTGGGACTAGACGGCGTTGTGTGATAGTTGTGGAGTATTAAAAAAAAAATACAAGATTATCAACATATTATATTTCCGTATGACTAATAATTTTGCCAAAAAAAAAATTAACGACCTAATATTTTTTCACTTGTTTTCCCTACTCCTTTCAAACGACTTTGATTTTTAGAAATATGTTTACACAAAAAAATTGCTGACCTGGACGTATAGGGGCATTATTAAATTTACGTGATTGCGCGTTTTTGCTTAAAATCACCGAAAAAAGAAAAACTTTTTCCGGATTTTTCTAGGAAAAACGAAGATACAGAGACCAAAATTTCGGCCGAATAAATTTCGTACACCCGTGTGTACAAATCGACAATTAAGCGTTTTTCAAGGTCATTCAAGTTGTACAGACGTATAATCGGCCCTCGAGGAGATGCTCTTCAGAATATATATAGCATATTTAAATCAATCAATGTTTCGCAAAGAAAATGAATTTAACGGTCAGTGGGGCTCTATCCGGCTGCAGCTGGCCGGAATAAAAAGCACACATACTCGTAATGCTGCCTAGACAGCGGTAGAGTTAGAGTTAGAGTATGTGTTCATTTAATTCCGGCCAGATGTTTAAAGGACTAGACGCCTTAAGTTAAATTCATTGCCTGGCCCACTATTCGGCCACAGCAATGCCGTCCGCTGACGCTGTCATTAGGTTCCTACGTGAACAGGTAACAGGGCACGTGACGCAGGATGGAAGGTGGGACATGGTCTGCGGAGAGACGCTGTACACTGAAGATCGGAACCGTCCAAGAACCCTCATCTGTGAAGATTGATTGGCTGCTTGAGATAGGATGGTCATAACTTTAAAAACAAAACATTTTTGGTGTGTCAGTGCGTGTCACCGTGAACTCTTACGAATTGACGGAGTCAGAGAATTCTGATTTGCATGAATATTATTAGAATTTGCTCGAGATTTGTTTTTGTGTATTGTGGAGCTCACTACTGCCTAAAATTAAGGATTGCCAAACTCTTGGCTTTTTATTAAGAGGAATGGAAGAAAAGTATCTTTTTATTTCTTCATAGTTGCATTTAAGTATGTATTATTGCGATATTTCTTTTAACATTATGACTGTATGTGTAATGTGTAAATAAGAGAGTGTGTTATATTTACATTTTACATCATATTATTTACCAGTATTTATCTTTGTACAATATTTTATAACATACATGAACTACAAATAACAAAAAAAAACTTTTTTTTTAAAAGAACATCAAAAGTGGTTATTAAACAGTAATTTAAATTTCTAATATTGATATGAGGAAGGGTGTGTCAATAATTTAATATCTCTTATCTCTTCACGTAACCTAATAGCGGTGACGTCACATTTCAGTATGTGCATCGTTTTTAGGGTTCCTTACCTCAAAAGGAACCAACTGATAAACGGTACTGTGACAGTAGTGCATCAGGTGTGTGCTAATGCGCAGAGCGACGACTTCTTTGAGATAATGCGAAAAAAAGTTGCCTCCTTATTAAGTCGAGTGAGGGAGAGCACCGACGGTATCCTGAAGGTATTTGCGGACAGACTGGATGGGCCTACAATGGGTACGTTTATCAAGCTGCATGTATTGCATGGAGGTTGATAAACCATTCTGATTAGATCGTCTTATTGTGATTGTCTATGTATTTGTATTTGTTTTTGTGATGACATACTAACAAAGTTATTTAAGTAAATTTGTCTGTACTAACTCACTATGGGCCTTGATACATGAAAATAAAAGTTTATTTTTAATTTATAATTTCACTTTTTTGTCTTTCTGTCTGTCAAGACCCTTTATCTCGGGCGTAGAGGAATTGAGTTGAAATTAAAACCATATACTTAAGTCTGCAGTCTCTGGAAGCTGTCAAAAAATTAGATATCAGAATTAACGAAAAAAAATATATATACGGCCGTTTATGTCTCAAAATAGTATATTTCGACACTCTCAAGACCATCAAAATTCATATGGTACTTTCCGTTGACCTAGAATTCTTAAATTTGGCATGAAGTAAAGTCTTATAGCACAAGTATAGAAAAAAATCTGAAAACTGTAAATTTGTAGTTAAGTCACAAAAAAAAACTTTTTTACGATTTGGTAAAATCTTTGTAACTCAATTCGGGAATTGAACTGTTTTCATAGGAGCGTTTGTACGGAACACTCAGTGCGCGTGTCCGATTCGCACTTGTTTTATTTATTGTTGATAGACTCGCGCTTGACCATTATCTTACCTGATAGAAAGCGAAGATGTGGCCGACGGTGGAGCATGCTTACCTAGAAGTAACATATTCAATTTTGACTTATTCTGTTATTTGATTTAATTTTGAACGTATTTTTAAAAAAATCTTCCTATTGTATTATATTTCTATTGTATTAATAGTTAAAGTGTGTTTGATATAAAAAATATTAATAAAATGACATCCACTTAATTCTGAATACGGCTATCAACTAAAATTAAGTCTTAACGCATCCTTTGGCACAGGCGCAACGTAATGTTACCACTTTATTCATAATATGATATCGTATTTCCTCTTTGTTTATTCATTCTTTTCTTTCCCTGAAATTTATTTTTATTTATCTATCTTATACAAATCTGTTAGCACACAATACCGTGCCGACATCTTTATGTCGATACCTGAAAACCAGCGTCGTAGACTCATCGCATTTTGCGTGTGATCACGGCATTATGCAGAGTGTTCGGCCGTTTTGCGCGGATGTGGCCCATATTTTTCACATAATATACAGATACCGGCACGGATCTTGAGCGATGTCTTTTACAGTTCTACTTGCACAGAAGCACGCAGAAGTGAAATATCGGGTCTCTTTAGTGGTATGAAAAGAGATGTGGGGGCGGGGAGTGCAATCCTTGTACCCCGATTGGCTTGCCGATGTGTACGATGCGCAAAGCGATCCCTGCTCTTTCGCCAAGCGCTCAAGATTCGTGCCGCTATCTGTACCTACTTATAATTTGTTAGTTCTAAATTTGCGCCTTGTTCCGCCAAATTAAATGTTTTCTTTCTTTTTCTTAAGCGAGGCAATAAACATTTTTAGCAATGGCGTTTCTAATCTGCCGACATTCCATACTCTATGGAGAAGCAACTCTAGACGAATGGATTAATATTCCCGTTCCGCGCTACGCATTCAAATAATCTTCTCGTTTATTATTCACGTCTTCGGTTGTCCTGACTCACACAGCAGGATATTCATACAAATTAGACTTTTGAATATGTTCGCTCTTTATTTTTGAGAGGTAAAATTTTTGGTCCTCGGAGCCTTGAGTTAATTTTCCGTGTGTGAATTTTTGGTCCTTCGAGCTTTCCCGCTTGTTTTTTCTTTTAAACGGAGCGGAATAAGCGGCATGATGGTTAAGTGCTCGCCTAGTTTGTATTGATGTTTGAATAAAATTTAAAATCGTTCTTCTGTTGTAGCATTTCAATAGCTTGTTAGGACTAACTAAATACTTTGACTGGTCTTTTGGTCTAGTGGTTAGTGGCCCTGACTATAGCAGTCAGGTGCTTGTGTTATGAGTACTAGACAACTGATAAACATACTTATATATTTCTAAATACATACATATTATAGATAAATTACACCCAGACACAGAACAAATGATCGTGCTCATCACACAAACATTTGTCCGGGATGGAAATCGAAGCCACGACCTCCGGCTTAGCAGTCAGGAGTCAGGACCACTAACCACTAGACCAACAGGCCAGTCAAATTCAGTATTGTCAAATTAGATATTGCATTGTTTCCATACTTCAACGTCATTTTGACGACATGGTAGGCGCAGTGTATGAGCGATTGGCTTCTACGCAGCGTGTCGCGGGTTAGATTCCCACGCAGATCAAATATTTGGTAGGCCTGCAGATGACTTGTGTTCGTGATCTGTGAATGCACCTACGATTTAGGTTAAATTTCTTGCGTAGACCAAAGTGTTTTTTTTTTAAAGATAATATTTGAAAAATGTATTATACAGTTTTTGCGGGTGATGCTTTTTTCTTTAATCAATGATTGATTTTTCACCTCTTTAATTTTAAATAACCAAAGAAAGGCTCAAGACAAAAGTCTATGACCAGTGTGTGTTGCCAGTGATGACATATGGCTCCGAAACGTGGTCGCTTACAATGGGCCTCATCAGAAGGCTTAAAGTTACTCAAAGGGCAATGGAAAGGGCTATGCTCGGAGTTTCCTTGCGTGATCACATCAGAAATGCAGGAGAACCAAGGTTACGGACATAGCCCGAAGAATCGCCAAACTCAAGTGGCAGTGGGCAGGGCACATTGCTCGCAGAACAGATGGTCGATGGGGACGAAAGGTTCTGGAATGGCGACCACGTACCGGAAAACGTAGCATTGGAAGGCCTCCCACAAGGTGGACCGATGACCTGGTGAGGGTCGCGGGAATTCGATGGATGCGAGACGCACAGGACCGGCCATTGTGGCGGCATTTGGGGGAAGCCTATGTCCAACAGTGGACGTCTTTCGGCTGAAATGATGATGATGATGAAAGAAAAGGTTTATTTAAAATAAAATTATGATTATTTTTTTCGAAGAAGTGAATTATCTACCATAAATGACTCCATTATTAACTGGTATTAAGTACAACACAACATTAAATACACTTAGGCATTGAAGTATTTGTTCAAACTTCTGTCATCTGGGCACTTCGGGTAGATGCTCAAAAGACTGGCAGCATTGCCACGAATATAATCAATATACTCACAACTCTCACACATTTGTACATTGCTTGCAGAACAGATGGCCATTGGGGCCGAAAGGTTCTGGGGTGGCGACCGCGTACCGAAAGATGCAGTGTTGGAAGGCCCTCTACAAGGTGGACCGATGACCTGGTGAAGGTTGCGGCAATCAGATGGATGCGAGACGCACAGGACCCTTCATTGTGGCGATATTTGGTGGAGGCATATGTCCAGCAGTGGACGTCTATCGGCAGAAATGATGATGACGACTCTCACTTAGAAAAAAGAATAAGTAAACCTTGAGGTTTCAAAACATTAGATCGACGCATTCGTGAGTCACCCTTCAACGTAACAAAGTGTGACTCGTCTCGCTAACTTTTCAATTAATCTTATCTTGGAAGTGAAACATGGTTTAAATATATTTTGCGGATGGAACAGCCTTCCTATGCGCGTGAGTTGGCACGAGAAGCCTGTTAAATTTGTTGTAAATGTTTTTAAGGTTTTTTATTTTAGGTGGGAACCATCCAATGACTTTTCGAACTCTAGGGCGTAGCGGGAGGTCGTGTCAGACTTTTATTGACTCCTATTTTCCTTCTTTGCTTTTCGTTCCCGGGGTTCTCTATCAAACTACCTATGCCCCAGTAGGCTTCAGCCCTGCTTACGGTTTTGCTGATATCTCTTTGATGCGCGCGTGAAACACTAGTTACCGCCGACTCGGGCTCGGTTCGGACAGTCGGACGGCAAGCTACTCATTGGTCGTCGTCCGCAAACCCACGAATTACTTTTAGGTTGTTTTAAAATCTGTCACAGTTTAGGGCTACAAAAGTATGCGATATACAGGGTGTAAAGTCCAGTAAACCCTTATTAAAAAGACAGGATCTTCCAACCAGACAGGTGTTGTGACTGGTCTGGGTAACTGCTAGATATAGATAGTTGATTTCGGACTGTTGTGTATATTCTAACCGCGCGGAGAACTCTGATACTACGATGAAGAAAGGAAGAAAGAAAACATTTATTTTTCAATGAGTTTTAGTTCCTATGTTACGTTCTTTTTTTTTTTGTAGGTGGAAAAATCATCCAATGACATCCCTCGCTCTTGGCCGGAGTGTGATGGCGTGTCACTTTTACTGACTAAAAACCCACTCCTGTTCCTTCGTTGCCTTTCGTACCAGGGCCGAGCCTTCCTATCAGAATCAGGCCCTTGGCTCCAGTAGGCTTCGACCCTGCTGGGCCCCTACGGTTCGCTGACATCTCCTTGAGACGCGTGTGGAACAGTACGCGCCGTCGACAACTTGGGCCGGACGGTTACCAGACACGGTCAGACGGCGAGCTACCCAAACCTATCTATGAAAACAGTTCAATTCCCTAATTGAGTTACGAAGATTTTTCCGAATCGCAATAAATTTTTGGGGCGTAACTACAAATTTACAGTTTTCAGATTTTTTCCTATACTTATGTTATGAGACCTTGCTTCATTGTCCATTGTCACATTGTCATTTCACACATGAATAGTAAAACCTCATATAATATTTTCAATTAGCTACTTAACTCTCAGGATAAAGGATAAAAGATAAAATTCAATTCAATTCAAAATATATTATTTCACATGGGCACTTTAAAACGTCAGAAGCTAGTGCACCAGATATCGAATTCCAGGACATGATCCTTTCATCCAAATCTACCCAGCTATTGGAGCGAATTAGTAATAAATATACACACCCATATTAATAGTAGCTGAATTCAGCAATTTCGCTCACGTGACACGTGCACATGATAAATTCGGGAGGATCCTGTATCGGATTCAGGCAGAAGATAGCGCCCCAGCTACCAAGACCCTGATACCGACTACTAACCTACATAGATGCGGGCTTGTGGACGTCGAGCAAAGGATATCTCGCCGTCCAGATCCGGTAATCGACCAGACCGAGCCCCAGTCGACAGCGCGTATTGATCTACAAGCTCCTCGTGGACGGCCGCGCAGATTTTCTAAAAAGGAAACCAGTAGTCTTAGAACGCAAAGGCAACTGAAGGACACAGGTATGGTTTTAGTCAGAAAAAGTCTACACGCCCTCCTGCTCCACCCAGAGCGAGAGTAGTCATTAGATGATTTCCCACCTTAAATATAAAGCGCTTTTGACACTATTCAAATTACCATCTCATAAACGCTATACTAAAACATTTTTTGGTCTCTTAATTTTTGAAGTTCCTTCCTCGAAGCAAGTTTAAAACGCCTACACTCCTGTTTCCACCCAAGAGGCAGGTCTCACCCCTAACTAATAATTAAAAGTCAGCACGTACGGGGCGCCTGCTTGTGCATAAGTAATGTGTTGTTTATAATGTTAAGGGGAGTGTACTATGTGAGCTCGACAAATGGATGTGCGATTAAGACGTGTGCGACAAAACTGTACTGCGACAAAACTGTACTGTGACTCACCATAGATCGAATGCACGCTTGTGCAACACAATGAGCCTCGACATCACGCTAGTGTGACAAATGATTGTGCGACACTAGTTAGACACTACGGTAGTGCGTCTACTAATTATATGAGTACTGTAAATTGCCAGTACGTTGGTGTAGTGTTATAGTAGTTTGACACTACCCTACCCGCCAAGATAATGGACTCCTACTTCTGAATGGTTTTAGAAAAAAAACAACCACGAAGGTTAAAGCGAGATATCGAGGTGCCCTTAATATGTTAATTTTTCATGTCGCACTAGATTAATGTCGAGTTTGAAGGCTATATTTCACCGGGACACCATGGCGGCGCAATCAGTTACACCACCATGGTGTCCCAGTGAAATGTAGCCCTAACATGCTCTTTAGTGGGTCCATCACTGGCGGCCAAACTCGCGTCTGAGCTGGTCGCGCCACCAAACGGAAACCAGGTGAGTAACTTCTATAGAGCTGTATACATTTTGTTGGTAGCAGTGACTGGTCGCGCCGCCATGGTGTCCCGGTGAAATATAGCCCTTAGTGAACTATGGTGAGTCGCAATACAGTTTTGTCGCACAAGCGTTGATCGCACATCCATTTATCGAGCTCACGTAGTACATTTTGTTAAGGGGATGGTACGGGGAGGAGATCTCAGTAATTTCATCAATGTCAGAGTTCAAGTCTTAAGACGTGCGTAATAAGTGTGTAACTCAGTTATCAAGGGTGGGTTGGGTTTGGCGTAGATATTTCTTCCGGTATTTAATGACGTTTAGCTATAAATTATCTACGAAACAGTGAACATCGTAAGGAAACCGGTATGACTTTTTTTGTTTTCGAGGGGAATCTTTCAAAAGGCGATCAGCCCTTGGTGATAATTCTGGGAAGTTTGTTTTTTTCTGGTGGGAAAATCATCCGATTTACGGCAACGAAGGAGGCAACCACCTGCCACTGCTTCTCGCTCCGGACCATGGCCTGTACCAAGACCCCAAGAGGCCTAAGAGATCGCTGCCGCCAATCGCCCCCACGAGAACACGACGTTGCTCTGCCCAGGCGGCGCACACCTCCACCGTATGCTCCACCTTGTCCTCCGGGCGGTCCATACAACGGTGGCACCCGGGCGTTTCTTCTGCATGAATCCGGTGTAAGAACCTCCCGAACTTACCATGTCTGGTGAGGACCTGCGTCATGCGGAAATTAAGGACGCCGTGAGGTCTCTCCAGCCACTCATCAAAGAGGGGACTTACCATTCCGGGGAGTGTAGGATTTTTACCTCACTGATACCACCCTAGTGATCACCATCATCGCATAGAAGAGACGCCGTTGCCTCTTAAAAAAATACTCCGGCACCCCTTCTGTGTAACGCATGTTATGGCGACTCAACGGAATGTCCTGGAACCAAAAATTCAAAGACATGGTCGCATGTCATGTTCCATCCACATACATAGATTATGTCCCATTTCCTTCTCCTAGTGAGGAGGCCTGGGTCCCAGCAGTGGGACATTATAATGCTATTTTATTTATACTGTACGCTTAATTTGTTTATTGACACAACTACGGAAAACGATGGGTAATGGTATTTAAAATCTACTACTAAGCTTTTATTTTTATTTTATTTACATTGTTCTCACATAATAGTAGCGACAAGAAATATGTAACAGAGATATTTAAATACATAACATGATTGAAAGGAGAGTCTATGGATTTTCTTGCACATTCTTCACCATAGAGATCTACGCTTTGGAATGTGCAATTAACATAATTTTTCAGACTGACTGACTTTTTGACATTTCAAAAGTGCTTACATATGCTTATGCTTATGCTGTACATGGTTTATTTGAAATAAAATGCTTTGTATCTTTGAAACATTTTTTTTTATTCTTGATAGGATCACGCTTGATCACTATTTCCTCCCCTGATAGAAAGCGACGATGGAGCACACTTGCCTAAAAGTGACCTATTCACTCTTGACTAGATCTTTACACCTGTAAGAATTTCACACCCTGTAAATTCATTTAGATAATGTCAGAAAGGCTACCTCATCGTCTCTAACCTACTTAGGGACGTGATCTTGGTGATTTTAGAAATGTCACGGGTTAAAACGTGCGAAATGTATTTCTTACTTAGTTATCTGGAATATTGTGAGTGTATTTTTCTTTTTTTTATTGATATAAACCAGTGCTTGACTGCGATCCCACCTGATGGTAAGCGGAGATGCAATTATTGATGGTCAGGCGCACTAGTTTATTAAGAGCCTATTCACTCTAGCCTTGAAGACACCTAAATTATAGTTGGACGGGAAGACCGCAGCAGGCAAATTGTTCCAGTCCTTCGATGTACGCGGTATAAACGACGAAGCTAAACGCCTAGTCCGGACCGTTGAAGTTTCAACAACGTAAGGGTGGATACTTGCTGTTCGTCGGGTTGTCCGATGTATTTGGTGGGATATAGCATCAATTCTGATGTATAAACAGGTTTTGAAATAGATGATTTGTAAAGTGACTTCAAGGTGTTTTTTTTCCGATTGTAAAATCGTCTTATGACATCCCCCGCTCTTGGGTGAGGCGGGAGTGTCAGACTTTTATTGACTAAAAACCCACTCCTGTTCCTATGTTTCCCTTCGTACCAGGGCCAAGTCTTCCTTTCAAAATCAGACCCTTGGCCCCAGTAGGCTTCGACCGACGATTACCGACGGTTTGATGGCGAGCTACCCATTGCTCGCCGTCCGCAAGCCCGCGCCTACGGTGGCCGGAAATCAGGATCGGAATCCCGGCGGTGGTTGGGGCGTGATGATCGTTGCCTCACGCGATCGGCCGCCTTCTTTCCTAGCATTACAGCTTCGCAGAAGAAGGCGACCGCCTGCAATCCTCCTCACTCTGCGGCGCGAGAGGCCGCCGCCAATCACCCCCACAAGGACACGGTGTTGCTCTGCCCAAGCAGGGCACACCTCCACCGTGTTCTCCACCATGTCCTCCGGGCGGTCCACACTTTGTTGACAACCGGGCGTTTTTTCCGCACGATTTCCGTTCAGAAACCTCCCGAACTTACCATGTCCGATGAGGACCTGCATCCGCCGCGTTGCCTTTCCAGCCACTCCTCAAAGAGTCCCTCTTTACCGCCATAATAATGGCGTGCCCAACACTGGGTTACGATAGTCACTGTCGCCATTCCACCATGAGATCCCGCTGGAACTCTGTCCACCATGACGCGACTTGTCGCGGCCGCGGAAGACTTCATGATGTAGGGTAATAAGTGTTCTAGTGTGTGTGGCTTATGTCGTATCTGGCAGTTTATTTGTTGACAACAAAACAAGGCACGTCATCTAGTTGCAACTAGAACTAGTGTTGGCGCGCTTTAGACAGAGTCAGACGTTTCCGTTTGGCTATGAGCTTAAAGAGAACCCACTGGAAGGATGGACACTCTGAACCAGGCTGTCGCAGCGTAAAGGCGCACTGGAACTGTCCTACGTTTTTTTGTTTGTAACCTTTATAGTAGTGCACTGTATCGAATTGCATTGAAACGTAAAGTGGAGCTACCCATTGCTCACCTTCCGCAAGCCCACACCTACGATAGCTGGAAATTAGGGTTGGAATCTCGGTGGCTGGGGCGCGAGCATGAGAGCCGTTCTCTCACGCGTGCGTAAAGGACGTTGTGTAATGATGTGGTATATTATTATTTCCTTTATTTCACTTACAACATATTTGTTACATTTTTAAATGTTACAAAAATAAACAATTTAAAAATATAAAATATTATACTTTTTATGAATTCAGAAATGCGTTTTGAAGCTTCAAAAGACAATGAAAGTGCAAAGCGACATTTATGATATGACATAGGTCTCCCTGAAGCGTATTCACAACGATCGGTCCTGTGCGTGTCAAATCCATCGGATTCCCGCAACCTTCACCAGATCATCGGTCCACCATTTGGGAGGCCTTTTAACGCTGTGCCTTCTGGTCGCGTATCAGAAGGCGTAACGTCGTCACTCCAGAGCTTTTGAGCCTGAAAGGGACATTTCTAAGCACGATTCATGCGAGTCAAGAGCAAAGCCGGTGTCAAAATCTGAAACTTCACGTATCTTAATTCTCAACAGTACAAAGACTGACAAGTTTGCTCGTAAACAGTTCACAACTAAAACCTGACGCAGGCACTATAACAATGAGAATCGCTTCAGTTTATATCCGAGCCAAGTTTACGTAAAGGCTAGAGGTGTTTAAGTTTCTAGAAGAGGATTACTAGCAGAATATAATCTTGTGCTAGTCTTAATATAATCTTTGGGCACGCCATAATTTTGGCGGTAAGTCCCCTCTATGAGGAGTGGCTGGAAAGGCAACACGGCGTCCTTACCTTCCGCATGACGCAGGTCCTCACCGGACGCGGTAAGTTCGGAAGGTTCTTGCACCGGATTCGTGTGGGAGAAACGCCCAGGTGTCATCATTGCATGGACCACCTGGAAGACACGAAGTAGGTGTGCTCCGCTTGGGAAGAGCAACGCCGTGTCCTCGTGGGGGCGATCGGCGGTGGCGATCTCTCGTGCCGGACCTTGGTACAGGCCATGGTCCGGAGCGAGGAAGAGTGGCAGTTGGTCGCCTCCTTCTGCGAAGCAGTAATGTTAGCAAAGGAGGCGGCCGTAAGCTTGGGCTTGCGAACGGCGAGCAATGGGTAGCTCGCCGTCCGACCCTCCGGTAACCGTCCGGACCAAGCCGCTCAAGTCGTCGACGGCACGTACAGTTCCACGCGTGCCTCAAGGGGATGTCAGCAACTGTAGGGGCCAAAAGCAGGGTCGAAGCCTACTCGGGCCAAGGGTCTGATTCTGAAAGGAAGACTCGGCCCTGGTACGAAAGGCAACGAAGGAACAGGAGTGAGTTTTTAAGCAGTAAATGTCTGACACTATCTCCCACTCCGCCCAAGAGAGAGAGGATGTCATAAGATGAATATCCCACCGAAAAAAAAAAGCAGAATATAATCTTTTGAGTCGCGAAGTACACTTGACTACTCTAAATTATATTATATTATATACAAGACTATATGCTGCCGGGGTTTCGCCCGCGTTATAAGTAGTAGGAAATTATCCCCAGAGTCCCACCTTCCATCCTGCGTCACGTTCCCTGTTACTTGTTCACGTAGGGACCTAATGACAGCGTCAGCGGACGGCATTGTCGTCTGGGCCAGCCAAGGAAATTAACTTAAAAAAAAATAGTTTTGCCATCGACACGCTAAGAAGAAGATCCTAAGGGAACATATTCATTTTTTTTTAATTCTTGATAGGTTCTCGCTTGATCGCTATCTCACCTGATGGAAAGCAACGATGCGGTCGACGATGGAACGCGCTTACCTAGAAGTAACTTATTCTCTCTTGACTTAAAGTTTCTCGGGTTGTAGCTATCAGGAAACACAGATTCCGGCAAGGAATTCCACTCCTTATCTGTACGCACAATGAATGTGTTCCCAAAACGTTTTGTGCGTATAGGCGGGATGTCCACCATGTACCGGTGGCGCGTTGCCGTACACCTGGTGGTCCGATAATGGAACGGGCTAGGCGGAATTAGATTATGCAATTCCGACTCAAGAGTTTGGAGCCTCGACTCAACGAATGCATCATTGAAAATGATCCTCCTGGCACGCCTCTCAATTGCCTCAAGTGCATCAAGCTGGTATCGGGCAGATCCGTCCCAAAGATAAGAGCAGTACTCCATACACGATCGATCTTGCGCTTGATAAACTTGTTGCGCTTGTTGTTGAAACTTCAACGGTCCGGACTAAGCGTTTCGCTTCGTCGTTTATACCGCGTACATCGAAGGACTGGAACAATTTGCCTGCTGCGGTCTTCCCGTCCAACCATAATTTAGGTGTCTTCAAGGCTAGAGTGAATAGGCTCTTAATAAACTAGTGCGCCTGACCATCAATGATTGCATCTCCGCTTACCATCAGGTGGGATCGCAGTCAAACACTGTTTCATATCAATAAAAAAAAAAAAATGAAATAAAAAGTATTCTATGTGCTATCCTAAGACATAAATTGCCCATGTTCCAATTTTCATTGAATTCCGGTTTTTTTTTAGGTGGGAAAATCATCTTATGACAAATCCAGACTTGGGCGGGGCGGGAGATAGTGTCAGACTTTTACTGACTAAAAATCCACTCCTGTTTCTTCTTTGCCTTCGTCCCGGGGCTCCGGGTTTCGCTTTCACACTACCCGTGGCCCCAGTAGGCTTCGACCCTGCTGGGCCCCTACGATTGCTGACATCTCCCTAAGGCGCGCGTGGAACAGTACGCGCCGTCGACGATTTGGGCTCGGTCCGGACGGTTACCGGATGGTCGGACGGCGAGCCACCCATTACTCACCGTCCGCAAGCCCTCGCCTACTGTGGTCGGAAATCGGGATCAGAATCCCGGCGGCGTTTGCAGCGTGAGGACCGTTGCCTCACGCGATCGGCCGCCTCCTTTGCTAGCAATTGAAATCCGGTTAGGTACTCAAATACCTGGTGAAGAAGTAAAAAAGATACACAAACGACTTTATTAAACTACGAATTTATTATATTAGTGTGATGTAATATAATAAATGCATATTCTGGTAGTAGTATGTTTAGAATATGCTGCTGAATTCATTTCAACTATTTATAAAATGAGAGCAGTGGTGGACGAGCGGAAACGGCCCCGACTTACAAGTTTGTAGGTCGGTTTAAACCTAGCCAGGCACATTACTTTGTGTAATTTATTTTATTACCACTGCTCTGAAAACGGTGAAGGAAAACATCGTGAGGAAACAGGCATGTCCTAGAACAAAAAATTCAAAGATATGTGACATTTACCATCCCACACTGGGTCTGCTAGAGAGGAGCCCTGAGTCCCAGCAGTGGGAACATTATAAAGGCAGATTATTCTTATACTTATATTTATAAAATTTAATTTTTTATCATAAAATAATTTTTGATTATTTTAGGATAAAAAAATCACTCATTTTAATAATGATCATCATCGTCATTATTTCAGCCAAAAGACGTCCACTGTTGGACATAGTCCTCCCCCAAGTGTCGCCACAATGAACGATCCCGTGCGACTCACATCTATTTGATTTCTGCGCCCCTAAATTTTGGTACCATTATAATTTAATTAATTATATATTAATATTCCACTACTTTCACACAACGCCAACTAGTCCCAAACTAAACAATGCTTGTGGTATGAGTAGTAGACAGCTGATAAACATAATTAAAATAATGATAAATCTTGATTGCGTTACTAAAGTGTTTGTTTGTGCAAGCGTAGATACCAATATTGATACGCTACCAAATCAGTGCGTCGATCTTTCTATTATCTAAAATGTTTAAGAAAAAAATAGTAATCCTACTATTTTTTTCTTAAACTCTGTCCATTCAAAGTCCAAGATTCCAGATTACATTGATTATTGATTGGGTTAAATAGATTGGAATTGATGGTAAGCACTGGAACTCCGTAATTAATCAATGTAACCAAGCCGTGTTTGGGCTTATTAGAATTGTCATGAGATGCAATTTGGCTATAAGTTACAATCGAACTGATCTGATAATGGAGCCAGATAGTAGGTACAGGAACTCCGTAATTAATCAATGTATTCTAGCCGTGTTTGCGCTTATTAGACTTGTCATGAAATGCACTTTGGCTATAGGTACTATCGAACTGATCTGATGATGGAGCCGGAAGGTGGAAGGTAGACATAGGAACTTTATGATTGAACAATGTAACTTAGCAGTGTTTAGGTTAATTGTAATCGTCATGAGAAATAGGTACTCTGTTTATTTAAATAAGTTTAAATTAATTGTTTATAAGAATAAGTACGCTGACGTCAAAACTCAACTTTGGGCCATATATTGAAGCAAAGGCTCAACTGGCAGCAAAAAAGCTGGGTATCCTCGCTAAGGTCAGACAGTACTTCACGCCGGAACAGCTGCTCAAACTTTATCAAGCACAAGTTCGATCGTGTATGGAGTACTGCTCTCATCTTTGGGACGGATCTGCCCGATACCAGCTTGATGCACTTGAGGCAATTGAGAGGCGTGCCAGGAGGATCATAGGCAATGATGCACTCGTTGAGTCGAGGCTCCAAAGTCTTGAGCATCGGCGCCGAGTTGCTAGCCTGTCGGTTTTCTACCGGTTGCATTTCGGGGAGTGTGCGTCGGAATTGCATAACCTAATTCCGCCTAGCCCGTTCCATCATCGGACCACCAGGCGTACGGCAACGCGCCACCGGTACATGGTGGACATTCCACCTATACGCACAAAACGTTTTGGGAACACATTCATTGTGCGTACAGCTAAGGAGTGGAATTCCTTGCCGGAATGTGTGTTTCCTGATAGCTACAACCCGGAAATCTTTAAGTCAAGAGTGAATAGGTTACTTCTAGGTAAGCGCGTTCCATCGTCGACCGCCTCATCGCTTTCCATCAAGTGAGATGGCGGTCAAGCGCGAACCTATCCAGAATAAAAAAAAAAAAAAATAATAATAATTAAAAAACTTTTTACAAAATAATAATAATAACCGACTTCACTAAAAAAAAGCCTAAAAGGACCAAAATAACTTTAATTTCGGAAGTCGGTGTTAAATAAGGAACAAACAATATCGAGAAACACCGACTTCCGAAATTAAAGTTATTTTGATTCTTTTAGTGTTTTTTTTTTTTAGTGAAGTCGGTTATATGTATTTTTGTAAAAAGTTTTTTAATTATATAGAATTAATTTAAACTGAATTAACTTAAAACAGTTAAAATTCAGTGAAGAGCTGTAACCACCTTCGGACCATCGATTATAATTAAGCCGATCGGCAATCGGTTTTAATTATTCTTGGAATAATTTTAAAAGGGTAATCATTGTTTATAGCAGTGTGGCGACAACTTCGCCATAACCATCATAGAACTATTTCCATGCCCTAACTTTTTCCTGTGGACGGTTCGGATAAGTGGAATAGAATCTTCATTTTCATCACATTATAATAACGAACCATACATGTGTCGTATCTTGCCATATTTTCATATTTATCTGCCCCCCTAGCCAAGTTATAACCGTTTCGTTTCAATTCTCTTTTCGTTGATCGCCTCGAGTAGGCCACGCTTCAAATTCCTTTATTCTGACGTCATCTCTACGCTCAGTCACGAGGTTAAATGAACCTGTGATTGTGGAACAAAATAATGCGAATTTTCCTATATTTCATACAAAAATAGTTACAAAGTACTGTGATATTACATTAAAGACAAAACACAAAAAAACCAACAAAAACTTCATTTTGAAAAACGAATAACGTGCCTTTAATATAAAGTTTATTTGAACTTATAATTCAAAATCTATCTGAAGATAAAATACTTCAAAGTAACCCGTTTTAAAAAACGGCAATTTCGTACTTTAACCCCCGTAATTAAGATTTAATACCCTTTGGAGCAGTGACAATCAATTTTTCAGAGTCAACGTCTTCTAAAATTTAAATTGTTTGTCATTAGATGACTTTCTCACCAAAATTTACATAAAGTTTATTTGAATTTATGATTCCAAGTCAATTCAAACATATAACACTTCGAAGTAACCAGTTTTAAAAAACGGCAATGTCATAGTTAAAGACCTAATATAATATGGCAACATTGTAAAAAGCATTCATGTTTGAAAAGAGTAACCGTTGCGGTCTTCCCGTCCGAGTGTCTTCAAGGCTAGAGTGAATAGGCCCTTAATAAACTAGTGCGCTTCACCATCAATAATTGCATCTCTGCTTGCCTTCATGTGGATCGCAATCAAGAACTAGTTTATATCAATTCGTTTTTAGAGTTTCCTGTTCTCCTGTATATAGAAAACGACCACTTAGAACCGTGCATTAGCTACTAAATTCTGAAGTTTTATAAGTACTTCCTGCAAACCTTGCCAGGTCATCGGCCCACCTTGTAGGAGGCCTTCTAAAGCTACGTCTTCCGGTATATGGTCGCCATTCCAAAACCTTTCGGCCCCAACGGCCATCCATTAGCGGATTTTGTGGGGGTGAGGACCTGGTGATCTGTAATACAGGTTTATACCTATAATAGACACCAGCTCCGCACATACACTTGACTGAAATTGTTTTTGTTATGTTAGTTAATTTTTATCGTATAAGTCTTGTTTCTGTGGGAGAAAATAAAGATATTATTGTGTATTAAGATATTAATGTGCCCTGCCCATTGCATTGCCACTTCAGTTTGGCGATTCTTCGTGCGTTCTAACGCATCCGATGGATGCGAGACGCACAGGACCGTTCATCGTGGCGACACTTGGGGGAAGCCTATGCCCAGCAGTGGACGTCTTTTGGCTCAAATGATGATGATGATAAATACTTACATGTGTATACTATTTGAAATAAAAAATAAAATAATTTGATTTTAAATTAAGTCTGAATAATAGTCTAATTCCATTAGAACATACAAATAATAAAATAATAATAATATAAATTTTGTTTTAGACGAAAGTCCATAATACTAGTAGTCAAAATTCTCTGTTAGTAAATGATAATATTAAAACATTTATTATCAGACAGAGTCCATACCAGGTTTTTTTTTTATTGAGTGGGAAAATCATCTTATGATAAATCCCGCTCTTAGGCAGAGCGGGAGATAGTGTCGGACTTCTACTGACTAACAACCCACTCCTGTTCCTTCGTTGCCTTCGTTTCAGGGCCCCGGGTTTCGTTTTCACACTACCTATGGCCCCAGTAGGCCTAAGCCTACTACAACTACTATCGTAGGAGCCCAACAGGGTCTAAACCCTGTTGGGCTCCTACGATTTGCTGATATCTCCCTGAGGCGCGCGTAGAACAATACGCGCGGTCGATGACTTGGGCTCGGTCCGGACGGTTACCGGACGGTCGGACGGCGGGCTACCCATTGCTCGCAATCCGCAAGCCCGTACCTACGGTGGCCGGAAATCGGAATCGGAATGCCGGCGGCGGTTGGAGCGTAAGGACCGTTGCCTAACGCGATCGGCCGCCTCCTTTGCTAGCATTACTGCTTCGCAGAAGGAGGCGACCGCCTGCCACTCCTCGCTCCGGAATCCATACCAGGTAAGTTAATTTCATTATCATTAACAGAATCAATAATAATACGAATGTAATAAACTTTATCGTATATCAAAATAGCAAAATAATTTTACACCTTCTTAAATATATGGGTTAAATTATGTTCTCACTCGCTAGGTTCACAAATCTTAAGATATTTTAGTAAATCTCAAGACGTTGTGTTGTTGCGAGATGATGATCCTTTTCATCTAATTAATGTGATACCCAGCTGTTTGAGTAACATTTAATATCTTTAAAAGCTTTATCAACAGCTGATGAAACAATTAGATTTACCAAAATTTCTCACATATTAAAAGTAAGACCATTTTCATAATGGTGGCAAGATAATTTTTTAATTAATTTCTGCCAGTTAGGCAATTAGCATAGCATAACATAGTCGGCCTTACAATGTTCCCACTGCTAGGACTCAGGCTTCCTCTCTAGGAGAGGGAATGGGACGTAATCCACCACGCGGGCGCGGTGCGGGTTGATGGATGTCGCATGTCTTCGAATTCTTGGTTCTTCTGGTTTTTGGAACCCTAAAAAGAAGAAAAATGACAAACCCAACGAGCCAGTAATAGTTGCAGCATGCATACATACCTACAAAGGTACGGTTGGCTCAGTGGTTAAACGATCGGTTGCTGAGGTGAGTGTCACAAATTTGATTCCTGCACAGAACAAATATTCGTATGGCCTACAGGTCGTTGTTCCAGGCCCGGTGTCTTGTGTAAGTGAGTTCACATGTTAGTGTATATAATGGTACAAAATATATGTATTAAACAGTATACCTAAAGTTCATTCATCTTCAAATCCACAATTAAATATCTAATGTAATGAAGATCAAGTCCTCACAGATCTACCAGACAAAAAAATACCGTCTAAAGTCTTAACTTCGCTGCATTGTACTCAGCCCTTTACGTACAATTTACACAAGACGATGGGACGGGTCGTATCCGACCACATTTTACAATTTGTTAAAGGAAATTAACATCTCTCACAAGGCTATGATCAGAATTTTTCTTGCGTAATCGCATCAGAAATGAAGACCAGGGCCTCAAGTCTGATATTACAATAGTGTCAGAATGGTCTATCATTGGAGAGTAGTTTGAGTAGGTAGTTGAGTAGTCAGTAGTTTGGAGGTATGTGGAACAGAGAGTAAAGTCCCGCAAACCTCCTTTGAAAAGGGAGGTTCCTCCGACCAGACGGGTGTTATGTCTGGTGGGCAGCTGCCCGATAGATGATTTCGGGCTGTTCTATATGTTCTAATCGCTTGGAGAACTTTGATTGCGCGATTCAGGATTAGTTCTTATGTGACACCATAGATGTCGCTACAATTTCATAATTGTTGATTCTGACAACTTTGGTAATCTACTAACACAATGACGTCATTATGACTTTCCAATGGCCAACCACTGACACTCCATGGAAAGAAGTGGCATAGAATGGTTATCTCGTACATATTGACAAATGAATGACTGACGTATACGGTAATCTACTAACATTTTCATTGTTCCTTTGATCAGTGACCTACCATTAGAACGTCATTGTGCAGTCAATGCATTTATTAATAAGCTTGATACTGTCATTCTACCACAACTCTATTACGAGACCATTGACCGATCAACGATCGATCATTATGAATTAGCAGATTACAAACTTTTAGCAAAATGACAATGGGATCGTGTTGGAATGACGAATTTGTAAAAATAACAGACTTGGGCCCCGGATGCGGCTAAATACCCGTGTATTACATTAAATGACTGCCTATCAAACTTCCACAACCCATTTACTGGGCAACACGATACTCCTTGGATAAAGTGATGGTCCAGACTTCCTGCCCTCTGGCTACCTGTAAAGACTGTCAAAAATCTACGAATGACAACTAGAATGGCTTTACGTGCTTTCCGAGGCAAGGGGTGTCACTAAGCATAATTAGCTTTTTAATGTTCCCACTATTGGGACTCAGAGCTCCTCTCTAGGAGAGGGAATGGGCCGTAATCCTCCACGTGGACCCAGTGCGGATTGGTGAATATCACATGTCTTTGATTTTAAGGTTCTAGTACATGTCGATTTCCTCACGATGTTTTCCTTCACCGTTTTGAGAGCAGCGGTGATGAAATAAATTACATAAAGTAACGTGCCTGGCTGGGTTTGAACCCGCGACCTACAGCTCGTAAGTCGGGGCCATTACCACTCGGCCACCACTGCTCTCGGCTGGATATCACTAATGTTCTAGATAAACTAAGAAAAGTATATATGAATTGGAAAATTCACATTAATACTTGTCCGGTTTCGAAACTGCAACCTCATGCATTAGTGGTGGGTGTTTTAAACATTAGGCCATCACGACATTTATTACTATTACGACGTCTACTGTTGGACATAATAGATCTCCCCAATCATCGCCATAATGCCGGTCCTGTGCGTCTCGCATTCATCGGATTCCCGCAACCCTCACTAGGTCATCGGTCCACTTTGTGCGAGGTCTTCCAACGCTACGTCTTTCAGTGGTACGTGGTCACCACTTTAAATCCTTTCGTCCCCTTCGATCATCTGTTCAGCCCACTGACACTTAACTATGGCGATTCTTCGGGCTATGTCGGTAACATTGGTTCTTCTTCGGATGTCTTCATTTTTTATGCAATCACGCTAGGAAACTCCAAGCGAAGACCTTCCAAATAATGATTGCGTGACGGGGATTTGGCGCATCCATGTTCATGTTGTTCTCATCATTTGGGGGAGGCCTATGTCCAACAGTGGACATCTTTCGGCTGAAATGATGATGATGATGATGATGTTCATGTTAATAAATTTTTTGCTCGCGGTCTGATGCGTCCCGGCAGATCTAAATCGTATTTGAAACAGACTGTCGCAGACAATTGCAGTGAAAAGTATAATTTTGCAAGACATGTCGAGTCATGTCGTGTCGCAATAAGTTTCAATAGGCGACAACTTGGAAATGTCCAATATTGCATTCTGCGACACGCTGCTGAGACATGAAAATACTTTAAGAAAATTGTTGGAACTTCGCTTTCTTTTATTGCTGAGTGTTTGCTTAGTTTGGCCCTGACTGAGAGCAGTCGTGACCGAGTGGTAACGGCCCCGACTTACGAGTTGTAGGTTGCGGGTTCAAACCCAGCCAGGCGCATATTACTTTGTGTAATTTATTTCATCACCTCTGCTCTCAAAACGGTGAAGGAAAACATCGTGAGGAATCAAGTAAGTCCTAGAACCAAAAATTCGTAGATGTGTGACATCACCAATCCGCACTGGGCTCGCGTGGTGGATTACGACCCATTCCCTCTCCTAGAGAGAGGAGGCCTAAGTCCCAACAGTGGGAACATTAAAAGGCTGATTATGCTATTTTGCTGATTGCTTAGTAGAAGATACAAAATATAATTTACTATACTTTTATTCAATTTTATATGCCTGGTTCTAGAATGGTGATCGTATTCTGGAAGCTGCATCTTCTGGAATCGTTTTGAAGGACACAATGTGGACTGGTGCCTGTTGTGGGAATCCGATGCATCCAAGATGCACAGGACTGCTCATTGTGGCGATAGTTAGAGGAGGACTATGTTCAATAGCGAACGTCTTTCCGCTGAAATAATGCTGATATCAAGACTACAGAGGAGTGTTAATAACATTAATTTCTTAAAACCCATAATAGAACTGTCGTAACAAGTTGAATTGCTTCGTTTACACGTGCAGTCGATGACTGACTGAACAACTCACTCTGGCTATAAAATGCCATCGAGCTGATCTGATGATGGAAGGTAGGCGTGAAAACTTTGTACTAAAACACTCGTTTCCTTGTCATACAATGTGATACTTTAGCTATAAGTGTTTTTAATGATAAAAGTTTATAGGCACCTTACTATCCTGCTCTGCCCAAGAGGGGAGGAGGAGAAGTAATTGAATGATTTCCAACCTAAAAAAAAAAAACCATAGAACTTGCACGCTGTTTAAATTCGGCTGAGGGGTACCATAACTAATAAGTGTATAGTGACTTTAATTTTTTGAAGTCAGTGTTAAATAACGAAGAAATAAAGCTATTTTAGAAATACCAACCAACATCTAAAGAACTAAGCCGTGGGCTTAATCTATACCCTATTCAGGGAGCCGTGAGACAAACGGTAAATGAACCATATATAATATTACTAAATTATAGACCATAGATGCTGCAAAAATTTTACATTACAATGTGACGTTTTATAATCGGGCGAGTTATAATCCACCATCTTTTTCACTATAAATACGAGAGTGCCGCTTTTAGATATTTTCGTTGAATTCTTATTATTTCGTTGTTACTTTTGTTGTTTTCATTCATCATCATCATCATTTCAGCCGAAAAACGTCCACTGCCCAAGCGTCTCCACAACTACCGATCCTGTGCGTCTCGCATCCACCGCATTCTCTCAACTCTCACCAGTTCGTTGGTCCACCTTGTGGCAGACCTTCCAACACTGCAATTTCCGCTGTTTAAAGTTACTGGTTGATTGTTTGGTTTTTGTTATATTGTAGTTTTCGTGCTTAAACAAAACCCGTCGAAGAAACTTGGCCGAAGGTACCCACATTGTTTTATTTGTTTACATTTTGTCTCAAGCCCATATACATACGGTATAGTTCATAAACACTATGACAAACAAAGTGTTTCATACCTTTTTTTCCACACAGTCTACCTGAGAGTGTCACAATCTTTTTTACCTTAATGTACTTTCATGACACTACATACATACTACTTGCTATTATTTCCTGCCTAGTCAGCTCCTAGAACAGAGAACCAAGCAGTAATAAATATTCTGAATACTTTATAATAAGACCACAGAACGTGCCCTGGACGGTGTCCAAGTTTCAAAACAGTTTATTCTTGTTTTGTGAGGCGCGGTGTAAGTCAAGAGTACGCTTTAAGTGTACGACAGTAACTAACGAGTGTGTATGGCAATTAAAAATCAAAATAAAGGGCTTAAAGAACCGATTTCAAAAGTAGTACCCACTAAAATGTGTAATCATCACACAAATGTGTAATGTGTGTGGTGTAAACATCACAGCGATGATTTGTTGGATACGTTTTTCATAATAACTTTGTTAATTTGTATGTATGTATCTAAGTATATATTTATTATTGTTTTCTTAATCTAGTTTATCATTATGTTGCACCTACCATGTTACATTTCTGCACCACCCTAAGGTCGACTGGTAGAAAATGCCTACGGCATTAAGTCCGCCTTTGTACAGTGTTTCTTACTAGTGCATAAAGTTTTAATAAATAAATAAAATGTATCAAATAAAAAAGTTGATAGTATCAAAAAACAAAACCGCAAAAAAAAAACACAAAAAATTTCGAAGCAAAGTCACTTTAAAGATGTGACCAGACGTTTACAAACCAATGTCCCAACCAAGGTGACCTTGCTAGTTTCAATCTGTGTAGACAGAAATTCATGGCTTTTAACGCCCTTGGTTGGAGAGCGCGTTTTCCCAACCACCAAACGTTTTGGCGCGTGGTTTACATCCATGTAGCCGCAACACAAATCAAACACATAAACCAAGGTCACCTTGGTTGCAAACCGGATTGAAACAGCAAAGTTTCAATCCGTGTAGAGAGCAGTTGTAAGCCACGACTTTTAATGCCCTTGGTTGGAAGGAGCGTTTTCCTAACCACCAAACGTATTGGCGCGTGGTTTACATCCATGTAGCCGCAACACAAACCAAACACATAAACCAAGGTCACCTTGGTTGCAAACCGGATTGAAACAGCAAGGTTTCAATTTATGTATAGAGCAGTTGTAAACCATGACTTTTAACGCCCTTGGTTGGGAGGCGCGATTTCCCAACCACCAAACGTGTTGGCTCGTGGTTTACATACGTGTAGCCGCAACACAAACCAAACACATAAACCAAGGTCACCTTGGATGGAACGCTAGTATGCAACCGTCTGGTCATCCTTTAAGCTATGTCCGCAGCCGCCCCACGATTCGGTCCGTATAACATTTGTAAGTTGGTCTGGCCATGGGAAGGTGGAGGGAGTGGTCATCCCTTAAGCATTCCAATATAGTTAGCATAATAGCATAATCAGCCTTTCAATGTTCCCACTATTGGGACTCAGGCCTCCTCTCTAGGAGAGGGAATGGGCTGTAATCCACCAAGGGTGGATTATAGCTAATCTAGGACATGCCGGTTTCCTCACGATGTTTTCCTTCACCGTTTTAAGAGCAGTGGTGATGAAATAAATTACACAAAGTAATGTGCCTGGCTGGGTTTGAACCCGCGACCTACAACTCGTAAGTCGGGACCGTTACCACTCGGCCACCACTGCTCGCTCGGCCACCAATGCAGTTGGTTGAATTTATCTTCCTTTGATTTTTTTTTGCGTTTATTTTTTTTGACACAATCAAATGTTTTTTAATTGCAATTATAGTTTTATTGAAAGGTGTCTTACGACCAATTAATTAATCGAGTGCTTAGTTTCACGAGAGACGTGTCGATAATATTAAGGGGAAATTAATATGTTCGGAGCACGTGTCATACCGCCCGAGGCACGGAGCTCATGAGGCGGCAAACAATGTTGTCAGGAGCAGATAATCTTGTTAATATTGGTGGGGTTATTAAATTAGTCTAATAAAATGTTGACATAGACTTACGATGATCAACATTTTAATAACAATAATTAATAATTGATTTTCAAACTAGATTTTGCCAACGGCTTCGACTGCGTGCCCTTTATGCATGCAGTCGAATGTTTTCTCCAAGCAAAATTGAGACCCCTGTTATATCTCTTTAGGAACTGCATTTTAAATAATCCTTTCTTCGTGAAAAAGTTTGCCTTACACGAATTCAGACAAATGCTTGCACTGACTAACAGGTGCACTCAAATCTGTGTGGTTCTTTCTTCAAAAGACCATTTGAAATACTTATCGGCATGGTTCTCATATGATTTGACCATTGCATGTCTACTGTATGAATTTAAAAAGAGACTTTGAGTTTGTTTTGGTGTTTCTTCTCAGGGTAGTCAGCTAGGAAACACCGGCATCATCAAATTTCACGCTCTTATTTCTAGTAGTTTCGGTTCTGCGTTGATATGTCAGTCAGTCAGTGGCCCCTTTTATAATTATAGATAAACTTAGTACCATATTACATTTGATTTGGCAATATATTTATATACTAACAAGTAAATCGAGCATCTGTAACCGAACTAGGCAACGCCTGTATTTTAGTTAGCTTAGCTTAGTCGGCCTTATAATGTTCCCACTGTTGGGACTCAGGCCTCTTCTCTAGGAGAGGGAATGGGCCGTAATCCACCACGCGGGCCCAGTGCGGGTTGGTGGATGTCACATGTCTTTGAATTTTTCGTTCTAGGACACGCTGGTTTCCTCACGATGTTTTCCTTCACCGTTTTGAGAGCAGTGGTGATGAAATAAATTACGCAAAGTACTGCGCCTGGCTGGGTTTGAACCCGCGACCTACAACTTGTAAATCGGGGCCGTTACCACTCGGCCACCACTGCTCCGCACTGTATTTTAGTTATCAACGCGAAATCCACTCGTTTTAAAGTAGCCAACGGCAAAAATGTGGACGACCACGTTTCGGAGGCATATATATCATCGCTGGCAACACGCACTGGTCATAGACTTTCGTCTTGAGACACTACCACTAACTACACTATCACTACATCTAATAAAATAATAAATCCCTACCGCATTTGCTTGTTTTTGTTGTGATGAGAATGTTAAGATGGATGTGTGGTGTGACGAGAATGGATAAAGTGAGAAATGAATATATTAGGGGAAGTTTGAAAGTGGCGCCAGTGACTGAAAAGTTGAAAGGGAATCGTTTATCTTGGTATGGTCATGTGAAGAGGAGGGATGAAACGCATGTTGCTAAAAGAGTTATGAGTTTACATGTGGATGGATGGAGAGGGAGAGGGAGACCAAAGAAAAGATGGATGGATTGTGTCAAGAGTGATATGAAAGAAAAGGAAGTTAGTGATAGCATGACGAGTAACAGGGCAGAGTGGAAGAAAAGAACGTGTTGCGCCGACCCCAAATAACACGGGATAAGGGCAGGAAGATGATGATGATTTGCTTGTACACGCTAAACTTAAAAATTACGACCTCCAACATAGCAGCCAGGGCCACTAACTACTACACCAACAGGCCAGCCGATGCAAAATATTACAATAGTTCTGACATTATGCTTCCATTTTAGTTTTTTTTGGGAGTGGAAAATCATTGAATAATTTCTTCCACTCTTGGTGGAGCTAGAAGGCGTGTCAGACTTTTACTGAAAACAAATGCATATTCCTACAGTTAGAATATTAATAATATTCACACAACTATCACAGAACGCCGTCTAGTCCGAAGCTAAGCAGAGATTGTGTTATGAGTACTAGACAACTGATAAACACACTTAAATAATTCTAAATACATAAATATTATAGATAAATTACACCCAGACACAGAACAAATGATCGTGCTCATCACACAAGCATTTGTTCCGGGTGGGAATCGAACCACTACCTCCAGCATAGCAGTTAAGGCCACTAACCACTACACCAACAGGCCTGTCTAAGTATATCATCAATTATACAAAATCAGCCTATAGCATTGTTGCTGAAATAATAGTTCATCATCATCATCATTTCAGCCGATAGACGTCCACTGCTGGACCTATGTCCAGCAGTGGACGTCTATCGGGCCTCCCTCAAATGTCGCCACAAAGAACGGTCCTATGCGTCTCGCATCCATCGGATTCCCGCAACCTTCAACAGGTCATCGATCCACCTTGTAGGGGGCCTTCTAACACTGCGTCTTCCGGTACGCGGTCGCCACTCAAGAACCTTTCGGCCCCAACGGCCATCTGCGAGCATGTGCCCTGCCCATTGCCACTTAAGTTTGGCGATTCTTCGTGCTATGTCGGCAAACTTGGTTCTTCGTAATAAGCGCAATAATAGTTGCCCTGTACGTTCTAGGGCCGCAGTGACTCTTAGCTTATTATTATGCCACTTTCATCTGCTAGCATAATCG
Organism: Mythimna vitellina; assembly: GCA_949316375.1. Taxonomy (NCBI): domain Eukaryota; kingdom Metazoa; phylum Arthropoda; class Insecta; order Lepidoptera; family Noctuidae; genus Mythimna; species Mythimna vitellina. The sequence continues at coordinate 3,002,951 of OX438708.1, forward strand.
AACTCAACCTTAACAAACTCCGGAATATTAACTTACGAAATAAAACTCCAAATTCCATTCAAGCGAAAATCGTTGTTCGTTCTTTAGACCACTTATTCAACTTATATCGAATATACGAGTAAAAATTGAGAACTTGATCGTTGGTAGTCAAACATGAACTTACATAAAGCCCGCTCTTTGACTCGTACACGATGCAGAGATACTCCCACAGAGTATGAATTTAGACAAGCTACCGTCAAACGGGGTAAATATGAACGCAGGGTTTTTTTTTTTTATTGCGTGGGAAAATCATCTTATGACAAATCTCGGTCTTGGGCGGAGCGAGAGATAGTGTCAGACTTTTACTGACTAAAAACCCACTCCTGTTCCTTCGTTGCCTTCATCTCAGGGCCCCGGGTTTCGTTTTCACACTACCCATGGCCCCAGTAGGCTTCGACCCTGCTGGGCCCCTACGATTTGCTGACATCTCCTTGAGGCGCGCGTGGAACAGTACGCGCCGTCGACGACTTGGGCTCGGTCCGGACGGTTACCGGATGATCGGACGGCGAGCCACCCACCCATTGCTCGCCGTCCGCAAGCCCGCGCCTACGGTGGCCGGAAATCGGGATCGGAATCCCGGGGGCGGTTGGAGCGTAAGGACCGTTGCCTCACGCGATCAGCCGCCTCCTTTGCTAGCATTAATGCTTCGCAGAAGGAGGCGACCGCCTGCCACTCCTCCTCGCTCAGGACCATGGCCTGAACCAAGGCCCGGCGCGAGAGACCGCCGCCGCCGATTGTCCCCACAAGGACACGGCGTTGCTCTGCCCAAGCGGGGCACACCTCCATCGTATGCTCTACCGTGTCCTCCGGGCGGTTCACACAGTGGCGACACCCGGGCGTCGTTTCCGCACGAATCCGGTGCAGGAACTTCCCGAACTTACCGTGTCCGGTGAGAACCTGCGTCATGCGGAAGATGAGGACGCTGTAAGGTCTTTCCAACCACGCCTCAAAGAGGGGACTTACCATAATTGTGGTGTGCCCAAGGAACGCAGGATTGAATAGTTGAACAAAACTTTGATTATGTTTTTCACATTGGTATACATTTATATAAGGTGTTAAAAAATTTACTGTAAGAATTTCGAGGGGACATTGTACTCCTCATTATGAACAACTTTTACAATGGGACCAAACCTGAAATCGCGAAAAAAAAAACAGCTGTCCCCTACGTTTATGTTCGCATAACTCGTCAAAATGTATGGGAGCAGCTGACTTTTTTTTCGCTATTTCAGGTTTGGTCCCACAGTAAAACTTGTTCATAATGAGGAGTACAATGCCCCCTCGAAATTCTTTAAGTTAATTTTTTAACACCTTATATAATTGATTTTTATCAAAGCATCCTTTTTTATTACAATTAATGAACAAATAGGAGTACTTAAATGTTAGAAAAAATGATTAATTAACGCGAAAATCCCCTTCAAACTATTGTTCCTATTCACCCCTGCGTTCTTATTCACCCCAGTTGACTGTATTGGATGATGTACCTACTGTTGTTCTATCTCAATAAGACAGTTGGTTTTGTTATATGTGTCATCTCCTTGCATATTGTTTTTTTTTGAGTGTTTAAGCTATTTGCTATGGCATTGAGCGATTCTAGCTTACGGATTGCAGCAGCTGGATTGCTATAGGCTGGTTTTGTATAATTGATGATATACTTAGACAAGCCTGTCTAAGTAATCCGTAAGCTAGAATCGCTCAATGCCATCAAGCCATCAAGAAAGCTTGTCTAATTTACACTCCAAGTGTTACTATCAATAGCCCGTGCAGTAATTAAATTTGTTCATGAAAGATTATAAGAAAGTTCGACTGCGGGGGTAAATTATACTGGGTTTTTGCCGGGATCACAGTATGTTGGAAACTTTCCACATATTAAAGTAAGTAGGCTTTACTCTTTGGAAGACTGCATGCCTTTATTCATGATCCTCTTACTCTGTGGCTTGGCAATAAAGAAATACGGTGGTAAAGAACTGCTAAGTTTTTTTTTTTAAACTATTTTCTTTGCTCTGAAGAGTCTGAGTCACTAGCTGTAGTGTGTCATGAGTTTCATTATTATAATTATATTATTATTTATTATATCTAGCCTACACTGTCCCAATACTGGGCAAAAGCCTTCCTCCATTCCTTCCATTTTTTCCTACTTTGAGCGTAGTTGGCCTTATAATGTTCCCACTGCTGGGACTCAGGCCTTCTCTCTAGGAGAGGGAATGGGCCGTAATCCACCACGCGGGCCCAGTGCAGGTTGGTGGATGTCACATGTCTTCGAATTTTTAGTTCTAGGTCATGCCGGTTTCCTCACGATGTTTTCCTTCACCATTTTGAGAGCAGTGGTAATGAAATAAATTACACAAAGTAATGCGCCTGGCTGGGTTTGAAACCGCGACTTACAACTCGTAAGTCGGGGCCGTTACCACTTGGGCATTAGGTACTGCTCTCATGTGCTAGGTTAGCTGTATTAAATATTGAACATACTATTTAACTATCATTTATTCTGAAAAATAACATCTTTTATTTTTCTGACTACGGCCCATTCCCTCTCCTAGAGAGAGGAGGCCTGAGTCCCAGCAGTGGGAACATTAAAAGGCTGATTAGGCTTAGGCTTAGTACTATAGAAAAAAATCCAAAAGATACCTCTAAATTTACTTTTATCGATCACAAATTGGATAATATAATATACACATGTAATCATTTTGATTGTTTGTCAGATTATTCTACAAGCAAGTTTTGCGTTATAGTGTCTTAATTTCATAATCAAATCTGAAGTCTTCGTGCATCTCTTTTTTTTAATGCAGTCCGAGAGTGACCACGATTTAGGGCCTTTTTTTAGGTGGGAAAATCATCCAATGACATCTCCCGCTCTTGGGCGGAGCGGGGGCGTGTCAGACTTTTACTGACTATAAACCCACTCCTGTTCCTGCTTTTCCTTCGTTCCAGGGTCCCGGGGTTCATTTTTGGACAACCCGTGGCCGCAGTAAGCTTCGACCCTGCTGGACCCCTATGGTTTGCTGACATCTCCACGACTTGGGCTCGGTCCAGACGTTAACCGGATGGTCGGACGGTGAGCTACCCATTGCTCGCCGTCCGCAAGCCCGCGTCTACGGTGGCTGGAAATTGGGATCGGGATCCCGGTGGCTGGGGCATGAAAGCTGCTTCTTCGCGCGTGCACGTGTTCTCCTCCTCCGCTAGCATTACTGCTTCACCTGCCACTCCTCCTTATTTTGGACCAAGAGAAGAGAGAGATGGAACTATACACCCTATATAGTTCCATCCCTTTAATAGCTCCAAGTTAAATGGATCCAAGGGCTGATCCCGCAAAAAAGATACGGTATCCCAAAATTGCTGTTGGATTTCTTAGTCACGAACATATCACCTGAACCCGCTGCGAATAACTTCATACGTAGCAAGTAATAATTAATTTATTATAATTAATCTTCGTCAGATTATATCTTCACATAATATCATTACGTAATTACGTGATCATTATCCTACACGTGGAAGCCTTCCAATATTACCCTTGTTGAGATACACATCATTTTATGTTACATATCCAAAAGGGCCCTATGGAAACAGAAGTTGGTATAGTTGGCCATGTTGGGCGGATACACGTTTGGAGGTATGCGGAACAGAGTGTAAAGTCCCGCAAACCTCTATTGAAAAGGGAGGATCCTCTGACCAGACGGGTGTTATGTCTGGTGGGCAACTGCCCGATAGATGATTTCGGGCGGTTCTATATGTTCTAATCGCGCGGAGAACTTTGATTGCACGATGCACGATTAGTTCTTACCTATTTGGCGCAGCCGTGAGACACACAATGTAAATGTACTTTTTTTAAGTTTTAGTATTTAAGTTTCTATATTGTAATATCATTGTGTGTACCTGTGTGCCAAATAAACGTGTTTTCTTTCTTTTCTTTCTTTCTTTCTTTCTTTATGTGCCGCCACAGATATCGCTACATCACTCCCCTCCGGAGATTGGAGATCGATAGTTCTTGATGCTTCTTGATGCGTGCCAGGCCAGTGGTAGGTTGGTTCCAGTGAGTCGGAACCGGATGCCGCATAGTTCTCGGTGAGTCTGCGGTGATGCCCCAGTGAGTCGGGGTGGTGCTGTCCCAGTGAGGCGGTATGATGCTGCAGGTTCCAGTGAGTCGGAGTAGTGCTGCTGGCTCCAGTGAATCGGAGCGGTGCTGTGCGACGTAGTGGCTTGACTGCTTGCGTCGACCAGGAGAGGTTCTTCGTTGCTCTTCATGTGACTGGCCGAAGGTGCAGTGTGCTTCGCCAAGGTCGCTGATGAGGCTGAGGGTGATGACCAGGCATGACCAGGTAGGCATGCTGGTGGTCAGGATACCCTTTATAGTCGTGGTTGCTGGCTGTATGGCTCACTGCTCGAAAGCTTGAGAAAGTGATGATGACGTCACGAAGTAGTAGCTGCAGGAAGGCTGCGCTGACGTTCTTTGTCGAGGGTCACCAGTTTGGAGATAGGCGGAGCAGAGAGTAAAGTCTCGCAAACCTCCGTTGAAAAGGGGGGATCCTCCGGCCCGACGGATGTTATGTCTGGTGGGCAACTGCCCGATAGATGATTTCGGGCTGTTCTATATGTTCTAATCGCGCGGAGAACTTTGATTGCGCGATGCATGATTAGTACTTATGTGCCGCCACAGATGTCGCTACACACGCTACAGTGTCGCGTCGTGTAAGTACACGATTTAGCAACGTCACTATACCCTTTGATTGAAGATTGACGCCCAGCCATGAGCTCTTTGAGCTAGCGTTTCGGTTTTCTATCGTTTACATTTCAGGGAGTGTGTTTTAGAATAGCATAGCATAGTATGCCTTATAATGTTCCCACTGTTGGGACTCAGGCCTTCACTCTTGGAGAGGGTATGGACCGTCATCCATCACGCGGGCCCAGTGCGGGGTGGTGGATGTCACATATCTTTGAATTTTTGGTTCTAGGACGTACCTGTTTCCTTACAATGTTTTCCTTCACCGTTTTGAGAGCAGTGGTGATGAAATAAATTACACAAAGTAATAAGCCTCGCTGGGTTTGAACCCGCAACCTGCAAGTCGTAAGTCAGGGCCGATACCACTCGGCCACCTTTGCTCTGTATTAGAATTTTATAATTTAATTCTGCCAAGTCCGTTCAATTATCGGAATACGAGACGTACGTCGTTGCGCCACCGGTACATGGTGGATATCAAACCATGCACCAAGTACAAGTACAGAATATGTGTTTCCTGATAGCTACAACCTAGGGGTCTTTAAGTCAAGAGTGAATAAGTTACTATTAGGTAACCATGCTCCATCATCGGACACATCATCGCTTACCATCATGTGAGTTAGGGGTAAAACGCGAGCCTATCCATAATAAAAACTTAAACTGAACTGCTGAAGGGGTGGTGTTACATAGGGTCTATAACTCCATCCCTTTTTGTTGCTCATACGCCTGATATTTTAACACATTATGATGAGACCCTGATCGCGAAATATTTGACCACACAGCGCTTGAACCACACGGTGTCGTACAACGCGGCACCGGGCACCGTATATTTGTACGGCGCTCCAACATGCCGCAGTCAGGCGCCGAGCCGACGCGGTAATGTAACTAGCCTCTTACTTAAGAGAGTAGCATTGCTGTATGAACTACACGTGCCAATCTTAAGGATTAAACTAAGCTTGCCGGATTAGGGGACATCCGTCGGCCCATCCATCTGGACCCTTGATGGTGGCACGTAGAGTACCACGCGTGCCTCACTTTGACGTGTAGAAGAGCCAATCTCCAATACGGGACAAGGCCTATGAGGATGGGGGTAGTGGAATTTAAACTTCACTCACAGCCCCTAACTCAAGTGTGCGTGGGGACACCGGAGTGGTTTAGTCAGTAAAAGTCTGACAGACTCCACTACGAACCTTAGGGTGGAGGACATCCATGAGGATTTCCACAACGAAAAACAATAAGAAAAAAAAGGTAGCAGCTTTCTTTCTTTCCTTATAAAGTACGGTAGGCACTTGATCCTGCTTGGAAACAGTAGTGTAGTCAAAAGTGAGAACGTCTGACATCAGTTTTAGCAAAGATTTACCTTATGACTGGGATATAGAAGTCAGATAGACACTAGACAGTCGCTCCATGTAAGATACTGGTTTAGATATATATATGCGGGATATAGTGTCAGACTTTTACTGACTAAAAACCCACTCCTGTTCCTTCGTTGCCTTTCGCCAAGTCTTCCTTTCAGAATCAGACCCTTGGCCCTAGTAGGTTTCAACCCTGCTGGGCCCCTACAACTGCTGACATCTCCCTGAGGCGCGCTTGGAACAGTACGCACCGTCGACGACTTGAGCTCGGTCTGGACGGTTACCGGACGGTCGGACGGCGAGCTACCCATTGCTCGCCATCCGCAAGCCCGCACCTAACGGTGGGCGGAAATCGGGATCAGAATCCCCGTGTGGGTTGGGGCGTGAGGACCATTGCCTCACGCGATCGGTCACCTCCTTTGCTAGCATTACTGCTTCGCAGAAGGAGGCGACCGCCTGCCATTCCTCTTCGTTTCGGACCATGGCCTGTACCAAGGCCCGGCGCGAGAGATCGCCGCCGACGATCGCCCCCACGAGGACACGGCGTTGCTCTTCCCAAGCGGGGCACACCTCCACCGTGTGCTCCACGGTACTGGTTTAGAGATATGCGGAAAAGCGTGTAAAGCATCCTAAACCTCCTCCAAAGGGAGGATCCTCCAACCAGACAGGTGTTATCTCTGAAACAGACTACTTCCTGATAGTTTAGACTATTTTATTTGCATCAGTTTTCCATATTTTTTATATACAATGCAGATTAACTTCAAAGACAGAAGAGACTTGCTAAGACATACTAATAGTAATTATGTCTATCTGTTGCCATTACAAACGTCATAACGCCCCTCCGTTTCCCACCATGATTTGCATTACAAAACCGCATCAACATTCCTCGTTGCCTTCACCGTAATACTCGGAGTAATAAAGCCGTTTCAGCGCTTACATTTGAACCTACTATAAACGATGGCTTACAACCATCTCCCCTATAATAACTATTAAAGTAACGCGCAGCTTATACCACAATTGTTTCCTCAGTATTTTGGCAAACGATCTATATGAAGGCCCAGTGTTTCATGAATGAATTCAGACATTTTTAAGAACTCAATTATTGAGTTCCATGAACTGTTGCAGATCGTCTGGATTCTGATGTTTGATAGATAGAACTTTTAAACATGATATGTGGTGGTATGATTGGCGCAGTGAGGGATTGGCTGCTAGAGTGAATAGGCTCTTCTTATAGGCTAGTGCGCCTTACCATCAATGATTGCATCTCTGCTTACTATCAAGGCCTCAAGTCTGCTATTACAATAGTGTCAAAATGGTTTATCATTGACTTCATAATTGTTGATTTTGACCAAGTTTGGTAATCTACTAATACAATGGCGTCATTTTGACTTTCCAATGGTCAACCACTGACATTCCATTGAAAGAAATGGCATAGAATGGTAATCTCGTACATACTCGAAAAATGAATATTTGACGTATGCGGATAAATGCAAAAAAATTTGACAGTTCCTTTGATCAGTGACCTGCTATTAGAACGTAATTGTGCAGTCATTGCTTTTAATTTGTTTCGAGACAGCTCGATATTGTCATTCTACCACTCGATCAATGATCGACCATTATGAATTATCAGATTTCGAACTTTTAGCAAAATGACAATGAGATCGTGTTGGAATGACAAATTTATAAAAAATAGCAGACTTGGGCCCCAGGTGGGATCACAGTCAAGCGCTGGTTTATATCAATACGTTGCACTTCATTGATTTAATTCCCGCACGTAACAAATAACTTTATGGTCTACAGATAGATGTTCCAGGTCTGGTTGTCTTATGTATGTGAGTTGAAATGTTTGTGAACGCATCTTCGATACAAGAGTAACTAATAATGTAGGTTAATGTTTTATTAAAAAAACTGGTCCAGTCCGAGTCGGACTCACGCCCTGAGAGTTCCGTACAAACTTACCTATGAAAACAGTTCGATTCGATAAAAAAAATCCGAATCGCGAAAAAAGATTTTTTTTGTGGACGTAACTACAATTTTCATATACTTGTGTTATGAGACCATACTACAAGCCAAATTTCAACATTCTAGGTCAACGGGAAGTACCCTATGAATTTTGATTTCCTTGAGCGTGTCAAAATAAACGTTTTTTTGAGAAGTTTGATTTTTTCACAATTTCCAGGGACCGTAAACCTGAATATATGGTTTTAATTTCAATTCGATACCTCGACGTGTTCCTAAGATTAAAGATTCTTGATAGACAGACAGACGAACAAAAAAGTGATCCTATAAGAGTTCCGTTTTTTCCTTTTGTGGAACGAAACCCAAAAAACAGTATCAAAACTTATATTCCAATATTTTACCAATAGATACAAGCCACACGACTGAATTAATGATTTAGTTAGGGAGATTATCCATACGTCTATTTTTACATTTTATGAATTGTAAAAAATGATTGGATTTAAAAAAATAGAAATATGGCGGCACTATGATATCTAGTGAAATTAATATGTAGGAAAAAAAAATAGGTTTTTATCTATGAAATTGCCGTTTTAACGGGTTATTTTGAACTGTGATTGATATCTTCGGATTCATTTTTTCTCTCTTGTTTGGCTTAAATGAGCATGGCAGTTGAGAGTTTGTCATGCTCACTCAAATGTCTCACTGATGGTGGCGCGTGTGTTGGATCATTCGGTTCCCTTCAAAATGGTTGAGCTAAGTGGTGCTAATATTAGCGTCATGTCCGTGAACTGGCGCTATCAGTTGAGACTGGTCATCTCTCAGCTGCCAGTTGCTATTTTAATATCTATATTTAGTATTTATTTTTACTTTATTTATATAGTTCTCACATGATAGCGACAAGAAACATGTAAAATATATATTTGTAATTATTAACACATCTACGGTCCGGACTAAGCATTTCGCCTCGTCGTTTATACCACATACATCGAAGCACTGGTACAATTTGCCTGCTGCGGTTTTCCCGTCCGATTATAATTTGGGTGTCTTCAAGGGTAGAGTGAATAGTCTCTTAATAAACTAGTGCGCCTCACCATCAATAATTGCGTCACTGCTTATCATCAGGTGGGATCGCAGACAAGTACTAGTTTATATTATTTAAAAAAAAGCTTTATTGTAAAGGTTTTTTAGGTAGGAAATCATACAATAACTTCTCTTGCTTTTGGGCAGGGCGTAAGGGCGTTTCAGTTTTTTACTGACTACAACACACTCTTATTCCTTCTTTGCCTTCATTCTAGGGCCCCGGGGTTCTTCTTTTTTCTGTTCTTCGCACAACTCATGGGCCCAGTAGGCTTCGACCGTGCTGGGCCTCTACGGTTTGCCGACATCTTAAGGCGCGCGTGGAACACTACGCGTCGTCGATGACTTGGGCTCAGTCCGGACGGCTATCGGACGATCAGAAAGCGAGCTACCCATTGCTTGCCGTATATCACGAACCAGTTGTATTTTCTCCTTCTCTATCAAATCCATCCAAAGATGTCTGTAAAAATTGCTTTTAGCGACAAGACCGCCCATTGTGACTGCCTTTTAATTTAAAACTACTACATAATTTTTATGATGTACAATTAAATGAGTATATCTATTAATAATCCATTCACGATAGCATTAGACAAAAGAGGTTCATAGAAGCAGGTGTGCACAACATTTATTTTTCGAGATAAATTCAAACAATAAAATTAAAAATGTTTTCAATATAAAATTTTAACATTACCTACTTAGATAAATTTGATTATTGTAAGGCTTTAAGTACTAAATACTTAGATAGGTAAATGAAAGGTTTTCTTTTTTCAATGAACATAACTTTATTTCAAATGGGCACGCCACAATTATGGCGGTAAGTCCCCTCTTTGAGCCGTGGTTGGAAAGACCTCATGGCGTTTTCACTTTCCGCATGACGCAGGTTCTCACTGAACACGGTAAGTTCGGGAAGTTCCTGCACCGGATTCGTGCGGAAGACACGCCCGGGTGTCGCCACTGTGTGGATCACCCGGAAGACACGGTGGAGGTGTACCCTGCTTGGGCAGAGCAACGCCGTGTCCTCGTGGGGGCGATCGGTGGCGGTGATCTCTCGCGCTGGGCCTTGGTACAGGCCAGGGTCCGAAGCGAGGAGGAGTGGCAGGCGGTCGCCTCCTTCTGCGAAGCAGTAATGCTAGCAAAGGAGGTGGCCGATCGCGTGAGGAAACTGTCCTCACGCCCCAACCGCCACCGGGATTTCGATCTCGGTTTCCGGTCACCGTAGGCGCGGGCTTGCAGACGGCGAGCAATGGGTAGCCCGCCGTCCGATCGTCCGGTAACCGTCCAGACCTAGCCCAAGTCGCCACGCAAGCCTCAGGGAGATGTCAGCAAATCGTAGAGGCCCAGCAGCGTCGAAGCCCATGGGTAGTGCGAAAACGAATCCCGGGGCCCTGGGACGAAGGCAACGAAGGAACAGGAGTGGGTTTTTAGTCAATAAAAATCTGACACTATCTCTCGCTCCGCCCAAGAGCGGGATTTGTCATAAGATGATTGTCTTACCCAATAAAAAAAAAACTATCCAAACTTAACACCTGTATTCCCCAAAAAGATCAACAGCTTATTTTGTCAGGTTTGAATCCAGTGATAGAATATCACGCCCTGTTGTAGATATTTCAAATGTTTTGTTCAAATAGTCCAACAGAATTCATCGTTCAGAGTTATTTTTTTAACCGACTTCTAAAAAAGGAGGAGGTTCTCAATTCGGATGTTTGTATTTTTTTTATGTTTGTTCGCGCATAACTTCGTCGCTTGCCAATCGATTTGAAAAATTCTTTGTTTGTTGGGTAGGGTATACTTCCCAAATGGTCCCATAGTCACCAAGTCGGGATCTGATGATGGAATCTTGGCGAAATCGAGGGAACTCCTCAAATATTATAGGCACCGACTTCCGAAATTAAAATAACTTTAATTATGGAAGTCGGTGTTAAATAAGATACAAAAAATACCGAGAAACACCGACTTCCGAAATTAAAGTTATTTTGATCCCTTTAGTGTTTCTTTTTAAGTGAAGTCGGTTTTTTTTTAGTAAAAAGTTTTTTTTGTAATGATATAAACTAATAGTTGACTACAATCCTAGCTGATGGTAAGCAGTAATGCAATCGTTGATGATGAATCGCACTAGTTTATTAAGAGCCTTATTCCTTTTAGCTTTGAGGACACCTAAATTATAATCGAATTACAATTGGATAGCAAGAACGCTACAGGCAAAATTTTCTAATTATTCGATGTACGCGGTATAAACGACGAGGCGAAACGCTTAGTCCGGACCGTAGAGATGTTAACAACGTAGTGGTGGACATTCGCCGTACGTCGGGTTGTCCGATATTAGAAAGGTGATGGCGGAATTAAGTCCTGTCATTCCTGCGCACATTTTCCAAAATGTATCCTGTAAAATACCAAAAGGCTGGCTACTCTACGTCTGTGCTATCTATTTATTTACAGTATGTAGTTCACGAACAAATTTCATATACACGCAGTGCAAACAGGTTTAACAAAAAATGTCGGTTCAGATGAACAAAGGACACAATATGACAATAACCTGAAAAATAAAACGAAAACGAAAAAAAAAACAAAGGAAATCTAAACTCCCAAAAAATGGCGTCAACCGATTAAATAGTTTCCACCTGTAACATCGAAAAAAAGAATTCTTGAACACAGAGGCTTTATGAAAAATATTTTCAACGGATACCACTATCTGTATCAAATTTTTGGAGGCATAGTTTTATTACGATCTCTACGAATCAACATGTGCATTTTCCATGGTCACTTTCCAGATGAATTAAAATGAACAATGATAAAGCTTCTCTTCAAGAAAGACAACAGAGAAGATGTGTCCTGCTACCAACCCATAACGCTAGTACCTGTTTTTACAAAAATATTCGAGATAGCCATAACTGATCAGCATACGTGAAGTGATCAGATATGGCTTTCTTGAATATTTAACTTTGAGAAAAATAGTCTATTTGTTACAGGCCTTGGTACAGGCCATTGTCCAAATGATGATAAATGAAAACACATACGATTCGCGTACGCACCGCGATGTCAAACAAACGACGATTGTGAGTGTTCTTGCATTCTTGTGAAGCGGGTCTACGAGTGCGTTCTAGTGTTTTCACCTATTGGATGTAGTTGACCTTCTGTACCCATATATTTCGTATCAAAAATAGTGGAAAACAAATACATGAATTATGTAAAAGGAGGTAGGCGGTTATAAAAGTTGGGGAGTTTAAGTTGTATAAAGTTATGAGTAGCGAGGTGAATGGTGCTTCCGAGGAAGCTGGTTCGTGTCATGATATTGTTGGAGAGAAAAAGTATAATATTATCTTTACTAGGGATGGCAGTGAACAAGAATATCCTACACAGAATTTTTACATCAGTATTGCGTAGTAATTGGGTTATAGAGGTAGATACTCGATATGAATTATTTAAATTTAGTCCTATCTGGTTAGGATGGAAGCTTATTAACATAGTAAAAAAGAAACTAAATAATCATACCGTTTGAAATGCGACCCAGAAATGAATCAAAATTCACGCTTTTTATCAATGTTTTCATTACTATTTATTCATCCGAGGAATCACAGCGGGCCGTAACAGAATACCAGCGCTGCGTTATTTATTGTTTTAAATATCGCAGCATATGCTGAGTTAGGAGAAAGGAGAGTTAGGAGGCTTTTTAGTCTCATACGGATTTTAATATTATTTTCCAATGCCTATCTGTATATATTACGATAGTGTAAGGTACGAATAAACGTCTTTCTTTTACAAAGGTATTCAAAAAATATCCACGTATCTTTCTGTTATTCATACATGATATAGTCATTATTATAATTACTGTAATGGATACTAAACTATTTTGTATACTAAACGAAAATCTGAAATATTTTTTCAACCTTGATCTATTTATTTATTAAACTTTATGCAACTGAAGTACAAAGGCGGACTCAATGCCTTAGGCATTCTCTACCAGTCAACCTAGGATGGTGAAGAGACAATATGGTAGGTGCATAAAAAGAAAATTTTATACGAAAACCAAAGTAAAAAAAAATTTATACACATAATTAAAATGCACACACATATATATTCAGTATAATATGTATACTTAATTATATATTAATATAAAATAACGAAAGAAGTTTTGAAACGATTCTGCTTTTGGTGGAGCAAATGATTCCGCACCTTCCGCTTAAATGAATATCAACTTTCGGCCGTCCTGATATCGAGAGGAAGCGCATTTCACAGAAGGATGGACTGTATATAGAAGGAAGAATGGACAAAATCAGAAGTATGAGAAGGACAGAGCAGTAGGGATTGTTAGACGAACGCATATGCCTTGCGTGTGAAGTACATTGGTAAGCGCTTTGAATATTTTTATATTACTCGCAAACTACCTGAGCTACAAGTATCTAGTTTTTGCATTTGACTTTGGAGGTAAGCGGAACAGAGAGTAAAGTCCCGCAAACCTCCGTTGAAAAGGGAGGATCCTCCGACCAGACGGGTGTTATGTCTGGTGGGCAACTGCCCGATATATGATTTTGGGCTGTTCTATATGTTCTAATCGCGCGGACAGACCATACAGAGAGAGAATCGTCGGCTTCTATCTAAATGTAAATTTTAATGGTGGGACTAAAGAGCTTATCCACTCAATGCTTGCAATTGTGTCATTTTTACTTCACTATATATAGTGTGATGCTATTAGCTGTTTTTTTCCTCTTTGCTACTTGAACCATTTTTTTTCGACTTAGGTCCAGATATAGATGTTTTAGTTAAAATGACGACAAATGGTGATAACTGTCAGTCAGGTTTCCACCATCCAGTTCCAGGATTATACGATAGGCTTAGAGACTGGTAGCCAGACTACTTTAAGGCATTTATCCTACAGTCAAAGTCAAAGCTAAAGTCAAAGTCAAAGCATTTTATTTCAAATAAACCATTTACAGGCACTTTTGAAATGTCAAGAAGTCAGTCAGTAAGCAAAAATGAAGCTAATTGCACATTCCAAAGCGTAGATCTCTATGGAGAAAAATGTGCAAGAGACTCCATAGACACCCTTTTCAATCATGTTTTGTAATTACAAATATATCTGTTACATGTTTCTAGTCGCTATCATGTGAGAACAATGTAAATAAATGACTGTTAAATATCTTCTTTGTTTGAAACCAATAAATAGTACACATTTTTCACAACCATATCTCTGCAACTAACAAACTGTAAAATAATAATTGCATAAAATAAAGCAAAAAGCAGCTCTAACATCAACAAGAAATACCAGTTTATTTACAAACTAATTAAAAAGATCCCGGTAAATTACTTCAACTCGCCAAGGAATGTTGCAAGTTGAAACTTTTATTTTTATGCCACAAGCAGAGTAGTCGAGGCGAACTAATAGCGCAGTCATGCGTCAATTTATGATATCCTAACATAATCTAACTATAAACTTTTGAAGAAATTGATGTTGTAAAATATGTGGATGAGTGGAGAGGTAGAGGGAGGCCAAAGAAAAGTTGGATGGATTGTGTGAACAGTGATATAAAAGAAAAGGAAGTTAGTGATAGTATGACGGTTGACAGGATAGAATGGAAAAAAAAACGTGTTGCGACGACCCCAAATAAGATGGGACAAGGGCAGGAAGATGATGATGATGTTGTAAAATATGAAACAGAAGCCAAAGATCTAAACGTAAATTTAAAAGGGATAAACGATGGAAAGTTAGGACTAATAATTGCTAAGAAAGGACAAAAAGATTTCCAAACTGACAAAACTTTTGGGTTATATTTCGTTAAAACATTGACTTAAAACTAGAATAATGGATGTAGACATGGGTGTCTAGACTACGTTTAGGTTCACTCAGATTTTATTAGCTTTTCCGAGAGTATGAACGACGAAATATTTCACGACTAAATTGAAACGTGGTCTAAAAATAAAGACAAAAGGCTAGCAGAGAATTTAGAAATTAAAATTTCGTCCAAAACATTTTGTTAGTAATAGCAAAGTTAATCAAAAACCTTAGTGAACACGATTAAAATTTGTTTGTCTTTTGTCCGCGACCAGCATTAGAACTCTTTGTTTTTCTTTTATAATCAACGTATGTCTATTAAGCTAGGACCACACAAGGCTATGAAATATGTAAGTATCTAGCTTTTTTTCACTATTGATAAGCTCGCGCAGTAAAATGTTTAGGACAAAGCACTCTTGAACAGAAGTAACCTGCTCTAGTTTGAGAGCAGTGATGGCCGAGTGGTAACGGCCCCGATTAACGAGTTGTAGGTCGCGGGTTCAAACCCAGCCAGACGCATTACTTTGTGTAATTTATTTCATCACCACTGCTCTCAAAGCGGTGAAGGAAAACATCGTGAGGAAACCGGCATGTCCTAGAACCAAAAGTTCGAAGACATGTGACATCGACCAACCCGCACTGGGCCCGCGTGGTGGATTACTGCCCATTCCCTTTCCTAGAGAGGAGGCCTGAGTCCCAACAGTGGGAATTATAAGGCTGACTATGCTATGTTATGCTATGCTAGTTTGGCCTAAAGACCCCCAGGTTGTAGCTTCCTTGCCAATAATCTATGTTTTCACAACTCTAAAGTTTTTATGCCACAAAGGCATTCAACTACTTAAATTCTTTTTTCCAAAGTGGCATATTGCTCGCAGAACAGATGGCCGGTGGGGTCGAAAGGTTCTGTAGTAGCGACCGCGTATTGGAAGACACAGCATTGGAAGGCTTCCCACAAAGTGGATCGATGACCTGGTGAGGGTGGCGGAAATCCGACTGCCGCCGACGTGTCGACGGCTGCCGCCGCCTCGTACACGACAAAAATTGGAAAAGAATGTTCTTAGATTTCCTGGCTTGAGACAGATACTCTCACGTTCCAACCTCCGCGACCCCGAACCCAACTACTAGACCAAGATCAAGTCATCGATAGCGCGTAGTATTCCACGCGCTTCTCAAAGAGATGTCAGCAAAACATAGAAGCCATAACAAGGCCGATTTCCGCTAGGGCCGGGCCATATAACGCATTGGACCACTGAAGGATCCATGTTTAATTTTAGTCCATAAAAATTGAACACGCCCTTCTGGTCTACTCGGAGAGGGACAATGAACTTTTCCCAATTTTTTTTTTAAGTTATTCTATTTACAATGAGACATGAAACAGTTTCTAGACCAGTTGTCCCCATGACTGCCGACAGAGAAAAGAGGACTTTATCTTGCGGTTGAAACTTTTATCTGGTTGACTAATCTAATGACGTCATACACCGCTGTCATCCTGTTGTCAAGTTGGCTCCTCTACCATTGACTTTACTGACATAATATGTGTATTCCTGGCTTTATACTAACTCAGCCAAATCCGGTTCTAAATGAAATCATCCTTGTAAAACAAACAGGGTCGTAATCTGAAGCGGGCTCAAAAAACAAAAGAAGTACGTATAAAGACACAGAACACGGACTCACTGTACTGGCAGCGTCTGGAGACGGTGGTAATCTCAACTGATGACATACAGGAGGATTGAGAGTACAGAATACTCGTATACTTTTAAAAAATTGTAAAGTCTTTAGCTCCTAATGTATTAGTCGCAGTGTGATGTTATATTGACTGGCCTGTTGGTTTAGTAGTTAGTGGCCCTGAATGCTATGCCGGAGATCGTGGGTTTGATTCCCACCCAGGAAAAATGTTTGTGTGATGAGCAAGATCATTTGTTCTGTGTCTGAGTGTAATTTATCTATGTATGTATGTATGTATTTAGAAATATATAAGTATATTTATCAGTTGTCTAGTAAACATAACACAAGCTCTGCTTAGCTTGGGACTAGACGGCATTGTGTGATATCATAATCTTCTTGCCCTTGTCCCATCTTATTTGGGGTCGGCGCAACACGTTTTTTTCTTCCATTCTATCCTGTCAACCGTCATACTATCACTAACTTCCTTTTCTTTCATATCACTGTTCACACAATCCATCCATCTTTTCTTTGGCCTCCCTCTCCCTCTCCACCCATCCACCCATCCATTCCATCCATCCATTGTGTGATAGTTGTGTGATATTTTATTATATTATATAGGCGTGATGTTATATATTGATTAATTCGAACTAGAAAACTCCTAGATAAGTTCTAAAAAACAAATAAAGTCTTCAGCTATATAATATTAGTAAGTAAGTATAAATGAAAACAATTTAAATGCTAAAATACTAACTGTGATAACAAAATCGAAGTTAATCGAAAAGCAAACGGCATATGACAATTCCTAAAATTATATCTCTCGCAAAATCACAGTTTTTTACAGCAGCCATAATTATGAGCGTGTCCATGTTGGACTTGTTTTTTTTTATGTCGTACTTCGTCGTTGGTGAAAATGTTTTAATATTATGTATCTAAATAAAATAAAACTGGTATTGAAAAAAAACAGCTGAATTTTATTTGCAATTTTTATAAATAAAAAAAAATTATCATATTTATGAGCAATTAGTTGTATTCGACCTCACAAAAAAAAAAAACTCTTTAGAAATGACTTTTTATAAATTTTTCTCCTCCTTTATTTAATTTATAGTGACCACTCCTATGGTCATCAATCGCCTTTTGTATTTTAATATGGTGTACAAAAAATAAAAATAATACCTATGTGGTTCCAATTACTTTTTTTTCAAATTTATATTTACATAAAGAGTTTAGGTTGTCCAATATTTATTCGTCGGTTTAACAACCTTTTTCATCATCATTTCAGCCGAAAGACGTCCACTGTTCGACATAGGCCTCCCCAAGCGTCGCCACAACGCCCGATCTTGTGCGTACCACATTCACCGCATTTCCATTTTCGCATTTCGGTTTACCTTGTGAGGGAGACCTTCCAACGCTGCGTTTTCCGGTGCGTGGTCGCCGCTCTAGAACAAACTACCTAGGAAACTTAAATATTTACAAAACTAAGTACCTATTTATGCTTAACCTAAGTTTGACTGGCCTAGTGGTTGGTGGCCCTGACTGCTAAGCCGGAGGTCGTGGGTTCGATTCCCACCCAGGACAAATGTTTGTGTGATGAGCACGGTCATTTGTTCTGTGTCTGGGTGTAATTATGTATGTATTTAGGAATATATAGGCTAGAGTGAATAGGCTCTTAATAAACTAGTGCGCCTCACCATCAATGATTGCATCTCTGCTTACCATCAGGTGGGATCACAGTCGAGCACTGGTTTATACCAATAAAAAAAAAATATATAAGTATGTTTATCAGTTGTCTAGTACTCATAACACAAGCTCTGCTTAGCTTGGGACTAGACGGCGTTGTGTAATAGTTGTGAAATATTATTATTATTATTATGACCTTACATTATTATAATTAAAAAAAACACAAAATACTCTCAAGCGTCGAAGTACTCCTCCACATTGCTGTCATCGGGAAATGTGCCTAGAAGACTGACAGCATCGCTAGTCTCCCACAGAAAACTCGAAGGCAAAATGTTTGACAATACTTCGTATAACGGAGACTGGCCCGGCTCTATACTCTGTGGTATTCGACAGATAATACAATAAAGAATAGTAGCATCTGTCATGTGTAGCAGATAACGTTGTGTTGGCGATACGTTAAAATAAACAGATGAGGCTCACAATATGTTATCAGGCTTACGGGCTTCGGTTTAGTTTTTTTTTAGTTTTTAGCGACCTATTGACAGTTTTTTGTTTTAGAATTTTTTGGCTAATTTTCGTGAATTGTGCCACAGAATGAATGTTACAGGAAAATTGGAAACGCTGTAAGATTGTAAAATATTGCGAGAAATCATATAATAAACTATTTTTTGTTAAAGAAGATACAGTTATGTTTGAAACTAATAAATTTGGATGTGAAAAATTGTCTTGTATACGATAGTTTACAAAATGATTTTTTCATAATATATTGAGAAATTATAATCTAATAAAGATTTATTATAAACAGACGGAGTTTGTAATTTTTCAGTGACATATTTAAAGAGCAAAAAAAGTAAAAAATCGTAAGTGACAAATTTCTTTTTGCAGAATAGAGTTTTGCTTTGTTAATTAAAAAGTTTTTATTATGTGATTAAATGTTAATAGGAACTATTCTATCTAATAAATAATTAATTGTGTGTAGTAATTGTGTGACTAATTAATCATTTTCATAACAGCAGTTCCCACTGCTGGGACTCAGGCCTCCTCTCTGGGAGAAGGAAGAAGCCGCAATCCACTACGCGGGCCCAGTGCGGGTTGGTGAAATTCACATGTCTTCGAATTTTTGATGTTGATGCGGCAGTGGTGATGAGTTAAATTACAAAAAGTAATGTGCGTGGCTGGGTTTCAAACCGCGACCTACAAATCGTAAGTCGGGACCATTAGCACTTGGCCACCACTGCTCGCTTTAAAGATATTATCATTAATATATTATTTTAAATGTAGAAGAGAAAACCAATTCATGTGAAAAGTTGCAGCATTCCTAAAAAGAGACAATATATTTAAAGCGCAAATAATAGTTCAGTGTTATATTCCCTAGATTATATATTAAAATTATTTTCGTAACATACGTTCATCATCATTTCAGGTGAAAGATGTCCCCTGTTGGACATAAGCCACCCAAAGTGTCGCCATAACGACCAGTCCTATGTGTCTCGCATCCATCGGATTCCCGCTACCCTGAACAGCATCGGTCCACCTTGTGGCAGGCCTTCCAACGCTGCATCTTCTGGTACGTGGTTGCCACCCTAGAAATTTTCATCCCCATCAACCATCTGTTCTGTGAGCAATATCCCTTAACCACTGTTACTCAATTTTATGACATAATGTAATGAAAATCAACATACCTTTTTTTAAAATTTTGTAACAAAATTGGAAACACAAACAAAATAGAACATCTTAAACTATTAAAACCTATTGTTGCTACTACTACTTCAGCGAGTTAATGTGAGACATAACATGTAACAAAAATCAACCAACCAACAACGAACAATCAACAACCAACAACTGCTAATCAACCACAACTCCAACAGTCCTGTGACAGGACTGCTGAAAGAAATTTCATTTGAAATAAACAGTACCTTTGTGCTCTTCATCTATCTGTAAGGAACGTTATTTAATATCCGGTAAAGTTGTAAATATAGCTCAGGACAATCAACTAATATCCATGTAAATTATTCTTCCCCTCAAAACTCGTTATTCAACCTGAAGCTATTAACATAATTTCTTCCCCCAAGTTTTCTAAACAACCAACAAATTGCAATACTTCACTCTCACCGCTAAAAATAATAACAGTTGCCTCAACATCAGAATAAAATCTTTCTACCTTTCGTCGAGCACAAAGTGAATAGATATAGAAGGTCCACTTCGACACACACACATAGACCCAATTTACGAGCGCTTGCATTCAAGTCAGTTCAAGCGCTTTTGCGACTGACATTTTTGTGAGATCTTTGTACGTACGCGTACCTACGCGTACCTATGAGTACTGACCCGTTTCAGGTCACTAAAAAACAGGCCAGACTAGTAAAAACAGGTTACTAACTTAACCGTTATAGTAACAGAAAAACGTTCTTAGAAGACCGTTATTAACTTTTTAAGATATTCTGAACAATCTACAAAAAACTCATAAAACACGAAAAAAAAAAATATGGCAATCAAAAAGACAAAAATCTCGATGGGATCCAACAATATCAGAAATAGAAAAAAATCTCAATTTTTTTTTTACAAAATCTTTAATTGAACTCTGACTCTAAAATATTCTTTATTTATTATTAACAAGACACCACTCAACAAGAGTATCACGCAAAAATATCAAACAAACTGATCACGATCGCTACGCTTCGCTCAACGCAGCACCTCACCCACGTGTGGTTGTTCACATAGGCCTCCGCATAATAGATGGCAATTGTTTGTTCCGTTCGCACCACGATCGCGATAGCGTTGAATCTCTAAATAGGACATCGCTTTACTGAAGCCCTTTGAAGACCTAAACTAAACTGTTGATGGCCCCTGATCCGTCTCAAAAATCCACCATGTATGTCTGCGAGTGCCTGTTTTTGCTCCTTGTGCAGAACCAACCTTTGGCTTTATTATTCTGTACAGTGGACCCTGTGAGCTTCCGACCCAACCTGTCATAACTTTCGACCCTCATATTTTAAGTTTTCTCTGGCAGCTGTAACTTTTTCATTTGTTTTGTCTACTATAACAAAAATAGAAAATTGCCGCGAAATTGTAAGGTTCAATTCACGAGGTTTTAGTGTGATTACTGCTGAAGATGAGAGAGATGAAATTAGAATTTAAGATTTTGTTGAAGATGTCTTTTGGCAGTTCGCTTTTCGTGTTGATTACAAAAGTCTAAAACTTGTTTTAGTTTGGTTTTATCTTGGGATAAATTTTCTGTTTGAAATTTTAATGATAAGTCTCAAACGATGTTTCCATAATTACTTTATTTTACTATAAACACTGGAGATATTTATGTTGGCCAACATAATAAACTATTCATAGTATTTTTGTAACAATAATTATTATATTTTACTAACAATACATTCCATGACAATACTATTGGAACATTCGCTCACATTTTTGTGAATTACTAGGCATTCGAACAAGCTATTATAAATTATTTCATACTCTAGTAAACAAAATTTTGTGAAAAGGAAATTTAATTTCAGTTCAAATTAATCATTTAACAATTTAAGAACATACAATAATAAAAGAAAAGAAGAATAGTACAAAGGTGATGCTTATTTCTAAAGAAATCTCTTCCAGCATACCTGCGAAAAGAGAGTTGGAGAAAATAGAGATGTAGATACTGTGTGTGGAAGTAAAAGGAAAATTGTTACACACAAAATACATAGTTAACAATGAAATAATATAACATCCAAAAAAAAAAAAGATATACTATTATAATTATATACATAGACATGATAAAATAATTCATACTAATATGCAAGTATGACGAAATACATGCTACCTCCTCGTTCTTAGCATGATCAGACTTGTTGAAAAGTGATATCAAAAACTCAATTTACATCAGATCTACTAACAAAATCAGTGCTTTAATAAAGCCATGCTGATTTAGAAGCCGAGTACATTTGTACCGTCATGCTAATGATCGCTAACGTGAAACTGAGTTACAATTAGTGCTAGGTACTATTTGAAACCATGTTTGCATGAACATGGATTGGAAGTTGCAGTACTTGTTCCATATTCCCCTGGTACCAATTACAGGGTTTTATTAAAATTGTCTCAATGTTGATCACAGACTAATTCTGTTTTGCGTTTGTGAGCGACAGTTTTAAGTATAATGTACGTCCCAGTTTAAGTTTTATCTCAATTAAAATTAGAATCTTTTTTTGCTTACAATCTTTCCAAACCTCCATCGGGGTCTTCATCTGAGTGTATACTCAGATGAAGGCTACAATATTTAAAGAAAATAATACATATTGTAGCACACGTATTCTACTAGACACACAAAACGTAAAATAGAAAAACTAGGCAAAAGGAAACCAACAAAAAAACACGAAAAGGCGTAAATTAAAAAAAAAATATTCACTTCACACAAAAAAAAACACTAAAAGGATCAAAATACCACTCATTGTACAGTTATTTTCTATAAATGTTTATTTTCGAAGTCAGTGGTTTTCCGGTATTGTTTGTTTCTTATGTAAAAATGGCTACAGGAGCAGGATTATGTCCGAACAGAAGAACTACTTCCCATCCATCAGTAGGTATACTAAAATCTTCTAACCTTTCTAAAAAAAAATGTTTAATAATTTTATTTGTAAATACCGTCACAACTTTCCAATATGCTAATAGTATTAAAAAACTGACTGACCCGTTTCTCTAGTGGTTAGTGGCCCTGACTGCTATGTCGGAGCTCGTGGGTTCGATTCCCACCCAGGACAATTGTTTGTGTGATGAGCACGATCATTTGTTCTGTGTACGGGTGTAATTTATCTATAATATATATATATTCAGAAATATACAAGTTGTCTAGTACTCATAACACAAGTTCTGCTTAGCTTGAGACTAGACGGAGTTGTGTGACAGTGAAAAAAAAATGGAAATTAAATTGAGAATTGAAACTAATAGTAATAGTATAATTCGAAGACATGTGACATCCACTAACCCGCACTGGGCCCGCGTGGTGGATTACGGCCCATTCCCTCTCCTAGAGAAAAGGTCTGAGTCTCAGCAGTGGGAACATAAAAAAAGGTTGATTATGCTTAATAGTATACCGTACACAAATCTAATCACACGTAAGGATGTGTTCCTTACGTACACTAACACTCCCTCATACATACACAGTGATAGTCGAGTTCATATACCACACGTCGACAACCTCGTGTGCTAAGTCGAGATATTTGATTGTTTCTCTTTCTCAGCTTTCACGAGACTCCCGACATATATGACGGATGGTGACATCGGCTATCATTGCACGGCGCACTAATCGGTCTATCACCACTACATCTGGCTTATTGGGTACAATAGTCAATAATAATAGTCTTATTATTATTATTTTACACTGACTTCCGAAATTATGGTTATTTTGATCCTTTATGTATTTTTTTTTTAGTGAAGTCGGTTATTTTATTTTTATAAAAAGTTCTTTATTTCACAATTTTTTGTTGCGATACACTTATATAGCCAAAGTACCTATTTCTGAGGACAATTACAATTAACCTAACACTGCTAGGATACATTGATTAATTTCGGAGTTCCGGTGCCCATCTGCTGGCTCCATCATCATCAGGTCACTTCGATGAGACCATTTTGAACATGACTATTCAAAATCATTTATTTATTTGTATTGTGATAGTCGCTTAGCTATCTTCATTGTCATATCTATATGAGTATGAAGTTCCGTTGGCCATTTATTTTCTTTTTCATCAGTTCCACTTCATAAAATGTTACTTTTTGACTATAAATGCTTAAGTTCTCGATGAAAATACTAAAATCACCCTATAGTTGCCTATAATATTTGAGAATTTTCCTCGATTCCTCATGGATCTCATCATCAAAACCAGATTTTGAAAAAAAAAATGGATCAATCTGGAAGCATATTCTTTAAGGGAAAAAAAAACTGCTACTCGATCCATAAACGACGGAGTTCTGAGGTAACGAACATAAAAAAAACTGAATTGATAACCTCCTCCTTTTTTTGAAGTCGGTTAAAAAAAAACACTAGTGTCGTTTGTATATCATGCTACAACATTGACTGTTTCTAATATATAAAACTGATAACAAACCACAAAAATAACTGAAACAAGAAGCCAATATAAAGCTTACGTATTCCATGTATATCTGTTTTCTATATTCTATTTCAATATATATATATATATTTTACGTCTAAACTTATACTATAAAGACAAAAGATTTGGATTTTTGGATTTTTATTTGTGATGAGTAAACTCAAAAAAAATATTTTCTCAATAACTTAAATAATTTCACAAATGTAATGCTACTTTATCATTAAGTGACACAGGTTATAAATTTTCAATTTTTACACAGACGATGTCACTGGCTAGTTGGTAATATTCTCACAATATTATGTTATCTACTAATTCAAACCACAGCAATTAGTTTTCTCACCTAGTCTAATTCGTTTCACTAATTGGCAAATTAGAGTACTTAGTCAGCAACTATCATGTCATCAAGGTAAACCTACTTTCATACTTCCCCCGTACAACTTCTGTGATTGATGTGTTTGGTAAAGTTTATCGCGTAGAGGTATACCTTGTCGTAGATGCTCCAATTAAAGTTCCAATTGCTTTTAAACTGCTAGGATATCTACAAGAAGTTTGAGCATCGAGGTCTGGTAGAAATTCGAGTCCAAGTCTAGATGGATTAGGGAATTGATACTGTATTTAGAAAGATAAATGTTACAGACTTGCAGTTATGAGAGGATTTTATTTTTAAATGGATGTGAAGTTATTGTTTTAGTGTTCATTCTGTTAGGCTAGGAATACTTAGTTCACTTATTTCTCAAGTGAGCATCATTTTTAAACAGTTAGGCCTACTGTGTTACGCGTAACTTTATATACACATATTCGTCAATATACGCTTGGCATACGCCTGCTCACAGCTTGCATATAAAACTTTGAAACGCTTCACGTCCGTGGTCAGTAAGTAGGCCTTTACCACATTGCATAATTATTATCTGAGTAGCAACTTTGATATCAGGTGTATATCAAAGTAACAATTTGTTGTCCAACTGGTTAGTCATATTGAATTAAGTGACTTACTTGAATGAATCATCTCACACCTCGGAGAGATGTGACCTCTGGCGGGAGAAGTTTAAACCTCTTGATGACTTTATCGAGCTTTCGGAGGGCCTCTCTCCTGGACCCGAGTTGCCATGGCCAACCTGGAAAATTCTAAAAAGACTCCACACCCAAGTTGGGCGCAGCAAAGACAATCTCCACAGATGGGGGTTCTCGGACGGTTCTGATCTTCAGTGTTTGTGCGACGTCTCTGCGTAGACCATATCCTACCTTCCATCCTGCATCACGTGCCCTGTTATCTGTTCATGTAGGGATCTAATGACAGCAGCAGCAGAGTTACGTCTTAAAACTTAATGTTTACATTTTAGGTTTCCAAATATTCCGGAACTTAAACAAAATTGCATTAATTGCAGTTTACAGGGAAATTTGGTTGCCAAAATCGTGAAAAACCCGTTTTAGTGACTTTTGACCTCGAGTAATTTTTTTTCCAGGTCTCGGATCGATGAGGAGTTTTTAAGATTTCATTCATAATGGAGTTTTTAAAATTCTATCAATTTTCACCTGAGTGTGAATAATTAACCTTTCGACCTAATTTACTGTAATTTGTAAAACTAGTTAACTTGAAGGTGAAAATAAACAAATTTTGTTTTTATTATTTTAACTTCGGGATTGGTAGATTTTGAAAAGTAAGTCAATGAAACTGTAAAATTTATCTATTTACAAACACCTTAACATCCTAAACGTGTCGATTTATAATTCTATTTTTATCCTTTTTTTTTTCTTTTATTCAATCACTTTTGTAACTACTTCAAAACTATCTCCACATTATATGTATATAGCATAATAACATAATCAGCCTTTTTTATGTTCCCACTGCTGGGACTCAGGCCTCCTCTTTAGGAGAGGGAATGGGCCGTAATCCACCACACGGGCCCAGTGCGGGTTGGTAGATGTCACATGTCTTCGAATTTTTGGTTCTAGGACATGCCGGTTTCCTCACGTTGTTTTTCTTCACCGTTTTGAGAGCAGTGGTGATGAAATAAATTACACAAAGTAATGCGCCTGGCTGGGTTTGATCCCGCGACCTACAACTCGTAAGTCGGTACCGTTACCACTCGGCTCTCAATAAATATTATATGTATGTAGAGGCTTGTAAATGGCTCGTCCTGATTTCATTTGCTGTCATGTTTTGCATTCTAAGTTTTAAGCCACCAAAACATAACAAAACAAATAAAAATATAAACCAGCTAATTTTCGAACAAAATACAAAATTAATTCAAGTATACGATTTTTATTGGTATATTCCTTGTAAAGAAGAACTAGAAAGAAGAGTACTCATTTAAAAAAATGGCGGTTTTTACAATGTTTCTATATTACATTACTAATAGGTATGAAAGTACAATGTAGACCAGACAGCAAAAAAACTAAGTACATAACTAAAACGCGGATCAGAAATGAAAAGAATGGATATTAAATAGCTCCTAAATTATCACAATACTTAGCAATAGTCAACAAACATCTACCAAATTTAACCCAACTGTAGTTAGCTTTAGTTTCTCTAACGGATTAACATATAGGATTTATTGCAGAAGTTGTGTTTGTTGCTAAACTCAATCCTACACAAGCAAATTCATTATTGTTGTTTATATTATTTAGTACGATATATAATTAATGTTATTCTTAGGGATATTAGCCCAATGGGTGAATCTCTCATGATACTCCTGAGACCCTAACACGAGCCCTTAACGCGATCTTTTTTGAGCTATATAGAGTATATAGCTTCGTCCCTCTTTCTCGCTCATCCCTCCACGTCCGTTGTTTCGCCACAATGAACGGTCCTGCACGTCTCGCATCCATCGCATTGCCGCGGCTCTCAATAGGTCATTGGTCCACCTTGTGCTTTTTAGCTTACACGCTTGATATTTTAACATATAAGTAAGGCTTCTAGTCTGTATAAGAAACTGTATTTTTATTTTCAGACAAATCCTTAAAGATTAGTTGAACAATTAAGCGAAAGTATCTAGAATTAGTATGTAAATAATGATAAGGATGATCATGAGAAAAATTGGACACATCTGGCATGTTGATAAATTCCCATGCCCCCCCATTTCGATTGAGACGCAGCGTTTGCGCTGTAATTGATTGCTGCCAAAAATAATTTTACAGTAAACGATTAAATGGAACTGGCTAAAATATAGTAATATGATTTACTACATTTTTAACAAAAATTTTAAACCTTTTTTCAGAAATATTTAAATAAGAAGTTAGTGGGTTTTAACTAAAAGAAAGATCGCAAGACAAACAGCCAAAATTAATTATTTATTCCACGAAAATACTCAGAAGCGTTTATATTTTTCCACGAACAACTAAATTTATCTGTATTTTTAAAAGAAGAAACTGACTGACTGGCATGTTTTAAGTTTGATCGACTATAATAATCGACTACGTCAATGCTTTTTTGCCAACTGTGATTTGTTGTTTCATTTTTGTACCCCTTTAATTATATGTAATACTTTATTGATATTTTTAGCTGAGGTTCTGTCTTACACGAGCCCCAGTATTTTGCTGAGTGCTGGCCGTTTTGCGCGGGTGTGACGCATATCCTACCACTTATAAATAGGCTATTATTGTTATTGGTTTTATTTTTAAGGTATTCGCCATGTTTGACGTAAATAAATTCTTTTTCTTTCTTTCTTTACATATCAACACACAATCGAAGCTACTGCGACTAAGAGTATGAAATTTTCTACAAAGTTTACTTTTATGATGCAGGCGAGTACTAGGAGAGGGTTTGCCAAAATTTACCCCCTAAGGGAATGAAACAGAGGTTTAAAGTGTATTAATAAACCTACTTCCACGCGGGCGAAGCTGCTGGCAGAAGCTAATTCATAACAAAACAACGGCTGATAACCCGAAAAAAAAAAACGACTGAAGAAAAAATATGTTCTGTCTATAAAAATAAGTGAGAGAAAATGCCTGAACTGGAAGACACACTCGAACTGCTATATCTAACAACCCATCTGCTTATAGTAAATGCTGATTGAATGAAAAACAGAACAACGGTTTAGTAAAATGTTAGTCAAACTGAATTTTTCAAATACAAAAATATTGCGCAAAAATCCCAAATTTATTTTCAGATATTTTATTTTTTCTGACGTCGCAGTATCTCATTTCCAAAATATATCGTTTCGATCTCTACTTACCCAGTAAGGGAAAATCGTAATTGATTCAGCCTACCAGAGCCTACCCAGAATCCACACAGAATCCAATTTGGAGAGTGGCTACTACGGTCACTATTACCGAATGAAATTTTGATTGGGAAAAAACATCTGTATAGATTGCTTTATGTAGCTCCCGGGTTTGTTCATAGATGGACAGTCATTGTAATTTGTTTTTAGAGCGAATATTTTGTCGTACGGACCAAATAGCACTATGGAAAAATATAATGAATTATTTGTTGCGTTGGAATAAAATTTTATGTCATGTGACTTCTACCAACCCGCATTGGGCCCGTGTGGTAAATTACAGCGTATTCTCTCTCCAATATTGGAGGCTTGAGTCCTAGCTGTGAAAACATTATAACGACTGTGAAGTGCCAATACCTTCTACCTGACATTTTTTGAGAAAATTACTTTTTAGCGCTTATACTTTAAGGGTGTGTTTCCGTATGTTTTAATGAAATCTCCGAACCAGATATTTAGTTACAACTACATCAAAATAAAATTGTGGAAACACCTCCTAACTAAACCAATATGTCAATTTATGGTGGTATTGGTGTCCTAAAAAATTTGGAGGTAAATGGAAAGAAATACACATAATAAGGCTAATTTAATACTGGATTAAAACAGAAGTTATTGTTATCCTAAATAAAAAAGTTATTTTTTTTTAGATTATTTGAGTTTTTGCAAATTTTTTACTTCGACAGACAGACAAAATAGCATAAGCATACTTATTATGCTTATGCTATTTTTTGCAAGACATTCACCACCCAAAATTAAACAATTGAGGTCCATGAAGTTTATTTCTTCATTTGGATGCTCCGATAAAGTGCAGATAATTACAACATAGAGAGTTCTAGTATACAACTTCAGTTATCTGGAGACCACAGCATGCACACAAACCACCTGATGAAAAATATGACACAAAAAATGTACATAATTAATATTAAAACAGATAAAACAAAAAACATACGGTTGAGATCATTGTAGTAAATTATTATCATCATCATTGAACATAGGTCTACTCCAAGTGTTACCACAACAATTGGTCCTTTCTCCCACTCTAGGGTAGAACGAAAGGGCGTGTCAGACTTTTCCTGACTAAAACTTTAATCAACCAAACAAACAAATTTCACCATCATTTCAGCCAAAAGAGTGTCCTCCAAGTGTCACCACACCGATAAGTCCTGTGCGTCTCGCATTGGTCGGCTTCCCATGACCCTCACCAGGTCATCTATCTACCTTGTAAGAGGCTGCGTCTTAGGTTATACTATCGCTACTCCAGAATCTTTCAAAGCCATCGATTATAATCTGCAAACAATGTGCTTAACACACAACCACACTAGTTTGGCAATTAATCGGGCTATGCCAGTACCCTTGGTTCTCCTTCGGATATCTTTACTTTTGATTCGAACATGCAAATGAACTCCAAGTTTGAACCTTTCCATTACTATCTCAAATAAAAATATTATTGAGATAAAATTTACAAACCAACCAAAATAGATCAGAGTAGAAAGAGAACGAATGTTTTCAGTAAATTGATTCATAGACATGATAAAATTCAATTTGACCTCACGTCTTATTTGGGTCAGCGAAATATTTCTCCTGATGTTTCATTTCAATTTGTAGTTATGAAAACACTGGAGGATGTTGTGCGAACATCTGTAAATGAGAGATTAGCAAATTTTAACTGTCAATCAAAAGACGTAAATTGAAAATTGATAACGGAGATGATTGAAATTGCAGGCGTTTGAGAAAGAAAAGATAACTAATTAATTATGGAAAATGATCTTTTTATTCAAGCTGTCGTTTTGATGTTTGACCGACTATTTAGGTTAACGCCGCTTTCTGGATTAATGACTGAAGCTATTAGTAGAAATAGAATCGTACGCACCTATGACATGCGATTCAGTTCCTAAGTAGCACAGCAAGCTGTATGTCAACTGTATAAAGATTCAGGTGTACATTCTACAGTAAGCTGTATACAGCCTGTACAAGCGATTATACTGCTGATTTAATAGCAAAAAGGGCCTCAAATTATACAGCATTAAGTGTAAGTCGAGAATAGTTCCTTTATAGAAGCTACATAACAACTGCATAACAGCTGCATAAAAGCTGCATAACAGCAGCGTAACAGCTGCATAACAGCTGCATGACAGCTGCATAAAAGCCCATCTATACACTCTAAGCTGTATATCGGTGTATAATAGAGCATTACCTCTACAGATACAATATACAGCTTTAATTGTTAATTACAGCTTAATGTGTCACAAAATACTTTAAACTGTTAAGTAGAGTCATAATAGTATGATATATAACCATAAGCGTACGCGGATACCTTTATACAGCCTAGAGCTGTGTTTTACACACTTGTACAGGCCTTATACATTTTTAAACTGTAAAACTGCTGCTTTATTGATGTTTAAAACACTTGCTGCACTTGCACTTGCTTGTTAGTTTAATATTATAAAGTTATAAATCAATTCCAGTCTAGCTTTCGATGCCAAGTCTCGTAAAGACAATGTAGAACATAGAAATTGCGAAAAGAAAATCGATGTCCAGTACATTTTGTCGAATAATGCAAACATGGTAGTTGACTTATTTTTTGTGCACTTGTTTATTGTATAAATATAGCTACAGAGTGTGATTCTCTAGGAGAGTCTGTGTTGAGTGACAGCTGAAACCTAGATGTCTTTAAGTCAAGAGTGAATAGATTACTTCTAGCGTGTTTAGACAGACTCGTCTACGACGTCGCAGACTTGTCTCCGGCACCGCAGACTGGTCTGCGACAAAGCTGTTTTGAGACGTCCAGTGTTGCCAACAGTTACACTAACTTATCATTAGAGTCAAGTTTTAAAACCACCAGAAAACCAATAACCAAAAATTATCCCACACACAAAATCGCAAAATTTCCTATAAAAAAATGTGTGATGTACAAAATAAAATAAGTAGGCATATAGGTTATTAGTTTCCTTTAATGTAAGTGATAAAAATTAACAATCAGTAGATCAAAATATCATTTGTGGGTAAATTAACATTAGTAGGTAAATCAACATACCAATTATTCAATAATAGCTATGTATTAATTAATTCGTCTTCAGACGAATAATTTTTGTTTGCAACATCATCGTTGGCATCATATTGATAATTGTGGATTCTATGGTGCTGATTTACACCCGAGTGATCGCATTTTTAGTAGGAAATTGAATTTTACTAAAGCATTAGAAAAATCCACTAGCCACTAAAACCAATATTTCGCCACTAAATGGGGGGTTAAAACCACCAGTTTTAGTGGAAAGTTTGCACTAATTTGGCAACACTGGCCGTACGCCAATAAAATGTTTCGTCTTGATGGTGTGCGCCGTGTCGTAGACAAAACAGTCTTGTCGTAGACAAGTCTGTCTAAAACAACCTTGTAACTTTACCCGCAGGTACATGCGAGGATACCGGACGATTTCCCGCGAAGCGGCGACCCTTCTTGCTTGCCAGCGACCATGGGAACTGGAGGCAACAGTCCTTGCACTCATGCACGAACGGCGCATGGAGATGCAACGCCGGGGCGAAACTCCGCTGCCGCAACAAGTCGCGGCATGGCGGACAGAGTTCCGGCGAGTTCTCATGGTGAAATGGCGACAGCGACTGTCGCGACCCCGTGCTGGGCACGCCACAATTATGGCGGTAAGTCCCCTCTTTGAGGCGTGGTTGGAAAGACCTCACGGCGTCCTCACATTCCGCATGACGCAGGTCCTCACCGGACACGGTAAGTTCGGGAGGTTCCTGCACCGGATTCGTGCGGAAACGACGCCCGGGTGTCGCCACTGTGTGGCCCACCCGGAGGACACGGTGGAGCACACGGTGGAGGTGTGCCCCGCTTGGGCTGAGCAACGCCGTGACCTCGTGGGGGCAATCGGCGGCGGTGATCTCTCGCGCCGGGCCTTGGTTCAGGCCATGCTCCGGAGCGAGGAGGAGTGGCAGGCGGTCGCCTCCTTCTGCGAAGCAGTAATGCTAGCTAAGGAGGCGGCCGATCGCGCGAGGCAACGGTCCTTACGCTCCAACCGCCGCCGGGATTCCGATCCCGATTTCCGGCCACCGTAGGCGCGGGCTTGTAGACGGCGAGCAATGGGTGGCTCGCCGTCTGACCGTCCGGTAACCGTCCGGACCGAGCCCAAGTCGTCGACGGCGCGTTTTGTTCCACGCGCGCCTCAAGGAGATGTCAGCAAATCGTAGGGGCCCAGCAGGGTCGAAGCCTACTGGGGCCACGGGTAGTGTGAAAGCGGAACCCGGGGCCCTGGGACGAAGGCAACGAAGGAACAGGAGTGGGTTTTTAGTCAGTAAGAGTCTGACACTATCTCCCGCTCCGCCCAAGAGCGGGGATGTCATTAGGATGATTTTCCCACCCAATAAAAAAAAAAAAAAAAAAAAAAAACCCGCAGGTACAAAAATACCGTTTTTTTTTTTGTATTTTTAATCAGTTTCCGTCAACGTACTAACCTCTACTGGAAACAGATGGATTTACTGGAAAAATATGGATACCACGACCGCAGAAGCCGTTCAAGTTATTGCCTTGCTCGAAGCAAGCCATAATCAAAATGAAGTTACTCGACGGCTAAATTTGAACTGCTTCTCTTTTCGACGGGTATACCAGAGATTTCAAGAGACCCATGGGTACATTCGGGGACCAGGACCTGGCCGGTGGGGAGAAGGATCAGGGCGTGATGATCGCTTTCTTGTAGCACATACTTTAAGATTGTAGTAGTTCAGCCGCTGAACGCGGCTGAACTGAGACAAGAGCTTCAAGAAGTTCGCAATGTCAGTACAAACCAATGAACTAGATTTCCATTGATAACTTAAACATTTACAGTCAAAAAGTAACATTTGATGAAGTGAAACTGATGAATACCAGTAATGGCCAACGAAACTTCTTACTCACATAAATATTCCAATGAAGATAGGTAAGTGACTATGACAATTCAAATAAATAAATGGTTCTGAATTATGTTGAAAATGGTATCATCGAAGTGAACTGATGATGGTGATGGAGCCGGAAGGTAGGCACTGGAACTCCGTAATTAATTTATATCCTAGCCACATTTGGGCTTATTAGAATTATCATGAGATTCACTTTGCCGCTTTGGTCGGAGATCAGTCCGATAGTACATCGAACTGATCTGATGATGGAGCCGGAAAGTAGGCACAGGAACTTCGTTATTAATAAATGTATCCTAGCAATGTTTTGGCTTACACGTGCACGTGCGACCTCCTTCTTTGCTAACATTACTGCTTTGCAAAAGGAGGCGACCGCCTGCCACTCCTCCTCGCTCCGGACCATGGCCTGTACCAAGCCCCGGCGCGAGAGATCGCAGCCGCCGATCGCACCCACGAGGACACGGGATTGCTCTGCCCAAGCGGGGCACACCTCTACGGTGATGCTCTATCATCTGTGTTTGTTATTTTCTCTTCGTGTGTTTAGTGTCCATATATAGTAAATAAATAAGTTTTAAATCCACGTCCAGACTTAAGATTTTGGTCCCAGACAGGCCCATTTACCATCGTAATTCCGTTCCTGTCTAAATGGGAATCCTAGTTTCAGTAATGGCCGTTTTCTGCCTCATTTAATCGGGTTATCTGCTCTCCGTGATATGAAGGTATATTTTGTTTAAAAGGATTGGACTTTATAGCATTTTGTATGTTTGAAAAATAAAACAACATGTTCCTTCATGGACATTTTTTATTTTGAACGTTTGCTTTGCTTTACAATGTTTTTCGGTATTGTGATGTCATTATCTTGAGATAATAAATAAATCATTTCAGTTTTAGAATAGGTTTTATTCAGAGGCTGATAATAATTAGCGTAACATAGCGTAGTCGACCTTATAATGTTCCCACTGCTGAGACTCAGGCCTACTCTCCAGGAAAGGGAATGGGCCGTAATCTACCAAGCGGGCCCAGTGCGGGTTGGTGGATGTCAAATGTCTTCGAATTTTCGGTTCTAGGACATGCCGGTTTCCTCACGATGTTTTCCTTCACCGTTTTGAGAGCAGTGGTGATGAAATAAACTACACAAAGTAATGCGCCTGGCTGGGTTTGAACCCACGACCTACAATTCGTAAGTCGGGGCCGTTACCACTCGGCTACCACTCCTCCATATATATTTTTAAAAAAATACAATATGGAACAGAAGTGTCTAAAAAGTAAAGAAATAAATTTAATTCAGTAGATGAGATGAGAACACTGTCGCCGCAAGTCACTTGAGTCGCACCATGCTCACTATCTCTGTTGCCGCTGAAGACACCTGCTCTAAAAAAAGGCCTAAGTACGCTTCCTTGAATCAGCTTTACCGTTTTGTACCTGTTGCTGTAGAGACTCTGGGCAGTTGAAGTACGGAGGCTAAGTTTTTGTGGGGGAATTGAGCCGTAGGCACGATAGGGAACGATCTGGGGTGGGTTATTTATTGACCTTTCATTTAATTGTAAACTGATAATACTTTTGTAATGTGTTTTTGTAATAAAATTTTACGTAATAAAAATATAAGTAATATATAGAAAATAAAACAAAACTAAACTCTATGGTTACTGACAACTTTAACCTAAAGGTCTACAAATAAAGATTTCAAGATCAATAATTCAAAAATTCGAAGCATTTTATTTCAAATAAACCATTTACAGGCACTTTTGAAATGTCAAGAAGCCAGTCAGAAAAATAATGCTAAGTGTACAGTCCAAAGCGTGAGATCTCTATGGAGAAGAATGTGCAAGAAACTCTTTGGACACTTTTAAATCATATATTATGAGTAACATATTTCTTGTCGCTACTATTGTATGAGAACAATGTAAATAAAATAAAAATAAAAACTAAATATAAATATTAAAATAGCCACAGGCAGCTAAGAGATGACCAGTCTCAATTGACAGCACCTGTTCACGGACATGATGCGAATATTATATCGGTAAATATATCTTCAATTTTACAATCGTATTTGATTTAATGCTAGTACTCGATTTCTGAAAAGCTTACATCAAATTTATTATATTTAACACTAGTGAAGGAATCAGTCTTAGGACTTTGCAGTGGTATACTCATACTTTTGAGAGTATCAACTATGACTATAATTTAGATTAAGTTCTTAATTCTTAATTCTTTTTTGTACACAAAAACATACATAGTACACGGAGATAATACAGTTTATGTACAAAAGCGAGCTTAACTCAACAATGAGTTTTCTCCCAGCAAACCTTTGAGTTACAGAGTGAGAACACATTCGAGGGTAGGAACCAGTGCACAATAAAATCCTTGCAATAACTAAATCTAAAATATAATTATATTATACATAAGTCTAATATATAATTATAATACAAATACATTCTAATATATATTATTATTATGTCAATAATGAAAGAAAGTGCTCATTAAGTTTCCTCTTGAAGACATCCAGAGAAGGGCTGTCGCGAAGGGAGCGTGGTAGAGAGTTCCATTTAGCAAATATCCAGCCGCCTCATATTCAGTCTGTAACCAAATTCTCATCACATTTTCACTCAATTTAAACTATCTGCCAACAGTAACCTCAAGAATATATAGAGCATCTGCAAACTGCAGAAGTTCGGAATCAAATTGAAGTGATGCGCAAATAAATTGATTTATTAGTGAGAAACCGCAAGGATACAAAGTCTTGGTGTTATTTAGCAGGGCATTACATTGCAGTTGGCAAAGTTGTGGCAGCTACGGCTGGGGTAGCAGGAGTTAAAGAAACTGGAAGTGTCATAGTTTCGATATTTATATACAAATATTTTAAAAGCAAAAGTCTGTATGTATGTGCGTATGATTGTTACTTCGTTAAGCTTAAACGGCTGGAAAGACTTGGATGTACACATGTAGAACGTATTCTGGAACATTCTCTCCCTCTTTGCTTAGTCTTATCCCATTAAAAATTTGGGGACGAAACGGAATCTTTATAGGATCACTGTGTTTTCCGTCCGTCTGTCTGTCTGTCTGTCAAGACCCTTTATGTCGGGAATACGTAGATGTATCGAGTTGAAGTTTAAGAGCAGTGGTGGCCGAGTGGTAACGGCCCCGACTTACGAGTTAGAGGTCGCGGGTTCAAACCCAGCTAGGCGCATTACTTTGTGTAATTTATCTCATCACCACTGCTCTCAAAACGGTGAAGGAAAACATCGTGAGGAAACCGGCATGTCCTAGAACCAAAAATTCGAAGACATGTGACATTCAACAATCCGCACTGGGCCCGCGTGGTGAATTACGGCCTATTCCCTCTCCTAAAGAGGAGGCCTGAGTCCCAACAGTGGGAACATTAAAAAAAAAGGCTGATGATGGTGATGATGATGATCGAGTTGAAATCAAATCTATATACTTAGATCTGCGGTCTTTTGAAGCTATGAAAAAATCAAACTTCTATAACGGAAAAAAAAAGATATGGCCGTTTAAGTCGCAAAAAACGTTTATTTCGACAGTCAAGGGAACTAGAGAACTTCCTGTTGACCCAGAATTCTGAAATTTTGCATAAAGTAAGTTCTTTTATCACAAGTATAGAAATAAATCTAAAAACAGAAAATCTGTTGTCACGTCATAGAAAAAAAAAATGCGATTTGGAAAAAACTTCGAGACTGCAATCAGGAATTGAACTCTTTACACAGGTAAGTTTGTACGGAACCCTCAGGGCGCGAGTCCGACTCGCACTTGCCCAGTTTTTTTACCTGATATTTTGATTCTGGATCGTCAAGTCATTCACTCGGTCTATCTTTAGGTCATTATTAATTATAAACGAACTAAAAAAAGACCTGAAGGGGAGGTTTGTAATTAATTCATGTTTAGAACTTGCCTAATCATATATTCTTCAGATCTTTTCTTTCTGGAATACTGATATCTGTTTTTAATTTATTGTGGACACTTATATTTTTAACCGACTTCAAAACTTTTTTATCACAATTTTTTAAATGTGTAAAAAACATTTAAAAAATCAGAACTCCGTCGTTTGTTGACCGATTTACATTTTTTTCCCCTCAAAGGAAATGCTTTCAGATTGGTTTTATTTTTTTTCAAAATCCAGTTCTGATGATGGGATCCATGAGGAATCAAGGGAACTCTTCAAATATTATAGGCAACTATACATACAAATATAACTATAGTGATTTTGGTATTTTCATCGAGAACTTAAGCATTTACATTTTTGATGAACTGGAACCCGACGTGACGTGGTTTTGGAGTTCAGTTTGCCAACGGAACTTCATACTTACATAGATATCACAATAATGATAGTTAAGCGACTATGAAAATACAAATAAATAAATGGTTCTGAATACTTATGTTGAAAATGGTATCATCGAAGTGACCTGCCCCCCTAGCCAAGTTATGATTCCAGCCCTGTACAATAAATGTAATAAAATTGTAGTAGGGGTGTGATCACGCACTTTTCCGCACTAGTGTGAAAAACAGTTGATTGCGTGTTTAAAAGCGGTAGGGATAAGAGCAGATTTTCTCGTAAGTGTATTTAAAAGATCCTTACGTTCGAAGTCACGAACAGTGTTAATATCAAATAATTCCTTCCGCTTTTCTCCGGCACTTCCAGTTAAACTTTATCGCTTCAACCACGTACTTCGAAGACCTAGGTTCAAGTTCGTGAATTCGAAACTACGAAGCCGCGGTTTGCACTTCGGCGTGCATCGCGATATATTCTATCTATTAACACAGACATACATATTTGTTTAGCGATATTATCATGGAGAATATGGTTATTGATATCGAGTTCGTCTTTTCTGGATGTTTAAATGTTTTGAGTTATTGTGGTATATGAAAGAAAAGGAAGTTATTGATAGCTTGACGAGTGACCGGGCAGAATGGAAGAAAAAAAACGTATTGCGCCGACCCCAAATAAAACGGGACA
The DNA here is from genome assembly GCA_949316375.1 of Mythimna vitellina. Taxonomy (NCBI): domain Eukaryota; kingdom Metazoa; phylum Arthropoda; class Insecta; order Lepidoptera; family Noctuidae; genus Mythimna; species Mythimna vitellina. The sequence continues at coordinate 3,041,378 of OX438708.1, forward strand.
AGGGCAGGAAGATGATGACTTCTCGAACCAGTTCTCGTGGTACGCGTCTAGATCATCTGGTCACCTCTTTCTAGGCCGGCCTCTACGGCGGTTTCCCACTGCAGGAATCCACCGCGTGGCAACTCTTGCCCAGCAGTCACTATGCATGAGGCTGACGTGACTCACCTAATCGCATTAAACCTGCCTACGTCTGTTCCCCCGCTTTGAAACTGACAAAGACAGAGCTTCTTTGTCAGTTTTATGATGGTTTAGAATAGTAGTAGCTTGCTGGTCGAGACTGAAGTGGCGACTGCGTGCCGAAAGACGCAGTGTTGGAAGGCCTTCTTTCTACAAAGTGGATAGATAAGATAACATAAATTTATTAGCATAAAACATGTACAAATATAGTGAGGCCCTGACTCCTGTGCTTCTTTTGTTTTAATTTTTATTTTGATTTTTTTTTTCTGTCTTTTTTTTCAATGTTAATGTTTTTAAGTGAATTTATAAATAAAATTGGTCCTCATGTCATATTGTATTTGTTTTTTTTTTATTCATATGTTTTTGTGTAGTATACCGTAATATAAGAAACTGTAACAGTGAATAAAATTGGCAATTAATAATAGAGATATAGATAAAAAAACAATATTTATATTATTCCCGACTTCAAAACAAAACACCACGTTCGTACAAAACAAATTATAATTAGCCTTCATCCGTTTTCTCACAAATTAACATCACATTAGACAAACTCCATTAAGATTTCGTGAAGCTACAATAATCTCTTATTAAATTAAGCACATTCATCTTAAAGCTGTCTGAAATTTCTGCAAAGACCCGCTGAGTGTCATCAAACTTTTCAACAATTATTTTTATAGAAATGTCTTTTTATTTGATACGTAAGGGTTCCGTAATATCTTTCCTGTCTATTCAAAGCCTAAAGTTAAAGTCAAAGTCTTTTATTTCACATAGGCTTACATGGGCACTTATAAAAGCTAGGCAGAAGCTAGTGCACGGTTCCAAATTGGTCGTTTCCTATGGAGAAAAACCGGCAAGAAACTCCATGGTTACTCTTTTAAAAAAAATGTTGTTCTTGCAATATTTCCATATTACAGCATAAGTAGATATTATGTAACGACAGTGTAGACTGGTCAATATTGTACTAAAAAGTACAATAAAAATAATCATAATAAAAAGTGAGTCATAATAGGAAGTAACATAAGAATTCGCGGAGTCTACAGTGTTCTCACATTCACATTATTTATTCATTTATTATTTTATTAATAAAAAAAAACTTGAAATATATTTCTATGGAGCTAAGCGTTCTGGGTGTAAAAAGTAAAGAGCGCTCCAAAGCAGGGGTAATAGACGTAGGTAGGTTTAATGGGATTAGGTGGGTCACGTCAGCCGCATGCATAGTGATCGCTTGGCAAGAGTCGCCACGCGGTGGGTTCCTGCAGGGAGAAACTGCCGTAGAGGCCGGCCTAGAAAGAGGCGCCGAGATGATCTAGAATTGTACCATGAGAACTGGTTCGAGAAGTCACCATCCTGCCCTTGTCCTTGCCTGTCTTTTATTTGGTGTCGTCGCAATACGTTTTTTTCTTCCATTCTGCCCTGTCAAAGTAAAGCTATCACTAACTTCCTTTCCTTTCATATCACTCTTTACACAATCCATCAATCTTTTTTTGGCCTCCCTTTCCCTCTCCATCCATCCACATGTATGCTCATAACTCTTTTAGTAACATGCGTTTTATCCCTCCTCTTTACATGACCATACCAAGACAAACGATTCCCTTTCAATTGACCTTTCGGGAAAAATCTCTAGAATTAACACAAACGACCCGCGCCTAAGCAAACATCCCTGACGCACTGCAACGCCACGGCAGCCCCAACAGTACCCTGAATGCATTGTTATACTGGACAGGCAAGTCGCTGTACGCCCGCTGCGAATATCTGACCCACAAGTAAATACAACAGCAAACAATACTGCAACTGCCAAAAAAAAATAAGAAAAAAAAAATACCTAAAAGAAAATTAAATCCCTCTTTCGTACGACTAAAACAGAACCCTAAAAAAATTCTATATTGTAACGAGCTCTCGACGGAAGTCCTCCGCTTGCCGGCACCGACCACTCCGAACGTCCGGGAGGCATTGTAGTCCGAACAAACTTTGGTGTCTGTATCTTTAGACTTGTTACACTTAAGTATGGACAGAGATTTTATAAGGATAGTGTGGATTTTCCTGTTTTTTTTTATGTAGATTGTTTATACTCTTTTATTTTATTTTATAGGGATGTCAACCAGCAGTATACAATAAAATAATATAGCACTTAGTTCTGTCTCACACATAAACTTACAATAGGGACCATCGCTTTTAGGCACACAATTTAATGTTTTCCTCGTGCGGAAAAGTGCCCGAGCTTGCGACCGCTACAATTTATTGCGTTAAAAAGACATGACTATGACAAAAACAAATAAATAAATGGTCCTGAATAGTATGTTGAAAATGGTATCATCGAAATGATCTGATGATGATGATGGAACCGGAAGATAGGCACCAGAACTCCGTAATTAATCAGTGTAACCTAGTCGTGTTTGGGCTCATAAGAATTGTCATGAGATGCACTTTGGCTATAAGGTACAATCGAACTGATCTGATGATGGAGCCAGAAGGTGGAAGTTGGACACCCAAACATTAGGTTAATTGGAATTGAAAATTTTGATGTTGAGGAATAGGTGCTGGCTATATGTGTATTGCAAATAAAAAGTGTGAAATATAAAACTTTTTACAAAAAGAAAACAACCAACTTCACTAAAAACACATATCGTTTTTAAATTAGAAAAAATCAATACCGAAAAACAAAAAAGTTATTTTGATCGTTTTAGTGTTTTTTTTTTTTCTAGTGAAGTCGGTTATTTTTTTTTTTTGTAATAAGTTTGTTGTCCGCACTTGTCTCTTGTGTCGGCGTTGTGCTGTCACTTTGTTGTCCATCATCTGTCAGTGTGTTAACAACCTTTTTCTCAGGAACGCGTGAAGGGATCAAGCTGTAATGAATATCAAATATTAAGATTTACTAACCATTGGAGCAGTGACAATCGAATTTCAGAGTCAACGTCTTCTAATAATCTTAAGGCTACATAGTAAGCTCTTGTTATAGCGGATAGTTTGCCTTACCTACGCAAAAAATATCAAGACCTATATAATAGGAGACCTAGACTTCTCATTGACCTAGAATCATAAAATTTGGCAAGAAACAATACCATGCAGCACGTAAAAAAAAAAATCCGAAAACCGTTTCGTAGTTACATCACTAAATAATTACTTTATGCGATTCGGAAAAATCTTCGGAACTTGATTCAGGATTCGAACTTTTATATACTCGCAGGTCAGTTTTTTTATATAGACTAGTACTAATATGCTGTGTACATAATACAGTACGATACTTAGGTATCGTAGTAATTTGACGTCACGGCTGGTTTTTTTTTTTTTGTATGTTGGGAAATCATCCAATGACAGTGAATAGGCTCTTAATAAACTAGCCGAAGGTTTGTTTCTGAAAGGCCTGGCCTCGGGACAAAATTGAAGAAGGAACAAGAGTGGGTTTTTAGTCAGTAAAAGTCTGACACGCCCTCTCGCTCCGCTCAAGAGCAGGGGATGTTATTTTCCCACCTACGGAAAAAAAGTACGTTATTTGTATTTTCTTTTTACTAATTTAAACTAGTGTTTGACTGCGATCCCACCTGATGGCAAGCAATGATACAATCGTTGATGGTAAAGCGCACTAGTTTATTAAGAGCGTTATTCACTCTAGCCTTGAAGACACCCAAATTATAATCAAACGGGACGACACAGCAGACAAATTGTTCCAGTCCTTCAATGTACGCGATATAAACGACGAGGCGTAATGTAAGGGTGGACACTCGCTATACGTCTGGTGGTCCGATGATAGAAAAGCTATGATGGAAACAAGTCATATAATTCCCGCACACACTCTCCAAAATGTACCCTATGGAAAACCGAAAGGCTTCCTTACGCCTGCGCTCCAGGCCTTGTTGACTGGTCTTAACCAAATCTACCCTCCCCTATCTCAATCTTTCCCTACTAAAATAATTTCCAACTCAGAATACCTTCCCCCAATCACACGCATCACTTCCATACATACCACAGAATTGTGCATCTACCCACACATTTGGTCCACATCGCCACACAGTGGGTAACAGATACGCTCCACGAACTGTTGGTAGGTACATCTTGAACTGTTAATTTGTCTTTGTCATCGCTTTAATTTCAACGTAGATTTGGGTGGGGTGCGAGTGTTAGCGAGGCGGGTTTTGGTGACCACAATGTACGCACACTGAGTGTTGTTACAGGAAGCATCTGACTTTTATTTACTGCAACTCACAGTGTTTCTTCAGTTCACTGTTTTCCTAGAGCTACAGTTAATTTTTCGAACAATCCGTAGCCCTAGCAGGTCAAATCCTTAACTAGCTCTATCAATTTGAGCTCTCTTTGAGCCGCGCGTGGAACACAACACGCCGTCGACTCGGGCTTGGTCTTTACTGGACGGCCGGACGGCCAGATACCTATTGCTTGGTGTTAGTAAACCCGCGCCTATGGTGTTCAGACGCCTGATGGATTTCTCCCGTGGAGAAGTACGTCCTACCTCCCCTATCCTCCTTGTGAAAACGATTTTTCTTACTACCAAACAATGCCTTGTTACATAAATTAAATGGATGGACCATAATAAATGCCTAAGGCATTCAATCTGCGTTTGTACAATCAATTTTACGTTCACAAACACATAAACACATACAAGACCACCTCAGACCAAGGAACAGCTATGTCTATACCATATAAATAATTGTCCTATGCGAGAATCGTAGGTACTCGCGATAGTAGTAATCGCTTAACCAATGCGCTATTCGTCCCAGGAATAAATACTTTATCACTTCTTACAAAGTTTTTGACTCAAGAAAGTTAAAATAGTCCCGTCAATATTTATAACTGATCAGCAAAAATCCAACGGAAAAAAATATTTTAATATAAGAAAATGAAATTTCCAAACAGTTCACTTTATTACGCAACGTGTAAGTTTTCGCAAACTACTTTAGGTAACACTTGAACTGTTAATTTGTCATTGTCATCACTTTAATTTCAACAGGGATTGGGGTTGGGTCTTACTGTCAGCGATCGATGTTGTTTTTTTATTTGTAAATAAATATAATTTGACCTATTTATATACTTATGTCACTTCGTAGTCTTCCGTAACGAGGGGTTTATCAAATTTTTTGAATAATGAAAAAACACTATTCATATGGAATTTATATCAATTAGATATATAAAAATTGAATAGCTGTTCGTTAGTCTCGCTAAAACTCGAGAACGGCTGGATCGATTTGGCTAATTTTGGTCTTGAAATATTTGTGATAGTCCAGGGAAGGTTTGAACGTTGAAAAAAAATCCGAATACAACGCCATCTCTAATTAAAATGTCATATGCTGTTCTGGTAATGCCAGTAAATGGCGTTATCCTTACTATTAGGCAGTACGAAGTTTGCCTGGTCAGCTAGTTAGTTTATAAATGTAAAAAGAACCCCGTCAATTTTTTTCTGAAAGTCCGTCGTAGCTGCTGCACCGATCTAAATGAAATGTAACGTAGACATATAGAACTTGTATAAAGATTTAGATATTTTTTATTAACATTACAGGCTGGTGAAGTGATGAGCAAGCGCTTTATATATATAATTATATCGAGCCATTACAGAAAGAATATTGTAAGCGATAATTAGGTAGTATTTTTTGAAGGAATAGGATTTCTGTTCTTCCATAAAATAATCATCATAATTTCAGCCGAAAGATGTTCACTGTTGAACATAGGCCTTCTTCCAAGCGTCGCTACAATGAACGGTCCTGTGCGTCTCGCATCCTTTGGATTCCCGCAACCCCAGGTCATCGGTCCACCTTGTAGGAGGCCTTCCAACGCTGCGTCTTCCGGTATGCGGTCATCACCCAGAACCTTTCGGGCCCTAATGACTATCTGTTCTGCGAGCAATGTGCCCTACCCATTGCCACTTAAGTTTGGCGATTCTTCGTGCTATGTCAGCAACCTCCTGCGGATATCTTTACTTCTGATTCGATCACGCAAACAAACTCCGAAGCTGCGCGCTATCTTCTCGTCCACCATACCACAGTGTCTCAAAAGTAAAGTCTATAACTAGTGCATGTTACCAATGATGACATAATTATGGCTCCGAAACATGGTCGCTCACAATGGGCCTCATCAGAAGGCTTAAAGTCACCCAAACGGCAATGGAAAGGGCTATGTTCCATTAAGTATTTAATATTCACTATTATATTAGATTAATAGTTATGTGAATCATAAGTGCTATATTTTTTTTTCTTCCTATTATCATCAATACTTAAAAAAAAAATGCAAACTGTCGCTTACGACATCTGTTGCTTCCAAAGACATATCGACTCTCGATATGTCATTATGAAGACCGAAATATTTTTTTCTACAAAATCCCTATTTTCTCGAAACTCACTTTGACTTACCGCTATTGATCATCCGAGAGCAATATAAATACTCATTATTTATGTGATGTATTTAGTGTATATTCTATATGGGAGATCCTAAATAAAGAAGTAAATCGCGAACACTGAAGCCATTCCTTATGGCGGCGACATTAATAGCTTTTGCGGTTACTTGTGAGTCACGCTCCATTTAAATATGTACATGGATAAAAGTTGCGTAGAGCGTGGGAGCTTACCTTGGTTTAGAGTATTACATCTTTTACATTTGATTTATTCCTAAGAATAAGATATTCGATTTCTGTATTATTTTTAGGTATCTTGTGAAGGTTTACCTGAGTTGTTTTGGCTTTGCTGTGCTATATTTCGAAATTAAGTAGTGAATAGGCTCTAGAATAGAATAGAATAGAATAGAATAGAATAGAATAGAACAGAATAGAATAGAATAGAATAGAACAGAATAGAATAGAATAGAATATATCTACACAATTTCAAACAAAGAGATGGAAAAAGTAAAAAACAATAAGGTTCTAGGTGGTGGTGGCTCTAGGTTTCATTTTGGAAAGTGTGCGCGGGAATTGCATGACTAATCCTAATGCGGGGCATTTTTTTTTAATAAGCTCACCCCAGTTTTAGGGTTCCGTACCTCAAAAGAAAAAAACGGTACCCTTACAGAATCACTTTGTTGTCCGTCTGTCTGTCTGTCAAGACCCTTTATCTCGAGAACGCTTGGAAGCATCGAGTTGAAATAAAAACCATATACTTAGGTCTGCGGTCCTTTGAAGCTGTGAATAAATCAAACTTCTGAGTTAACGAAAAAAAAAGATTTGTCCGTTTATGTCACAAATAATGTGTATTTCGACACTCTCAAAAAAGCCTCGAGCACAGGCGCAGGGTAGCCAGCCTATCGGTATTTTACAGGTTACATTTGGAGAGTGTGCGCGGGAATTACATGACTCGATTCCGCCATCTCCTTTCTACCATCGGACAACCCGACGTACGGTGGGTTACAGCGGACGAAGCGTTTCGCTTTGTCATTTATACCGCGTACATCGAAGGATTGGAACAATTTGCCTGCTGCGGTCTTCCCGTCCAACTATAATTTAGGTGTCTTCAAGACTAGAGTGAATAGGCTCTTATAAACTAGTGCGCCTCACCATTAACGATTGCATCACTGCTTATCATCAGGTAGGATCGCAGTCAAGCACTGGTTTATATCAAATAATTAAAAAAAAAACTACGTTGGGTAATGTGTTTAATTCGGACGGTGCTTACGGTTGGCGCAGTGGTTGAGCGACCAGCTCCTGCGGTCAGAGTCGCGAGTTCGGTTCCTGCATGGAACAAATATTTATACAGCCTACAGATAGGTACTTCGGGTCATAGTGTCTTCTGTAAGTGAGTTTATATGTTTGTAAACGCACCCACGAAGCAGGAGTAATTCCTAGTATGTACTAACGATTTTTTTTTAAATAATTGTTGGGATTATTTCCGTATTCATCATTATTTAGCAGAAATACGTCCACTGCTGTAAAAGACCTTACTTGAGAATCGCAACAATGAATGGTCTTGTATCCACATATTCAACGATCACGCAACCCATCTTTTTGAAATTTTGAATTTCAATTTCCGTAGAAGCACTCGTCACAATGGCGTAGCGTCATAGCATGCATAGCATGTGCGGTGTTGAGAGGCCAGCCGACTTACACGCTGTCACTATTTTTCAAATTATGGCTTCTGATTGGCTTAAATCTATATCATGTGACCAATGGTTAGACGCGCAATGAGCAGGTCCATCTAAAGGCATTTAAATGTGAAAACCACAAATTTTCGACTTTACAGGAAACGAAAAAAACTGTGCGGTATTGAGAGGCCAGGCGACTTGCACGCTATCACTACTATTCGAATTATGGCTTCTGATTGGATGAAATCTATATAATGTGACCAATGGTTAGACGCGCAATGAGCAGCTCCATCTTAAGGCATTCAAATGTGAAAACCACCAATTTTCGACTTGAGCGGTATTGTAAGCTAAGGGAATAGGGAAAGGGAATCCTTCGCCAAGCATTGGGACATATATACATATACATACCAATACAATCACACTCATTTCCTCTACGATTTTGCATGTCTTTCTTAAAACTACTACCAAAACTATATAAATCTCTAGTTCAAAAGCGCATTCCATTCCGAATAGCTCTCAATAAATCTTTTAAAAAGGTGAAGTGGTGATTTCAGTAAAAGATGTTGCTGTTCACGACAGGGCTATTGATGGCTTCCAGTGACAAATTACGCTTTTCTGCGGAACACAGGTGAATGGATCATTAGATGGAGATTTCGTTGAATAACTTATTATGTGTAGTAGGTTTTCATTGGCGATAATGTTGATGCTTATAGGGAAATTAGTGTTCTGTCTGCTGTGAAAAGTTTTTTTTTTATTGTTATAAACTAGTGCTTGACTGCGATCCCACCTGATGGTAAGTAGTCATAGTCATAGTAATTTATTGGTAAGGGATTCTTACAAGTCATATAGATAATGTTAAATTATACTTAATCAACAAATTATTATTGCCTAAGGCATTAAGTCCGCCTCTGTACCTTTATGTGCATGAAGTATAAATAAATAAATAAATAATTAAATAAATAAATAAATTATTAGTGATGCAATCGTTGATGGTGAGGCGCACTAGTATATTAAGAAGCTATTCACTCTAGCCTTGAAGACACCTAAATTATAATCGGATGGGAAGACCGCCGCAGGCAAGTTGTTCCAGTCCGTCGATGTACGCGGTATAAACGACGTGATGAAAAGCTTGGTCCGGGCCGTAGGGGTTTCAACAACGTAAGGGTGGATACACTTACAAACTTAAAATTTGGCATTTAGGTTCCTTATAGGGTGTAGACATCCGCTAAGAACGGATTTTACGAAACTCCACCTCTAAGGGGGTAAAACGAGGGTTGGAAATTTGTATGGAGAAACCAAATTTCGCGCGGGCGAAGCCGCTGACAAAAGCTAGTATAACATAAAGTTAAATAAAATTGTCGGATAATAATAATAATAAATAAATTTTTATCTCTGCAGATTCTCGCGTGAAAGTTTAAAATTGTACCAAGGGAGTATTTTCACGTTGTATTTTTTCCACGATACAAGTGATTCTTTGTTCTATTACAGGAAATGGTCTACCAGTGTGTTAAGTTACATCCAAATTCATTCAGCCATTCAAGAAGAAATAACTAAGATACTCACAAACTTTCGTCTTAGTAATTGCTTGCCATATAAGCTACAATCTAAACACTTTTCAGACTATCTCTAATGTAGAGTAGTTGGAGAAATGCCACAAAAGCCTGATCGACGTCCAGATCAAACGTCGTAAGTGGAGATGGATTGGTCACACGCTTAGAAAGGATTCTGATTATATACCAAAACAGGTACTGGACTAGAATCCTCAAGGGAAAATAATGCACTTCTTGAGTCGAGGCTCCAAAGTCTTGAGCATCGATGCCGATTTGCTAGCGTGTCGGTTTTCTACCGGTTGCATTTCGGGGAGTGTGCGTCGGAATCGCATAACCTAATTCCGCCTAGCCCGTTCCATTATCGGACTTCCAGGCGTACAGCAACGCGCCTCCGGTACATGGTGGACATCTCACCTACACGCACAAAACGTTTTGGGAACACATTAATTGTGCGTGTATTCCGGAATCTGTGTTTCCTGATAGCTACAACCCGGGAATCTTTAAGTCAAGAGTGAATAGGTTACTTCTAGGTAAGCGCGTTCCATCATCGACCACATTATCGCTTTCCATCAGGTGAGATAGAGGTCAAGCGCGAACCTAGGAAGAATAAAAAAAAAAACGGCCATCCTCGGCAAACCTGGTGATGCACTGTGTTGGCAGAAGCGACGGCCATCGGAGTGACATGGAGCGAGGTGAAGCGCAGAGCTCAAGAACGGTCGCTATGGGTGAGTACTGTCGATGTCCCAGCTAGGGGATATAGGATCTTAAGTCAAAGTAAGTTAAACACTTTTCCACTTCTAAACCCCACACAGAACCTACTTACAAGTAATAACCTCTATAAAAATCTTCACACCAACATACTCTGACCTCATAAACTAGAATCATGAACTATCAAAGAATTATAAAGCTGAACAGTTTGAGTTACGTTCGGAAGGAGACATATTGCTTGTTCCTCGTTCGACTTTACAACTGATTTATATTGGATCTGGAGGAGAAAGAATCATTTCTGTTTGATTAGATTTACCTGTGTTTTGGGCTTTTTGTAACCAGGAAATGTTTATACTTCAAATGTAAGATTTTTTAAGGTGGGAAATCATCTTTTTTTTAAATTGATATAAGCCAGTGCTTTACTACAATCCCACGTGATGGTAAGCGGAGATGCAATCATTGATGGTCAGTGCACTAGTCTATTAAGAGCCTATTCACTCTAGCCTTGAAGACACCTAAATTATAGTTGGACGGGCAGACCACAGCAGGCACATTGTTCCAGTCCTTCGATATACTGACATCTCTCGCCCTTGGGCGGTGCGCGAGGACGTGCCAGACTTTTACTGGCTCCGGGTTTCGCTTTCACACTACCAGTGGTTATGGTGACACTTAGGAAAAGCCTATAAAATATCCAATAATGGAAGTAAAAGACTTCAGGAAATTATAATGATAATGGTTGTCTTTATTGGGGTTTTAAATTATTTTGTATCACATAGGTAAGTTTTTTTTATTATTATTATTGATAGGCTCACGGTACCTGATGGTAAGCGATGATGTGGCCGACGATGGAGCATGCTTGCCTAGAAGTAACCTTGACTTAAATACCCCTAAGTCTTCCTAAGTAGAGTTCAAAACATCTTGCACTTATTTTCCCGATCGTTTCGCACCTCCACTCGTTCTGATCCCCTGACTTACGGGCTCTTCAAAGATATATTGGCGATTGAACATATGAAATGGAACATTTTCTGTTTAATGTTATTTTAGTGGAATTTAAAATCTTGTTGTTTGAATGAGACTGCCGTTATAGGTTCATTGTTTGCTCCTGAGGCCTGTCATACTGTATCGATAAGAATCTTAGACTGTGAAAAAGACAGATGAAAATATAGCATGTAACGGAGATGAGAATGTTTTGGTGTGACGAGATGGACAAAGTGAGAATAGGTATATTAGGGGAAAGAAAGTGGCGCCAGTGTCTGAAAAGCTGAAAGGGAATCGTTGGTCTTGGTATGGTTATGTGAAGAGGAGAGATAAAACGCATGTTACTAACAAAGTTATGTGGAGAAGGGGGTCAAAGAAAACATGGATAGATTATGAAAGAAAATAGAGTTAGTGATAGTGTGACGGGTGGCAGGATGGAATGGAAGGAAAAGACGTGTTTGTCGACCCCTAATAAAATGAGACAAGGGCTAGCAGATGATGATGACGTTACTACACCTTTGATTGAGTACAGTGGTAGTCCAATAGTAACGGCCCAGACTTACAAGTTGTAAGTCAAGGACTCAAAACTAGCCAGGCAATGTCTTTGTTTAATTTATTTCATCACCACTTCTTTTAAAATAGTGAAGAAAACCAGTACGTCCTAAAACCAAAAATTTGAATCCGCACTGAGTCCGCGTGGTAAACTACGGCCCATTCCCTCTCCTAGCGAAAAGCAGTCAGAATAACGTACGTCATAATACGAAAAAGAACATGGCAGTTTACGGCCGTAAACTGACTTGCCTGGAAACAGACTGGATTTTAAAAAGGTCGTAATAAGCCCCGTACAAAGTAATTTAACATTGGGGTTTTGTGTGTGTTTCAAAAGTGTTGAAAAGTTATAGCTTTGGCACATGAAGAAGAACTTAAGATAATTAGTCGATTAAAATCATTACTTATGTTAAACCAATAAGAAATAATTACTGATTATTGATACTTTTTCGAATTCACGCTAGTAATTGTGTACGGAAAAGATTTAAAAAAAAAACCAATTAACTTTGGGAAGCTGGGAAAGTATTCGTATTACATCATATCTTAACAAAACTTTCAAAATACATATAGTACATTAGTTATTTATTCTATTATGGTCACACAACCTTAAGTAGCAAATAATAAGACCCAAAATCGTACCGTTTCCTCTAAAAATTCAAGCCCAAAATAACACCTTTTTTGTAAGTTGATAATTCGATTGCCATACATCAGGGTAAAGAAATAAGACCATATGTCACGGCAGAAAGGGAAATAAACTAAGGGGTTGAAGATTTATGACTTCAGAAGTAATAATAATGTAGGAGAGATGGGCTGAGCTGAATTTGTTTTTTTTATGTAATTGGTTAGCAAACAAGGTTGTGAATCATCTTTTTTTGGGGGAGGGGAGTAGTGTGGAGTGGGGTAGTAAGTGCGTCGAGAGGATTCAAAGTTTTGAGCATCGACGCTGAGTTGCTAGCCTGTCGGTTTTCTACCGGTTGCATTTCGGGGAGTGTGTGACGGAATTTCATAGCCTGATTCCGCCTAGCCCGTTCCATCATCGAATCACCAGACGAACGGCTATGCGCCACCGGTACATGGTGAAAATCACACCTTTACGAACGAAATGTTTTAGGAACACATTCACTGTGCGTACAGCTAAGAAGTGGAATTCTAACTCCACCAAGTCCTTTCCATCATCGGGCCACTAGACGTACGGTACACATGATGGACATCGTACCCATACGCACAAAGCGTTTTGAGAACACATTTATTATGCGTACAGCCAAGGAGTGGAATTCCTTGCTGGAGTCTGTGTTTCCTGATAGCTACAACTTAGGGGTCTATAAGTCAGGAGTAAATAGGTTACTTCTAAGTAAGCGCGTTCCATTATCGAACGCATCGTCGCTATCCATCAGGTGAGATACTGTTCAATTCCCGAATTCAGTTTGTAAGATTTTTCCGAACCGAATTTTTTTTTTTCTGGTGACGAAACCATAAATTTACAGTTTTTAGACTTCCTATATTTATGCTGTAAGAGCTTGCTTCATGCCAAATTTATGGATTATAGGTTAATGGGAACCTATGAATTTTGATTTCCTTGAGAATGTCAAAATATATACGTTTTTTGCTACATATACGGCCGTATCTTTTTTTTCGTAAGCTTAGAAGTTTTATTTCTTCACAGCTTTAAGGCTGAGTGTATGGCTTTAATTTCAACTCGATACCTTCACACGTTCCCAAGATAAAAGGTCTAGACTGAAAGACAGACAGACAGACGGATGGACAACAAAGTGAACCTATAGGGTTCCGTTTTTTTTCATTTGCAGGTAAGGAACCTTAAAAAAGAGGGAGTGTTAGATTTTTACAAACTAAAACCAACCCGTGTTCCTTCACCCGTGAACCCTTCCGTACTGTTATATCGGAATAACCCTTGCTTAAAATATAAATTAAAAATGCTGAGTTTCCCATTGCATTGACGTCAATGCAATAGGAAACCGTTGTTGTTTTCATAAGCGATACTAATTATTTTTCCTCAGATTTGGATTGGACTTCCGTCGGATATGTCAAATTTGTAATACGTGCATCAATTCCAATATATCTTTCTTTTAGCACATTAAATAGTTTTTTTTTTAAAACGTTTCTCCGACCCACTCCGTAACAATACCCTTTTCCTTTCCAGTGCCTCCATAACTCTTTCGAAGAATCTCGCAGCCCATTTTTTGACGTGGTCAGTCATCAAATAACCACCCGTTACACACAGCGAGCATACGGTAGAGGTGTGCTCCGCCTGGGCAGAGCAGCGCCGTGTCCTCGTGGGATCGCTAGCAGCAATCTCTCGCGACAGGCCTTGGTAGCGAGGAGGAGTGGCAGGCGGTCGCCTCCTTCTGCGAAGCAGTAATGCTAGCAAAGGAGGCGGACGCATGCGTGAGGGAACGGCCCTCATGACCCAGCCGCCGGGATCCCGATCCCGATTTTTGGCCACCGTAGGCGCGAGCATGCGGACGGCGAGCAATGGGTAGCTCGCCTTCCGGCCGTCCAGTAATCTTACGAACCGAGCCCAAGTTGTCAACGGTGCGTAGTGTTCCAAGCGCGCTTCAAGGAGATGTCAGCAAAACCGCAAAAGCCCAACAGGGTCAAAGTCTACTGGGACCATGGGTTGTTCAAAAGAGAACCCTGGGGTCCTGGAACGAAGGCAAAAAGAGAACAAGAATGGGTTTGAGTCAGTTAAAGTCTGACACGCCCTCTCGCACTGCCCAAGGGCAGGATATGTCATTAGATGATTTCCCACATTAAAAAAACCCATACACACGCAGTCCTCTTTCAGAATTCCCCTCTTTCAGTCAAAAAGACGTCACGGCGTCTTCACCTTCCACATGATGCAGATGCTTTCCGGTCATGGTAAGTTCGGAAGGTTCCTGCACCTTATTTGTGCAGATAAAACGCCCCGATATCAACATTATTTGAAACTCCCGGAGGACACAGTGAAGGTGTGCCCCACTTCGGCGGAGCCCTTTCTTTCAAATCGGAATTATAATGATTTGAAAATATCACAGTTGAAATCCAGAAGATCAAACACTGCTCACAAACGAACTCGATGAAAACACCTTTTCCGTATTTACAACTAAAATACTGAATATACGTACATCGTATATTTTACATACAAAATTCTCAACAACCACACAAACATGTTACCGTGACGAAACAGGAACAAAACAAACAGTGCGATACGAACTCGTGACGAAACGGGAGAAACATAAAAAGTTTGAATTTAGAGGTAGATCAAGTTAGGGTAATGATATCGTGGTTGAAGTATCGATATATATGCATGCAATAGTCATCGTTTCAGCCGACATTTGTTTGAAAAAATTGTTTTCAGAGTAAGATGAAGCAAATTTTAATTAACATCAAGTAATGTTTAACCTTGTGGGAGGCCTTCCAACGCTGCGTCTTGCGGTACGTGGTCGCCATTCCAGAACCTTTCGTCCCCATCGACCATCTGTTCTACGAGCAATGTGCCCTGCCCACTGCCACTTAAGTTTGGCGATTCTTCGGGCTATGTCCGTAACCTTGGTGTCCGTAACCGATGACCTGGTGAGGGTCGCGGGAATCCGATGGATGCGATACGCACAGGACCGGTCATTGTGGCGACATTTGGGGGAGGCCTATGTCGAACAGTGGACGTCTTTCGGCTGAAATGATGATGATGAAGTAATGTTTAAGAGATAATATTATTAATATTCCAATGAATCCTCATGCGACATGTTGGGCATACAAATGTAAGTTTCTGATTCGGGCTGTAACCATTGTAGCTAATCAAATATATTGTGGAGACAAGTAGCTATCTTTTATTCCAGTCAACACCTCATGAGAATAGATCCTTTTAGTGTTATGCATCAATTACCGCTTTTTCTAGGTGGGATAATCATCTTATTTAGATAGTGTCAGACTTTTACTGACTAAAAACCCACTCCTGTATCTTCGCTGCTTTCGTTCCAGGGCCCCGGGTTTCGTTTTCACACTACCCATGGCCCCAGTAGGCTTCGACCCTGCTGAGACCCTACGATTTGCTGACATCTCCCTGAGGCGCGCGTGGAACAATTCGCCGTCGACGACTTGGGCTCGGTCCAGATGGTTACCGGACGGTCAGACGACGGGCTACCCAATGCTCGCCGTCCGCAAGCCCGTGCCTACGGTGGCCAGAAATTGGGATCGGAATCCCGGCGGCGGATGGGGCGTGAGGACTGTCGCCTCATGCAATCGGCCGCCATCTTTGCTAGCATTACCGCTTTGCCGAAGGAGGCGACCGCCTGCCACTCCTCCTCGCTCCGGACCATGACCTATGCCAAGGCCCGGCGCGAGAGATCGCCACCGCCGATCGCCCCCACGAGGACAGGGCGTTGCTCTACCCAAGCGGGGCATACCTCCTCCGTATCCTCCGAGCGGTCCACACAGTGGCGACACCCGGGCGTCGCTTCCGCATGCATCAACTACCGCTGGGATATTCGGTGGTGAGGAAAAACCAACCTTACAAGATGTCGACTATTGCACCTAGGCTAACCATACACATAACAACTTCTTCTTTTTCTTTCTTCTTCGACTTCTTCTTTCACTGTCCAGGCCGCTCGTTTATGGAATGCATTGCCAGTGGCAATAAAACGTGCGAAAACACTGCCTGTATTTAAAAGGCTTGTGAAGGATGATTTCTTGACACTGTGATCATGTCTTTGTTTCATCACTTACTCTCCTATTTATAAATATTTTATATGAGTATCTATTTTATTATTATGTATCTATCAAGTTTTGTTTACTTTCATATTTGCACCAAGTGCAATTTCGTTTTGTATCCAGACTATCTTTGTCCATTCTAGTTTATCTGGAAGAAATCGCCAAAGTGCGATAAGGCTGCCAATTGTATGTTTTTCATTATGTGGTTTCTTTTTGAAATTTATAATCTTTGTGTGTAAGAAAGTATAAATAAATAAATAACGACCGGTCTTGTGTTTCTCGCATCCATCTGATTCCCGCGACCCTTACCAGGTTATCGGGTCTCCTTGTGGCAGGAATTCGATCGGAACTCTGCGTCGTCCGGTGCACCGTCGCCACTCAAGAACCTTTCACCTCCATCAACCATCTGTTCAGCGAGCAATGTGCACTGCCCACTGCAATTTAAGTTTGGCGATTCTTGGGGCTATAACAAGAACCTTGGTTCTTCTACGGATATTTTCGTTTCTGATGCAATCACGCATGGAAACTCCAAGCATAGTCCTTTCCATTGCCCTTTGAGTGACTTTAAATTTTCCGATAAGTAGCATTATGGTCGCAAACTAAATGAGTGATGATGAGAATGAATGATGATGGATGAGAGACGCACCGGAACAGTCGTTATGGCGACGCTTGGGGGCCATTAGCCCATGTCCAGCAGTGGACGACTTGCGAATGAAATGATAATTAAAAATCAAAAGGGGTGTAGCCCATAGGGGTCTATGGCGTCACATAAGAACTAATCCTGCATCGCGCAATTAAAGTTCTCCGCGCGATGGGAACATATAAAACAGCCCGAAATCATTTATCGGGCAGTTGCCCACCAGACATAACACCCGTCTGGTCGGAGAATCCTCCCTTTCCAACGAAAGTATGTGGGACTTAACTTTCTGTTCCGCATACCTCCAAAACCTCTAAAGATGTATCATACAATAAAATGTGGTATGAATTTTTTTCATGTTATAGTCAAGTACGAGTTCACTTGACAAGTTTTATACAGAATTAAGTTGTTACTACAAAAGATAAAAATTATGCATATCTTTTTAAATACGTCTTCATAAAAAGCGATTAATCTTCCATAATGTCTTTGAAGTTTATCTTTAGGAAAGTAATTAAACGTTTCAAAGTCATGTGTAGCAAAAAACTTTGAAATTACATCGTTGGAAACTCATTTGTTAGTCGAAAATTACTTGGCTATGGGATAATAAATGTGTTTCTAGTAAAAAAAACTGGTCAAGTGCGAGTCGGACTATAAACCTACCAACGTAAATAGCTCAATTCCTGAATAATGTCTGGAAGATATTTCCTATTCGCTTATAATATTTTTTCTGTGACACGTCACTACAGAGGTTTTCATATTATGTCCTAAAGCTATGTACTACATGTGCTATGAGACCTTGCTTTATGCCGAATTCAATATCAGGATTCTAGGTCAACGAGAAGTATATCTCAATTTATTTATTTTTATTTTTTTCTGTGTGAAAAACATCCAATGACATCCCTCGAGGATGTGTGAGACTTACTGACTAAAAACCCACTCTTGTTCTTTCGTTGCCTTTCATACCAGAACCAAGTCTTCCTTCAGAAGCAGACCCTTGGCCTCTGTAGGCTTCGACCCTGCTGGGCCCCTACGGTTTGCTGTCATCTCCTTGAGGCGGGCGTGGAACAGTACACGCATTCGACTACTTGGGCTCGGTGTGGACGGTTAATGGACAATCGGACGGCGAGCTACCCATTGCTCGCTGTCCGCAAGCCCGCGCCTACGGTAGCCGGAAATTGGGATTAGGATTCCGACGGTTGGGACGTAAGGGCCACTTCCTCATGCGTGCACATGCGGCCTCCTCCTATGCTAACATTACTGGTTCGCAGAAGAAGGCGAACGTCTGCAACTCCTACTTGCTTCGAACCATGGCCTGTACCAAGACCCGACGCGAGAGATCGTTACCGCCGATAGCCCTCACGAGGACACGGCGGTGCATTGTCAAAACGAAGCACACCTCTACCGTGTGCTCCACCGTGTCCTCAAGTATATCCCTTTAGGTCTTTATTTTCTTGCGAATGTCATAATATGTGCGAAAACGGAGCAAAGGCAGCTTTATTTTGAGATTGCATTATCTTAGAAGTTTGAATTTATCCGTGCTTCAAAGGGTAGCAGAGCTGAGTGTTTCTGAAACAGGGCCTTGATAGACGGACGGACGGACAAACGGACAGCCAGATGGACAACCGAGTAATTCTCTATGGGTTCCGTTTTTGCCGATTGAGGTTACGGGACCCTAAAAATAAGTACTTGATGGTAATTTTTAAAAGTTATGTCGGTATATTACTAAAAGTGACATTGAATAATTAAGTCTTCTTTCTTGAAGTATCTCATCATCATCATTCTTTTCTAAGATCTTCCTGCCCCTTTTTAAATCGTCTGATGACTTCTCGCGCTCTAGAGAAGAGCGGGAGCGTGTCAGACTTATACTGACAAAATCACACCTTTGTACTTCAGTTGCCCTTTGTGTTTTAGAACTACAGGTTTCCTCAGTGGGTTTCCTTTTCAGAAATTCCCCTCGCCCCTAGCAGGTACTGGTCCTGTTGATCACATACGGTTTTGCTGCGAGCTGTCCTTTACTTCTCGTTCGCAAGCCCGCGCGCCTACGGTGGTGGGAATCACTTCACGACTCCTTACGCCCGGGGCGTTGCCTGTTGCCGCGGCTGATACCTATCCCGTGGGTAGGCACAAAACATTTTAGTCTCCTATTCTGTCCTCTCAATCGTCACTCTATCACTGACTCATTTTTGTTTCAATGATAAATTATATTTATTTTGTAAGTAGGTTTAAAAAAACACTTTTACACGTCAATTTTTTTTCGTCATTTTAAACTAGATGAGGCCGGTGTTTCCTAGCTGACTACCCTGAGAAGAAACAACGAAACAAACTCAGGGGTCAAAGTCTCTTTTAAAGTCCATACAGTTAGTGTATGTAATGGTCAAATCACATGAGAACCATGCAGATTTGTCTGAGATGGTCTTTTGAGGAAAGAACCATACAGATTTGAGTGGCCCTGTCCACTATCACATGCTTAATATCACTCCTCACATAATCCATCCATCTTTCCTTTGCTCTCACACTCCATCCCTTCACACGTTAACTCATAACTTTGTGTAGAAATATTCGTTTCATTCTTTCTACCATCGGACAAGCCGACGAACGGCGAGTATCCACCCTTACGTTGTTGAAACTTCAACGGTCCGGACTAAGCGTTTCGCTTCGTCGTTTATACCGCGTACATCGAAGGACTGGAACAATCTGCCTGCTGCGGTCTTTCCGTCTAACTATAATATAGGTGTCTTCAAGGCTAGAGTGAATAGGCTCTTAATAAACTAGTGCGCCTGACCATCAATGATTGCATCTCCGCTTACCATCAGGTGGGATCGCAGTCAAGCACTGGTTTATATCAATTAAAAAAAAAAAAAAAAACCTACCTCTGCACATACTACTCTGTCAAGAAAGTACCGGGAAAAGATCAATAATACACAAAATGTCTGTTATTCATCCAAATTTATTTTATCACCTTCAAAGTATGCTCCTTTAGAAACGATACACTTGCGCCAACGAATAATCCATTCATCAAAACATTTTTTAAACGCTGCTTCCGGAATTGAGTTCAGTTCTCGCCGCGAATTCTCCTTTATGTCTTCTATCGATTGAAAACGGGTGTTACGAAGTGGTAATTTGAGTTTAGGAAAAAGAAAAAAATCAGCAGGAGCCATATCTGGTGAATATGGTGGTTGCTGGATGGTATTTGTTGAGTGTTTGGTCAAAAATTCGTTCACAATGATAGCCTTGTGCGAAGGCGCATTGTCGTGGTGCAAAATCCAAGAATTTTCTTTCCACAAATCTGGCTTTTTTCGTCGAATTCGCTCTCTTAAACACCGCATAACGCTCAAATAATATTCTTTATTTACCGTTAGGCCTTCCGGTAAGAATTCAGAGTGCACAACACCGCGATAGTCAAAGAAAACAGTCAACATGACTTTGACTTTTGATCGACTTTGGCGTGGTTTTTTCGGTTTCGGTTCAGTTGGAAGTCGCCACTCCGAAGCTTGTTGACTAGTTTGCATGTCAAACTCGTAAACCCACGTCTCGTCACCAGTAACAATGCGATTCATGAATGTTGGGTCCGAACTGACTCGTTCTAGCATGTCCTCAGCGACTTTCATGCGATTGAGTTTTTGGAGAAAATTCAGTTCTTTTGGGACTAGCCGAGCAGCAACATGTTTCATACCCAAATGATTATTTAAAATGGTACGGATCGACTCGTGAGATACAGAAAGTTCGGCGGCTATCTCTCTCAGAGTTGAATGGGGATTTTCAGTCACTATTTTCTTCACTTTTGCGATGTTAACTTCAGTTGCAGACGTTGACGGCCTACCAGAGCGAGGCAAATCTTCCATCACATCTCGACCGCTTTTAAACGCTTTGAACCACTCATAAGCACGAGTTTTTGATAAAGTCGATTCACCGTAAGCCTTCTGTAACTTTTTCAATGACTCCGAACACGAAATTCCATTGGCGATGCAAAATTTAAGACAAACTCTTTGTTCGATATTTTTGTCCATTATGAAATTCGCAATACACACTAATATGATATTACTAAAATCAGCACTGTATTTAATATAAATAACAGATGCAACTCAAACTCCGCGCCAAAATGGAAAACAGTTGTGCCAATCTAACAACTACAAAAAAACAAAAATTTGAATTTGGAACCATAAACAAATCATCCATTCCCGATACTTTTTTGACTGAATGTAAACATAACAAAACAAAGGATACGCTTTTAACTTTTAGTCACTGAAGCCCCTTTCAAACTTCCTCTAATTTATAATATTCATTTCTTACTTTATCTATTCTCGTCACACCATACATTCCATGTGTATCAGAAAAGGAACCCCGAGGTTCTAGAACGCAAGGTAAAAAAGAAACATAGGTGAGGTTTTAGTCAGTAAGAGTCTGACACGCCCTCTCGCTCCACACAGTCTAGGAGAAATTATTGTACGATTTCCCACCTTAAAAAAATCATGCAACTATGTGCATTATAATTCACGTCCACTGTTGGACATAGGCCTCCCCCAAATGTCGCCACAATGACCGGTCCTGTGCGTTTCGCATCCATCGGATTCCAACGACTCTCACCAGGTTTTCGGTCCACCTTGTGGGACGCCTTCCAACGCTGCGTCTTTCGGTATGTGGTCGCCATTCCAGAACCTTTCGTCCCTATCGACCATCTGTTTTACGAGCAATGTGCCCACTGCCAATTAAGTTTGGTGATTCCTCGGGCTATGTCCGTAACTTTGGTTCTCCTGCAGATATCCTGCGTTATAATTGTTTTTATGTA
Organism: Mythimna vitellina; assembly: GCA_949316375.1. Lineage (NCBI taxonomy): Eukaryota > Metazoa > Arthropoda > Insecta > Lepidoptera > Noctuidae > Mythimna > Mythimna vitellina. The sequence goes on from OX438708.1 coordinate 3,063,477, forward strand.
TTTTACTTTAAATGTGCCACTTTAAAAAAAAAAAACTATATTCTATTCTATATTGTATCACCTCTACATGCAATTAGCAAACAAAATGAAATTGCTTATTAATTTAGGTTTCGCTTCGTTAAAAACTATTTCATGTTAACAAACTAAATTTAAAAATATACTAAAATTGTATCTAGTTAATTAATACCTACTTAATTAATGCCTGTGACAGTGTTTTAATTGGAAATTTATTATTATTATTTGATTAAATTGTGAGAATATTTTTTTTAATGAACTTGTTGAATAAATGAAGATGGGTAGAGAAGGAGGCCAAGCAAAAGATGGGTGGATTGTGTGAGTTAGTGATAGTTTGTCGCGTGACAGGACAGAGTGGAAAAAAAATCGTGTTACGCCGACCCCAAGTATTATGGGATAAGACCCCTTAGCCAAGTTACGATCGTTTCATTTGCGTCGAATGCCTCGAGTAGGCCACGCCTTCGATTCCTTAATTGTTCTGACCATGTGACTGAACTTTGAGATGACGTCAGAACAAAGGAATTGGAGGCGTGGCTTACTCGAGTCGTTTGACGCAAACGAAACGATCGTAACTTGGGTAGGGGGGAAGTTCAGAAAGAAGATTCTTTGAATAAATTAAAAACGTATTGAATTTTAGACTTTCTTGGAATAATGTGTATGCAAGTTTACATGTTTGTAAATGTACCCAACGCTCTATAAAAATATTTGTTATAATGAAATGAATGTTGATAATGGAATTATAATTTTCGTCATTGTGATGAAATGTTTATCTATATTATTGTTATAAATAGAAAATGAACTTTATTTATTTATTGTAATTAATTAATTTGTTTTTATTATTGCATGTTATAATTATTATGAAAATTTAATTAAATGTATCATTTTTGGGAATTGAGAGGCCTAAATATATATATCCACTATACAGGAAACTTAAGTGGCAGTAGGCAGGGCACATTGCTCGCAGAACAGATGGTTGATGGGGACGAAAGGTTCTGGAATGGCGACCACGTACCGGAAGACGCAGCGTTGGAAGGCCTCCCACAAGGTGGACCGATGACCTGGTGAGGGTCGTGGGAATCCGATGGATGCGATACGCACAGGACCGGTCATTGTGGCGGCATTTGGGGGAGGCCTATGTCCAACAGTGGACGTCTTTCGGCTGAAATGATGATGATGATAATGACTATACAGGATTTTTTTTTTTTTTTATTATTTCATTTTATAGGGTTATCAAACAGCAGGATACAATACAATAATATGGTACAAGTCGTTAGTAGTGTACATGTTACTTCTATAGTCAATAGAAGTAACATGTACACTACTAACGACGTTATCCACAGAGTTACAGTTGTGCCTAGTGTAGCTCAACGTCTTTAAAATATGTATGTAATATGTGTATGTATATTTATAAATAGTTATCATACTAGCGATACAAAGATGAATTCATCATCATCATTCATCATTTCAGCCGAAAGACGTCCACTGCTGGACATAGGCCTCCCCCAAGTACCGCCATAATGAAGGGTCCTGTGCGTCTCGCATCCACCGTACTCCCGCAACCGTTACCAGGTCATCGGTCCACCTTGTAGGAGGCCTTCCATCACTGCGTCTTCCGGTACATACAAAGATGAATTAATAATAATTTTTAATTCTTAACATCGGAATCGAATGATTATGAAAATCACTATAAATCTTGTGAAAAAAGAATAGCGCTGTACATCATCTATAGCTCCATATCTCCTTTACTACTATGATGATTTTGAGCCGTCATAGTACTTATCCAGTTTTAGAAATAAGCTGAGTTTTACTTTTCAATGTCTTATTGACTCTCAGTGACTTTGGAAAAGAGCTTTATTACCAAGACGCTGTTCAACTTTAAGAAGTTATGTGCTTACTGTAATTGCAAACGTGACTTGGTTTAACTTTGTAGAAGATAAAAAGTTATTTTGCTAACGTTACAACCAAGTATATTAATCGAGTTACTGTCATAAAGTTAAGTATAGTAAAAATATAAAATTGATAATGTTCTTTGTTTGTTCTACAAATTTAAAAACAATTTTATATATATCGTATCATGTATTTTCAATGTACGTGAGGTTTTTTTTTTATAATTTGATTTAAACTAGTGCTTGACTGCGATCCCACCTGATGGTAAGCAGTAATACAATCGTTGAAGGTGAGGCGCACTAGTTTATTGAGAGCCTATTCACTCTAGCCTTGAAGACACATAAATTATAATCGGATGGGAAGACCTCAGCAAGCAAATTGTACCAGTCCTTCGATGATAAACGACGAGGTGAAACGCTTAGTCCAGACCATAGAGGTTTCAACAACGTAAGGGTGGATACGTAATTCGTATTGTCCGATGGTAGAAATGAGATGGCGGAATCAAGTCATGCAATTCCCGCGCACACTCTCCAAAATGCAACCCGTAAAACATGATGCAAAAGGCTGGCTACCCTACGCCTGTGTTTAAGTCTTTGAAGATTGGATTTAACCAAATCTGGATTACCAATTAGCCACTTCGCACGCCTTTCCACCGAGTCCAATGCTGTCAGCTGGCATTTGACAGCACCAACCCATATGACTGTGGCTTCAATAAATCTTGCTATTGTTTAGAAGTATTGATTGTATTCCAAAAATCTGTCATTTCTAGAGAGCTACACTATTACTATTTAGGCAAAGAAGGAACATGGGTGGGTTTTAGTCAGTAAAAGTCTGACGCACCCTCTCGCTCTGCCCAAGGGCAAAAGATGTCATTAGATGATTTCCCACCTAAAAACAAACCTTCTTCTAATATAACTATTCAGTTCTCACTTCATTTATTCTCGTTACACCATACATACCATAACATCACAAATTATAACACTTTTCTACTAACATAATATATTTTTAATTTTTTTTTATTCGTCCTCAATCGTCAGTAGTGTCTTTTTAGTCAGGTCGTGTTGCACCTATCATGTTATAGATATTTAAAAATAAAAAATAAAAATAAAAATATTTTATTTCAGACAAAACAGTCCATAAAAGTTGTTAGTAACAAGAAATTATCTTATAACTAATGTTAGTAATACTCCAGAACTAAATATTAAGAGACACTATTTACCCCTGCACAGTAGGCTCACCGGTCTCGCAACACATAGAGTTCAGTGAACCTACTGAGCAGAACAGTGTTGGTTCTCTCGCCAATCATCCTCAAGATGCTGTTCGGGCTCCCCCGTACTCGTCGCACCACTGACGTCACTTTTTTGCTCATAATTGCATAAAGTCATCTACGTTGGCGTCAGCAAACATGCCGGATGCACTGCAATATCGAGGAAGCCTAAACAGAGCCCTGAACTCATTATTATACTGAACGCGCAAGGCATTGTAGGCTTTTTGTGTGAAGTTTGACCACAGACCGCTCGTTAAGAATGTCTGACAGAATGCCTTAAACATTATTATTTTAACAGGAGCTGTACATCGAGCAAACCTGTGAGCCAACATATTACCACGCACCGACAATGCCCTGCGCTCCCTCTCAATGTCTATTTGCCTAATTTCAATAATCTATTCAAGAAATGTGCCCTGCCCAGTGCCACATAAGTTTGTGACTCTTCAGCCTACCTAACCTTCTAACCTTCAATAAACTCTTTACCACTTTAAAACTCCTCAAAACTCGTTCAGTATAATAACGACTCACTATTTCTTTTAACCCTAATTAAAAGAAAGGGAACGGACCATAGAGCTCAGAATTTGTCTTTGCGGCATTCCGTTCAAAAATCTGTGTAATTTTTTTCCAAGTATATTGAAATCATCTACCAGCCTTTTACGAGATTGTTCGAAAGTGCCCAGAATTGTGGCCCTGGAATGCAAAGGGCAAATGAAGGAACACAGATGAGTTTTAGTCAGTAAAAACCTGACTCTCTCACTTCACCAGTAGCCGACCAGTAGCACCCCAAAAAAAAAAATGAAAAAGCTGTTAGACTTGGCTGTTATTTCCATTTGCAGATATTTGACTTTCGATACGGTAGTCTGATGACTGACCAGGAATTTTAACAATGGTCTCGCAAAAGAATCTAACAATAGTCTTAAAATCCGGCTCGAAGGACCAATGTTGGGGTTGGGTGTAAATAAGTGGACTGTATTTCTATAAGCGGTCGTATATTGCTGTTAATCAATACGTTTAAAAATACAACGATCCCGGACGAACAGCAATTAATTGGAGAGATTCGGTGCGCCGGACAGCCACTATCCCCGCCCGCGTCTCCGGTCATCGCTGCTGATGACGTATGTGCACGCCGCCCGCGCGTGCAGACCGCGTCGCCAATGATTGTTGGGTTCAATTCCCAACAGGTAAAATGTTGCTCATTGTAGAGTTTAGACAAGCAGTCGCTACATGTAGACTACAACCAGCTCCACCTATTTGCACTGGAAGACAGCCTTAATAAAGTTGAGAAAAGATGAAGCGGCATCTATGACACTTAGGAACTAAAATTCAAAATCCTACATCGCGGAATGAGAGTCTTCCGCGCGATTATAACATAATTATACAATAAGCAAAAACTTTATCATCTATTTAAAATATTATGTTCAAGGATCACTATTGTTTTCTCTCTTTGAACTTCTATAGGTATCTATATATATAAAAGGAGAAACTGACTGACTGACATATTCACACACAGCCTAAACTACTACGACTACGAGCGTGAAATTTTGCACAAAGCTTCAAAGATATGAAACGGGGGTCCAAAGTTCGTATGGAGAAACCTACTTTCACGCGAGCGAAGCGCTAGCAGAAGCTAGTTTGTATATATTTCTCTGATATCATATATGTGTACATAAAAATTATTTGTATTATATCTATTTTATGAGTAGCTAGCTTCTGCCAGCGGCTTCGCCCACGTGATAGTCAGTTTCGCCACACAATCTTTGGACCCCCGTTTCATCCTCTTAGGAGGTGAATTTTGCAAAATCCTCTGTTAGTACTCGCCTACGTCATTAAAGGAAACGTTGTGCAAAATTTCACGCTCCTAGACCTAGTAGTTTCGATATGTCAATCAGTCAGTTTCTTCTTTTACATATATATAGATAGACATAGTGTAAATAGTACACCACAAGCTACCTGATTATATTTTCTCCTTCTCTGTCAAGACCATCTAAAGGTTGTCTGTAAAAATCGATTTTCGCGATAAGACCGCCCGTTCTTACAGCCTATTAATTTTAAGATCCTATTGCAATTTTTTATGGTGTACAATTCAATATTTATCTATCTGAAATCGACTATTGGTTAGGTGCCCGGACCTGACACAACATTCGTCGGAGGATCCTTACTTTTCAACGAGCGGGATTTAGCACTCTGTTCTGCATATCTCTAAAAAGATATAGTTCAGAATAAAGCAGATTGATTCATTATCATCATCTTCCTGCCCTTGTCTCGTGTTATTTGGGGTCGGCGCAACACGTTTTTTCTTCCATTCTGCCCTGTCACTCGTCATGTTATCACTAATTTTCTTTTCTTTCATATCACTCTTCACACGATCCATCCATCTTTTCTTTGGTTTAAACATAAAGCAGATTGATTGGCGTCTCTAATTGTTACCAATGCCAGCTCTATGCTTCTTTGCTCTATGAAAACGACTTAATTACTGAGAGTAGCTTGCATTTGTAAAGAACACAGTGCTTCAGCGACCTTCAGAATGTACAAAGGGAAAGTTTAAATTAGCTCAACTTTTTTTTTGTAAAGAAAAATCTTGTCAAGAGCGAGCTCAACTTCTTTTAAAATGTTGAACTCAAGATTGTTAAGGAGGTTTTTCTTGTAGTTTATTTTTAGGGTTCTGTGTCTCAAAAGGAAAAAAACGGAATCCTTATAGGATCGCTATGTTGTCCGTCTGTCTATCTGTTTGTTCTTATCTATCTCGGGAACGCGTGGAGGTATCAAGTTGCAATTAAAACCATATACTCAAGTCAGCGGTCCCTTGAAGCTGTGAAAAAATCAAACATCTGACATAACGAAAAAAAAGATACGTTCGTTTATAAAAAACGTGTATTTCGACACTTAAGGGAATCAAAATTCATAGGGTAAGTACCCAATGACTTTTGATTCCGTTGACCTAGAATCCTGAAATTTGGCATGAAGCAAGGTTATATAGTACATATATAGGAACAAATCTGAAAATAGTATATTTGTTGTAACGTCACAAAATCAAATTACGATTCAATAAAATCTTTTAAACTCCATTCAAGAATTGCGGGAGCGGGAGCTCTCTCACTCCCGTATCAGACTTATACCGGCTAATGTCAGCAAACCGTAGGGGCCCATCAGGGTCGAAACCTACTGGGGCCTAAGGTCTGCTTCTGAAAGGAAGACTCGGCTCTGGTATGAAAGGCAACGAAGGAACAGGAGTGAGTTTTTAGTCAGTAAAAGTCTGACACTATCTCCCGCTCCGCCCAAGAGCACGATTTGTCACTAGATGATTTTCCCACCTAAAAACAATCCTTAAAGGATTATTTTGTTGTTTGTCCGTCTGTCTGTCTGTCTATCTGTCAAGACCCTTTATCTCGGAAACGCGTAGAGGTATCGAGTTGAAATTAAAAACATATAGTTAAGTCTGGGGGCCTTTGATGCTGTGAAAAAATCAAACTTCTAAGTTAACGAAAAAAAAGAAACGGTTATTTATGTCACAAAAACCATATATTTCGACAATCTCAAGGAAATCAAAATTCTAAGGATAGGCATAAAGCAAGGTCATATAGTACAGATATAGGAATAAATCTGACTACAGTAAATTTATTGTTACGTCACAAAATCAAATTACGATTCATTAAAATCTTTCAAACTCCATTCAAGAATTGAACTGTTTACATAGGTATATGTTTGCACGGAACACTCAGTGCGCGAGTTCGACTCGCACTTGCCCAGTTTTTTTTTTTATTGCAATTGCAATAGTGATTACACATGCTGTGAAAATTTTAACTACTCTACTTCTTACTGTTTATGAGAAATAACCCGGTGGCAATCGGACGGAACGTAAAGGCTTAGTAATATGGTCAGGAAACTACAAAAATCATCTGCGAGACAAAAAGTAAGTTAGGTTTCCTGGGAATGTTTGATTGAATTTTGAATTTCTTTACAGCAATGAGAATACATTCATTGTGCGTACGGCAGCTAGGAGTGGAATTCTCTACCCGAGTCTGTGATTCCTTATGAGTGAATAGATAACATAGTTTTTTTTTTTTGGTGGAAAATTCATCTAATGACCTCCCCCGCTTTTGGACGGAGCGGGGGATAGTGTCAGACTTTTACTGACTAAAAATCCACTCCTGTTCATTCTTTGCCATTTTTCCAGGGCCGCATCACCCATGGCCACAGTAGCCTTCGACTCTGCTGGGTCCCTACGGTTGCTGACATCTCCTTGAGGCGCGCGTGGAACAGTACGCGCCGTCGACGACTTGGGCCCGGTCTGGACGGTTACCGGACGATCGGCGGCGACCGGAGCGAGGCGACCGCCTGCCACTCCTCCTCGCTTCGGACCATGGCCTGTACCGAGGCCTGGGGCGAGAGATCGCTGCCGCCGATCGCCCCCACGAGGATACGGCGGTGCTTCGCCCAGGCGGGGCACACCTCCACCGTATGCTCCACCGTGTCCTCCAGATAACTTATAGGTAAGCGTGCTTCATCGTCGGCCATATTATCATCGCTTACCATCACGTGAGATAGTGGTCTAATGCGAGCCTATTCATAAAAAAAAAAAAACATATTTATCCATCAGCAACTTTTAAGGTCCTAGCGCACGGTATCAGTGCAGTGCAGTCATAAATCTGAAGCCTACTCCTCGGTAATGGCTAGGTTAGTAGGTTTTAAAAATAAATATGTTTATTTTAAATTCATGTGCAACATTACCATCATTGTGATATTTTCGAGTGATTAATACTTTTGTCTAAAAAAATATTTAACATCTTGATAAGTTTCAGCTTATTTTCCCTAACTCCTTTCAAATGGTTTTATCTTTTTTTTATTGGGTGGGAAAATCATCTTATGACATCCCCGCTCTTGGGCGGAACGGGAGATAGTGTCAGACTCTTACTGACTAAAAACCCACTCCTGTTCCTTCGTTGCCTTCGTCCCAGGGCCCCGGGTTCCGCTTTCACACTACCCGTGGCCCCAGTAGGCTTCGACCCTGCTGGGCCCTACGATTTGCTGACATCTCCTTGAGGCGCGCGTGGAACAGTACGCGCCATCGACGACTAGGGCTCGGTCCGGACGGTTACCGGACGGTCGGACGGCGAGCCACCCATTCCTCGCCGTCTGCAAGCCCGCGCCTACTGTGGCCGGAAATCGGGATCGGAATCCCGGCGGCGGTTGGAGCGTAAGGACCGTTGCCTCACGCGATCGGCCGCCTCCTTTGCTAGCATTACTGCTTCGCAGAAGGAGGCGACCGCCTGCCACTCCTCCTCGCTCCGGACCATGGCCTGAACCAAGGCGCGGCGCGAGAGACCGCCGCCGCCGATTGCCCCCACGAGGACACGGCGTTGCTTTGCTCAAGCGGGGCACACCTCCATCGTGTGCTCTACCGTGTCCTCCAGGCGGTCCACACAGTGGCGACACCTGGGCGTCGTTTCTGCACGAATCCGGTGCAGGAACCTCCCGAACTTACCGTGCCCGGTGAGAACCTGCGTCATGCGGAATGTGAGGACGCCGTGAGGCATTTCCAACCACGCCTCAAAGAGGGGACTTACCGCCATAATTGTGGCGTGCCCATGGTTTTATCTTTAGAAATATGGTTACAAAAAAAATTGCTGGTTAAGTGTTCTTCAGAATGTACATAGCATGTAAATCAATCAATATTTTGCAAAAAAAAAAAACGGCCAAGAGTTTGTCGGGCCACGCTCAGTGTAGGGTTCTGTAGTTTACCGTCCGTCACAATTATAAGTTAAGCGCTTAAGAGTTAATGAACGACAGACAACGAGCAAGAACAAATACCACCAATGCCAACAAGAGACCAACCGAACAATTCTACAATATAATAGCTCATACGTCCGTCTCGACCCCATCAACTCAGGAAAAATCTTAACAGCGCGAAGTAACCCAAAGTATCGCGCGCCATTTCTCGGGAAATTGGGTTATTATTTTATACAAACTAGACGGGTTATTATGTATCACTGAGATTATCCACGGACGGACAGACGGACAGACAGACTTGGCAAAACTATAAGGGTTCCTAGTTGACTACGGAACCCTAAAAATGGTTTTAAAGGTCAGCGGGGCTCTATGCCGGTGCACGCGGCTGTACGAGTGTATGTGCATTTAACTCCGGTCGTATGTTCAAGGGACTATATGCCTTAAACGGTAAAATTATGCATGCTATGAAAACAACTCTTTTCTAATAATTTATTCTCGCTTCGCAAATTTACATACGTATACGAGCTTTTACTTTTTGAAGATACAATTTGCTGTCATTATTCCTATTATACCATGAGCGTGTATCATACACTGCAATTTGAACCTTAAGGCAACGACCAAAAGGACTTTATCGCTGGTTCATATTGGGGTATGAAGAAATTTTGCATCTTTGTATCTCCTATTCGATCTAAAATATACGTTCATGTAATACAGAATAGGTAGGTATGTACTTCGGTAATCTTCGTATATTCGAATTAGCACGTAAATTGAATAACCAAATAACAATTGCCATTTGACATCGCAAAGTGGAGACAAGTAGATCTATACAGTCATATACTTATGTATAAGTACATATTATCTTGCTGATGGTGTTATTGGGTCATTCAGTTCCCTTCAAAATGGTTGAGCTGAGTGGGGCTGATGAGTGGTGCCATGATGAGTGGTGGTGCAGTGAACCATGTTTCAGAGTTGTATGTCATCACTATCAACACGCATTGATCATAGACTTTTGTTTTGAAACACTGTTATGTCTGACGAGAAGATACCGCGCAGCTTTCCGAAGACTACCCAAGCGAGTCGGATTCGACGATTAACCTCTTGCTCGAACTGTAATCGGTGTATAATACTTGAATAGTACAGAAAAAAAAGCTCAGAATTTTAAAGTCTAGTTCTGGAGTGGCAATCGCGTACCAGAAGACACAGCAGTGGAAGTGGAGTGGTCGCGGTTATACGATGGATGCGATTCGTACAGGACCGTTCGTTGTGGCGGGGGAGGCTTATGTGCAACAATGGACGTCTTTCGAGTCGAAATTGTGATGACGAAGATTTAACAGCTCTACACTCTAAACCCCCAAAAATAAACGAAAATTGTAAAGAGCATGTTATATATATACATGGAGTATGTTATTGAAGTAATATACAGAAGATGAGCGTACGGAAGGATAGATTCCTCGTATCTCTGAACCGATTTTCCAATTTTGGGACCGCTGTCCGGATGGCAGAGGTGCAAAAAGATCTGATGTCAGGTGCCAGTTCGAATGGTAACACGTGTGAGTATAAATACGACGAAGTCCACACTACTCCTTTTAAATTGTCAAAACTCCAAAGTTATACGGACTTGACTACATGATACTTTTGTGTATATATTCCAAATGCGCTTGTTTTCCTAAAATTTATTCCTAAATAATTATAAACTTTCTACAATGACTGATAAAAAAGTAACATACAAACCGTCAGTTTGGCACTCCGACAAAGCATTAGTGTAATCATCACAGCGTGGATTTGTTGCATTCGTTTTTCATAATAACGTTGTTAATTTGTATGTATGTATACATTATTTTCACGTTTATTTTTTTCTAGATTGATGATTTTATGTAGAATAGTATTAAGCTAGTCTAAATTCTGATGCTACGGGGAGTGGCGCCGTATGCTGAAATACAGGTCCTATCCTAGTTCGGCAGCGGATGCTATTATATATATTTGAACCATTGTTTTCTACTAGCTAATAATTACGACAAACTTTGTAATATTTTTCTGGAAATAAATTATTTTATTATTATTATATTACATACATATATGTCATTTGTTGGTATATATTTATTATTATTTTTCTGATCTAATATACCATTATGTTGCACCTACCATGTTATATCTCTGCACCACCCTAAGGTCGACTGGTAGAAAATGCCTAAGGCATTAAGTCCCCCTTTGTACAGTGCTTCTTACTAGTGCATAAAGTTTTAATAAAAAAAATAAGTAACGAGAGTAGATTTGTGTAATGTAGTAAGTGCATAATTTAGGAAATATTCCTGTATTTAAGGTCTGTTTAATTGAACTAAGAAAAGCGCTCTATAACTCACCATACACGAAAGTCAGAAAGACCGTTATTTGATTTTCAGATTTTATGCTCCGCGTATTTTTTTTGCGAAGAAACGCAGCATTTGGCACCGAAATGTGACGAAAGTCCTGGGATCGTTACCGAAGTTTTACGGTTTTAAATCTGCTGGAACTGCTGAAAACTGATCCATTTTCTTCTTATTTTTTATTCTGAAAATTCACCAAATTTTGTGAACTATATTCTACTATGATTTTTTTAACTCCGGATGCTTTTAGCGTGCACGTCTTTCTGTAGCATTATCACAATACGTATATTTGTAACTACATATTTAGTCATCATAAAGACCGATATAAGCGATGCCACTAAGGCTGCAAAATTGTTCAGAAGAATTACCGTGGCCCTGAAATGCTAAGAGAAAATTGAAAGAATACAGTAGGGTTTTTTTCCACCTAAAGAAAAGGATGGTTTTCCACCTCAAAAAATAGGTCCGTCTCTGATTGATTCATCATCATCATCATGTCAGCTTTCAGACGTCTACTTTTGGTCACAGGCCTCCCCCAAGCGTCGCTACAACGATCGATCATGTGCATCTCGCAACCATCCCGCGACCCCAACCAGGTCATCGGTCCACCTTGTGGGAGGTCTTCCCACGCTGCGTCTTCCAACGCTGCCCATTGCCACTTAAGTTTGGCGATTCTTCCAGCTATGTCGGCAACCTTGGTTCTCCTACTAATCGTCATTTACAAAGGTCTTTTTATTTGTCAACAAAATCACACGCCGCGCATTACCGAATTATACAATTTAAATACCCGTTCCGCAATTGAGCTGTAAATCCTACCCACAATAAAAACTGAAAAGTTGTTTGTTTAAAACGCCGTTAATATGAACGGTATTATGTAAATACTCACCCGTGATTTGAATATGGGATTGTTTCATTTTTCTCTTTTTAGGGTTCAGTAACAAAATGGCCTAATGCTAAACACAGTGGCATTGTATGATAGTAATTGTGACAGCTTTCAAATGATATAATTTCAGTCTATCGGCCCAAAAATATATTTGAAATATCTTTTTTTTAGGTGGGAAATTATCTACTGACATCCTCCGTTCTTGGGCGGTGCGGGGGGACGTGTCAGACTTCTACTGACTAAACTAAACTAAACCCACTCCTATTCCTTTGTTGCCTTTCATACCAGGGCCGAGTCTTCCTTTCAGAAGCAGACCCTTGGCCCCAGTAAGCTTCGACCCTGCTGAGCCCGTACGGTTGGCTGACATCTCCTTATGGCATGCGAGGAATAGTACGCGTCGTTGACGGCTTGGGCTCGGTTCGGACGGTCCGACGGCGAGCTACCCATTGCTCACTGTCCGCAAGCCCGCGCCTACGGTAGCCGGAAATCGGGATCGGGATCCTTGCGGCTGGGTCGTGAGTGACGCGCCCTCGAACTTGCACATGCGGCCTCTTCTTTTGCTAGCATTACTGCTTCGCAGAAGGAGGCGACCGCCTGCCACTCCTCGCTCCGGACAATGGGCTGTACTAAGCCCTGGCGCGAGAGACATTGAACTAGCGGCTGCCTGCTTCGCCCATGTGATACCTATTTGAAAATTATCCCAAGGGAACATGCTCCCAGGATGAAAAGCTTCTCTATCCGTATACCAATTTTCATCAAAACCCGTTCAGTTAAGTAATATACTTACACACCCTCACAAACTGTCGCCTTTATAATATTGTTGTTATTATTAAATATCAAGCAGTACCTTACTATTGTGGCTCGTACAATAAATAGTTTGTAGTAGAGATAGCACCTGTTTCCCTACATTTAGCAGTCATCATCATCATTTCAGCTGAAGACAGAGCTCCCCTAAGCATCGCCACAATGAACGGTCCTGTGTGTCTCGCATCCATCGGATTCCCGCGACCCCCATCAGGTCTGATGACCTGATGGGGGTCATTGGAAGGTCTCCCCGCAAGATAGACTGATGTCTATCTTGCGGGGAGACCTTCCAATGCTGCATCTTTCGATACGTCGTCGCCATTCTGTCTTATTTCTTTAAAATTTACATTATTAAACACGAAACGCAGTAATGCTAGCGAAGGAGGCGGCCGATCGCATGAGGCAACAGTCCTCACGCACCAACTACCGCCGGAATTCCGATCCCGATTTCCGGCCACCGAAGGCGCGGGATTGCAGACGACGAGCAGCGGGTGGCTCACCATCCGACCATCCGGATAATCGGTAACCGTCCGGATCAAGCCCAAGTCGTCAACGGCGCGTATTGTTCCACGCGCGCCTTAGGCAGATGTCAACAAATCGTAGGGGCCTGCTGGACCCCAGTAGGGACCACGGGTAGTGTGAAAGTAAAACCCGGGGCCCTGGGACGAAGGCAAAGAAGAAACAGGAGTGGGTTTTTAGTCAGTAAAAGTCTGACACTATCTCGCGCTCCGCCCAAGGGTGGGATTTGTCATAAGATGATTTTCCCACCTAAAAAAAAACCTGGGTAGCAAATTTTTTTTTTCACAAAAACAATTTTGGACAATGATTCTTAGTAATTAACAGTCCCTCAAAATAACTAAATCATTGATAGAGATTGAAATTGAATAGACTATTGACAAACCATTTTTAATATTCTGTGACGGAAACCTTACTACATAGAAACAACTCCCACTTGGTCAGTTTTTATTTTTTCCCTCATCATATCTGTTGCGTACAAATAGGTTTTTTTTTGTAATTTGAAATTAGAATGAAGCTGTCGTGTTGGTAATTTAGGCTGAATATTTCAGACAGAATGACGGAAAGAAATGGCATTAATGTGGTTATAATTGTATAGCTTTATTTGTTTAGTATAAAGGAAATTGAAGGCTAATTACATAATATAGTTTAAAATGTTATTTCTGACATATTTCGTTCTTAATTAAGTTATAAGCTTTTTTGGGAAATTAATGCTCACGCATATTGCTTATTCCCCGCCTTCCCCTTGCGCTAGGATCACCATGTTGTGAGTGAAGCAGACTACGCTGACGCCGCGAGGGAGGTCAGCGTGCAGCACCGATGTCCCACAGAAATGGCCCCAGAACCGATCCCTGTGGGACACCACGCAGTGTCCTTCACTGGTTCTATTCTCCCCAGTGACCAGTATAGATGACGGTCCTGTTCATTATAGGCTTCAATCGTGCAATAGAGGTAGTTCAGTAAATAGTGACACCGAAGTGCTTCCCCAATGCTATTCCAGAGCAGGATATCAAAGGCATTGGTAATGTCAAGAGACACCGCCAAGATGACCGCAACCCGGAATATCGCATCCTCTATCGCGAGGATAGAACACGCTCAGGTACAATGGCGTCTACTGTGGAGTGCCGTGCCCGTAACGAACGCCAAACGGACTCTCACTTGCATCAGCCACCTAACGAGGCGAACTGCAGTTACTCTTTCAAAGAGTTTACCTCATCAAGCAGCACGGTGGGCAAAATTGCAGACAGAGTGTTTGCGGAATTTCCAGTTTTTGTAGGATCATCCGAAAAAATTAACGTGACTCTGAAGCACAAAGGATAACTGAAGAAGCTCTGGTGAGTTTTAATTAGCAAAAGTCTAACACATTCTTACGTTACACCCAAATGCCAAAACAAGAGAAAACATTTGATGATTTTTCAACTCAAAGAAAAGGTCACTCCAAGAGGACCAGTGCCGACAAAGTGGGTTTCTAGGCCCTTAGTATCCCAGCTCCGAGGGCGGCCTTCATCACTCTGTATCCCTCATACAACTCTCCCTCTCTGGCCTCGACAACTGGCCTCGGATAGTTGAATGCGGAGCCTGTGGTGCTTAGAGTACTGGCACTGCGTAGCAGCATATGCTGCCGTAGAGATGTGAGCTCCAGCGAAAACCAGTACGTGTGTTCTGACCATACCTGGGGCATTATCACGTCATAGACGTCTCAAGTCTGCTTATGACACCCAAGCTCTACAAAATTGTTTTAAAAGAATAACCAAACCCAGCTCTGTTTACCAATACAATATCATAATGAAAGACAATGAAATCGAAACAGTAATTCGATATACCAAAACTATTAACCAGTATAACTTGCTTAAAATCTGTTTGCGGAGCTAAAAGCCTACAGAACCACTAAGCAAGATACGACAAGAAGGTACATCCGTACTGGATTCTGTTCGGTTCCTACGACTAATGCAATCTTTTACACAGCAGCACTAATGTTGCGATTCCACTAAAATTGCAGTGTAGCGACATCTATGGCGTCACATAAGAACTAATCCTGCATCGCGCAATCAAAGTTCTCCGCGCGATTAGAACATATAGAACAGCCCGAAATCATCTACCGGGCAGCTGCCCACCAGACCTAATACCCGTCTGGTCGGAGTATCCTCCCTTTTCAACGGAGGTTTGCGGGACTTTACACTCTGCTCCACATATCCCCAAAGCAGTATTAATATTGCAATGTCAATTCCATATCGTGAAACCGCTCTAATATGGAGGTATGCCCTGCTTGAGCGAAGCATTGCCGTATCCTCGAGGAGGCAATCGGTAGCAGCGACCTCTTGCGACGGGCCCAGGTTCAAGTTATGGTCGGCGAAGCCGTAATGTAAAAGTGCAAAGGAGAAGGCCGCACGCGTGAAGGAATGGACATCCTCACGGCGCAGCCGCTGAGTCCCCGACCCTAACTACCAGCCACGGTAGACGTGGGCTTGCAGACGTTAAGCAACAAGATGTTAGCAAACCGAAGGGGCCCAGCAGAGCCAATGCCCGCCAGGGCCGCATGGATTTTCTCTCTCTTTTTGCCCTGTGCGTTCTAAGACTACGGGTTTCCTACCCGTAGTGTTCGAACTTAAAGGGCAACTAATAGACACAGGTGTAGTTTAAGTTAATAAAAGTCTGACACGCCCTCGGAGAAATCATTGGATGATTTCCAACAATAAAAAAATTGTGATACCACTCTTTCATCATCTTCCTCCATCTTTGTGATTATTTCATGTTTCACTTTCTTCTTCGTTCAACCCCAGAAACATCTGCCACTCGGACTGAAGTATGCTATTGTAAACATCAGCTGGTAATATGGGAGATTATAGACCCCTTCGACAAACAGAGGGAATGGGCCGTAATAGGCCCAATACAGGTTGGTGGATGCTACGTCACGTCTTCGAATTTTTGTTTTTTGAACTTGTCGGTTTGCTCAAAATGTTTTCCTTCACCATTTAAACCTGTAACAACAATAAATAATATTATATTCGATTCTCTTTGGGTTTGGTTGCGCATATTTCCCAGGATGTTTATAATTTTTTTTTTATATGATATAAACCAGTACTTGACTGCGATCCCACCTGATGGTAAGCAGAGATGCAATCATTGATGGTCAGGCGCACTAGTTTATTAAGAGCCTAATCGCTCTAGCCTTGAAGACACCTAAATTATAGTTGGGCGGGAAGACTGCAGCAGGCAAATTGTTGCAGTCCTTCGATGTACGCGGTATAAACGTAACTTTTTTAAGCTAGTCCTGAGATTTCGTAATTTAAATATAATGTTTTGTTCTTTCTTTACATCTTTCCTTCTCTTTCCTTCTTTTTTTTCTCTTTCTATTTTCTGTCTTTCTTTTTTCCTCTTTCTTTCTTTAGTTTTATTTTAAGTGAACCTGCTGTATATTTTTTATGCAATGACACTAAGCTAAACCTGACCATTCTACGCAACAATCCTGAAGAGTAGACCTTCATTCAAACTTTGGCAATTTTGCTTGCGATGATTTGAACCAACTCAGACGAGACGGTATTATTTTCTTTACTTAGAGTACCTATTACAACGGTATTTTTTGGGAGAGACAATATAAAAAAATTGAGTTCATTTATTTTACACTACCTGTTGTCCTCGACTTCGTCCACAAAATGTAACTAATAATTTGATTAATTGACTGGCGTTTTGGTCTAGTGGTTAGTAGCCCTGACTGCTATGCCGAAGGTCGTAGGATCGACTTCCACCCAGGACAAATGTTTGTGTGATGAGCTATACAGAGAACAAATGATAGTCATTTGTTCTCTGTCTGGGTGTAATTTATCTATATATGTATGTATTTAAAAATATATAAGGATGTTTATCAGTTGTCTAGTACACTAACACAAGCTCTGCTTAGCTTGGGACTAGACGGTGTTGTGTGATAGTTGTGGAATATTAGTATTATAAAAAGAAGTTGTTCAAAGAGATATTATCAATGGTTAATTATAATCCTCCACACATAGATAAAAATGTCCACACAAGAAACTGTTTAGTAACAAGAAAAGTTAGGTAGGTAATATTGAAAAAAAACTGTGCCATTTGCCATCATAAGGACACACTAGTGCAGAACAACGGGGCTACCGTGACGTTCAAAGTAAGATTGTTTCATTCTTATTTCAGTATGGGTAAGAGACAGAGCTATACAGGTTGTCTAGCGCCATCTCTTATCCACACTGGAAATAAAAATGAAACAATCTTACTTTAAACGTCATGGTACAGGTCCAAGTCAGTCAAATTCTGACATTTCACTCCAACCAGAGCTGGAGGGGTATTCGATGAATTATCACAAAAAAAAAAAAATTTAACAAATCTTTCTAATTCGTTGATCAATAAAAAAATAAACCATTTCCTAAAGCAAAATAATTCACATAGTTTAGGATTATTGGTCGAAAATTGGATTATAATAAAATCGGGTTTTTGTTGTAGAGCATATTAAGGTCTTTCTAAATTGGAAAGTAACAAAACAGCTGATACAAAATTTGAGGATATCGTTGGCAAAGTCTAATCATAGCTGTTATTTTTTTTTATTTTTCTTTCTTGATTTTTCTTTTTTTTATCTAAGTATGTAATCAATACATGTAAATAAAATTAAAGCAACAAACTTTATCATCATCTTCCTGCCCATATCCCGTATTATTTGGGGTCGGCGCAACACGCTTTTTTCTTCCACTCTGCCCTGTTACTCGTCAAAGCAACAAACTTTAATTGTCATATTTTTTTTCACTTTTTTTTTACGAAGTTTTCGTAATCATTATGAAGGTATATTCGATACCTATTACAAAATAAGCAATTCTAATTTTTTGTCTGTCTGTTTGTTTGTTCCAGCAAAACTTCGAAACGGCTGGACCAATTTTGACAGATTGGTTTTTTTACTTCACGGATAGCTGATGAAACAAGACGTATTTTAGACTCCTCTTATTTTAGGAAAACAATTAAGGATTCGCACAAAAAAGAACTCTTCTTGAAATTGTAGCCAAATACCATAGTGCTGTTTTAAGACAACGCAGACAAAGTCGCGGGTAGACGGTAGGCGCTAGTATTATAATAAAAACAAAAAGTTCGTAGTTATGTATGAAAATAATAAACTCTAAAACTATCGAACCAATTTTAAAAATTATTTCGTCACTAGAATGCTGCTTTATCACTGAGTGATATAGGCCTAAGTACTGCTAGGCATAGCTAGGTATGCCTAAGCATAGGCCTAGGCACACCTAGCCTAGGCCTACCTTCTAACACTACGTCTTCTGGTACGGACAAGGCGTAGTGTTAGAAGGCCTTCCACAAGGTAGACCGATGACCTGGTGAGGGTCGCGGAAATTCGAAGGATGCGAGATACTCCGGACTGGTCATTATGGCGTCGCTTGGGGTACGCCTATATCCAACAGTGGATGTCTTTCGGCTGAAATGATGGTAATGATGATGACATAGGCTTGGCAGAAGCTAATATTTTACAAAAAGTTTCTTTTAATTTACAAACGGAATGGTGTGAGTCGCCCTCAGTACTAAAACACAAGAATTATGGATCATTTTAACGGAAAAAGGTGAAAAATATGGCGAGATTTAACTGCCACTGTTGAACTTCCGAATTACTTTAACTTAATTTACTTCAGAGTTTTATATTTTTTGTGGATGTGATTTCTTTCTATACAGCCAGAGAATGAGAACCTTATAGGTTTATACCATTTCAATAGTAATAATAATAATAATATTCCACAAATATCACACAACGCCGTCCAGTCTCAAGCTAAGTAGAGCTTGTGTTATGAGTACTAGACAACTGATAAACATACTAATATATTTCTAAATAAATATTATAGATTAATTACACCCAGACAGAACAAATAAGCGTGCTCATCACACAAACATTTGTTCTGGATGGGAATCAAACCCACGACCTCCGGCATAGCAGTCAGGGCCACTTACTACTAGACCAACAGGACAGTCATATTATTATATTTCTGTTTGTGGCATATCGTTAAAAAGTAATTAATAAAAATAAAAAAAATGAGGATAGAGGAATATGTTAGTTACTGAAAATAAAACAGTTTGATGCCTGGTCAAGTAACACACATATATATTACCAGCCTTATAATGTTCCCACTGCTGGGACTTCAGCCTTCTGGCTGGATGGCCTGGGGGGGGGAAGATAGAAATAAATGAAAGAGAATAGGCCGTGTGGGCCCTGAATTTAGAAGCAGTGGTCTAGAGGCAGCTGGGTCATACACAACATAGGCTCCCAAAAAGTAAAAAAAAAAACATAAAAGTCAGCATTTCGAAATTTGATATTTATTTAAAATAGCCTTATAAAAATATCAAAATAGGTCAGTATTGATAATTTTTAGTAAAAATCAAATTTTTTAATAACCTAGATCGACAGGGGAGAGTCTACAGAAAATAACAAAAATATTCTTTAATTAATACATCTTATGAAAAACAATAATGTAAAATAACAGTCAATAAAACATATTTTTTTAATCATAATTATTCATAATATAAGCAAAACAAACAAGTTAAGTAATTTTTTTTTTAAGAAATGTTTACATAAAAAGCGTATCCTTCTGTAGAACCAATATTAAAATATGGCTTCATCATAGGAATTAAAATCGAAGAGTCGCTTTCCATCAGGTGAGACAACGGTCAAACGCGAACCTAAAAATCATCTGTAGATACGTGAATCAACAGAAAAGATTTCTACAGGATAGATATACACATAGTTAGTAACAGATAGCTGGCTAACTTTTGAGGTTAGAAATTCAATAAACGAAAATTTGTTTATCTCTCCCCGAAACATACATCGCCGCTATAATCAAACATTTTAAATTATTGTACTTACTGTTCAACACGTCACGAAGGAAAGACTCACTGAAGTTTGACCAAAACTTGTGTTACTGTTGTAAAATATGCTTTTGTAATTACTTACAGACGCCGTTGTAACCCTTTTGATCGGTGACTGCAAAGAGTATAGTAAATATGGTGACTGACAGAAAACACAATGCTGCCAATCAAAAAATAAAAACTAAAATTCATTCCTTTAAATGCAGTTTTTTTACCTTTATTATGCGTTTACAGGAAGAGACAAAAAAATTGAGAACACACGTTTATTAATTTTATTTCACTAATAAATACCGTGAATATTTGGATAATTGATTTAATGTAAACCAGAGTATATGTTAAAAAGGTTACCAAAAAGATACATGGGAAAAGAAAATGTTAAATATTTTTATTTGCACAGAAATCAATATCCCAACATTCTACAGGAGGGGACTTTTTTCATTAAACAACGAATAACAATAATAAAAACGTTACGAAAACACCTTTACATTTGCACAGAGCAAACTATTAATAATCAATGTAACAAAACAAATAATTCAAATTAATAAATTCTTCACCAAAAAAATTACAACAATCGAACACTTTATTTTCAATTTTTGTGTATGACGCAGCTGCTCCGACTTCCAAGGTATAGGTCATAGGTTAAAACTCAGCCAAACGTATTACTTTGTGTAATTTATTTCAGCACCACTACTTTCAAAACGCTGAAGGAAAACATCGTGAGGAAAATGTTCCAGAATAAATATTCTTGAGCAAGAAAAACTTCAAAATCGGTTCGTTTTCGTTTACTTAGGAGCTACGATGTCATAGACAGAGACACCGACTCATAGACCACAGATGCACATCCCCTTTTTGTTTTTAAAATTTAAGAGGACTACAGGACTTAAAACTTGATCACTCTTAGACTACATACAAAAAAACAGATGCGCAAAGACACAATACTTGCAAAATATGAAAAATTTAAACGATTTACTAAAAGTCTACAGAATAAAATTAAAACACTGTAACGGTAAAGCTGCTTGTAAAATGATCTGACGTACAATCAAAATGATTGACAAAATGATTGAGACGCAGGATGCCAATCACACTGAAATCCTTTTCAGAGACCATATTTTGTGGGCGATGAGTGGGTAATGAGCAATAGACAAATTATTACTAATCACGAAACTAATTTATTATGACGTACACTTTAGATATTCACTTCAAAACAAGCCCCGAGACAGTCTCTAGACTAGTTGTCGTTCACACGGCTGCCAACAGAGAAAAGAGCACTACGTCTTTTCGGTCGGAACTTTTAACTGACGCTCACGCGAATACCAGCCCAGATTCTGTCAAATAGATGTGACGTCAGCATCGCTTCAACTCGTGTTTATTCGTTTACAAGCTTCCGTACTATTGAGTTCACCGACAAACATATATTTTTCTGATTCTATTTACTGTAGTCGATCATATATATACTTTTACGCATTACAGAACTCGCGATTAACTCCTGTAGTCCTCTTAAAAAATATCATTTCACTGAAGCAGTCAAGTAAAAAATCCTAAATTTAAGCCGGGTACAGACAGCTGTAACGTAATTTACAAGTTAACATGAAAGGATCCGAGCGCGCTTGTACCTACGCACACAGTTAAATATATATTTTTTTTAATTCATATAAAGCAGTGCTTGACTGCGATCCCACCAGATGGTAAGCGGAGATGTAATCATTGATGGTCAGGCGCACTAGTTTATTAAGAGCCTATTCACTCTAGCCTTGAAGACACCTAAATTATAGTTGGACAGGAAGACCGCAGCAGGCAAATTGTTCCAGTCCTTCGATGTACGCGGTATAAACGACGAAGCGAAACGCTTAATCCGGACCGTTGAAGTTTCAAAAGTTGCGCGTAATGTGCACGGCTCGCGCGCGCAAGGCGTCCACATAATAGGAATTCTGGTACATTGAATGATACATTTCGAAAATGTGGACGGTATTTTTTTAATTGCGTGTTACATTACATGTTGCGTTACAACAGTCTGTACCAGCCTTTGGATGACTGCAAATCGATAAAATCAATAACAAAAAATTCCATACAACAAGTCACATTTCACTAAATTTCTAACCGAACAAATATTATTTTTGCTGTCGATTCAACTATTTTTCTACTGATTGTTAAACATTTTATTGAAGTTTCTTCGTACAATTGGAAATTGATTACATAAAGTAAACATTTTATTTGAACGCTGCTCGATTTGAAATGATATAGACTTATTGAAGTGGAAAAAGGCAAAGAGTATTGTGTGTGTCTGGAGTTTTTTTTTTATTTCGTCCCAAAATTGGGTAGCCATCTATACAGGTCAGATGTTGATTTGACTCGAGGCCTTTTGAGACGTAGTTCTTGAAGATAATTTAGTTAATAAATGTTTTTTTTTTAGTATACATACGCCGAGAGTCGCGGGAGTGCGGTGGATGCGAGACGCACAGGATCGGTCGTTGTGGCGTCGCTTGGGGGAGGCCTATGTCCAGCAGTGGACTTCTTTCGGCTGAAATGATGATGATGATGATGATACATACGCCCCTACTATTTAATAAGTATAAAAAAATAGGTTTTGTCAGTACCCGTTAATGATCATATTTCATACTTTTTTACTATAAGCTACCAAAATAAATACAAAATCGGGCAAGTACTAATCGGACTCGCGCACTGAGGGTTCCGTACAAACTTACCTGTGAAAACAGTTCAATTCCCGAATTTAGTTACGAAGATTTTTCCGAATCACAAAAAACAGTTTTTTTTTGTGACGTAACTACAAATTTCCAGTTTTCAGATTTTTTCCTACACTTGTGCTATAAGACTTTGTCTCATGCTAAATTTCAGGATTCTAGGTCAAAAAAAAGTACCTTATGAATTTCGATTCCCTTGAAAGTGTCGAAATATACGTTTTTGCGACATAAATGGCCGTGTCTTTTTTTTTGTTTACTCAGAAGTTTTTTTTTTTTTGCCAGCTTCAAGGGACTGCAGACTTGAGTATACCTGTATGGTTTTATTTCAACTCGACACCTCTACGCGTTCCCGAGATAAAAGGTTTTGACAGACAGACAGATAGACTACAAAGTGATCCAATAAGGCTTCCATTTTTTCCTTTTAAGGTACGGAACTTTAAAAATAATATAAATATTATTTATATTACATTTAAAAATCATCATCTTCCTGCCCTTGTCCCATCTTATATGGGGTCGGCGCAACACGTTTTTTTCTTCCATTCTATCCTGTCAACCGTCATACTATCACTAACTTCCTTTTCTTTCATATCACTGTTCACACAATCCATACATCTTTTCTTTAGCCTCCCTCTCCCTCTCCACCCATCCACATGTAAACTCATAACTCTTTTAGTAATATCTTTTAAAAATATAATAGTAAAATGAATAAATTAAAAAAAAAATTGTGAGTCGAATGAAGGAAATGAAGAAAACGAACTCAGTCCCAATTGAAGTGAGTAAACTTTGCTCAATTATTGAACTGAAACTGTTCAAGTTGTGCAGGTTACTAGCTAGGGGCTAGCAAACAATTTTTCAGTAATTCTGAACCAATTTTTGTGAAAGCAAGCTGGGTTCCGCACCTTTATAAAGTTTTCAAATCGTTTAAAAATGCCTCTATACATTTTTTCCACACAACGGAAAACAACGTAAAGATTTATGAACGTAAATATGGATGCGTGTGTAATATTTCTAGTGATGACATATGGCTCTGAGACGTGGTCGCTCACAATGGGTCTCATCAACATCCATATGGGCAAGCCTATGTCCATCAATGGACATATGCCATGCCATATGCTGCCAAGCGTCGCCATAACGACCAGCCCTGTTCGTCTCGCATCCATCAGTTTCTCGCGGCCCTGAATACCTGATGACCCATTGCCCTTTAGGTGACTTTATGCCTTATGATGAGGCCCATTGTAAGCGATCACGTTTCAGTCCTATTTATGTCATCACAATACGCTTTTACTACTTTACTGACAATAAACCCACACCTGTTACTTCGTTGCCTTTCATACCAGGGCCGAGTCTTCTTTTCAGAAGTAGACCCTTGGCCCCAGTAGGCTTCGACCCTGCTGAGCCCTTACGGTTTGCCGATATCTCCTTGAGGCGCACGTGGAACAGTACGCGCCGTCGACGACTTGGGCTCGGTCCGGACGGTCGAACGGCAAGCCCGCGCCTACGGTGGCCTAAATCAGGATCAGGATTTAGGCGGTTGAGGTGTAAGGGCCACGCCCTCGCGCGTGTTTGTGCGGCCTTCTCTTTTGCTAGCATCACTGCTTCGTAGAAGGAGGCATGAATGAACCGGTAGAGTGTGGAGACGGATTAATTTGAAAGGGAAAAGGAACTCAAAAGAGAGCTCGTTGGGTCAACACCATGTTGTAAGTGACAAGGATACATGACTCACACTAAGAATATAATAGAATATAATTAGTCTCATGTAAATAGGGCAATGGAAAGGGCTATGCTCGGAGTTTCCTCGCGTGATCGAATCAGAAATGAAGATATCCGCATGAGAACCAAGGTTGCCGACATAGCACGAAGAATCGCCAAACTTAAGTGGCAATGGGCAGGGCACATTGCTCGCAGAACGGATGGCCGTTGGGGCTGAAAGGTTCTGGAGTGGCGACTGCGTACCGGAAGACGCAGTGTTACAAGGTGGACCGATGACCTGGTAAAGGTTGCGGGAATCCAATGGATGCGAGACGCACAGGACTGTTCTTTGTGCCGACATTTGGGGGAGGCCTATGTCCAGCAGTGGACGTGTATCGGCTGAAATGATGAGTCTCATGTATCGTGGGTGCATTCAAAAACATGTAATCTCACAAAAATCAAATACACAAGACACCCAAACCTGAAACACAGTAGGTGTTTCAGGTTTGGGTGTTGGTCATACAGAAACCTATTTGTTTCGTGTAGGAATCGAACCCGCTACTTGCAGCGCAGCAGCTAATCGCTGAGCCACTGCGCGAACCATGCCTTTATATTTTAACTAGCTTCTACTAGCAGCTTCGTCTGCATGAAAATAGGTTTCTCCATACAAACTTCCAACCCCCGTTTTACCGTCATCATTCCTTATAGGGTGTAGACATCCGCTAAGAACGGATTTTACGAAACTCCACCCGAGTTTCGTCGGTTCTTAGCCGACGTCTACACCTTATATGGAACCTACCTGGCAAATTTTAAGCTTGTAGGTGTTTTATTTTCCAAGATTTCGTGATTAATTAGTGAGTGGTATTTCGCTTTTATATATATAGATTAGTTATTGTTTTTGTATTGTTATAGATTAGTAATGTTTTCAAATTGTCGATTTGAACCAATTGTTTGACCTTTATTGGTGTAGATATATATGTAGATAGTTTATTCATTTGTGTATGTCTTTTTGTCAATTGTATGACATTTATGGTTTATTAGTATATCTATTCTTGTACCTATTCGCCTTTTCTCTCTCTTTTATTGCACCTACCACTATTTATCTCTGCATTACCTTAAGGTTGACTGGTAAAAAATGCCTAAGGCATTAAGTCCGCCGCTGTACGTTTGTGCATAAAGTATTAAATAAATAAATTAAATAAATAAATAATTGTGAAATGGATCTCTAGAATACTACAAAGAAATAAATACAATTTGTAAGCAATGTAAATTTATAAGCTGATAAACACATTACCCACATTTGCGTCGCGATGTCGGGTCAAAAGAAAACAAAAATTGACAGACGAAAAAAGTATACACTGGTTTTATTAGCGAAGTTAATATAACTTGTTTTTATTTTGATTTATTTGAGTCAATGGTATTGTGGAGAAACTAGATTCTGTTTATTTTTATGTCTTTATTTGTCATTTTAACTTATTTCAAACATTTTTAAATATTTCTTAAAAAATATTTAAAAATATAAAAAAAAGTATACCACCGGTATCGGGAACAGGGTGCATGATTTGTAGGGGCCCAGCAAGATTGAAGCCTACTGGGGCCAAGGGTCTGATTCTGAAAGGAAGACTCGGCCCTGGTACGAAAGGCAACGAAGTAACAGGAGTAGGTTTTTAGTCAGTAAAAGACTGACACTATATCCCGCTCCGCCCACGAGCGTGGAATGTCATAAGATGATTTTACGACCAAAAAAAAGGGTACACAATAAAATATTTTCTATAGGTCGTATGTTATAACGCTTTTTTTTTCATATTTAATCTTCAGATAATTTCTCCTGCTCTCTCCACCCAGAGTGTCAGATTTTCACTAACTGAAACTCACCTGTATTACTTCAATTGACCTTTGCGTTCCAAAGCCGCGGTAACTCTTTCGAAAAAACCATCACGCCCTTTTTTAGGTGGGAAAATCATCTAATGGCAAATCGCGCTCTTGGGCGGAGCTAGAGATAGTGTCAGACTTTTACTGACTAAAAACCCACTTCTGTTCCTTCGTTGCCTTCGTCTCAGGACCCCAGGTTTCTTTTTCACACTACCCATGGCCCCAGTAGGCTTTGACCCTGCTGGGCCCCTACGATCTCCCTGAGGCGCGCGTGGAACAATACGCGCCGTCGACGACTTGGGCTCGGTCCGGTCGGATACCGGACGTTTGGACGCCGTGAGGTCTTTCCAACCACACCTCAAAGAGGGGACTTACCGCCATGATTGTGGCGGACCCATTCACCCCACGTGTATTGACCCTAAGACTAGACACAATATTGCAGAAAAAACTTGATTGGTTTTTAAAAATATTATGCATCTGCTAACTGCTTAGACTTGACATTAGTAAAAAAAAATACCGGTTCTTAAATCACAAAATTTTCCTTACAAATTATTTATAAAGCTTCTAGTCTCAGTCACCTAAATCAGTCGGCTTCGGAGGGCTTGTTACGAATCGGCTCTAGTGGTACAGTGAAAAGTTAAAATAAAAAATGAATTTACTACCGGTTGCTGTTGTTATCTGCGCTGGACTTGTGTTTGAATGTAAGATTACATTCTTTTTTATTATTTGTACTTTTTTCGCTCTGGACAGAAAAAGGTGTCAAATTTTTACTATCCACCCGTTTCTTTACTTTTCCTTTTTGTTTTAAAGGGGTGACCAGACGGTTGCAAACCAATGTCCCAACCAAGGTGACCTTGCTAGTTTCAATCCGTGTAGACAGCAGTTGTAATCCATGACCTTCAATGCCCTTGGTTGGGTTTGTGGTTTGTATTGCCGCTATGTGGATGTAAACCACGTACTAACACGTTTGCAAATCAGTCGTAAGGATGTCGTCATGAAACATATCGAAATATCGATGTCTCGATAATTATAAAAATATCAATACGAGGAAAAAATATCGATGTATCGATATATCGGTCAAACTTTTCGATATTTTCGGTTTTGAAATAATAATTTATTTAGTTCAGTCTAGGTCAATAATAGATTATAGTATTTTTTATACAAAAGGTACATTATTTTAATTTATAACTTTAAATTATAACTATCTTAATAAAAATAAATAAAAATATTCTAATATTTCGAAGAATTTATTATTTCAGGCAACCCACCATTTGTAACAGTAAAAACCATATATTTATTATATATCTGTTATAAAAACATACTAGTCATAGACAATACAGTTTATTTTTTTTCAAAATTTTGTTCCAGGATATTACGGGTTTATGAAAAACCTTAAATGTTTTGGAAATAAAAAATTCATTATTCAAAATTTCTAAATGTACAAGGTTTCTGTAGATCTTTTTTTATATTTTTAATTTTCGGGTAAATACATATTACCTATCTGATTATTTTGTGTATATGGTCTTTGTAATTGTATATGTTTTTGTTGTTATTTTATTGTGTGTGTGTTATGATCCTGTTATGGTCGAAATAAACGTATTGTTATTATTATTCATCGTGACAGCGGTTCACAGAGTACTTTTTCTATATAGGTAGCGTGGAGCGGTTGTATGACAATGTCAATCAATCAATGTCAAATTATAGTAAATAATGTCAAATAAATGTAATATTAAAAACAAATAAATTATAATCAATTTCAAATACATTTCAATGGTAATATAGTAAATAATGTCAAAAATGTAATATTAAAAACAAATAAATTAATAAATTATAATCAATTTCAAATAGATGGTAATAATAAATAGTAAAGGGCTGATAATGTCATAGATTAGAAACAAAAACAATTTACTTTTGAATTTGCGGACATTATCTTTATTTCGTAATTTTGGTAATTAATTATAGACCCTTGGAGCCATTACAAAAATACTGTTTCTGTATAATGCAGTACATGATCCGATAGTTTGTAACTGGTCACAACGGCGTTGACTAGTTTCTCGAGCAAACTTATGTAGATTTCTTATCTAGGTATCTCGGGCTAGACACTCTTAACGTCATATTTCACATACATGTGACATAAATTATTATTAATTCAATAATACCATTTCGTAAACATTATTAGATCACCATCTTAATGTTATTCATAAATACGAGGAAAACTTTTAGCTAGCAACATATTATTGTGTGACCTTAGTTTTTGTTTGAGATTAAATTTGTAGGTAAATAGACAACTTTTTAGTTTTTGTTTTCGTGACATGACGCTTCTTGATGACAGACGCTTCTTGATTAGGACGTTGTGACATTCTTTCACAACGTCCTAATCAAGAATGACATTCTGTCACAACGTCCTAATCAAGAAGCGTCTGTGACTTACAAGAGCTCCAGTAGTCTTGAGTTGAGCTACACGAATACTAACAAATGCTTGCACTGAGAGCTAAGAGCAGTGGTGGCCAAGTGGTAACGGCACCGACTTACGAGTTGTAGGTCACGAGTTCAAACCCAGCCAGGCGCATTACTTTGTGTAATTTATTTCATCACCACTGCTCTCAAAACGGTGAAGGAAAACATCGTGAGGAAACCGGGAGGACATGCCTGTCCTAAAATCAAAAATTCAAAGACATGAGACATCCACCAACCCGCACTGGGCTTGCGTGGTGGATTACGGCCCATTCCCTCTCCGAGAGAGGAGGCCTGAGTCCCAACAGTGGGAACATTATAAGGCCGACTGTCCTATGCTATGCTATGCTTACACTGACTGGACCGGTCGACTCAAATCTGTCTGGTTTTTTCCACAAAAGTACATCTCAGACACCAATCTGTATGGTCCTCAATTTTCATACATCAGTTAATTCAAATTAAAACATTTCCTTTTCACTTATGACCGTTCAAGAAGTCAGTCAGTTAGAAAAAAAACCGGCCAAGAGCGTGTCGGACCACGCTCAGTATAGGGTTCCGTGTTTTCCCGTCCGTCACAATAAACACTTAAGAGTTAATGAACGACAGACAACGAGCAAGAACAAATACCACCAATGCCAACGAGAGACCAACCGAACAATTTGACAATATATTAGCTCATATCTGTCGCGACCCCATCCACTCAAGAAAAATCTTAACAGCGCGAAATAGCCCAAAGTACAGAGCCATCTCTCGGGAAATTGGGTTACTAATTTATACATACAAACTGGACGGGTTATGTATGTTGGCTTTTTGTTGGTAATTTTGGATTGCGTGAACCGATTTTAATCATTCTTTTTTATTTAAGAGAAGATACGTTCAGAATAATAAAATATGTAAACTAAGTTAAAAAAATGCTTGTGTTAAATTTTAAAGGTTGAATTACAAACTTCGGTTCGGAAATTATGTTTACTTTTCTACTACTTTTCAAAAACTGTTCAAAATAATTTTCCTAGAAATTCTTTCTAAAGTTCTACTTTTGAGTATTTTTTCATATTTTCTAAACTAAAAGGGGAAACATTTTTTTTTTAACTTTTGGAGCGATTATTTCCGAAAATATTAACATTATCAAAAAATTATTGTAGAAAACCCATATGTATTCATTTTCAAATACATATCCAACATTGTATCACACGTTACGGTTGAAACCAAAAAAAATATCACTCCTCACTTTACTTGTAGGGGGGGTACCCTAATAAAACATTTTTTCCACTTTTTATTTTACCACTTGGTAGGCGAGATTGAAATTCATATTGGTACCAAATTTCTGCTTTCTAGTACTAACGATCACTGAGGTGGTGATGTGATTATCAGCGGACGGACGGCAAGACAGACGGACGGCAAGACAGACGGACTTGGCGAAACTATAAGGGTTCCTAGTTGACTACGGAACCCTAATGAAGCTATTTGCATGTTCCAAAGTATAGATCTCTATGGAGAAGAATCCATAGAGATCCTCCTTCTACTCCTTCTAGAACGATTTGAATCTACTAACCTTTTGTCATCATTTTCAGACGCAAGTTCTTCTGCAACGGTGAACAGTAATTGTCAAGCTCAAATGACGGCGTTCCCCCTCGATCCTGGTTCTAAATGCTGTACGCATGCATCTAAAATTAAGATATTAGGAGGTCAGTAAATAATTTTTTTTTTTTCACTGATCATAATTAGATTTTTGTTTATCAACTAGTTTCTGAAAGTGGCTTCGCCCGCGTGATAGGCAAACATATCCCAAGGGAATATACTCCCGGTATAAAAAGTGTTATAATGTGGTAATCCAGGACATAGTCTACACCGTAGGAGCGGGCTTGCGGACGACTAGCAATGGGTAGCTCGCCATCCGTTCATCCGGTAACCGTCCGGACCGAGCTCAAGTCGTCAACGGCTCGTACTGTTCCACGCGCGCCTCAAGGAGATGTCAGCAAAACGTAGGGGCCCAGCAAGGTCGAGCCTACTGAGGCCAAGGATCTGCTTTTAAAATGAAGATTCGGCCTTGGTATAAAGGCAATGAAGGCAACGAAGGAATAGAAGTGGGTTTATAGTCAGTAAAAGTCTGACACACCCAGCTCCGCCTAAGAGCGGGGGATGTTATTAAATGATTTCCCAATCGAAATAAAAAAAGACAAGGGCGTTCAAAAATCTTGTGTCACAGTGTTTGTTATCGAAGTTCTCCCAAACGGCTTGACCGGTTTATACCTTTTGAGTAGCGTAATTAGAGACACAATAGAAAGACAATGACCGAACGAATGCCGGCGTTCGCTCGGGGTTTAATGAACTAATAAGATAAAGCGATCAATGTTTGTATAAAACTTTTTATTATGAAGATAGATTGTTAGCTTAGTAATATAATTTAGTGCTTTAGTAACTATAGCTAGCAATTGTTTATTAAAAAAAAAAAAACCAAGTTCTAATATTCTATTTCATTTACCATTCCAGGCACCACAGCACAAATCGACCAGCATCCATGGGCAGCTCTTATAGATTACAATCTTGAATTAGGCGGCAGCAAGCGGCTGTGTTCAGGAACTTTAATTAGTGCCAGATATGTCCTGACAGCAGCCCATTGCATTGTCGGACAAATAATGGATATAGCAACACCGTAAGATAAAATTCTCCTTATTTTTAAGAGTTTGGTACCTAAATCGGTAAAAACACAAAAAATAATACTTCGAAATAAATTACGGTCCGGACTAAGCGTTTCGTTTCGTCGTTTATACCGCGTACATCGAAGGACTGGAACAATTTGCCTGCTGCGGTCTTCAAATG
Source organism: Mythimna vitellina (assembly GCA_949316375.1). Classification (NCBI taxonomy): domain Eukaryota; kingdom Metazoa; phylum Arthropoda; class Insecta; order Lepidoptera; family Noctuidae; genus Mythimna; species Mythimna vitellina. Next base: position 3,095,346 of record OX438708.1, read on the forward strand.
TTTGTGTGATGAGCACGATCATTTGTTCTGTGTCTGGGTGTAATTTATCTATAATATGTATGTATTTAGAAATATATAAGTATATTTAGCAGTTGTCTAGCACTCATAACACAAGCTCTACTTAGCTTGTGACTAGACGGCGTTGTGTGATAATTGTGGAATATTACTATATTACTATTATATATTGCGTATGCTTTAATTTCCCAAACTTTCAAACTTATTTCGCAGAACCAAAGTCCGCCTTGGAGAATATGATTTAAATCAAGAAGGTCCAGATTGCGTATCAGAAGGCGGTGGTGAGGACTGCAATGATGGAGCCGTTAGCATCGAGATCGAGACGACCATACCTCATCCGAAGTACTCCTATCCTAATCACCCTTCGAAGTGGAACGATATTGGCTTAATCAGGCTGAAGCAAGCGGCTCCTTATACAGGTTTGGAGCCCGCTTTTTATGGTTCAGTACCTCAGTCGGCGAAAATGGAATCCATATAGGATCACTTTATTATCCGTCTGTCTAGATCCTTTTTCTCACATATACGTGGAGTTATCAAACTGAAATGAATACCAAATACTCTGCCCCCCTAGTCAAGTTACGATCGTTTTGTTTGCGTCGAACGCCTCGACTAGGCCACGCCTCCAATTCCTTTGTTCTGACCACGTGACTGAGCGTTGAGATGACGTCAGAACGAAGGAATCGGAGGCGTGGCCTACTCGAGGCGTTCGACGCAAACGAACGCGCCGCCCATCCACCACGCGGGCCCAGTGTCAATTAGTGAATGTCACATGTCTTCAAATTTCTGGCTTTTGAGAATCATTTTGAGAGCAGTTGTGATGAAATATATTACACAAAGTAATGTGCCTGGCTGGGATTGAATCAGCAATCTATAACTCGTAAAGCGGGCCACCACTGCCTTCTTAAAACATCTCTGAAGTACAAAATAAATCTTTTTCATTCTAGATTTTATACGCCCTATCTGCTTGCCGACAACAAACCTGGAGACCAACCCTCCTGATCAATCATTGTATGTTGTTAGTTGGAACCAAAAAACTGGAAATGGAATCAAGGCACTTTATGAAGTGCCTTTCGTCAACCAGGAGGTAAGTAATGACTAATATTTTATTTTTAAGTCGTCATTATCTTTCTGCCCTTGTCCTCTGTTATTTGGGGTCGGTGTGATAAGCTTTTACTTCCATTCTGTCCTGTCACCCGTCATGCAATAACTAAATCCGTTTTCTTCACACAATCTTTCTCTCCTCTTATAATCTTTTATTTGGCCTCCTTCTCCCTCTCCATCTATCCACATACCTTTTTTAATAACATGTGTTTTATCTCTCCTCTTTATATGACCATAGCAAGAGGAAGTATTTATTTTTAAGTCAAAAATCTTATCTGTAAAGAAATATATCTGTATTTCTTTTGAGGAAACTTGTTTTTTTAATCAGTTGTTTAGGAAGACACTCTGCTGGGCGATTACCTTCTCTATATCTTTCTAGGTCTTCTTTTCATACGCCTACTCGGCTACTTTCAGCACCTATAATTACGTAGATTATTTTAACCAGCGGGCACCTTGAATGCAATAGGCGTAAATAACACACATGGTCAATCTCCCGTACTAGGCGCTCCGAGTTTCAAAGAAGGGCGGACAGCGCCCTCTTTCAGTCCCCCAAAAAAGTCTTGTACACTTGTACTTGGGTCTCTATGTGGTGTAAAATAAAGAATATAATATACAAATAAGAAAGTCCACGGATGGCTGATTTGAAGACATCCGTGGCCTTACCAAGAAGGATCAAAAATGGTAGCACCTACTGTTCCATGCGTGCCTCTTTTAGACGTTCTTCTTTATAGAGGTACGCTATATACTTTGGATCATGCTATTTAGCTTGACTTATTTTGGTTGACCGCAATTTTGATAATTTAAAAGTACCTGTAAATGTTCTATTTGAAATAAATGTTTCTGATTTGTGATTTCATCATTCATTTACTTTCACAGAAATGCAAATCCATCTACGACAAACTCAAGGTCGTTCTGGCAGAAGGACAGATATGTGCAGGAGGGTTAGAAGGCATGGACGCTTGCAAAGGAGATGGTGGCAGTTCATTGGTATACGAAAATAAAGAAGGATTAGCAGAATTAACTGGCATCGTCAGCTTTGGCCCATTACCATGTGGTCAAAAAGACTTTCCTGCTGTTTATACAAATGTATACGTATATCTTGATTGGATTAAGACTATTATTGTTGCATAAGCTGTTTTAGAAGCAGAATATATATGGCTGAAATTTCATTGAGCGCACAGCCAAGGATTTCACGCGGTAATCATAAGGGATCGAATATGTTTCCCCATCTTGTTTTTGTGGTAACAGCCTTTACTTCATAGCTAATGAACAAAAATCAATATTTCTGAGAAATAAAATTTTATATGCAAAATGATATTTTATTATTTTACCTTGAAGGATTGAAACAATTTGCCTGCTGCTGTCTTCTCATCCGAATATAATTTAGATGTTTTCAAGGTTAGAGTAAATAGGCTCTTAATAAACTAGCGCGCTTCACCATCAACGATTGCATCTCCGCTTACCTCACTTACCGCTACCTTACTATCATCAGGTGGGATTGCAGTCAAGCACTGGTATATATCAACTATAAAATATGAAGTTATGTGGTAAATAAGACGTCCTGCAAAGAATACGTCGCGTTACCAGTAACCCTGTATAGCATAATCAGCCTTTTAATGTTCCCACTGCTGGGACTCAGGTCTCATCTCTAGGAGAGGGAATGGGACGTTATCCACTATGCGGGCCCAATTCGGGTTGGTAAATCTCACATGTCTTTGAATTTTTGGTTTTAGGACATGCCGGTTTCCTCACGATGTTTTCCTTCACCGTTTTGAGAGCAGTGGTGATGAAATAAATTACACAAAGTAATTCTTGCTGGGTTTGAACTCGCGACCTTCAACTCGCTCGGCTATCACTGCTCTCAACCCTGTATACCTATATTATAGTAGAGAAAATCCAAAGATTTGTAACATCCGTGCAAAACAGAGGCATCTCACTACTAACAAATGAAATTGAAATTCAATGAATCAAAGAGGAATTCCTTGCCGGAATCTGTGTTTCCTGATAGCTAAAACCCGGAAATCTTTAAGTCAAGAGTGAATAGGTTACTTCTAGGTAAGCGCGTTCCATCGTCAACCGCATCGTCGCTTTCCATCAGGTGAGATGGCGGTCAAGCGCAAACCTATAGAGAATAAAAAAAAAAATCACTAAAGACAGAACAGCCTAGCCAATTTACGACCGTTTCGTTTCGATTCTCTCGATTTTCGAGCCTCGAATAGGCCACGCTTCCAATCGGAGGCCTTCGAACAAAGGAATCCCTTTGTTCTGACCACGTGATTGAGCGTTGAGATGACGTCGGCTGTACTTCGAAGAAACAGCCAAGTTTTCAATAAAGCCATTAAATGTACAAGTAAGCTTGAAGAGCCGATACAAACTATTTCCAAAACTATGAGTTTTAATCTCACAATTTCGTTGTATTTGGTTTGTTGTGTGTATGTCGTCTAAGATAAAGGATTATGCGATTTTATTTATTTTTTTGGTTCGCCCTTGACCGCTATCTCACCTGATGGAAAGCGACGATGCAGTCGACGATGGAGCTCGCTTACCTAGAAGTAACCTATTCACTATTGATTTAAAGATTTTCGGGTTATAGCCATCAGGAAACACAGACTCCGGTAAGGAATTCCACTCCTTAGCTGTACGCACAATTAATGTGTTCCCAAAACGTTTTGTGTATTTAGGTACTTAGATCTCCATTATTTTTATGTGATAAAACATTAAATGACTTTTCTCGTTCTAGGGCGAAGCGGGCTGTTAGACTTTTACTGACTAAAAACCACTGTTAATTTCCTTCTTTGCCTTGCGTCCTAGGACCTCGGGTTTTCCTTTCAGAAGCAAACCCATGGCCCCAGTAAGCTTTGACCCTTCTAGGCCCTTACGTTTTTGCTGACATCTAGAGACGCGCGTGGAACACTACGCGCGGTCGACGAATCGGGCTCGATCCGAACGGTTACCGGGCGGCCGGACGTTAAGTTATTGCTCGCCATCCGCAATAGAGTAGTATTGCGGATGAGTGAGAGATTGATGATTTCCCACGTAAAAAAAACTGGGCAAGTGCGAGTCGGACTCGTGCTCTGCTTCCGTACAAACTTAAAAGGTAAATTCCGGGTTACGATTTATGACGTATTAAAAAAAAAACTACTTATTAGATCTCGTTCAAACCTATTTTCGGTGGAAGTTTGCATGGTAATGTACAACATATATTTTTTTCAGTTATATCATTTTCTTATTTTAGAAGTTATAAGGGAGGAACACGCATTTTATCAATTTGGAAGTGTTTCTCGCGAAAACTTTTCAGTTTAGAAAAAAATGATATTAGAAACCTCGATACTATTTTTGAAGACCTATCAATAGATATCCCACCCGTATGGGTTTGACGAAAAGTAAATTTTTGAGTTTCAGTTCTAAGTATGGCGAACCCCCAAAATATATTGTTTTTTTTTTTCTATTTTTGTGTGAAAATCTTAACGCGGTTAACAGAATACATCTACTTACCAAGTTTCAACAGGATAGTTCTTATAGTTTTGGAAAAAAGTGACTGTGACATACGGACAGACAGACATGACGAATCCATAACGGTTCCATTTTTTGCCATATGGCTACGGAACCCTAAAAAAGGTAATTTGTTAGTATTTTTAACAGTGACCTTCAAAAACCTGAACTCAATTACTTTCAATTCGCTTCTCTCATATACTTAACCCATCACCCAATGCGAGCGCCGGGTAGGGTGGGGTCCCCACATAACAATCGTAGCTATTTGACATTAACGAGCGAACTTCAACCATTAAATGAGATTACTCTGCCAGTTAAAATACTTACAGAGCTGGTAAAGGATTTTAGAGGTCTGAAAAATGCGAGAGTATAAATTCTGTGGTGCAATTCTGTTGGTGGATCATTGTACTGGGAATGGATTTTTTGTTCGTTGAGTTTCTGACTGGTTCTTTCTTAGTCTTGAGCATCAACGCCGAGTTGCTGGGATCCCTTCTTTTCGCATAATGTTCTTTGTCCTAATATACTTCGGCATAACGATTTAGGCACAATTTGTTTTGGCATAATAATACTTCGGCATAATTTTTTTAGGCATACATTTTATGTTGGCATAATCATCTTAAAGACTAATTTGTTTTGGCATAAATTTGATTCGCATAACATTAGTAGGATCAAACCAATTTGCTAGTTTCTGTAACAATTAAATAAAATTGTTGGTTAAAAATTTAATATGCTGTGCAACAAAAGTTAATGACAGAACCGAATTGCTGCGTAAGCTGTTATGCGTAATTATATTATGCGAAAATATAATTATTCCAAACAAAATTATGCTAAGTTGTATTAGGTCTTAAAAATTTTATGCAAATGGATAGGAAACCCGAGTTGCTTAATCGATTCACTTATTCTGGTTTTGATCTGCAAGGAGTTAAAAGTCAAGTTCGTAAAATTTTATACGGGTTAAGACTTTTTGAAGTTTTCTTTATTGGAGTTTATAAAGTCCTGATCACGTACAGACCAGTGACGTCATATGACGTCAAATTTGTAAAATTTATTGGTAACAGAACTATTGATCCAGCAGCTTATAAGCTTGTTTGATCAAATAGCGCTCTTAGTAAGTACTATTTTAGATTTAAAAGAGTCTTGAGCAGAACTATAACGGCGCAAACTTATAATGATCTCAGCTAAGTATGTTATAATATCTTGTTTACTCACAAAATGCTACTATAGGATCAATATGAAAAACTCTTAACTGTCGTTTTGTACTCACATTTATACAATTTGATTTTAGCCCAAAATTTTTCTTTATTTCTTTGTTTTTTCTAGAATAATCGCGAAAAAGTATTTCTTATTTTTTTTTATTTTTTTTTATTATTTTGGTGATTTACTTAAAAACGCGCAATAACGTAATAATAATAGAAAGGGAATTCCACTTCATAGCTGTCATAAAACTCTTGCAAAAATTCATGTGTTGTCGAGCCTACATAACAGGCTTGAAAACATATATTCTTTTACACAATGTCTATTATGAATAAAGAACGAAATAATAAAGTTAATAATGCAAACAACGCCAGCAAAAACAAGATACTACTCACTTGCTCTCATCACTCTAATGACACCATCATTACAATCATAATCATGTCCATTCACATAACAACAAATCACACGGCAAAAACAAAAGATTATCCTAATTATTTTAATCCCCTATTACACCCTACAAATGTCGTTGGACCAACGATTAGCAGAATGGCAGCCAAACCACAGAGTAAAGAGGTACAGAAGGTCGGCTTTGCATACAGCAAATGCAAACGCACTTGCGACAGACATTTGTTTGATATCATCGTTCGCGTCTATGGCTGACTGCACGCGTACCACAGGCAACTGCCACAAATGTCACTACCTGAAATTAGAAGCAGCTGCAGGACCATGCGGACCCAGGTTGGCTGCTGTAAAAACAATTTGGCCAAATGGGGCTTTCTCGACCCATCTCTAACACAGTGCCAGTGTGGAGCCGCTGCACAGGACATGCGTCATTTGCTATGCTGTTCATCCTGCACAATCACCTGCAGTTTTCAGGATCTATACAAGGCCAATAACAGAGCCGTAGAGGTTCCCAATACTAGTCAGAAAAAATTTAGTTATAGTATATCGACACGAAAAGAAGAAGAAGAAGAAGCAACTGAAAAGCTAGCCGATGCGTGTGACAGCCACTTGTGGCCGGTGGTCGACCGGTTTTTATTTACCCATGCTTGACGGGATTGAAATTCTGATAATAAATTATTTTATAACCATATCCATTATAAAGGACCACGCGCGTGAGTTGGTTTTCTTTTGGAATGGTTAAATGAAGCAAAAAGAGAGAGAGGTGTGGAATATAGCGTGAGTGGCGCGTGTTGGCGTTTAGTGGTCGGGGCCGGCCACAAGAAACGGGCAGTGACGATTTGTAGCTAGCTTGTGGCAACTACTTTCGTAATCGTGTAAAGCAAGTCGATATAAAAAGTATAAAAACTAGAGGAAATAGATGAGTTTTCTGGCAGGATTTTTCGAGTGAAGTTCAGTGGCTGTTTTAATTATTCATAAATTGATTCCTAGTGGACATTGTGTTGTAAAATTGGTATAGTTTTGTATTTTAATGACTGAATAAAACGTGCAATCATTGAAACAGGTCGTTAAAATGGAGCTGAGAATTATTGTTGTATTGACTACTATAGAGACACTCACCCAGAAGCGTAACCCGATACATTTGCTGTCAAATATTGCACATTAGAATGTGTGTGTTCTAATGGAACTCAAAGTACCTTAAAGTAACTGAAAATCTAATACTTTCTAAACTGACACTGGCTAAATGGACAAACCGTGACAAGTCAAAAAAAACTAGGCAAGTGCGAGTTGGACTCGCGCACTGAGGGTTCCGTACAAACTTACCTATGAAAACAGTTCAACTCCCGAATTGAGTTTCGAAGATTTATCCAAATTTCAAATAGTTTTCTTTTTGTGACGTTACTTCAAATTTAGTTTTTAATTTTTTTCCTATACTTGTGCTATGAGACCTTGCTTCATGCCAAATTTCACGATTCTAGGTCAACGGGAAGTACCCTACAAATTTTGATTCCCTCGAAAATGTTGAAATATACGTGTTTTACGATATAAACGGCCGTAACTTTTTTTTCGTTAACTCAGAAGGTTTATTTTTTCACAACTTCAAGGAAACGCAGACTTGAGTATATGGTTTCTATTTCGACTCGATACCTACACGCGTTCTCGAGATAAAAGGTCTTGACAGATAGACCGACAGACAGACGAACGGAAAATAAAGTGATCCTATGAGGGTTCCTTTTGAGGTACGGAATTCTAAAAATGGAAATTGATGTGAATGGAATGTGATTGTGGTCAATGGTCCGTGTGCATGTCTATCTATTTTTCTTCATTATATGAATCCGGACTTCTGCACCCACATAATCTGTGACCAACCAATCTGAAATGCTCGTCACACAGACATTATGAGCAATTATTTGGATCTTAAGCATTAATCTTAGGATTTGTCTAATACTACAAAAGATTAAGGGCCTGTTTAGTCGTTTGAGGGATCAAGTGGATTTAGGATAATTGTTTATTGCATGAAATGAAGTGAGGGTCCTAAGATAATCTCAGTTTGGTTTGTGTTTGGCTTTGGATTCTGAATAAGACGTCAGCAATATATGAGTTTACTTTAACTTTTAAGGATCGTAGTTTTTTTATCTTATCATCATCATCATCATTTCAGCCGAAAGACGTCCACTGTTGAACATAGGCCTCCCCCAAATGTCGCCACAATAACCGGTCCTGTGCGTCTCGCATCCATCGGATTCCCGCGACCCTCACCAGGTCATCGATCCACCTTGTGGGAGGCCTTCCAACGCTGCGTCTTCCGGTACGTGGTCGCCATTCCAGAACCTTTCGTCCTCATCGACCATCTTTTCTGCGAGCAATGTGCCCTACCCACTGCCACTTAAGTTTGGCGTTTCTTCGGGCTATGTCCGTAACCTTAGTTCTCCTGCGGATATCCTCATTTCTGACGCGATCACGCAAGGAAACTCCGAGCATAGCCCTTTCCATTGCCCTTTGAGTAACTTTAAGCCTTCTGATGAGGCCCATTGTAAGCAACCACGTTTCAGAGTCATATGTCATCACTAGTAACACGCACTGGTCATAGACTTTTGTCTTGAGACACTGTGGTATATTGGGCGAGAAGACACCGCGCAGCTTCCCGAACGCTGCCCAGCCGAGTCGGATTCGACGATTGACCTCTCTTTTTATCTTATACATCGTAATTTTTTAAGTTAAGGCATCCACCTCTCATGCGCGGTTGTGGCTTTGAAACCAGGCAAGTATCTACCAATGTGATTTTTTCTATTCTTGTGTACTTTCATGTCTTACGAGCTATGAGCCTGTAAAACACATTGGTGCCCAGACACAGCGATACGAGGCCTTGGCAGACCATGAAGAAGATCGTGGGACGGTCTGGATGTCTTCCTTAAGAAATAAAAAGAGAAAGCGGGGAATCCTGATCATTGGAAAGAATGGAGGGAGGCATTTGCCCGGCAATTGAACACGAGCTAGCTATCATCATCACCATCATCATCATTTCAGCCGGTAGACGTCCACTGTTGGACGTCCATCGGATTCCCGCAACCTTTACCAGGTCATCGGTCCACCTTGTAGAAGGCCTTCCAACGCACGCAGCGTTCCGATAAATCAAGGGTATTCAGCCAAATACAATTAGACTGGAAGTCAACACCAAGCTAGTTGGGAAAAGGCTAGGGATCTCTCTAGCCTTTTCCAAACCCAAACCCAACCAGACGGGGGTTTGAACCTGCGACCTACAACTCATAAGTTGGGGCCGTTACCACCACTGCTCCGGTTGGTCCGTTTTTGCTTTCGCCCAATTTTGTTTCGACATGCGGCAGATGTGACCAGACCAGTTCCATTTTAGTAAGTACACTGTTCCTTATGCGATTTCTTATTTTGATGATGGCGATTATTTTTACAAAATATAAGTTTTAATAGCCTTTCCTCTGTTCTTCAAAAACAACAAAGCAACTTGCATCAAAGCAAAACTAACTAATGGAAGCAAGCAAAACATTGTGTTACTTACCAAAGTTATATTAGAACCTAATCGATAACTTTCCGACCGTAAGCCAAGTTTTGCTTCATCGTCGATCAGCTAGGACTAAGAGGTAATTATTTCGGAAAAGTTATTAAAGCCATATCTTTTATATGTTTCTCTTTAGGGGGAATATTTGGGTTAGAACTAGGAAGACAATCATACCCTCTCTAAGGCGGAATGCTTGTTATACGTATGTATATAACCAACCACGAGAATGGATAAAGTGAGAAATGAGTATATTAGGGTTTGGAGGTATGCGGAACAGAGAGTAAAGTCCCGCAAACCTCCGTTGAAAAGGGAGGATCCTCCAACCAGACGGGTGTTATGTCTGGTGGGCTGCAACTGCCCGATAGATGATTTCGGGTTGTTCTATATGTTCTGATCGCGCGGAGAACTTTGATTGCGCGATGCAGGATTAGTTCTTATGTGACGCCATAGATGTCGCTACAAGAGGAAGTTTGAAAGTGGCGCCAGTGACTGAAAAGTTGAAAGGGAATCGTTTGTCTTAGTATGTTCATGTGAAGAGGAGGGATAAAACGCATGTTACTAAAAGAGTTATTAGTTTACATGTGGATGGATGGAGAGGGAGAGGGAGACCGAAGAAAAGATGGATGGGTTGCGTGAAGAAAAAAAAAGGAAGTTAGTGATAGCGTGACGAGTGACAGGGCAGAATGGAAGAAAAACACGTATTGCGCCGACCCCAAATAACACGGGACAAGGGCAGGAAGATAATGATAAAGTTATGTACCACTAGTTTTTAATTAGTACAAATACTTAAAGGGTTTATTAGAAAAGTTGTTTATATCCCAAAATGTCACTCAATTTATGGAAATTTACGATTATGAAAAAAAAAAACAATGAAAAAATAGTGCGTAGTATTTTCTAGTAGCAATTGTTATGAACAACTAAAAAGTGTGAAATAAAAAACTTTTTACAAAAAAAGACTAACCGACTTCACTAAAAAAAATACTAAAAGGATCAAAATAACTTTAATTTCGGAAGTCGGTGTTACTCGGTATTATTTGTATCTTATTTAACACCGACTTCCGAAATTAAAGTTATTTTGATCCTTTTAGTATTTTTTTTAGTGAAGTCGGTTAGTCTTTTTTTGTAAAAAGTTTTTTATTTCACACTTTTTAGTTGCGATACACTTATAAACAGATGCCTATTTCTCATGATAATTCCAGTTAACCCAAACACTGCTAGGTTACATTGTGTTATTATGAAGTTCCTGTGTCTACCTTCCACCTTCCGGCTCCATCATCAGATCAGTTTGATAGTACCTTATAGCCAAAGGGCATCTCATGATAATTCTAATAAGCCCAAACACGGCTAGGTTACATTGATTAATTACGGAGTTCCAGTGCCTACCTTCCGGCTCCATCATCATCATCAGATCACTTCGATGATACCATTTTCTATGTAACTATTCAGAAACATTCACTTATTTGTATTGTCATAGTCGCATAACTATCTTCATTGTGATATCTATGCGAGTAAGAAGTTCCGTTGACTATTTCTGGTCTTCTTCATCAGTTCCATTTCATCAAATGTTACTTTTTGACTGTAAATACTTAAGTTCTCGATGAAAATACCAAAATCACTATATGGTTGCCTATAATATTTGAGGAGTTCCCTCGATTTCGCTAAGATTCCATCTTCAGATCCCAACTTAGTGACTATGGGACCATTTGGAAAGTATATCCTTTCAAATAAACAAAGAATTTTTCAAATCGGTTGGCAAACAACGAAGTTATGCCCGAACAAACATTAAAAAAAAAATACAAACATCCGAATTGAGAACCTCCTCCTTTTTTAGAAGTCGGTTAAAAATTGATTTGATTATGAATTTACCAATGATGACCAATTTTTGTGGACAATTTTAGTATTTCGTTTTTTTTTACTTTTGACTACGTAAACATGATCAGAGCTCATAGTTTTTTTTTTGTACTAATTAAAAAAGAGAGTGTATAGAGCAGTAGTGGCCCCGGCTTTCGAGCCGCGGGTTCAAACCCGCCAGTCGCATTACTTTGTGTAATTTATTTCATCACCACTGCACTCAAAACGGTGAAGGAAAACATCGTGAGGAAACCGGCATGTCTTAGAATCAAAAATTCGAATACATGTGACATTCATCAATCCGCACTGGGCCCGCGTGGTGGATTACGGCCCATTCGCTCTCCTTGAGAGAGGAGGCCTGAGTCCCAGCAGTGGGAACATTGAAAAGCTGATTATGCTATTATGTTATGTTACACAGTTGTTGTTAGCTATACATTTATCGCCATTTCACCTGAATTCACTCACCCACACAAAATTATTAAGCGAACGGAACGCCCCAACACAATATTTACGCGCGTAAAACAAGAAGATTCGACGTAGCACCAATTTACACTCAATTAAGTTATCCAAACACTCAAATTAATTAATTCAAAACATTAATATTGTGCAGGTTCGGTATTGGGGGAAAGAGAGGTGGTGTCTTCCGTCTCTCTTTAGAAGATTATGGAGGCAAGAAAAATCATTATTCAATTACCCTTTTTTTGACAGAGAAATGTAATGAAATGAGTGTAAGGAAAACGTACAAGCTATACGTATGTATTTGGCCTATAGAAAAGAGCCTATTACACTACGCGATATTCAGCACACGATATTCAGTCTTATTTTTTGTTCCGAGTAAGACCGGTCTAACCCTTTTTACACTATGCGACATCGACTAAGACTGTCTGAATATCGAGTAGTGTAATAGGCCCTTAAGTATAGCAGAATCACTTTATCGCTTTTAGCGATAAGACCGCCCATAGTGACACCCTATTGATTTTAAGTTCCTCATATATTTTTTTTTTTTTTTTATGTTATTGCGACACTCTCAAGGGAATCAAAATTCATAGGATACTTCCCGTTGACCTAGAACCCTGACATTTGGCATGAATCAAGGTCTTATAGCACAAGTATAGCAAAAAATCTGAAAACTAAGTAAGTAAATATGTGGGTACGTCACAACAAAAAGTCCGACTTGCATTTGTTTTAGTTCTAGGACATGCCGGTTTCCTCACGATGTTTTCCTTCACCGTTTAAGAGCAGTGTTGATGAAATAAATTACACAAAGTAAAGCGCCTGCCGGGGTTTGAGCCCTATTATTGCTATTTGAGGTCAGCCCTTCGGATGCTAATACGCAATTCTAGTTTATTTCGTGTCATTTGGTCGTTCTGGACGGTTCCTCTCCAGGTTGTCGACGGGCAACCTCTTCTTCTTTTACCCTCTTCCATGACTGAAACGCGTCGGGTTATGTGGTCTTCATTTTCACGCATTAGAAATAAGAAAGAAAGAAAAACATTTTATTTGATGGAACAAGGCGCAAATTTAGAATGTACAAATTATAAGTATACTATGTGAAAAATATGCGCCACATCCTCGCAAAACGGCTGAACGCTCAGCATAGTGCCGTGACCACACGTAAAATGCGATGAGTCTACGGTGCTGGGTTTTCAGCGTTGGCCGGTAACGGTACCTTTCGCCTTTTGAATAAGATAGATAAATAAAAATAATTTTTAGTGAAAGAAAATGAAAAAAAAAAACAATGAATAAATAAAGAGGAAATACGATATCATATTATGTATAAATTGGCAACATTACGTTGCCTCTGTGCCAAAGGACGTGATTCTGTTTACAGTGTTTAGTCTATGGACGCGATAACGTAAAAAAAGCGCGTAAAGGATATGACGCATGCATTACATGCCCCTATAATCACAAGCGGTTTTCCTGCATTTTATGCTATATGTCAGAAACTTTACCGCCCAAAGGACACGGTGTAGGTGTGCCTCAATTAGGAAAAGCAATGCCGTGTCCTTGTTGGGGCGATCGGCAAAGGCGATCTCTTGCGCCGGGCCTTTGTACAGGCCATGGTCTGGAGCGAGGAGGAATGGCAGTCGGTCGTCTCCTTCTGCGAAGCAGTAATGCTAGCAATGGAGACGGCCGATTGCGTGAGGCAACGGTCCTCACGCCCCAACCGTCACCGGGATTCCGATCCCGATTTCCGGCCACTATAGGTGCGGGCTACAAAACCCATATAATATATATACCCCCTTACCGATTTCGGCTTCGGCGATGAGTTACTTTTAAGACCCTAGCGCCCGAGCCGTGCCATAAAATAGTGTCTTTCTGAAGCACACTTCTTGGTACAACTACGAACTTACAAATAAAAAATTAATTATAAAACGAGAATAATGTTTTTTTATTATTATGATCTTTATTCACTTTAAACACATATTAATTAAATTTTTAAATATTTTTCTTAACATAAATGATACAAAAAAAAACATTTAAAAATATAAAAAAATAGTACCCCACCGGTATCGGGAACAGGGTCCAAGCTACCGGCGGTCAGGGCTCCAGAGAAAGGAACCTCCTAACAATACGAGCCGTGTCCATTATTATTATTGATAAGCTCACGTTTGGACTCTATCTTACCTGATGGCAAGCGATGATGTGGCCGACAATGGAGCACGCTTGCCTAGAAGTAACCTATTCACTCTTTACTTAAAGACCCCTAGGTTGTAGCTCAGGAAACACAGACTCCGGCAGGGAATTCCACTCCTTAGCTGTACGCATAATGAATGTGCTAAACTTTATTTGAACTTAAGATTTCAAGTCAACCTAAAGCTCAAAGTATACAGTTCAAAGTATAGCAGTTTCACAAAACGACAATTTCATAATCAAAGACCCAATAACAAACAATATCACTGTTACAAAAAGACTATTTCAACAAATATTGAGTTCAAAATAAAAAATTGAAGCTTTCAGCTTTCAGTAAACAAAAATGATTGATTATTTCTTGTTCAAATATAGAGACAATTTAAAAAATATCGGTGCGAACACAAATATTTAGTTTTTATATTGATTTCGTGTATTGTTTGCCAATCGTCACGTGTTATGGAGCTTCTGCGAGAATCAGTTTCAACTTCCCTATAGTTTTGATTATACTAATATAGGTATTTAATAGTAGCTGGCGATGCACGATGGTCTGAAACACAGGTTTTTTTACACAGTCAGGCTCACTACAAGTTGTAATGTATACGCTATTCTTTGGTCTTTACGAATATGTGTAAATTTATCTTGTTTTTATACAGGTTATTAAGCCAATATTTTTTGAACTTGGTACTACTCAGTATTTATAAATTTGTTAATCTGGGGGCACGGCACTGCCCCCGCCAAGACGAGCCAAGCGAAGCGCAAGGGCACTACCTGCCTTTTCTCGAAGTGTTTCGTCGTTTTTTTGAACCCTCATAGAGTTGGTTTCCGATGTACCAGATAGCTCATATTCTCGGGATATGATGTCAATAATAGACTAACTAAACATACAAAGCCTCAATTGAATGACTTTAATACTTTAGATTTTATTAATATCTAAAATACGCCGATTTCATCACTGACACACTCACTGACACACTGATGATCATCAAAATGTTTGGCTACTTCCTGAAGTACTAGAAAGCCGAAATTTGGTATGTAATCTAAATTTAGTATACAACCAACAAAAAAATTCATAAACTTATATTTTTCGCCCCCCATCCCCTAAAATGGGGGGTGCAAATTTGTGAGACTTCAAAATGTTAGGGTACTTTCTGAAGTGCTAGAAAGCCGAAATTTGGTATGTAAACAAAGTTCAGTATACAAAAAAATACTACCGTGCTCCCAGATAGACATAACTTTCGCCCCCTATCCCCTGAAATTGAGGAGGGGAAGGGGGTGGAAATTTAGATGAGAGTTTCACCAATTTTATGAATTAGGACATGAAAGTTTACACGGAACTGTAGACAGTAACTAAAAAACCTATTTATAAATACTTATAAGAACCTCCACCTTATCAAAAGTTTCATGGTAGGTCTCAGTTATTTACGCCCTTTGACGACGAGGTGAGCATAAAAGACTGCCTAGCAACTTACAAAAAGAACGGAAATCCCCCCAAAAATATTTCATGTAAAATGTTGCGAAAAAGATATCAGATCTCATGTAGAGCCAAGCTTCTGAATCTACACGGCCTAACCGACCTTAATTTCACAAATTCTGCATATCAGTAAAAATGTATGGCTTGGCTGTTTCGTTACTTACTTAAAAAATTAAATATTCGCATCACCTCCACGACGGTTGCGACACAGCGAAGCCATACATTTTTACTGATGTGTAGAATTTGTGAAGTTAGGGTCGGTAGAGTTAGGCCGTGTAGATTCAGAAGCTTCGCTCTACATAGATATGATATCTTTTTCACAGGGCAAACCTTATGTGGTCGTCTTGGCAACATTTTACATGAAATGTTTTTGGTGGGATTTATTACTTTGTAAAATTAGGTACTTAAATAAATTATTCATATTATTAGTTGGTAGTCCAATGATTTATCAACTCGCTAAAATTTAAAAGGAATGCTTTTAAAATTTTCACTCGCTCTCTCACACACAAACATATATTCGGCAGTCGCATAAACATAAACACATACATATTTAAAGTTCACAAAATACATAGTTTGAATAAATACATTTCACATTAATTAACATTATTATAAATATACTATGTTCGTCGTATGATTACTGATGTTTTTTTTTAGGTAGGAAATCATCCAATGACTTCTCTCGCTCTAGGGTAAAGATGGAGGGCGTGTCAGAGTTTTACTAACACCCACCTCCATATTTCTTTTTTGCCTTGTGTTCCAGGGCCTCGGGTTTTCCATAGCCCCAGTAGGCTTCGACCCTGCTGAGCTCCTATGATTTTGCTGACATCTGTGGCCAAAAATTGATCCCGGCGGCTAGGGCATGAGGATGTTGGTGCCGTCAGGCGTTTGACTTCCTCCTTCACTAGCATCACTGCTTCGCAAAAGGAGGCGACCACCTGCTATTCTTCCTCGCTCCGGCCTGAATAAGGGCCCGACGCGAGAGACCGCATCCACCGATTGCCTCCACGAATGAATTTCGTGGGCTACACTGGCACTTTTAACTTAAACGAAGACTGTTTTATTTTCAAACTTTCAGCACCACGGTCCAATTAAATTCTATTATAATTATACAAAAATCGAAATGAAGTTACAAAAGGCTTATTATTCCTTGAGTAATATAACGTAATTACGTTAATAGGCTGTCGGATAAGGTTAGCTTTCATTAACGTTTAAAAGGATTCAGCAAAAGGTTTATAAAAGCGCTATAGGCGTTTAGGAGCTCAAAGATCGCGTCTTTTGAAGTTATGCGAGATATATTGAAATGAGGAAATGGATTGTTGGCTTTGAATAACTTTAGAATTATGATCAGATAGTCATAAGTAAGATGAGATAGCGGCAATAGCAGGCAACGATTGGTTTGTTGTGTGTGTTCTATGTACTGTTGGATGATTAAAGAAAACTTGACTACATTAAAATAGCATAGCATAGTCGGCCTTATAATGTTCCCACTGTTGGGACTCAGGCCTCCTCTCTAGGTGAGGGAATGGGCCGTAATCCACCACGCGGGCCCAGTGCGGGTTGGTGGATGTCACATGTCTTCGAATTTTTGGTTCTAGGACATGCCGGTTTCCTCACGATGTTTTCCTTCACCGTTTTGAGAGCAGTGGTGATGAAATAAATTACACAAAGTAATGCGCCTGGCTGGGTTTGAACCCGCGACCTACAACTCGTAAGTCGGGGCCGTTACCACTCGGCCACCACTGCTGCTCTATTCTAATAATCGCATTGCTTTATTCAGTACCCAGAATGCAGATCTATATCATATGATAAGTTTTTAATTGCATTTTTGAAGTAACTAGATTTAACTTCTAACAAACAACGAGTTCGAAAGCTATTGGACGATATATATATATATATATACTTTGTACTGATGTTTTTCATACTTTTTATATATTTCTAGCAACTTCACTATTAGTAATTCACGTGTTTGTTTTCATTTTTTAGACTGGCCTGTTGGTCTAGTGGTTAGTGGCCCTGACTGCTATGCCGGAGGTCGTGGGTTCGATTCCAACCCAGGACAAATGTTTGTGTGATGAGGACGATCATTTGTTCTGTTTCTGGGTGTAATTTATGTATGTACATATATGTATGTATTTAGAAATATATAAGTATGTTTATCAGTTGTTTTGTACCCATAACACAAGCTCTGCTTAGCTTGGGACTAGACGGCGTTATGTGATAGTTGTGGAATATTATTATTATTACTTTTGAAAAGAATACTGTCCTAACTTGAGTTGTGACCACGTAGAGCCGGGTGCTATTGATGACAAAATAATGTCAGACCTGCAAGTTATGGACTGGCAACTAGAATTTTCACACTCCAATGATATAAATAATCTCATTAGCATAGCATAGCATAGTTGGCCTTATAATGTTCCCACTTTTGGGACTCAAGCCTCCTCTCTAGGAAAGGGAATGGGCCGTAATTCAACAGGCGGGCCCAGTGCGTGTTGGTGGATGTCATATGTCTTTGAATTTTTGGTTCTAGGACATGCCAGTTTCCTCACAATGTTTTCCTTCACCTTTTTGAGAACAGTGGTGATGAAATAAATTTTACAAAGTAATGCGCCTGGCTGGGTTTGAACGCGGAACCTAAAACTCGTAAGTCGGGGCCGTTATCACTCGGCCACCACTGCTGCTCTATTCTAATAATCTCATTGCTTTATTCTATTCTAAATAAAAAGAGCTTTTCGATAAACACATACCGAGGTATACTTGTAAAAACTCAAAATATTCTTCTTAGTTTTTTTTTTTTCGGTGGGATAATCATCCAATCCATCCCCCGCTCTTGGGCGGATTGTGACATAGTGTCAGACTTTTACTGACTAAAAACCCACTTCTGTTTCTTCGTTGCCTGTCATACCAGGGTCGAGTCCTTCTTTCAGAAGCAGACCCTTGGCCCCAGTAGGTTTCGACCCTGCTGGGCCCCTACGGTTTGCTGTTACACGCGTGCGCCTCAAGGAGATGCCTTGAGGCGCACGCGTGTAACAGTACGCGTTGTCGACGACTTGGGCTCGATCTGGACTCTTACCAGACGATCGGACTTCGAGCTATCCTTTGCTCGCCGTCTGCAAGCCCGCGCCTATGGTGACCAGAAATCGAGATCGGTATCCCGACGGCTGGGACGTGAAGGCCGCTCCCTCGCGCGTGCACGTGCGGCCTCCTCCTTTGCTTACATTACTGCTTCGCAGAAGGAGGCAACCGCCCGCCACTCCTCCTCGCTTCGGACCATGGCCTGTACCAAAGTCTGGCGCGAGAGATTGTTGCCACCGATCTCACCCACGAGGACACGGCAGCGCTTTGCTCAGGCGAGGCACACCTCTACCGTGTGCTCCACCATGTCCTCCGGGCCGGGCGTAGTGTAGGCGTAGTCAACCTAGCACGGCAGACATGAACTTGCGGATGATGAGCAACGGGAAGCTCACCGTCCTGCCGTCCGGTTAGGGCCAAGCCCAAGTCGTCGACATTTCAAGATGCCAACAAAACAATTCCCTGTAGAAGCGATAGCCCACAACCTGGTCAATTTCATTACTTCTTTTTAAAAAACTTTTTTTCACACTAGAAATTACTCCATTATTTGTACTTGTGTGTATAAACATGTAAAATCTAAGACACAAGACACTCAGACCCAATGTATGCAATACAAAACTATCTGTATGCAATACAAATGTTATGGGAATCGAACCTACAACATACAGCTCAACTAACGCACTGGGCAAAACGATTATCTTTTACCAAATACATTCACTCGAAAACGTGCCCTTATCCCTACCAATTTTTTAGGCACACAAACTACTGTTTTCCGCATTAGTGGGGAAAAGTGAGCGAGCTCACCCCTGCCACAATTTATTGTATCTATCGTTTCAGGCTGGGCGCTTAGCGACCCTCACGAGTCGCCACTCCACCTCCGTTTATTTATTGTGTATTGAAAAACGTCGTTTGATACACGTGGAAATTTCACGCAGCTCTCGACTTCATAATACCATCACCTTCAGCTCGGGCAGATTCCACCTCGGCCCCAATGACAAACTTTCTACACTTGTATTCTTCTTCTCGATGGCAAAACTAGTTAAATTCCTTGCCTGGCCCAGTATTCGGCCACGGCAGTGCCGTCCGCTGATGCTGTCATTAGGTCATTTCGTGAACAGGTAACAGGGCACGTGATGCAGGATCGAAGGATCCGATATTTTGATAGAAGTCTCTCCGCAGCCCATGTTAGGACATGGGCTGCGGAGAGACTTCTATCAAAATATACTAATATATTGACTTCCGGATTATCTTACCTGTAATAATTGTAATTCACAATGACGAACCCCAAGCGGTCACTTGATTAATAAATTCATGACCAATTGATTTTCATTGTTATAATCCAATAATTTAATATTTATTTAGGATCTCAATAATTTATTACACAAACCCTAAATAAATATTCCTTAATTGGGTCAATAGGGCAAAGTCTGTTACAGAAATGTATATGATTTTGCACTGGTTTAGGAAGGAAATATTTGCGCAGGTAATATCTAGTGGTTTTTTTTTTATTGGGTGGGAAAATCATCTTATGACAAATCCCGCTCTTGGGCGGAGCGGGAGATAGTGTGAGACTTTTACTGACTAAAAACCCACTCCTGTTCCTTCGTTGCCTTCGTCCCAGGGCCGGTAAATTAAATTCCAGTTAACAAATATACGTTTTTCTTTGTCCTCTATTTCATTTGAAACCACATTTCACAAAATAATTAAAGAATATTGTCAGTGTGATCACGAGAATGCAATATAATGATATTGAAAAATTCTTTAAAGAAATGTATTCTCGTTTAGGATTTCATTGGCGTATGTCGAATATATTGGACAGTAGCTTGTGTCACACGAGTTTGTTTGAGTTTATATAAATTTAGGATTATATGTATTTTTCACCGACTTCAAAAAAAAAGGAGGAGGTTATCAATTCGATTGTATGTTTTTTTTTATGTGTGTGTTACATCCATAGAACTCCGTCGTTTATGGACCGAATTACAATTTTTTTTTCTTTTGAAGGAGAAAAAAGATTGCTCCAATTTTTAAAAAAAATCAGTCTGATCATGAAATTCATGAGGAATTCAGGAAACTCTTCAAATGTGTGTGATTTTGGTATTCTCAACGAGAACTTAAGTATTTACAGTCAAAAAGCAACATTTGATGAAGTGGAACTGATGAAGAAGATCAGAAATTGCCAACGGAACTTCACACTGACAAAGATATCACAATGAAAATAATTAAGCAACTATGAGAATACAAATTAATGAATAATTCTGAACAGTTATGTGGAAAATAGTATCATCGAAGTGATCTGATGATGATGATGGAGCCGAAAAGTAGGCACCGGAACTCTGTAATTAATCAATGTATCCTAGCCGTGTTTGGGCTTATTAGAATTGTCATGAGATGCACTTTGGCTACAAGGTACTATCGAACTGATCTGATGATGGAGCCGAAAGGTAGACACAGGAACTCCATAATTAATCAATGTATCCTAGCCGTGTTTGGGCTTATTAATATTATCATGAGATGCCCTGTAGTTATAAGGTACTATCAAACTGATCTGTTGACGGAGCCGAAAGGTGAAAGGTAAATACAGGAACTTCATAATAAAGCAATGTAACCAAAACTAAGAAACAAACAATACCGAAAAACTACAACTTCCAAAAATAAAGTTATTTTGATTTTTTTAGTGTTTTTTTTTTTTAGTGAATTTGGCTAAATTTCTTTTTATAAAAAGTTTTTTTGTACTATAGTGAACGTGAAGGAACTAAAGGTTGCAGCACAACGCTGACACAAGAAATACGGTGCGGATAAAATAAAACCTAGCCAGACTCGTCATTACTGTGTAATCGTGCTCGTAAATAAAATATTTTTTTTAATATACTCGCCGTACGTCGGGTTCTCGATGTACGTGGTGAGACGATCTGATCATGTTCGCGGGGCAAACTTGGACAGAGATCACCCTAGACAGAGAGGTTTGGAAGGAGGGCGCCTCACTATCAATGATTGCATCACTCCTTAACATAGGTGGGATCAGCAGTCAAGCACTGGTTTATATCAAATTAAAAAAAAGAGAAAGGGGAGGCTTTTGAAAAAACCCTGTAGCGATCTATGGCGTCACATAAGAACTAATCCTGCATCGCGCAATCAAAGTTCTCCGCGCGATTAGAATATATAAAACAGCCCGAAATCATCTATCGGGCAGTTGCCCACCAGACATAACACCTGTCTGGCCGGAGGATCCTCCCCTTTCAACGGAGGTTCGCGGGACTTTACACTCTATTCCATCTACCTCCAAAAACCTTATAGTTGCACTGACAAACACACATCCTGCTTAGTATATACAGATTCCATATTAAATTCAGCGAAAAGTTTTCGGTCGATAAAAGATGCTGAATTTCAGGAATCTGTGAGCAATAATATTCTGTCCCTGTCTGCCATTTGCATGAACCAGTGGGTATATGAATGTTCTTGTTAGAAAAATTGAATTTCCGTAGTCAAATGCACTGTTCCATGCTTTTCTTGTTCAATAAACTAAATTTAGTCGAAGCAACGCTTTTTGCGGAGGAGGTTACTGAAATAATTATTCCATAATGGAGATGATATTAGCATTAGATATATTGATGTGTTTTCATCGGGCGGTAATAACTTTTTGTAAAATAATAACACTACATAAAAAAGTTTTTGTATTCGAGCTGAAAATGGTCATGTATTTTGGAATACATTGTCCAGTAAAAATAATTTAATTAAATCTGGATATGTAATATACAAACGTGTTTTTTTTTTAAATTGATGAACAGTAATCACGTAAGATGTTTTAATTCAAAAATCTTTGATATCAAATCACATTAATTTTGGTGAAAATGCTTTAAAAAATTTAACTGTCTACAAAGGTAGTGTAATCGATTGAAACTTTCTTTAAACTACTTAAATCTTAAAGCTTCTAGTCCATGGTCCGGAGCGAGGAAGAATGGCAGGCGGTCGCCTCCTTCCGCGAAGCAGTAATGCTGGCAAAGGAGGCGGCCGATCGCGTGAGACAACGGTCCTCACGCTCCAACCGCCGCCGGGATTCCGATTCCGATTTCCGGCCAACGTAAGCGCGGGCTTGCGGATGGCGAGCAATGGGTGGCGCACCGTCCGACCGTCCGGTAGCCGCCCGGGCCGAGCCCAAGTCGTCGAGGGCGCGTATTGTTCCCCGCGCGCCTCAGGGAGATGTCAGCAAATCGTAAGAGCCCAGCAAGGTCGAAGCCTACTGGGGTCATGGGTAGTATGAAAACGAAACCCGGGGCTCTGGGAAAAAGGAAACGAAGGAACAGGAGTGGCTTTTTAGGCAGTAAAAGTCTAACACTATTTCCCGGTCCGCCCAAGAACGGGATTTGTCATTAGATGATTTTCCCAGCTAAAAAAATAAATAAAAGCTTCTAGTCAAAATGTTGACTGAATTAGAAACTACCTATTAAATGTTTTAATAGAATAAATTAACCTCAAACTACAGCCAAGGTAGTGGCTGTAGTTTAAAGTTAGTATAAAGAAAACTAATTTTTTTTGCGGGCGAAGCCGCTGGCAGAAGTTAGTTTTCTTATAAAAATAATACAATTGGTCTAAAACCGAGTCATATTATTCATACTAACCAAAATCACGATTTCAAACCAAAGGAATCCTAAAAATTATTCAACGTTTTGTCTTTGCAACAAAACTGTTGAGAATATTATTCCTAGACTCAGAAAATGCTAAGAAACTAAAACATATCTCATATGAGGTAAACATGCCTGTTACTGGTCTTTAAAAAGAATATTTTTACACTCCCAAAGAATAAGTTTGAATTTAATACCAACCCCCCTAGCCAAGTTACGACCATTTCATTTCGACTCTCTTGTATCGAACGCCTCGAGCAGACAACACTTCCGATTCTTTTCTTCTGGCCACGTGACTAAGCGTTGAGATGACGTGAGAACAAAGGAATCAGAGGCTGTATCTACTCCAGGCGTTCGACGCAAGAGAATTGAAACGACTGTTTCATAACTTGGCTAGGAGGGCTGAATTTTAAGTCGGTCTGTGTCAACAAGCTTTCAGTGTTATGTGTGAAATAGTTTCCGCAAAAGAAGCCAAACTGTAGCTGTGTAGTGTAAAAGGAACAGAAATTGTTTTGAAAAAATTTTTTGTACACTGTAGAGTCACATAACATGTCGCCTCCTTCTGGGTAGGCAACCGACCGTCGGGTAATCGTCTGGACCGAGCCTAAGTTGTCAACGGCGCGTATTTTTCCACGCGCGCCTCAAGGAGATGTCAGCAAACAGTAAGCGCCCAGCAGGGTCGAAGCCTACTTACTGGGGCCATGGGTTCGTTTCTGTAAGGAAAACCGGGCCCTGGTATGAAAGCCAACGAAGGAACTAGGAGTGGATTTTAGTCAGTAAAATTCTGACACTGAACACACTGGATGATTTCCTACCTAAACAAAATAAAAAAGCGTCCTATCACATAAGAACTAAATAAACTACAGAAACCTGTATCGCACAATTAAAGTTCTCCGCGCGATTTGAACATATAAAACAGCCCGAAATCATCTATCGAGCAGTTGCCCACCAGACATAACACCCTTCTCATATTTGACTTTACTCCCTCTGACCCTCTGTTTCGCATACCTCCAAATACAGAAAAATATGTTTTCTGTGAGTTGGGAAATCATCAAATGAATTTTCTCATTTTAAGGTAGGGCGAGAGGGTGTGCTACACTGGTGACCAAAGACTGGTGAGACAAAGTCTTCAGGGGTAGAAAAGTCTCGACTTTGCTGAAAACGCGGCTTCGTTTGCACATCATGTTATGCATAATTCAATCTTCTATATATACTATAAAAAAGTGAAATACCACTCACTGATTAATCACGAAATCTCAGAAACTATAACACCTACAAACTTAAAATTTGGCAGGTAGTTCCTTATAGGGTGTAGACATCTGCTGAGAATTTCGGATTTCAAGAAACTCTACGGTTAGAAGTTTGTATGAAGAAATCGACTTTTACGAGGGCAAAGCCGCTAGCAGAAGCTAGTTATATTATAATAGTAAACGCATATTTATTGCATTCAGGATTAGTCTTCGTGCAGGTAATTCCCAAAACAAACTTGCCCGAGGTTCTGCCTGCATACCAAACCCATTAGACCACTTCTGTCTAAGAATGAAGATATCCGCAGGAGAACCAAGGTCGTCGACATAGCCCGAAGAATCGCCAAACTAAAGTGACAGTGAGCAGGGCACATTGCTCGTAGAACAGATGGTCGATGAAACCGAAAGGTTCTAGAGTGGCGAATGGCGCACCCGAAAACGCAGCGTTGGAAGGCCTCCCACAAGGTGGAACGACGATCTAGTGAGAGTCCGGGAGTGCGGTGGATGCAAGACACACAGAACCAGTCGTTGTGGTGATGCTTAGGGGAGGCCTATGTCTAACAGTGGATGTCTTTCGGCTGAAATGATGATGATGAGCAGCAACACAATCCGTAGAGGCAAACCAAGCTCCCTCCAAAGTGACCTCTATTAGGACGCTGATTTACATCCTCGTGGCCCAAGCTTATCCTACTACTATCAACTCTAAACTTTTCGTTTATTCAATTTGATTAAAAACTCACTTTATTCTCAAAGGGTGCGTTGAAAATGAAATTAAAACATATTTAATTATTCGGCCCAAATGTTTCAGAGAAAATACTGTTGAGTTTAATTGAATCGAATCCCATTGATTAAGTCTTTGCTTGTTCCAATTCGATTACAGGATCAATTATTTATTTAATCTTTGAATGTAATTGATATCTTTGAAATGTTTTACTGTACCTACTAATTTTTTGTTATTTGTTTTATTTTATTTTTTCCTTTTTGAAGTCAAAGTAGCTACACGTGTAATGGGTTCATTATTGGGCTAAATGTATTGTATGTGTTTCCTCTTTTGTCGATTTTTTCCTCGTTTAATTTTATGCTGAACGTGATTTTTTTTACAAACCTTTTACTCTTATATTGTCAAATTTATAGAAAACCTGACAAGTGCAAGTCGGACTCGCGCATGAAGGGTTTCGTACCGTCCGTAGAAAAAACGACAAAAAAATCACGTTTGTTGTATTGAAGCCCCACCTAAATTTTTTTATTATATTTTTAGTATTTTTGGTTATAGCGGCAACAGAAATACATCATCTGTGTAAATTTCAACGGTCTAGCTGACACGGTTCGAATTCTAAAAAGATGTTTGTGATGTATTTATTGTAATTTTTTTGTTATTAACACAACTATTACACAACGCCATCTAGTCCCAAACTTAGCAGAGCTTGCGCTATGAATACTAGACAACTGATAAACATACTTATATATTTCTAAATACATGCATATGTAGATAAATTACACCCAGACACAGAACAAATGATCGTGCTCATCACACAAACATTTGTCCTGAGCAGGAATCAGACCCACGACCTCCGGCATAGCACTCAAGGTCACTAACCACTAGACCAACAGGTCAATCAGATTATTAGATAGTTGTGGAATATTATTATAATATTCCACTTATTTTCTATATTATAAAATACACACTATTTACATTTTTAAATATTTCTTAAAAAAAGCATATTACAAAAAACATTTAAAAATATAAAAAATAGTAGCCCACCAGCATCAGGAACAGGGTCCATGCTACCAGTGGTCAGGGCTCCTGAGAGAGGAATCTCCTGACAATACGCTTCTATTATTATTATTGTGTATTTTTGTGACATTTATTTTAATATGTGTATATATATAATTTTATTATAATAGTATATTTTTTTGTATGTTATATTATTTCATTGTTTACTGTGTATTTTGTGTGTACCAATTTTCCTTGGCTTCTACACACATGTGTCTACATCTCTATTTTCTCCAAATTTCCTTTCGCAGGTCTGCTGGCAGAGATTTCTTTAGAATTATGCATCACCTTTGTACTATTCTTCTGTTTCCTTCTTCTTGTCTTTATTATTGTGTCTACATAAATTGTTAAATAAATAAATATTATTATTGTTCCCCGAGTGTTTTCAACCTAAACAACAGCCTAAAATTATCTATCGACTACCAACACAAAAAGTCAATCAGTTTTTGTTTACTTTTATATTTGCACCAAGTGCAACCCCATTTTGTGTCCAGGCAATCTCTATCCATTCTGGGTTGCCTGGAAGAAATCGCCGAGTGCGATAAGGCCGCCAATTGTATGTTTTATATTGTATTACAATTCAATTTGTAAATCTGTAACTTGGTATGCAATAAAGTATATAAAAATAAATAACACCCACTTAAATACCCTGCAAAACCGAAGCTACAAGTAGCAAAAACTGCATTTAAAAAAATAACATATCTGGAAAATTCTTTCCTCTACTATCTACCGACAACTGTCGCTCTCACCCCATCGTGCAGGAAATCCTACGTAACGTGCAGACACCATCTTGATCCCGACCGGAAGTAAAGAGTTTTATCTAGATGTTTCAGTATTCAACAGCGATATTCTGGAATCGCTTTAGTTTTAGAATAGAAGCTTAGTTCGTGTATACGGATTCTATACGTTGCTAGCTGTTTTTAGTTTAAAAGACACGTGCAGGAGTTTCTAGGTTAGTAATATTTTTTTTTTCTTTTGTTTAGTTCGAGATTTTTATCTTCATGGATATGACAACCCCATCGTACCCTCTTAGTTCTACGAGTAATTACGCTAACATAAATAACTAATTGCAAGTGAAAGAGAATCATCAATTAGATATCCTTGCTAATCTGATTTTTTTTATTGAGTGGGAAAATCATCTTATGACAAATCTCGCTCTTGGGCGGAGCGAGACTAAAAACCCACTCCTGTTCCTTTATTTATTTATTTATTTAATACTTTATGCACAAGCGCATAGCGGTGAACTTAATGCCTTAGGCATTAAGCTGCTTTGACTTTGGCTTTTTTGCTTTGGCTTTCTTGTCTTCATCCCAGGGCCCCGGGTTTCACTTTCACACTACTCGTGGCCCCAGTAGGCTTCGATCCTGCTGGGCCTCTACGATTTGCTGACATCTCCCTGAGGCGCGCATGGAACAATACGCGCCGTCGACGACTTGGGCTCGGTCCGGACGGTTACTGTACTGTGACGGTGGCTGGAAATCGTGATCGGAGTCCCGGCACCGGTTGGGACGTGAGGACCGTTGCCTCACGTGATCAGCCGCCTCCTTTGCTAACATTACTGCTGTGATAAAGTAGTAAACCCTTATGTTAAACCTCTTTAATCTCAAAAAAGTATCAACACGAAACAATTTCTAATTAGATTATTGCGTTTAATAGTATTTAGTGTCCCACCCAATAATAAAAAAAAAACTAGTGCGTAATGTAAATGAAAATTACAGTTTGGTTACAGACGCCATTATGTACTAAAGTGTGATTAATCACTTTCTGAGCAAGTATATTGAAAAATATAGCAAAGCATAGCATAGTCGGAATGTTCCCACTGTTGGGACTCAGGCCTCCACTCTAGGAGAGAGAATGGGCCATAATCCACCAAGCGGGCCCAGTGCAGATTGGTGAATATCACATGTCTTCGAATTTTTGGTTCTTGGACATGGCGGTTTCCTCACGATATTTTCCTACCGTTTTGAGAGCAGTGGTGATGAAATAAATTACACAAAGTAAAGCGCCTGGTTGGGTTTGAACCCGCGACCTACAACTCGTAAGTCGCGGCCGTTACTATTCGCCCACCACTGCTCTTGAAAAATATAGAAATTCCAAATTCAAATACGGAAAATGTAAACCACAGACTATATAAAAGAGAAGAAAATTATGAACTCAACAAAAAAAAAACCCACGTGCATCATCATTGTCAAACAAGATAAATATACTTCAACTCTGTTGTCGTTTTCAACAAGCAACATATCAACGTGTAGGGCTCCAGTGATGGCAGGAAACGGAAGCTGGCTTATCTGTTGTCTCGTTCTGGCTGTGGTGTAAAGTGTAGGTGGTAGCGAGACGGAAGATTGAGGGTAATTAGTCAAATCAAATATGAGTATCGCGATATACCGAAGTGGTCTAAGATTCTGGTTTATGTCTTGTTTTGTTTTGGTAGAAGCAAGGCTTCCATTTACTTCGGAAACCGCATCCGTACGGATACCACGCATTTTTTAATTTCTGATTATAAGTCTGAAACGTGGTTGCTCTTAACGGGTAAGGCATGCTCGGAGTTTCATTGGGTGATCGAACCAGAAGTGAAGATATCCGCAGGAGAAGCAAAGTTACCAACATAACCGGAAGAATTGCCTAACTTATGTGGTAGTGGGCAAGGTACATTCTTTGAAGGAAAGAAATGAAAGAAAAACTTTTTATTTGTTCAACGTGCGATTGTGAAATTTCCCGCGATGTCGCGGCTGTGAACCCCGTGGCATCGGTTGGCAAAACTGTCATCATCATCATCATTTCAGCTGAAAGAAGTCCACTGCTGGACATAGGCCTCCCCCAAGCGACGCCACAACAACCGATCCTGTGCGTCTCGCATCCACCGCACTCCCGCGACTCTCACCAGGTCGTCGGTCCACCTTGTGGGAGGCCATCCAACGCTGCGTTTTCCGGTGCGCGGTCGCCACTCTAGAACCTTTCAGCCCCATCGACCGTCCGTTCTACGAGCAATGTGCCCTGCCCACTGCCACTTTAGTTTGGCGATTCTTCGGGCTATGTCGGCGAACTTGGTTCTCCTGCGGATATCTTCATTCTTTACGCGATCACGCAAGGAAACTCCGAGCATAGCCCTTTCCATATACAATACTGTATATAACACTAAAAATGGCGAATGCGAGATTGAGACACCCGCCGGCACGTTTTAAAGACTTTGTCAAAAATGATTAGTTTCTTATTGTTTCAATGTGTGAACTGTTTATGGGATGTTTTCTGCTAATACAGTGTACTATCAATTGAAATAAACGTTGTTTTATTAGCTTTTTAAGTAGCGTAATTAGGGGCACAATAGAAAGACAATGACCGAGCGGACGCCAGCGTTCGCTCGGGGTGTTTTGCTAAACTGGCGCCCCAGTTTAGTAAAACAACGTGACGTCATCTCAACGCTCAGCCACGTGGTCAGAACAAAGAAATAGGAGGCGTGGCCGACTCGAGGCGATCAACGAAAAAAGAATCGAAACGAAACGGTTGTAACTTGTCTAAGGGGGCTGTCCTGTTCAGCTATTCTCTACTAAGCCCTATTTTCTTTTCAGATCTTTTAACTTAAACCATCCTCGTCAGAAGACATGTTCGTTTCTACTGAGTTAACGATTTTGTGACATAATTATTAACTTGCTTTGGATGGAACGCTTAAAAATTATAACTTGCTTTTAAAAGGTTTTATTATTTTGAGAATGTTTTAAGATGATGGATTATTATTATTGCCAGATGAAAATTTAATATTCACCTGGGAATAATTATGACAATAATATTTTTAGAAGTTGTTTAATTTGCGTCTTTATTTTTTTTTTGTTGAAAAGTTTTTTTTTAACCGACTTTGAAAAGGAGGAGGTTCTTTGTTCAGCTAAATGTATTTTTTTATGTATTTATGTATTTTTACCGATTTCTCGGTCAATTGTGGACCGATTTTGATTTTTTTTTCCGACTAAAATTTTATGCTTCCGTTAACTTCAAGTTGGACACATAAAAATATTGTTATGATCTGAACTGAATTCTTCATAGGATCACAGCAGACGCAGCAATTTTAGTTGTTACGACAGCGTAACAAGTAAAATTGCTTTATTTGTACGTGTAGTCGTCGTGTAGATGACTGACTGTAAGAAGAGAGGGAATATATCGAACTCATCTAATGATGACGCCTAAACTGGCATCGGAACTCTGTAATAAATTAATTTAATCTAATCATTTTTGGTATTATTAGAATTGTTATGAGTTGCACTCTGGCTATAAAGTATTTAAGTATGGCTTAGGGATATTTTTTAGTAGTGGTACCAAAACTAAAAAGCTTAAAATAAAATACTTTTTACAAAAAATAATACCTCAATGTAAAAAACACTGAAAATTGCAAAATAACTTTGATTACGGAAGTCAGTGTTAAATAACGAAGAGACAAAACTATTAAACTATTAAAGAAATACCGACTTCCGAAATTAAAGTTATTTTGCACTTTTCAGAACATTCCTACGCATATTCCTACGCCATTTAATTTAATGATACTACATTCTATTTCAACAATATCTGTTATTTATTTATTGTGCACACCTACCACAGTGTTGTCTTTTTAACCCAATGGTTGACTGGTAGAGAATGCTTTGTGGCATTAAGTCCGCCTATGTACCACCACTGTACATGAAGTTTAAATAAATAAATAAATATAAACACAAAAAGTGAATTTTATCAGGAGAGTTCGTTTTCGTAATTGTTAATGATGTAAGTAATTCGTGAAACACTTTCAACCACTGTTTTTGCATAATGTAATCAATAATCAGTTTAAGATTACAATACCAGACGCTAGATGTAATAAGAAATATTTTTTTTTTTTTATAATACAAGTATACAAAACATTTCGAATGGCCTGTTGGTCTAGTGGTTAGTGGCCCTGACTACTATGCTGGAGGTCGCGGGTTCGATTCCCACCCAGGACAAATGTTTGTGTGATGAGCACGCTCATTTGTTCTGTGTCTGGGTGTAATTTATCTATACATATAATAAAACAGTAAAATTCTTTTGGGATGGTATTAATTGGCGCAAAAACTACTGAACCGATCCTGTTCAAATTTTGCATACATAATCTTTATAGGTCAGGGCAACTGATAGGCTATAAACTATCACGCTATTTGCTATGGGGGGTGAGCAATAATCCAAAATGTAGGTATTGAACGACATTTGCCGCGAGTTCAATTCCCAGCTACAGTTAAAAATTTTGTGATTATTTTGTCTTATTTTTTTTGTATTAAAATAACTTTTACCATTTTTTCAAAATAAAATTGACATTTCTATTCGATATCTTCTCAATATGTTGTACAAATTAATCAAAACACATAATAAAATCAAAGCGACGAATAAAATCACGTACTATAATGTTACATTATTCCATTTAGCTGCAAATTTAACTTCTAAAACGAAAATCATCACGCTATCATCGTTAGAGAGCCAACCAGTCAATTATGACGTTTATATAAGAACGTCTATTTTATAGTTTATTCATCGAAGACCGCAGCGCAGTGGTTTCGCATCTAGACTTTAATGTGTTGTGAAGGTGGTTCAAATCCCGTACGGCTCTCTTAGGAGAAATTTTTGTTCTATTTTGTCATCGTGAATAAGATTTTTTTATATATTTTTGCATGCTTACAATTTTTTTTTATAAATCTACGTATATAATATATCTGTAGAAATTTTTAGTGAAGTGCGTATTATTAATTTTAGAAATCGATGTAGATAACTTTTATACATTTAAATTGTGTGGAACTTGATAATTATCTTACTTAGGCTTTGTTTCATCGCAATGAAACAAAGCATATGAAAGACAAACGGTATGAAATCAAAGTTTTCGAGAAGTAAAATATGACACCACACGCAACTCGCAACGCCATCTAAAGACTCAAAGTAGAAATAATGATGACAATGACGGTTGAACTTCATATTAAATTTGATAGATGGCATTGCGTATTTTACGTAATTTTCTGAGTGGCAGAAGAATGGCCATCGCCCACGTTTACAGTTATGGTTAAACTGGTGTTAGACGGAGGCATTTTTAACAATCCTACAGCTTATTTTTATTATATTTTTCGCATTATAGTAACAAGCTAATTGACCGTGATTATTCAAGGGATACCATCCAAAGACGATAAAAGTAAATAGCTATATGTATTTAATTATTCACTTTAAAATAACACGGCCACATTTTCGGAAGGGGTTACAGGGTACCTTGCGTTGGATGGTCCCCAGGTGGACCGATAACCTGGTAAGGGTCGCGGGTATCCGATGGATGAGAGACACAGGACCGGTTATTATACTTGGGGATATATTACACTTGGGGAGGTCTATGTCCAGCAGTGGACATCTTTCGGCTGAAATAATAATGATGATGATGGCACTTTTTTTTTCTTTTTTTAAGGGTGGAAATCATCCAATGACTTCTCTCGCTCTGGTTGGAGCGGGAGGACGTGTCAATCTTTTACCGACTAAAACTACACCTGTGTCTATCACTACGCGCTGTTGAGGATTGGGCTCGATCCTGTCAACTACAGGACGGCTAGCTACCCATTGCTCGACGTCCGGAAGCCCGCGTCTACCGTGATTGGTAGTCAGGGTCGGAATCTTGGCTCGGCGTGAGGCCGTTCGTTCCCTAACGCGTGCGGCCTCCGCCTTCGCTAGCATTACGGCTTTGCAGAAGGAGGCGACCGCCTGCCACTACTACTCGCTCTGGATCAGAGCCCGGCGCGAGAGGTCACTGACGCCGGTTGCCTCCACGAGGGCACGGCATGATAGCACCTTGCAGATTAATAATGGTGTGTTTTATTATTTGCAGTCACCGATTCATATAAAACGGGATCGAATGTGTTTTTCTGACCACAGTTCGACAACGTATGATGTATCTCAGATTCCTTACAGCCTTACGTCGATATCTGGACGTTACCTCTTTGCAATGAGTGGTGACCAACACCGGAACAACCTTCTAAGGGAGGCCAGTCTCAGGGATAACACTTATCGGCTGCTACATTTGTTAACCGTAATTTCATTGGTTTTATGGATAAGCTCAGGACTGTTGTGGGTGTTTCGAACGGTTTCTGTTCTGGGTTCGGTTGAAAGTACCCTGATATTACCATTTTGTGAATCACCTGGAGGACTCGGTGTAGCATGCGGTGGAGGTCTATCCATCTTGAGTGAACCGCCGTGTCCTCATAGAGGCAATCGGCGTCAGTAATTTCTCGGTTTGGCCATCAATATGCGAGTTCGATTGAACGGGGATATACGCGCACAAGGTTTCGCCATAGTTTCATTCATAAGTTGGAGACTCTTCATAAGGTAGTTCCTACTATGGAAAAAACATTTGTCTTATATACGGGGATGTCAATTAAATACACACCAAAATATCCTAGGTAAATGAACAAGTAATTCTAACGCCTAAAATGATCAAACTGCAACAATCAATGCAAGCATGCTCTCGCCAATTCTTCATAAGTACTGTTGTGGAAGAAGATAGTTGATGATTTATTTATTTAATCCTTTATGCACAAATGTACAGCGGCGGACTTAATGCCTACCGGATGATGATGGTAGTTTTTGGATTCACTTAAGGCTTTTTACTATCAGTGCACGTTATCCAGCTAAAGGTCGGTGTCCCGATTATGCTCCTTCGTTTATCTCTACCAAAGCTGTCTAACTGCTTAAACTCTTCAGTGAAAATTTATTGAGGCGAAAATTGTTATGGGAGATAACGCTTTCGATCAATTTTGCAGCCCTAGCAGACATCGGCCCTAGAGGGCCCTATCCATTTGATGAAATCTTTTTGAGTCGCGCGTAGAATACTACGCGCCGTCGATTCAGGACTGCTTTGACCAGACGGCTGGACAGCACCACCGCAATCCCGTGTTTGCGATAGCTAGGAATTGCCTTGCGGCTTTCAACACCCGGAGCGTCCCTTGCAGCGACCGCTGAGGAGTCAGGATGTCCTATCCCTCATAGTTTCAGCCACCTTCTTTGATCGTAGTGCTTCACTGAAGGAGGCTACTGGTTGTCATTTTCTCCACCAATCGCCCCCATAAGGACAAGGCGGCGCCGGCGCTCCGACCAAGCGGGACTGACTTCCACCGTATGCTCCGTCGTATTTTCCGGGCGTTTCGCAGAATGGTGAGACCCGAGTGTTTCTTCCCGCTGAATTCGACACAGATACCTTCCGAAATACCTACAACCGGTGAGTCCTGCACAAAGAAAGGATGCCGAGACGCCTCTGTAGACACTTCTCAAAGACAGGCATTACAGCTGCGATTTGATTGTGGCGTGCTCACTGAGGCGAGGGGTTAAAATCATGCAATGATGTTTTACCAGAACATAAACCAGAAACATACATAATTGCCCATGCATACATATGCCTTTTCCCTTGTGGTAGGCAGAAATGACCACTGCTACGACCCATACATGCTCTTTCTATTCATTGACGGTCATACATCTGGATCTGGACGAGTATATAACATGTTTCCTGAAGGTAATTTGCGTTTTTAACCGACTTCTAAAAAAGGAGGAAGTTCTTAATTTGGATATTTTTACCTTTAACCGTTTTATGTTAAAGTACAATAAATTATTGCGATGCTTTCGGAATGAATTGCAAGCACAGAGTGTTTGTACAGTTTTACGAACTTAACGCGGACGAAGTCGCGGGCAACAGCTAGTCTATAATATGTATGTATTTAGAAATATATATGTATGTTTATTAGTTGTCTAGTACTCATAACACAAGCTCTGCTTAGCTTGAGACTAGACGGCGTTGTGTGATAGTTGTGGAATATATTATATATTATATTATACTTCAAAATATGTTACGACTGTCTGCATAGGTGGTATTGATATATATATATATACATTGTTGAGCATTAATCTTTATTCATTTTTAAGATTTTATAGAAATACAGAATTAGCCCTCTTTTTGGCTCAGTCGTGTAAATAAAAAGTATTATTTAAGTAGCAATAAACTCTACCTGCAGCTCTGAGAGCAGTGGTAACGGCCCTGATTTACGAGTTGTAGGTCACGGGTTCAAACCCAGCCAGGCGCATTACTTTGTGTAATTTATTTCATCACCACTGCTCTCAAAACGGTGAAGGAAAACATCGTGAGGAAACCGGCATGTTCTAGAACCAAAAATTCGAAGACATGTGACATCCACCAACCCGCACTGGGCTTGCGTGGTGGATTACGGCCCATTCCCTCTCCTAGAGAGGAGGCCAGAGTCCCAACAGTGAGAACATTATAAGGCCGACTATGCTATGCTATGCATAGAAATACAGAATTAACCCTCCTTTTGGCTCAGTCATGTAAAAAACAAAGTATTATTTAAGTAGCAATAAGTTCTACTAGATGGGAAGACGAAATAAAAAAAAAAAGTAGCTGGTCCAAAATGGACAAGAACAGCAAAAGACCGAGTAGAATGAAATGCTTTAGAGGAGGCTTTTGTCGAAGGACAAACTAAACCGATTGCCGATAAATAAATAAGTAAATAAATAAAAAATAAGAAAAAATAGAAGGTTAGAAAATAAAACTTTTAATTATAAACTGATAATAATAATAATAAAATCTTTATCGTTTTCATTTATTTTTTTTACATATTTATTACATTTTTAAATATTTCTTTAAAAAACATATAAATAAAAAATAAAAAAAACATTTAAAAATATAAAAAATAGTTGTCCGCCGGTGTCGGGACCAGCGTCCAAGCTACCGGTGGTTAGGGCTCCAGAGACAGGAACCTCCTCACAATGCGGGCCGTATCTAGGAGTACTGCCTTCTGTATCAGGCCCTTGATCCAACCGTGCAACGACAGCTTCGACAGATGGTCGTCGAAGCTTTTGGCTATAAGGCCATTGGCGGTCACGACAATCGGCACAATGATAGCCGAGTCCACATCTTTATCGTAATAAAACCAAAATACAAATTAACTTAATACTACATCAAAAGTGACAGATAAAAGACCCAGTCCCGTGCTAGAAGTTAACTAGTTTTATGGCATGTAAATTTTCATTGTATTAGGAAAAAAAAATCAAAATAAAGTCTATTTTTATTTTATTTTATTATTTATTAAGCTCTACCGTCCTTAGCTGCTCTAGTATTTGAAGCTTAATTACTCATAGAAAAACACGATGGAATCCTTACAAAACAAATTCTTGACTCGAGGGAAATCCATCAAGATTTCCTTTCGGAATTAATTATTTACAGGAAACAATTCCCTACGGTTTTCGTAATAAGGGCGAGAATCCTTTATGAGAAAGATGAGTAAAACGAATACAAAGTTGGAGAAAATGTCTTTATTGTATACAAAGTTTTTTTCTTTTCTCGATATTGGGAATTGGTTAATTTACCCGTTCAACCGAATAATAGGTTGGAAAAGGAAAAAAAAAACGTCAATTATAGGGTCTCTTTCGATAAATTTTCTTTTATTTTTTCCTTGAATTAAAATGGTATACCATTCATCCATTTCTGTTGTTGTTTTTAACCGACTTCTAAAAAGAAGGAGGTGCTCAATTCGAATGTTTGTATTTTTTTTATGTTTGTTCGCGCATAACTTCGTCGCTTACCAATCGATTTGAATTTTTTTTTTTTTTTTTTTTAACCGGGATCTGATGATAGAATCTTGTGAAGTCTTTCTCTTTATGAAGTCGATAATTTTTTTTTTTGTTAAAAGTGTTTTTTATGGTAATTAGTGGTGCAGATGACATGGGAAGGGTACATTGCTCAGAACGGATGGCCGTTGGGGTCGATAGGTTCTGGAATGGCGATCACGTACCGGAAGACGTAGCGTTGGAAGGCCTCCTACAAGGTGGACCGAAGACCTGGTAACGGTTGCGGGAGTCCAATGGATGCGAGACGTACAGGACCGTTCATTGTGGTGACACTTGGAGGGAGGCGTTTGTCCAGCAGTGGACGTCTTTCGGCTGAAATGATGGTGATGAATCAGTGGTGGCCCAGTGTTAACGACTCCGAATTGTAGGTCGTGGATTCAAACCCAGCCAGGTGTATTACTTTGTGTAATTTATTTCATCACCACTGCTTTCAAAAAGGTGAAGGAAAACATCGTAAGAAAACATTGGTACATGTCTTAGAACCATATACCAAGCAAGTGCGACTCGGACTCGCTCATCGAGGGTCCCGTATAAACTTACCTATGAAAACAGTTCAATTCCCGAATTTAGATTTTCCGATTCGCAATAATTTTTTTTTGTGACGTACTTAACTACAACCGACATAGCCCGAAAAATCACCAAATGAAGTGGCAGTGGGCAGGGCACATTGCTCGTAGAACGGATGGTCGATGGGGCCGAAAGGTTCTAGAGTGGCGACCGCGCACCGGAAAACGCAGCGTTGGAAGGCCTCCCACAAGGTGGACCGACGACCTGGTGAGAGTCGCGGGAGTGCGGTAGATGCAAGACACACAGGACCGGTCGTTGTGGCGTCGCTTGGGGAGGCCTATGTCCAACAGTGGACGTCTTTCGGCTGAAATGATGATGATGATGATGATGATGACGTAACTACAAATTCACAGTTTTCAGATTTTTTTTCTATATTTGTGCTATAAGACCTTGGTTCATGCTAAATTTCAGGATTCTAGGTCAACGGGAAGTACTCTGTTAATTTGGATTCCCTTAAGAGTGTCGAAACACACTTTTTTTGTGACATAAACGGCCGTATCTTTTTTTTTCGTTATTCAGAAGTTTGTTTTTTTTTTATAGCTCAAGGGACCGCAGATTTGAGTATATAGTTTTAATTTCAACTCGATACCGCCACGCGTTCCCGAGATAAAGGGTCTTGATAGATAGACAGACAGATGGACAACAAGGAGATCCTATAAGGGTTTTGTTTTTTCCTTTTGAGGTACAGAAACCCTACCAAAACGAAGACATGTGACATCCACCAATCCGAAATGGGCCCGAGTGGTGGATTACGGCCCATCCCTTCTTTTAGAGAGGAGGTCTGAGACCCAGTAGTGAGAACATTATATATAAAGCTAATTATGCTATGCTATACTTCTGTTTTTTATTTTCTCACATTCGCGATGCCAGAATTGATGGGAGGTATGAAGCACACGTAATAATAACACTTAATATTATAAAGGTAAAAAGATTGTGGCGCCTAATGCCCACT
The DNA here is from genome assembly GCA_949316375.1 of Mythimna vitellina. NCBI lineage: Eukaryota > Metazoa > Arthropoda > Insecta > Lepidoptera > Noctuidae > Mythimna > Mythimna vitellina. The sequence goes on from OX438708.1 coordinate 3,133,913, forward strand.
AAAACCTGCCGTGACTTGCATTGTACTTCGTGTCGGCGGTGTCCAACTTGTGACCTTTTTAAATGTTTTTGGGAAAAAATATAACGTTGTGTAGAAACAATTGGAAACTATTCAGTTCCTGATTCTGAACAAACTATACCAGATTTCGCATGAACTAAAAATAATAGAAAAGAATAAAACTTTATTGTACAACAAAATAGTACCTAACAAAAAATTTTAAACTAACTTAATCTATGAATGTGTACAATGGCGGTCTTATCGCTAACAGCGATATCTACCAGACAACCTTATGATGGACTGTAAGAACTTAACATAAAAAGGGGGTAGTCTGCGGTGTACTGCAAATTAAATTTTACATCAAAAATATATATTAGACTATACATAGATATAAAACTATATTATAATATAATATTGTCGCACTTTCGACAGATTAGCATAGTATAGCATAATCAGCTTTTTAATGTTCCCACTGTTGGGACTCGGGCCTCCTCTCTAGGAGAGGGAATACGCCGTAATCCACCACGCAGGCCCAGTGCGGGTTGGTTAATGTCACACGTCTTCGATTTTTTTCATTCTAGGACATGCGGGTTTCTTCACGATGTTTTCCTTCACCGTTTTGAGAGAAGTGGTGATGAAATAAATTACACAAAGTAAGGCGCCTGACTAGATTTTAACCCGCGACCTACATCTCGTAAGTCAGGGCCATTACCACTCGGTCACCACTGCTCTCTCTGTGACAGATTATTTGACACTAATAGAGAAAAAACGCCTGCTGAATTTTCAACTCTTCTATTCGCAGATCATCAACATACTTACCGCAACTCCCGCACTCCCACAGCCTTCCTATCCTTTCACAACGGTATTGGGATGGGCTTCCAGTTTAACTGGATGCAGCTGGATTAAAATTTTACATCGAGCGACTGCCTATCTGAGGTGCCACAACCCAGCAATTGGGTAACACGCGAGGGCGCGGCTTTCACGCCTCAGCCGCCGCGATTCCGATCCCGATTTCCATTCACCGTAGTTGTGGGCTTGCGGATGGCTAGCAATGGATAGCTCACCAACCGGACGATCGGTTACCGTCTGGACCGAGCCCAAGTCGTCGACGGCGCGTACTGTTTCACACGCGGAGATGTCAGCAAAACTACGCTAGCTAGGGCTGCGAGAACGATTGAAAGAGTGACCTCAAACCCAAAGGGACTGACTAACTGAACGATACAACTAAGGATTAGTAGGCAAAAGAACACACTCTCATTCTACCCTAAAGTTGGACACAGTGGAGCACAAGGTAGAGGTGTGCCCCGCTTGGGCAAAGCAACGCCGTGTCCTCGTGGGGGCGATCGGCGGCGGCGATCTCTCGCGCCGGGCCTTGGTACTTGGAGTGCCAGGCGGTCGCTTGTCCTTCTGCGAAGAATGTAATGCTAGCAAAGAAGGCGGCCGATCGCGTGAGGCAACGGTCCTCACGCCCTAACCGCCGCCGGGACTCCAATCCCGATTTCCGGCCACCGTAGGCGCGGGCTTGCAAAGTCATTGGATGATTACTCATTTCAAAAAATAGCCTTCCAAATAAAATTATGAAAATCCTCTCACATTTACCTGTCTTCCCAAAAACACACTATAACCCTGGGAAAGTAGCTGGCAAGAATAAATTAGCATATAAATCGAAAAGCCCTGGTCTGTCGAAAGTTTTATTAGAATGTCGATAAAAAAAAGTTGTATAAACTCTGGACGAAATGAGAATGAGTTGAAAATCCTTTGAAGATGGTTTTAGAAAAGTTTTCAATACTTTGTGCGCCTGATTAGGATCTAGAAATTTTCTGCTGGGTGACTTTTATATTTTCGCCACTAGTCGAGTTTGGGATGCAATCGAAGATGGGGACGGGTTATCTTGGTGATATGGATTCTGGACTGCATACAGTTTTAGTTCAGTTTCTACAGTTTTCAGAGTAGGTAAGGGGTTAAAAATAGTGTTTGAATAAACTGCAAGCTTGCTTTGAATATAAAGTCTACAAAACTTACTTACATATCATTCTTTTAATCTTTTTTCAAGGTGGGAATTAATTTAATTTATTTATTTATTTAAAACTTTATGCACTAATGAAACATTGTACAAAGGCGGACTTAATGCCTTAGGCATTTTCTACCAGTCGACCTTAGCTTTAATGCCTTCTTACGCTCTAGGGTGGAGCAAAAGGGCGACTTTTACTGACTAAAACCAAACCTATGTACTGTCGCACTCTGCGACGGAGTTTCTTCAGGGACCGGGACTTATCTACAATGAAATGCTTTAAAAGCTTTATACTTCTATTATACTTTTCTAGAACAACAAAATCCTTAAAAGTATATCTTACTTGACAGTTCGTTAACCTATCTCTGCGATCTCTTTTCAATATCACAGTACCTTCAGTTGCTCTTTGCGTTCTAGAACCACAGGTTTCCCATACATAAATATTATTTATTTATTTTATAATTTATGTAAACACATAAATAAAGTAAGAAGATACATTCTGATAAAAATTGTACAAAGGTACTGCTTATTTCTAAAAGAAATTTCTACCAGCAGATCTGCGAAAGGAGAAATAGGAAGAAATGTAGACAATAGTGTGTAGAAGTAATAAAAGAAGAAAATGTGAAATCTTAAATTAAAATAATAAATACTTATATACTATACATACTATACTATATATACCTTATACTAAAAGTAGTACTAGTCTTATTACTTTTACACTAGCATTCCAGACAGACACGTAATCAGAAATCAGAAACGTTTATTTCAAATAGACCAATTACAGGCACTTTTTAATTCACAAAATGTCGGTCAGTCAAAAAAAAAACAAGTGAAGCTAAATTGCAATAGGCCTACAACGCTCTTCACATACAATATAACAACGCCTTTAAGGTTCTTGTGAGGTTTCCACGTTTCTGCAGCACTTTGCATGTTTGCTGACGCAACGGTCAACAACACTGTTGTGCCATAATGCATAAAAAAGCAGCATCTTTGATGAATAGAATTCAGGGGAGCGCCAATGTTCACTTTATTAATGTAGATATATTTGTAGGTAGATACTTTATTATATAATTGTACTAGCTGTTGCCCGCGACTTCGTCTGCGTTAAGTTCGTAAAACTGTACAATCACTCTGTGCTTGCAATTCATTCCGAAAGCATCGCAATAATTTATTGTACTTTAACATAAAACGGTTAAAGGTAAAAATATCCGAATTGAGAACCTCCTCCTTTTTTAGAAGTCGGTTAAAAACGCAAATTACCTTCAGGAAACATGTTATGTACTCGTCCAGATCCAGATGTATGATCGTCACTGAATAGAAAGAGCATGTATGGGTCGTAGCAGTTGTCATTTCTGCCTACCCCAAAGGGAAAAGGCATATGTATGCATGGGCATATATGTATGTTTCTGGTTTATGTTCTGGTAAAACAACATTGTATGATTTTAACCCCTCGCCACAGTGAGCACGCCACAATCAAATCGCAGCGGTAATGCCTGTCTTTGAGAAGTGTCTACAGAGGCGTCACGGCATCCCCTGTTTGTGCAGGACTCACCGGTTGTGGGTGTTTCGGAAGGTATCTGTGTCGAATTCAGCGGGAAGAAACACTCGGGTCTCACCATTGTGCGAATCACCCGGAGAATACGATGGAGCATACGGTGGAAGTCAGTCCCGCTTGGTCGGAGAGCCGGCGCCGCCTTGTCCTTATGGGGGCGATTGGTGGAGAAAATGACAACCAGTAGCCTCCTTCAGTGACGCACTACGATCAAAGAAGGTGGCTGAAACTATGAGGGATAGGACATCCTAACTCCTCAGCGGTCGCTGCAAGGGACGCTCCGGGTGTTGAAAGCCGCAAGGCAATTCCCAGCCATTGCAAACACGGGATTGCGGTGGTGCTGTCCGGCCGTCTGGTCAAAGCAGTCCTGAATCGACGGCGCGTAGTATTCTACGCGCGACTCAAAGAGATTTCAGCAAATAGATAGGGCCCTCTAGGGCCGATGTCTGCTAGGGCTGCAAGATTGATCAAAAGAGTTATCTCCCATAACAATTTTCGCCTCAATAACTTTTCACTGAAGAGTTTAAGCAGTTAGACAGCTTTGATAGAGGTAAACGAAGGAGCATAATCGGGACACCGACCTTCAGCTGGATAACGTGCACTGATAGTGAAAAGCCTTAAGTGAATCCCAAAACTACCATCATCATCCGGCAGGCATTAAGTCCGCCGCTGTACATTTGTGCATAAAAGATTAAATAAATAAATCATCAACTATCTTCTTTCAAAACAGTACTTATGAAGAATTTGCGAGAGCATGCTTGCATTGATTATTGCAGTTTGATCATTTTAAGCTTTTTTTTTTTATTGGGTGGGAAAATCATCCTTATGACATCCCCGCTCTTGGGCGGAGCGGGAGATAGTGTCAGACTCTTACTGACTAAAAACAGGAGTGGCCTGTTCCTTCGTTGCCTTCGTCCCAGGGCCCCGGGTAAGCGTTAGAATTACTTGTTCATTTACCTAGGATATTTTGGTGTGTATTTAATTGATATCCCCGTATATAAGACAAAGGATTTTTCCATAGTGGGAACTACCTAAGAGTCTCCAACTTATGAATGAACTACGGCGAAAACATGTGCGCGTGTATCCCCGTTCAATCGAACTCGGATATTGATGGCCAAACCGAGAAATTACTGACACCGATTGCCTCTATGAGGACACGGCGGTTCACTCAAGATGGATAGACCTCCACCGCATGCTACACCGAGTCCTCCAGGCGATTCACAAAATGGTAATATCAGGGTACTTTCAACCGAACCCAGAACAGAAACCGTTCGAAACACCCACAACAGTCCTGAGCTTATCCATAACACAATGAAATTACGGTTAACAAATGTAGCAGCCGATAAGTGTTATCCCTGAGACACTGGAACAACCCTCTAAGGGAGGCCCTCTTAGAGGGTTGTTCCAGTGTTGGTCACCACTCATTGCAAAGAGGCAACGTCCAGATATCGACGTAAGGCTGCAAGGAATCTGAGATACGTTGTCGAACTGTGATCAGAAAAACACATTCGATCCCGTTTTATATGAAGCAGTGACTGTAAATAATAAAACACACCATTATTAATCCGCAAGGTGCCATCATGCCGGAGGACATAGTGGAGATGTGCCCTGCAAGGGCGGAGCACCGCCGTGTCCTCGTGGAGGTAATCGGCGTCAGTGACCTCTCGCGCCGGGCTCTGATCCAGAGCGAGGAGTAATGGCAGGCGTTCGCCTCCTTCTGCAAAGCCTTAATGCTAGCGAAGGCGGAGGCCGCACGCGTTAGGGAACGAACGGCCTCACGCCGAGCCGAGATTCCGACCCCGACTACCAATCACGGTAGACGCGGGCTTCCGGACGTCGAGCAATGGGTAGCTAGCCGTCCTGTAGTTGACCGGATCGAGCCCAATCCTCAACAGCGCGTAGTGATAGACACAGGTGTAGTTTTAGTCAGTAAAAGATTGACACGTCCTCCCGCTCCAACCAGAGCGGGAGAAGTCATTGGATGATTTCCACCCTTAAAAAAAGAAAAAAGGTGCCATCATCATCATTATTATTTCAGCCGAAAGACGTCCACTCCTGGACATAAACCTCCCCAAGTGTCGCTATAATGACCGGTCCTGTGAGTCTCTCATCCATCGGATTCCCGCGACCCTCACCAGGTCATCGGTCCACCTGGGGACCATCTAACGCAAGGTACCCTGTAACCCCTTCCGAAAATGTGGCCGTGTTATTTTAAAGTGAATAATTAAATACATATAGGTATTTACTTTTATCGTCTTTGGATGGTATCCCTTGAATAATCACGGTCAATTAGCTTGCTACAATAATGGGAAAAAAATAATAAAAATAAGCAGTAGGATTGTTAAAAATGCCTCCGTCTTACACCAGTTTAACCATAACTGTAAACGTGGGCGATGGCCATTCTTCTGCCACTCAGAAAATTACGTAAAATACGCAATGCCATCTATCAAATTTAATATGAAGTTCAACCGTCATTGTCATCATTATTTCTACTTTGAGTCTTTAGATGGCGTTGCGAGTATCTGAATTGCTTATGGTGTCATATTTTACTTCTCGAAAACTTTGATTTCATACCATTTGTCTTTCATATGCTTTGTTTCATTGCGATGAAACAAAGCCTAAGTAAGATAATTATCAAGTTCCACACAATTTAAATGTATAAAAGTTATCTACATCGATTTCTAAAATTAATAATACGCACTTCACTAAAAATTTCTACAGATATATTATATACGTAGATTTATAAAAAAAAAATTGTAAGCATGCAAAAATATATAAAAAAATCTTATTCACGATGACAAAATAGAACAAAAATTTCTCCTAAGAGAGCCGTATGGGATTTGAACCATTACATGAAAGTCTAGTTACGAAACCACTGTGCTGCGGCCTTCGATGAATAAACAATAAAATAGACGTTCTTATATAAACGTCATAATTGACTGGTTGGCTCCCTAACGATGATAGCGTGATGATTTTCGTTTTAGAAGTTAAATTTGCAGCTAAATGGAATAATGTAACATTATAGTACGTGATTTTACTCGCCGCTTTGATTTTATTATGTGTTTTGATTAGTTTTTACAAAATACTTAGAAGATATCGAATAGAAATGTCAATTTTATTTTGGAAAAATGGTAAAAGTTATTTTAATACAAAAAAATAAGACAAAATAATGTCAAAATTTTTAACTGTAGCTGGGAATTGAACTCGCGGCAAATGTCGTTCAATACCTACATTTTGGATTATTGCTCACCCCACATAGCAAATAGCGTGATAGTTTATAGCCTATCAGTTGCCCTGACCTATAAGGATTATGTATGCAAAATTTGAACAGGATCGGTTCAGTAGTTTTGTCGCCAATTAATACCATCACAAAAGAATTTTACTGTTTTATTATATGTATAGATGATATTGATGATTTACTAGTATATCTATTCTTGTACCTATTCGCCTTTTCTCTCTCTTTTATTGCACCTATCACTATTTATATCTGCATCACCCTAAGGTTGACTGGTAGAACATGCCTAAGGCATTAATTCCGCCGCTGTACTATTGTGCATAGTGTTTAGTAAATAAATAAATGTAATCTGAAGGTGATATCGGAAAGGCCGGAGACCGCAGTGCTGGGGAGGCCTATCAAAAGCAGTTGAAAGGGAGACTTAAAAATATATTTAAAATCTGCAAAATTCTACCGATCACTTTCAAACATAAATATGTTTTATTAATTAACCACCACAGTACCGTAAAATGCTGCAACACATCATCGTGGACGTGTTTATACCGGCTCGGGAGAAAATTTATTTAGGGAGTATTTATCCTTCATTTACTAGTGTAATAAGTTGTACAGCAAAGAAAATACGCTGCTTTGTTTTTTAACCTTTTTTCTGTTTTAAATCTTATTTTAAAGAGTCTAATCATGGTCGGCAAAGTTGTAGCAAGTTTCAATTCATCTACCTTGGAGAAAAACTCTACAGACTTATTCGCGGTTGTTTGGATTTCTATAAAAACGTGTTCAATTTTGCCTACCATCGTTTCAAATATATATATTGTAATTAAAGACTAAATGACTCTAACATGGAAAATAAATTATAGGCAAAATAGGCGCCAAATCGACCCCTTAGCATCCATAATAGTCAATGATATTTTTGGCTAGGCAATGTTGCAGTTAACAACTTAACTTTGCCTACTTTTTAAAATGCACTTTTTGATGATTAATAGGAGATTTTTTGGCTAATAAGAACTTTATCCCGATAACTTAAAGTACAATATTGAATTGTACTTGAAAACACATATGACTTTCTCTAAAATAAAGGATTTATGAAATAAAAACGTCATAATATAGGCAATGTTGTAGCATTTTACGGTACCCGAAAGCATAGCTTAACTCACGTATACAATAATCATAATACACGATCTATGGCTGCAGGTAGATTCAATGTACCCAGAGTCACCAATTACTTTGGTGACAGAACACTAAAAAAGAGAATACCATACCTATTGAACAGTCTGAAAGCAGACATAAGGAGTGAAACAAACACAAATAGATTTAGACACAAATTAAAATTATATTATTTAGAAATATTTTAAGTACATTTGATTATGTCTAGAGACTCACCGACCCCACAGTCAAACCATTGCAACGGTTTTGTCTTATCTTATAAGTTACTTACTTTTTTGGAATAAAGACAAATAAATAATAATAAAAATATCTGGCTATACCTGAGGTGGCGCATTGTTTTTATTCATTTTTTGTTTTATTTTTATTCTGATTTGTGACATCATGACTAACGCGAGCCTATCTATAAGAAAAAATATATTTATTGATAAAGATCAAGAATATTACATTCTACATTTAAGTCTGGATCTGGTTTTTGTGGAATGAAATCTAAATACTAAACTAACATATTATTTTGCGCCTGATATATTTCAAGTAGTTATAATGTTAGTGAGAGCTAAATAAGCAAGAGTAGGCGCAAACAAAGCAACTGCTATATTCTGAAAATGTCTAAATGATACTGCGGTCAAGTACCTTATGAAAATAGAGAAGGGACGTCTATGCTCTGTATTGAATCACAAAATGTTTGTATACCAGTAAATATACAGTGAATTTTATTAACTTTATTTTAAATTACTTTCTATTTTAATAATTTTTTTAGGGTTTCGGGGTTAGGGTACCTCAAAAGGCAAAAACGGAATACTTATAAGATCACTTTGTTGTCCGTCTTTCTGTCTCTATATCTGTCAAGACCCTTTATCTCGGGAATGCGTGGCGGTATCGAGTTGAAATTAAAACCATATAGTCAAATCTATTGTCCCTTGATGCTGTGACAAATCGAACTTCTAAGTTAACGAAAAATAAAGATACATAAACGACTGTTTATGTCGCAAAAAACGTATATTTAGACACTCTCAAAAAAAATAAAATTCATAGGGTATTTCCCGTTGACCTAGGGGATTTACATAGGGTATTTACTTTTGACTGGTTAAGAGTTTTGACTGCAACATATAGACTACTGCAAGCCCATCAAGGATAATCAATAACCATTCAAATATATAGAATTTCACAATAAATTCTTCAAACCTTCATTCAGACTATCAAAATCCCAGATCCTGGAGGTGCAATTAGAAATTTAACACAAAACGTTTGACCCCACTCGCAGTTCGGCCAATATAATGTTGCCTGAGGGAAATCAATCTTCACTTTATTGGTTCCAGTTCACAGTTCGAGTTTTTTAAGAGCAGGAAGTATAAAACAGATAAAGATTTCAATACTGAATGGAGATTAAATTGTAGTGGTTTTATGTAGCCTATAGTTTATTTTATATGTTAATTTGGCAAACAGAATTTTAATAATCAATATAATATTTGTGTGTGACAGTCTCTTTACCAACCAACGTCGTCGCATGTTATGTTAATAATATGTATTTTTTTGTTTTAAGGTGAGAAATCATCTAAAGACTTCTCTCGCTCTAGGGTGCAGTGGGAGGGCGTGTAAGAGTTTTACTGACATATAAACCAAACCTGTGCATTTCAATTGTCCTTTAAGTTCTAGGGGTTTTATTTGCAGAAAATTCCCGCGGGAGTACAAGATGAATTTACTTTTGCAATAGGTGGTTTACGTAAAAAAAACTGATTCCTTTCGACTTTTCCCTTTTTCTATGGCGCCATTTTCCGTCATTTCCTGTTACTTACTTACTATAAATAACTTCACTTAATCGCCCCTCATTTTTTCCTCTCATGTTAGTTTCGTTAAAACGTAAGTGCTTTTTCATATGTAACTTGGGTTTGCGTATTTATAAACGGTTTTGGACTGGTCTATACATTAATATAGACCAAGTATTAAAAAAAACGAAGCGTTTTAGGGTTCCGTTGTTCAGTCCACTAAAACCGAATCCTTATAGGGTCACTCTGTTATCCATTATTCTGTCTGTTATGACCATTTTTCTCAGGAACGCGGGGCACAAGCTGAAATTAATATCAAGACTGCTGTCCTTTCGAGTTGTGAATAAATCATACTTCTAAAGCAACGCAATCTAAAGATAAGGCCGTTTTGCTCCATTTTTGGCGCATATTTTGACACTCGCTAGGAAACCAACACCTATAGTTTCTTCCTGTTGACCTGAAATCTAGAAATTTGACAAAAAGCAAGGTCTCACAGTACAAGCAAAAGAAAATGTCTGAAAACTGTAAATTTATGGTTACGTCGTAAAATAATGACTTTATTGAGATTCAGAAAAAAATTCGAGACTTGATTCTGAAATTGAACTATTTATTACATAGGTAAATTTGTACGGAACCCTCGGTGCGCGAGTCTGATTTACATTTAATAATAATATAATAATAATAATAATTTATCTACTAAAGTTATGTTACTTATGGGTATTCACAGTAACTGGTAAAATTAACAATAAATTGAACTGTGGTCCCCAAACTAGGCAGTGCCTGTAACTTGGGGGCCGGAGTTACGTTTAGTTACATTTAGTCCAAAACATGCTAATTGCTAACTTCCATAATTGTAACAAGTTTTTTTTTTTTAATCATTTATGTAAATCAAATCAAATAAAATCAAATACAATCAAATACCGGTAGCAATCTGCCTACCGGGGTAAAAGTAAAGTATCATTAACAAAATAAAACAATAAAAATAAATATTCTAAATATGTAATTGTTTCTAATACTAAATTGTCTGTATGAGTGTGGCAAGTTGAGGTTAGTGTGATGGTGTATATGTATGTGTGTAAGTATGTGTGTTCGTGCGGGACCTGGAGTTCACAGTGTTATGAAAATGTGTTATTAAGTTAATATTTCCTCAGTTTCATTGACTGTTTTTGTTTACTTGTTGTATTTTTTTGTTTACTTCATTGACAGTTTCATTTGACTAGGTTTTTCATTGAAATTGAGAGAGTTCGAACTGTGGCATCGTGGCAAGTTGTTGTCTTGATTCGTGTTATTCAAACTAACTAAGCTGTTCCCAACTATGTTGGAATTGACTTCCAGTCAGACCAGATGCAGTTGGATATCAATATTTTACAATTTTTTTTTATATATTCACACTACTATCACACAACGCCGTCTAGTCTCAAGCTAAGCAGAGCTTATGTTATGAGTACTATACAACTGATAAAATATTTCTAAATAAATACATATTATAGATAAATTACACCCAGACACACAACAATTGATTGTGCTCCTCACACAAACATTTTTCCTGGGTGGGAATCGAACCTACGAACTCCAGCAAAGCAGTCAGGGCCACTAACCACTAGACGAACAGGCCAGTCAACATTGACACTTAACCGGTTTCACCCCCTAGCTATGTTGTGGATAAACGTATCCATAGACCTTGAACGAGCTAAGGGACACATAGGCACATACATACATAACAATTAGTTAACAGCATAACCCTTGTCAACATTGGTGTTTTTTTTGTAGGTGGGAAAATCATCTAGTGACAAATCCCGCTCTTGGGCGGAGCGGGAGATAGTGTCAGACTTTTACTGACTAAAACCCACTCCTGCTCTTTATTTGCCTTCGTCCCAGGGCCCCGGGTTTCACTTTCACACTACCCGTGGCCCCAGTAGGCTTTGACCCTGCTGGGCCCCTACGATTTGCTGACATCGAATCCGGTGCAGGAACTTCCCGAACTTACCATGTTCGGTGAGAACCTGCTTCATGCGGAAGGTGAAGACGCCATGAGGTCTTTCCAACCATGCCTCAAAGAGGGGACTTACCGCCATAATTGTGGCGTGCCCAGTCTATATTAGTATCAAAATTTCCAGAATTCTGACTATTCGTAACGACTGTCTGATATTTGCAAGACTTTTAAGGCTTTTCTTTAAAGGCTTTTATAAATTATGGTATGTATGTTAAGATCCAGAGATCAGATCAGGTGGAAAAGAGAGTGCGTGTAAGACTTTTACTGATTAAAACCATAGTATACCTGTTGCCATTTGCGTTCCAATACCACTGCTTCCCTTTCAGAAATTCCTCGTGGCCCTAATTGGGTCCTTACGGGTTTGTGGACATCTCTTTAAGGCACGCGTGGAACGTCGACGACTCGAGTTTGGTTCATACCAAAATCAAAATCAAAAGCATTTTATTTCAAATAAACCATTTACAGGCACTTTTAAAATGTCAATAAGTCAGTCACTCAGAAAAAAAATAAAGATTCTAATTGCACATTCCAAAACGTAGATCTCTATGGAGAAAAATGTGCTAGAAACTCCATGGACACTCTTTTCAATCATGTTTTCTAATTACAAATATCTGTTACATGTTTCTTGTCTCTATCACGTGAGAACAATGCAAATAAAGTAAAAATTAAAACTAAATATAGATATAAAAATAGCAACTGGCAGCTAAGAGATGACCAGTCTCAACTGACAGCGCCCGTTCACGGACATGACGCTAATATTAGCACCACTCATCTCAACCATTTTGAAGGGAACCGAATGATCCAACACACGCGCCATCATCAGTGAGTCATTTGAGTGAGCATGACAAACTCTCAACTGCCATGCTACCGGACAATAAGCTACGAAAAAACCATGACCCATCTACGTTCTGACATAAAAATCCAGTGGGACTAACTGAATATAATAGCAGACGAACTCCAAAAAGCTTTCGTCTTAAAACAATATCTTAGTTACTGGTTAGGGATACGTTTTATCGTTCCTTGAACTTTTTTATTTTATTAACCCAATTTCCTCTCATCCCAAGAGGAAAAATGGGGTAATAAAAATTTCCGTGTTATTCAAATTCAACAGTTATGCCTATATAAGAAGAGGAGCTTGTGGTTAAGTGTTAACAGCTGCACAGGTCCATTTCAACGCTTGCTGAGGTTGATCTGTGGAACGGTTGCCATGCTGGTGACATAGGCTTTGCTTCATGTATCAAAGTTCAAAGTTCAGTTGTTATGGATCAGAAGCCAGGAAAATCTGTCACTAGTTTTGCCAACGAGTATCATATTACCCAGTAACTGGGTTGTGGAGATCAGGTTGGCAGTCACTCCATGTAAAATATTCGTATTCAGCTGCATCTGGTTTGATTAGAAACTGACCCCTACATAGTCGAAAAAAAGCGGTGCAGATTGTTTTAAATTCTATGATATTTTAATAGTCCGGTAACCGCTATAACTTAACTACTTACTGTAAGTTTAAGGTATTTGATTCCGTCATGAAAATTGGAATCGACTTAAAGATTTATTTTAATTACCTGGTTGGACCAAACATTTTTATTCCTATAAATAAATTTTTGGTCCGACCAGTATTTAGTCCCGGGTTTACCGGGTTGACCAACAACTCGTAAGTCGGGGCCGTTACCACTAGGCCCCGACTTACGAGTGGTAGGTCACGGGTTCAAACCCAGCCAGGCGCATTACTTTGTGAAATTTATTTTATCACCAGTGCTCTCAAAACGGTGAAGGAAAACATCGTGAGGAAACCGGCATGTTCTAGAACCAAAAAATTCGAAAACACGTGACATTCACCAACCCGCACTGGCTCCATGTGATTTTTTTTTAGGTGCGAAAGTCATCTAATGACAAATCTCGCTCTTGGGCGGAGCGGGAGATAGTGTCAGACTTTTACTGACTAAAAATCCACTCCTGTTCTTCGTTGCCTTCGTCCCAGGGCCCCGGGTTTCGTTTTCACACTACCCATGGCCCCAGTAGGCTTCGACCCTGCTGGGCCCCTACGATTTGCTGACATCTCCCTGAGGCGCGCGTGGAACAATACGCGCCGCCGACGACTTGGGCTCGGTCCGGACGGTTACCAGACGGTCGGACGGCGGGCTACCCATTGCTCGCCGTCAGCAAGGCCGCGCCTACGGTGGCCGGAAATCGGGATCAGAATCCTGGCAGCGGCTGGAGCGTAAGGACCGTTGCCTAACGCGATCGGCCGCCTCCTTTGCTAGCATTACTGCTTCGCAGAAGGAAGCGACCGCCTGCCACTCTTCCTGCCACCTGCCAGTCTCGCTCCGGACCATGGCCGGTCAAGGACACGGCGTTGCTCTGCCCAAGCGGGGCATACCTCCACCGTGTGCTCCACCGTGACCTCCGGACCCACACAGAGACGACACCCGGGCGTGTCTTCCGCATGAATCCGGTGCAGGAACTTCCCGAACTTACCGTGTTCGGTGAGAACCTGCGTCATGCGGAAGGTGAGGACGCCGTGAGGTCTTTCCAACCACGCCTCGAAGAGGGGACTTATCACCATAATTGTGGCGTGCCCATGGTCCGCGTGGTGGATTACGGCCCATTCCCTCTCCTAGAGAGGAGGCCTGAGTCGCAGTGGGATCATTAAAAAGCTGATTAATATGCTATTATGCTTATATTTGGACAGAGTTTTTTTGCAGTGACCTACCGAGGTTTATAGTCGGCCAAGAGACTTCCAATTTGGCCACTGCAGTTCGTGTCCAGGGGGGATGTTCTACTGGGGTGATAAAGTGAAACAATGTATGTATTTTATCTGGCTAAGAGCCTACATGCCTGAGTAAATATATTTTGTCTCCCATTTCGTGAAAGGAAAATTAATTTGTTTTTCTTTTCTTTTAGCATTCTATTCTACGAATTCCAATAAAGAGAAATAAGATTTCTGGATCAGACCATTATGTTATTGCTTGACCTTTGCCTTCGGAGTGTCTTTTTATTATTCAATTAGTTAACTTATCCATAAAACATGAGAAATATTTAAAAAGAAAATAGAAGAATCAATTGTGGAGTTACGCATAGCATAGTATAGCATCAATCATCATCAATTTATAAATTTCTTTCATTAATTTCGATACTCTATCAATAGAATTTCTTTTAATATAAAATAGTTAGTAGGGGACCTGGGAGTCCTAGAGAATTTTAATCAATTTTATAGTTCGCGTGGAGTAAGCTACTTTTTAACAAAAAAAAAGTTTTTCAATACATTCACTCGAAAACCTGCTCTTAGCTCACCGCTCACGGCATACAATAGGCTGTTTTCGGCACTGGTGCAGAAAAGTGCGCGTGCTCTTCCCCACCACAATTTTATTACATGTATCGTATCTGGCTGGGCGCGCGTCGACCCCACGAGTCGCCGGTCAACACTCGTTTAATCATTTCTTCGTGAGAGTATTGAAAAAAAATCGTTTGATACACGTGCAAATTTGAAAATGCATCCCTCGGCTCCATTTCATATTCCGCCGAATTCCGCCTCGGTCGCAATGACAAACTTTGTGCACTTTTATCAAAATGTACTATTATTCTGCAGTAAATTAGCAATTTTTTTTTAATCTGCATATTATTTCTAATTGTTCATTTAACCGCATTTCACATGACCATTCGATCATTGATTTTAACACAATGAAACCTTACTACATTCCAAACCATATTTTAGGGTGAAAAATCACCCCCCCGCCCCTGGGTAGAGCAAAAGGGAGGGTTTAAATATTTAATGACTAAATCGTATCTATAAAAATCCGAGCAGATGGATGGTGGCCGATGGGTAAAAGCCTCGACTTATGAGTTGTAGGTCACGGGTTCAAACCCAACCAGGCGCATATCACCACTGTTCACAAAACGGTAAAGGAAAACATCGTGAGGAAGCCGGTATGTTCTAGAACCAAAAATTCGAAAACATGTGATATCAACACTGAGCCCTTGTGGTGAATTACGGCCCATTCCCTCTTCTTGAGAGGAGGGCTTAGTCCCAGCAGACGGAACATTATAAGGTTGTTTATGCTATGCTATGCTGTGTTACTTCACTTGCCCTTCTGTGTTCCAAAGCGGCAATCATCATCATCTTCCTGCCCTTGTCCCATGTTATTTGGGGTCGGCGCAAAAATTTTTTTTCTTCCACTCTGCCCTGTCACTCGTCATGTTGTCACTAACTTCTTTTTCTTTCATATCACTCATCACACAATCCATCCATTTTTTCTTTGGTCTCCCTCTCTCTCTCCATCCATCCACATGTAAACTCATAACTCTTTTAGTAACATGCGATTCATCCCTCCTCTTCACATGACCATACCAAGACAAACGAATCCCTTTCGACTTTTCAGTCACTGGCGCCACTTTCAAACTTCCCCTAATATATTCATTTCTCACTTTATCCATTCTCGTCACACCACACATCCATCTTAACTTTTAAATAATCCCACAGCTTTAGCACATTCACAACTATCCCAATCGAATCAAAACCAAATCGAATCGAATCAAAACACTACAATCGATTATGTAAACTAAATTAACCGTTCGTGTAATCAAAACAGGTTCAATTAGTGAAATCGATTGTCCACGTCTGTTTACAAACTGGCATAGAGAGAGAGTTATCAATCGGCTTGATTTGATGACAGTGTGCACTTGTTGATGGCAATAATGCTAATAGTCAACACTCATGATTCCTTTGTTTTTTAACCGACTTCAAAAAGAAGGAGGTTATGCTGTATGCATTTTTTTTTAATGTATGTTCACCGATTTCTTGGTCAATTGTAATTTGATTTTAAAAATTATTTTTTTGATTGAAAGGTCCTTCGAGTTGATCCCATAATATGATTTGATAATTAACTTTGAAGATATGGAACGGAACTCCTCATAGGATCACGGCAGAACTATCGCAACAAGTAAAATTGGTTTGTTTATACGTGTAGTCGATAACTGACTGAAGCAAGGAGGGGAGGGGATATATCGAACGGATCTGATGATGAAGCTGGAAAGTAGGCGCCAATTAAAAGGATTTTTTTTTTCTTGCTTTCTTTTATCGGTCGATCATACGGGAGGCCTTTTAACGCTGCGTCTTGCGGTACGTGGTCATCACTCCAGAACTTCTCGTCTCTATCTACCATCTGTTCTGCGAGCAAATATGAAATAGGTAAGTATTTTAATATAATTATGAACCTTCTTGAAATCAAAAGTCCCTTTACCTTGTATATTTCTCCTTCATTTAGAAGCTTGCTTGCATTGGGAATTAAAGTTCTCTGCAGTCACTTGCATCTAATTCTAGAGCTATTTCTTTTTCTTTTAAACTTCCATAGAGAATGGAAAGCCATGCTGGTAGCGACTAAAATCATTATACTAATCCTAGCTTATAATATTACAAATGCGAAAGTAAGTTTGTTACCTTTTTTGTTTGTTTGTCACAGCAGCTCCTGCCCAATCTAAGTGGTGTAGCGCCATACGCGGGGATCGTTAGGCCCATGGTCTTTTACGGAGCGCCGGTGCGAGCATCGTTGCTTCGAAAGTGACCTGCCGTTAAACTGAACATGAAACACCCTAAGGGTGTTTTTAATATCGAGCGGTTTTGATTGAATGTGGGATTACCCCGCACGCGTTACCTTGCAAATGTCCTTTTTATACAATTATTTATTGTAATGCGGGGTATACGCACGCGGGACGCGATTTTTTGCATTTTAAAATTTTCTCCATGTGGAGCCAACCCGCATGCGTGATGAAATCCGCACGATATTATATTAGAAACAACATATGGCTATCCAGATGATGCGGGAATACCGCATGGTCTCCGCCAAGGGGCGAGCCTCCTTACCGGCCTGCCAACGTCGTAGAATTTTCCTGCCTGTACCTGCGCATAGAGATGCAACACCGGACACACACAACATGGCAAGTTTGTGGAGAAACGCCCGGGTGTCATCATTGAGGGACCACCCGAAAAACACGGTGGAGCTGTGCACCGTTTAGACGGAGCTCTGCCTTGTCTTCGCAGAGGCGATCGGCGGTGGGCCCTGGTTCAGGTTACGGTACGGTGACCGGGAATCGCTGCTGATCTTGGAGCGTCTCTTGTGGCGACGGAAAATGCACCACCTGGATGGTCATAACCCTTTGTGACGCGTTCAGCTTGGCCGCAGGTCGCTACCACAGCGATGACACACATTGGCGTTCCGTAAAGGTCTCATGTCTTACCTTGCATCAAGCCCTGTTTACTTGTTCACGCAAAGATCTAATGACAGCGTTTGCGGTCGGCATTACGTTACTGAATACTGGAACAGACAAGAAATCACAATAGCCACACTATATATTAATATTAAACGAAAGTTTGTGGGTGTGTGTGTGTCTATGTGGTACTTCTTCACGCTGGAATGGCTGAACGTATTTGGATGAAATTGGCACAAAATCTTTTGAATATAATCTTTCTCATATTTTTTTATTCCAAGACTATGTTCTCTTGTGACCACTTTCTACTTTCATCTGGGCGAAGTCGTTGGCAGCAACTATTGGTTTATTATAATTTAGAAAATTACTATATTGCCATCGACACGCTTCGTAGAAATGGTATGGCCGCCGAGGTGACACGATGCTCTGTGGCAACGTCGCTTAGTCTCTAAGGAGAGGAGTCTGATGGTTAAAGACAGTGAAGTCCTTACTTTAGCGTTATTCTATCCAGCTTTACTTTTAATTAGGTAGGTTGATGACTAAAAAATCTATTTGTTCTGATTGTTTTTTTTAGGTGGTTTCCTATCTAATGATTTTTTTCACTTTAGGATGGAGAGTGAAAGCATATCAGACTTTTACTAACTAAAATTAACATATGTTTCATTAGGACGGGTTTCCTTTTCAGGAAATTCTTATAGCCCTAGCGGGCACTGGCCCTCTACGCCTCCAGAGGGGCACCATCGTGTCTTCTGCCAAGTGGAGTAACCCAACGTAACCAGGCATGACAATCAGGGTCAAGAGTATGCTTATAGTGAAATGTCATTGGTCATTAACTGCGAGCCAAAATTAGTAGTTGTTACTGACAAACATGTAGTGACATCTATGTCGCCACATTAGAACTAAAATTCAAAAATCTTGCACCACGGTATTTTTTTTTTTTTTTTTTTTTATTGGGTGGGAAAATCATCCTAATGACATCCCCGCTCTTGGGCGGAGCGCGAGATAGTGTCAGACTCTTACTGACTAAAAACCCACTCCTGTTCCTTCGTTGCACCACGGTATCAGATTTCTCTGTGGGATTAGAGCATAGACAACAATGCATCAACTATCGGGCAGTTATCCGGACTAGATTTTTTTTTTGGTGGAAATGTTATCTTTTGACATCACCCGCTCTTGGGCGGAGCGGGAGATAGTGTCAAACTTTTACTGACTAAAAACTCACTTCTGTTCCTTCGTTGCCTTTCGTACCAGGGCCGAGTCTTCCTTTCAGAATCTGACCCTTGGCCCCAGTAGGCTTCGACCCTGCTGGGCCCCTACAGTTGCTGACATCTCCTTGAGACGCGCGTAGTACAGTACGCGCCATCGACTACTTGGGCTCGGTCCGGACGTTTACCGGACGGTTGGACGGCTAGGTATCCGGACTCGATACAATATACTTCAAGGTGGAGGATCCTACCCTTTCAACGGACTCTGTGGGCCCGGGCTTGCGGACAGCGAGCAATAGGTAGCTCAGCCGTCCAACCGTCCGGTAACCGTCTGGACCGAGCCCAAGTCGTCGACGGCGCGTACTGTTCCACACGCGCCTCAGGGAGATGTCAGAAAATCGTAGGAGCCCAACAGGGTCGAAGCCTACTGGGGCCATGAGTAGTGTGAAAACGAAACCCGGGGCTCTGGGACGAAAGCAACGAAGGAACAAAAGTGGGTTTTTAGTCAGTAAAAATCTGACACTATCCCCCGCTCCGCACAAAAAACAACCTATTCTGCATACCTCTAAATACCCATCAGCCTTTTCCACCACAGAATGTAGTCATAATCTTCCATCTAATATTTCAACCCTAAAGTCTACAACTGTTTACCCAATCACTTAAATTGATTGTATAGTAATGTCATTATCAACTCGAACAAGTAAACAAAAACTGTCACTAAAGCAGCTTGATTGAATTCGTTTGTAAACACCATGTATAGGCGATCCTGTTAATTGATCTAATTCACGATGTACTATGCGTTCCAAATAAGAATAGGAAAGTCAAAAGTGCATAGTGCTAATTTTAATTAAGGGATGTTTAATTATGTTCTTTTTTATCGTGCTTATTAGTGATCGTAAGTTTTCTATTACTTTACCTGTTTCTACCCGTGAGAACCTGTAATTGGCTCAATGTCTCTTATACTATTGTTATTCTTTTGTTATAGCTGTTGGTTCTCCTATGATTAAATAAATAAATAAATAACCTCGATCTGTCAAATGTTGAGTGAAAAGTAAGGTTTGCAAAGAAAACTTATTTGCGTAAAAATAAAGGGTTTTTTTTTTTTTGCTTTGTATTACTAAGTCTTATTAAAATGTAGGTGAAGTAAAAACGTTATTATTTAATATAAATTAGCTAAAAATATTGTTTTAAGTCAAAATTTGTTAAAAAAAACCTATTTTCTTTCTTATTTTCATTGTTAGGAACAATTTGCCTTTTTCTTCCATTTTCCACTACTTAGACACTTCACACAGTGATGCAGAGATAAGCAATATTGAAGAACTGGATTTGATTTTTTTTTTCAAATAAGTATAGGATCGATTGCCATGTTTTGACGTCACATCATATTGTTAAATCGCAAGAAATTGAGCAAAATTGAAGAATTCAGAGATGAGCAAAATTGAAGGACTGGATTCTGATTAAATTTTTTTCGTTCACAATTCGTAAATAAATTAAATTTTTAATATTTCTTGTTTTATTCACCATAATAATTCTTCGATTTGACAGCATGACGTGACGTCACAACATGGCAATCGATCCTATTCTTATTTGAAATGCATTGTAAAAAAATTAAATTTAAAAAAAAACTTGTTTGGCTCACCCTATTTTCTTCGATTTGACAGTATGACGTGACGTCACAACATGGCAATCGATCCTATTTGGAACGCATTTTAGGTACAATATCGTTGTAGTATATTTCATTTCAAAAAGAAGGTGTGCTGACGATATCTACACTAATATTACAAATAGGTTTTATTAGGTTTTTTGAAAAACGAAAATATGCAATATTATTTATTATCTTCGTCGTGTATGATAGTCCATTGAATTGAATGGCGAACGATATTGTATCTTAAGATAAAAAATTATAGTATCTTAGCCATGTGCAGCGCCCCTTAGTGAACTCCACTGCGGGTGACGTAACCTACAACAAACTTATTATTTTCGGTTGGTACAGTAATCGGGTCTAAGGACCGAACCGAAAATTAAGTTTGTTTTGTAGGAGGTAATCTCTAAAACTACTGGTCCGATTGCTAAAATTTTTTTCACTGATAAAAAGCTGCTTTATTCCTAAGTGACATAGGCTTTATTTTATGTACGCGGGCGAAGGTTTCGGGAACAAGGTCTAAGCTTATTATTATTATTACCTACGTATCAAAAATCTTAACAACTCAATCCGACCACCCCAAAAAAGGAACAAGACCCAAGATCTGAAATACACCCCCAACCATTTGAATTCGGATCACGTATCTTACTACATATATACTAAAAATACTTGAAAAATCCTGAACCCTTGTCTAATTTACATTCCACAGTTAATATGTTTGCAAGTCTTGAGATAGCGTTGAACTAACAGCTTACGTTCATGGACTTTTGGGTTTAGAAAGTGGGTTTAGTGGCAGCGAATATTTCATTGCAATTAAATTAAGTTAGATTTATTAATTTCAGGTTTTATAATCCATTTATAAAATAAATTATATGTAAGCATAGCAAAGCATAGCATAACCAGCCTTTTAATGTTTCCACAGCTGGGACTCAGTCACTCCTCTCTAGACACATGTCTTCTAATTTTTTGGTTCTAGGACATGCCGGTTTCCTCATGATGTTTTCTTTCACCGTTTTGAGAGCAGTGGTGATGAAATAAATTACACAAAGTAATGCGCCTGACTGGGTTTGAATCCGCGACCTACAACTCCTAAGTCGGGGCCGTTACCACCACTGCTCGCTCAACAATTATATGTTAAAAAAATATAAATACCTACAAAACTTAAATAAATAAATCATAATATTATTATTTTTTTACTAATATTAAATAAATTTAAAATAATCATTACAATAGTCTCTTACATTAATCTTTTTTTTTTTCATTGTTTCTTCTCTAGAACTAAAACTTGAAGCACTAAAATTTTAATTTAATATTCTTTTTAAGTTGTAAATCATCTAATGACTTCTCCTGCTGAAACATAAAGCGAGATTTTACTGACTAAAACTACACCTGTGTCCTTTAGTTGCCTTTTGCGTTCTATTGAATTTATGAAAAAGAAACTTGTGGTCAGTTTTTTTTTCAGAAATTCGCCATGGCCCTTGCAGGCATCGGCTCTGCTGGAAGGAGTCCAGTTTTACTGACATCTCTTGGAGGCGCAAGGTACACTACGCATCGTCAACGACTTGGGCTCTGTAAGGTCACAGTCCAGTAAGGACTGGGAGACAGTAATTCAGAAATCAGAAACGTTTATTTCATCATCATCATCATTTCAGCCGAAAGACGTCCACTGTTGGACAGCCTCCCCCAAATGCCGCCACAATGACCGGTCCTGTGCATCTAGCATCCATCGAATTCCCGCGACCCTCACCAGGTCATCGGTCCACCTTGTGGAAGGCCTTCCAACGCTGCGTTTTCCGGTACGTGGTCGCCATTCCAGAACCTACAATGAATGGACAGATGGGCAATGGAAAGGGCTATGCTCGGAGTTTCTTTGCGTGATCGCGTCAGAAATGAGGATATCCGCAGGAGAACCAAGGTTACGGACATAGCCCGAAGAATCGCCAAACGTTTATTTCAAATAGACCAATTACAGGCACTTTTGAATTGTCAAGAATCGGTCAGTCAAAAAAAAAAAGTGAAGCTAAAATGCATGTCTCGAAAGCGTAGATCTCTATTGAGAAGAACGTGCAAAAAACTCCATGAACACTCTTTTAAATCATATTCGAGTTTCATAAATCTTGGTTACATATTTCTTGTCGCTTCTAATATGTGAGCACAATGTAGATAAGTAATAATAATTAAAAAAAAACTAATAAAAAAATAGAAACTGAATTAAACCACTGGCAGCTAATAGATGACCAGTCTCAACTGACGGCACCCGTTCACGAGCATGACGCATGCATCAGCCCCACTCTGCTCAATGATTTTGAAGGGAACTGAATGACCCGATACAACGTGCCACCATAAGTGAGATATTTGAGTGAGCACGACAAACTCAAACAAATTAAATATCGAAAATTGCCCTCTGCCACTGTAACCGCACCCAGACTTTAGGATTAAGATAGAACCAAACTCAACGGTGTTACGCAGTTGCCCGATAAGGCTTGAGGTGGAAAAACTCGGAATTAAAAACTTTGTGCAGATCACTGCGGTGATCATACCGGACTGGACGTGGTGGAAAGAGAAATTGTTATAGAAACTTTTGTGGAACGATGAACGATGTTTCTTGAAGGAATTGTGGAGAATAAGTTAATAATTGTGAAAACTTTAGAAGTAGATACAAGCAATAGTGGTCTAGTGGTACCAGCCCCTCATACGGAGGAAGTGTGCCCCGCTTGGGCGTTTGTGTCCTAGAACACAAAGGGCAAATGAAGGACACAGGTGTGGTTTTAGTCAGTAAAAGTCTGACACGCCCTCTCGCTCCGCCCAGATGTTCGGAACGAGGGCTTTTTGAGCGGGACAAGTCATCGTTTGATTACCAAACTAAAAAAACAAAAATGTGGTACCAGCCCCGACTAATAAGTTGTACGTCGTGCGTTCAAACCCAAGCAGGCACTTTGTAAAATTTATTTCATCACCATGTACTGCTCTTAAAACGCTGAAGGAAGACATCGTAAGGGAACCAGCATCCACCAATCCACACTGGGCCCACGTGGTATATTACGGCCCATTCCTTTTTTTTAGAAAGAGAAGGCCCGAGTCCCAGCTGTAGAAATAATATAAGGTTGATTATGCTACACTTATACTAGATACTAGAACGAGCTACGAAACTCTGGAAGATGAAAATGATACAATTATTTTGAGAAAGAAATGATGACTTATAAATAGAATGTAGGTGTTTTTGAATTGATAAAATGAATTGTGGGTGTTTTTGAATTTTTCGAGGGATGTGGCATTTTTTTAAATCATTTAATGGTTTCTCCCGCTTTAGAGTGGACTGAGTGTGTCAGATCACTCCGGGCTGTGGCCTGAACCAGGGTCCTGCGCAAGAAGTCACCACCGCCAATCATCTCACGAAAACACCGCGGTGCTCCGTCTTAGCGGCACACACCTGCTCCACCGTGTCTTCAGACGTTGACACAATGTTAACACCCGAGCATTTCTTCCGCTTGGATCTAGTGCAGAAAACTCCCGAGTTTACCATGACCGGTGAGAGCCCGTGCCATGCGGAAGGTGAGGACTCCGTGATTCTTCTCTAGCCACTTTTCAAAGAGAGACTTACCGCCTTTATTGTGGAGTGTGTCGCCATATCTCCATAATATCCTGCCGAAACTTTGTCAGTGGAGTTTCGCCCCATCGTTGCATCGCAAATTGATTGTTGTGAATTGCTTCCAAATTTTACGGCGGTAAGCTGACGAGGAGGTTTGCTGCTTTGAGTTCATGGGGTATTCCCGTACGATCCGGAGTATGGTTATCGTCGTTGCCGTCGTGGTGAGCCATGGCTCCGCCCATGCTCCCCTCTCAAAAGGAACAAAGCACTCATCAAACTCTCCAATAGCTGGGAACTCTGCTTCAGTGGGGGAGCCCAGGTGTGGACTTTATTCCGTACCGTTTGGTATGGTATTCTGACAATTCGAAGAAATCGATTGACATATCATCAAAATCAGCCCACGCATTTATTATCTGGCCACAAAGGATCAAACATAACATAAGGCTAATAAAAACATTGCCCTTCTTTGCGTAGCGCAGTTGTGCGAAAAAACAACCATAAAGAGTTTTGCCAATGCGTTTAGAGATAAAGGTAAAAGTCTTAGGTAGAAATTGTTACCTGAACGAACTTACAATCTCTCTTGCAAGTGGGCCACAAGTGATAACAACTTTGCCGGAAAAACTTTGTGTGCAAACTTTTTGGATGAAAAACTCTTTCGTTGCGAAGAGTTCTTGGGGAAAAGGCTTACCTGATGAGTAGCTATGATTAAAAAGTTTATTTCGGTAATGGTGGGTTTTTTAAAACAAGATAGTGTAGTATTAGAGATAAATGTTTAACTGTTTTTTTCTTTTACGAGTTATTACGAAAACTACCAAGACCATTTTTTCTTTGTTTTGAAAAAATATCCCCTACATGCTTTTTTTCGGTAGGAAAGTCAGTCCAGTGACATCCCCAACTCTGGGGCGAAGCGACAGAGTGTGTTAGACTTTTACTGACTAAAAATCCACTCCTGTTTCTTCGTTGCCTTACCATGTCTGGTTCTTGGCCTTGCCATGTTCAGAACCTGTGTCATGCGGAAGGAAAGGACGCCGTGTTGCCTTTCCAGCCACTCCTCGAAGAGGGGAGTTACCGCCATAAGTATGGCCTTCCCAATCCCCTTCATTCTAGAAATTATTTCTGCCCCGTGAGTGTTTTTATATACACTCATTATATAATCATCATTTCTGTAGAAAGCCATCCACAGCTGGACACTGGCCTTCCTAAGTGTTGCCAAATTGACTGATCCTGTGCTAGGACAGACTTCCAGCGGGATCTCATGGTCATATGGTGACAGCGACTGTTGCAACCCAGTGCAGGGCACGCCAAAATCATGACGTTAAGTCTCCTCTTTGAGAAGTGGCTGGAGAAACGCCATGGTTTCCTCACCTTCTGCATGGCACAGGACCTAACCGAACCTGGCAAGTTTAAGAGGTTTATGTTTCGGATTCAGGCGGAAGAAACGCCTGGGTGTTACTATTATGCGGACCGCGGACCGCATTAGTATAAGTATGAAGAAGAGTCATTTAATGATTTCCCACCGCAAACCAAAAACCAACTAAGAGTTCCAAAAGTGCTGTTTCGTGGGTGAACACACAAATATTTAAACTCACACATACACCCAGAATCGAAAAAACTATTTTATTTATATATGTACCTACACACAAACACTTAAAAATGAAAAAAAAAAAAAAAAAATAGATAGAAGAGCACTAAGGTACTGCTTATTTCTAATGATTTTTTTATAGAAGACCTGTGACAGGTTGTTGGACTTGGATGTTGGATGTGAGATGAAGACACTGTGTATACAAATATATTAGAAAATTAAAAATATACTATCATCATCATCATCTTCCTGCCCTTGTCCCATCTTATTTGGGGTCGGTGCAACACGTTTTTTCTTCCATTCTAACCTGTCAACCGTCATGCTATCACTAACTTCCTTTTCTTTCATAATAGTGTTCACACAATCCATCCATCTTTAAAAATATACTATATTATCTAAATAAAAGTTTAAGTTTTAACTATCTACACAAAAATTTGCTACAAGCGAGAATGATGCGCTTATTTAGCTCGATTTTCTGTTAACCTGACTAAAACTAAAACATAATGTTGAATTTGCGGGAGGGTTTGGCAAAATTTACCTTTAATACACTCATATATACTGTTAATTTTAGTAAATGACGAATATGATGTGGTTATGACTTTTATAATTTTATTATAGTTTTGTCTTGTAATGTTCTAGTCGACTATATTTATTCTTGTGTTTTCATTTTTTTAAATATAGTTAATTAATTAATTATTCATTAATATTAAGTTTTTGTAGGGGGGCATTCATACCCTGCGTTTTCCGGCATCTTCTCTACAAGGTGGACCGATGACCTGGTGAAGATTGCGGGAATCCGATGGATGCGAGACGCACAGGACCGTTTATTGTGGCGACATTTGGGGGAGACCTATGTCCAGCAGTGGACGTCTATCGGCTGAAATGATGATGATGATGGTGGTGATTAAGTTTTTTGTCATAATATCATCGAAGTCTAGATTTCGAAATGTTAGTGACAAAATCTAGATAGGAAAAACCTTATACCAAAATTCTTCGACGAATCGAAGCTGAAACCAAATACAAAACAAATAAGTTCCTGTCAGAACCATATTTATGAAACAGTTAATAAATTGAACAAAACAACATCAGCCGATCAAATAATTTCATCAACAACAGATTAAATTGAAATGGCGTCAAAAGGAGGAAAACCTCGCAATAATAAATCAATCCTAAACTGACGTCTGAAAGTGGAATCCTCAGAGGGTCTGTCATTGAATGTACGTCATTTTCGATTCCACAATATTGGAAGCAGAGGCAATAACGTGATCCATTTTACGACCTAAACTGAACTGTTAAAGGGATGGAGCTATATAGGGTGTAGAGCTCCATCCCTGTTTCTCGCTCGCCCGACTGATATTTTAACATGACGTCATGATAAAGCGTCAAGTACGGTAGTGTTGGTGTGCTCGGTATCAAATCCACTAAGTATAGCAAGTGTTGTGTGTATATGTATACATGTGCGTGGTGGGTGTATGTGCATACATAATTATTACTACAAAAGACTGAGTAACTGGTTTGTGTGTTTGTGCACACATACAAACCAGTTACTCAGTGTTAGTAGTTGTTAGTTACCCTCGCCTTCCTAATTTTAAGGATACAGGCAATGTCACAATAACTCCTACCGCGTCCATCGAAGAACTGGAACAATTTTCCTGCTGTGGTCTTTCCATTCGATTGTAATTTGGGTGTCTTCAAGGCTAGAGTGAATAGGCTAGTTTATTAATAAACTAATGCGCTCTACCCACAACGATTGTATCACTGCTTCCTATCAGGTGGGATCATAGTCAGACACTACTATAAAAATTAAAAAAACAAAATTGTGGACATTCCCTATTCTTTACCTGTACCCTTCATATTATGCGTGGTATGATATAAAGTTATTGAAAATTCCTACAAAGTCGTTCCTGAAATATTGCTCTTATACTATTTATGATAAAATCTATATATATAAAAGGAGAAACTGACTCACTGACATATCAACGCACAGCCGAAACTACAAGGTTTAGGACCGTGAAATTTAGCGCAAGGTTTCCTTTTATGACTTAGGCGAGGACTAAGAGTGAGTTTTTCAAAATTCACTCCCTTTTTGTTCTTCTTTTCGTGTCGATGTACCCTAACTAATTTTTTTCTGACCAGTGTTTGGCAACCTCTACGGCTTGGTTATTGGTTTCGTATAAATCCTGAAAACTGCAGGTGGTTGTGCAGGATGGACAGCATAGCAAATGACGCATGTCCTGTGCATCGGCTCCACACTCTACATTCACTCCCTAAGGGGATGAAACGGAGGTTCAAAGTTTGTATGAGGAAACCTGCTTTCACGCGGGCGAAACCGCGGGAGGAAGCTAGTCACTCATAAATAATCGCCGCGACACCTGAATGTACTTTGTGTTTTTGTATTATATTTATGTACACAGTTAGGTTTTAGTTTAAATATTTTAGTTAATACTTGTTTTTTCAACATATTTGTAGATTATATCATCATCTTCCTGCCCTTGTCCCGTGTTATTTAGGGTCGGCGCAACACGTTTTTTTCTTTCACTCTGCCCTGTCACTAGTCATGCTATCACTAACTTCCTTTTCTTTTATATCACTCTTCACACAATCCATCCATCTTTTCTTTGTTCTCCCTCTCCCTCTCCATCCATCCACATGTAAACTCATAACTCTTTTAGTAACATGCGTTTCATCCCTCCTCTTCACATGACCATACCAAGACAAACGATTCCCTTTCAACTTTTCAGTCACTGGCGCCACTTTCAAACCTCCCCTAATATATTCATTTCTCACTTTATCCATTCTCGTCACACCACACATATGTAGATTATAATACTCTTATATTAATAAATAGAAAGTTTGTAAGTATAAATGTGGACGTGTGTGTGTTAAAAAAGAAACATCTCAATATGCAGCAGACTCGCAAACTTTAAAGACTGTAATATATCTTTTAATTGAGAATGTAGTAAACCTCCACCAATTCGCAAAAGAGCGTGAATTTGTTGGTAGAAATTGCAGGTTTTAATAATACGAAATACATTTTCAAAGAATTCATAAAGCTGCTTCTCCATTGACACGAAGTGTGGCAGCGGAGCGGAGCGGAGTTTCGAACTGTGAGGAGCTAGGTTGAGTAGTTCCCACGTCTGCAATGTTACGTGGCCAGTTTACCGCTCCTCCATTCTGCATCTCTACTCTGCACCTCCACTCTGCATCTCCACTCTGCATCTCCACTCTGCATCTCCACTCTGCATCTCCACTCTGAATCTCCACTCTGCATTTCCACTCTGCATCTCCACTCTGCATCTCCACTCTGCATCTCTACTCTGCATCTCCACTCTGCATTTCCACTCTGCATCTCTACTCTGCTTCTCCACTCTGCATCTCTACAGTGCTTTTCCACTTCTCCGCTCCGCTTCCCAGCACCGCTTCTCGGTTTTCTATGAATTTTCAAACTTGTTCGTTAATCTATTTCCACTAAAGTGGTGCGGAGATTTTGTGTAATTTTATTGGTTAAATATTGGCACAGCTCCGCTCCGCTCTGTTTCTCTCCGCTTCAGTGGACAGACAGCTTAATAAGACATAATACTACGAAACAAACGATAACGCAACAGTTTAAACAGTTTACAATGAGTACACATTAAATGTGTGTTAATTTGTGGTATCATTGTCACGTTAAGTTTGTTTTAACAAATTGGCGCAAGGACCTTAAATCTCACGCCTTTATTATGAAAGACGACTCAATTTTCATATAGTCTCAAACAATTCTCACATTTGGAGTCTCCCTCAACATCTCGAAAGCTTTTTTAGTAAGCTTATTTCCTTCGGTCTACCTGATGGATAGTGTGCTTGAATTTAATTTACAGATTTCCTAAGTGATTGGTCCATTCGAGTGGTCATCCATGGCTGTGCTCGTTCGGCCAAATAGCCATTAATGCTGGGGTCCCTCAGGGGTCTGTGTTTGGGTATGCAGACGACAGTACTGTTAGTAAGACTTACATGTCCAACACACGAGCGATTTGGTCACAGATCCAGTCTCTCCAATAAGTTATGGTTAAGTGCTTGAACTTGTCCTTGCTTGGTTTCCAAATGGTACCAATTTGGTCAGGTTAAATGCTGTTGAAACATGTACGCTGCGTCTTCCAGTACGTGGTCGCCATTCCAGAACCTTTCGTCCCCATCGACCATCTGTTCTGCGAGCAATGTGCCCTGCCCACTGCCACTTAAGTTAGACGATTCTTCGAGCTATATCCGTAACCTTGGTTCTCCAGCGGATATCCTCATTTCTGACGCGATCACGCAAGGAAACTCCAAGCATAGCCCTTTCCATTGCCCTTTGAGTGACTTTAAGCCTTCTGATGAGGCCCATTGTCAATCGCAAGACGCAGCGTTGGAAGGCCTCCCAAAAGGTGGACCGATGACCTGGTGAGGGTCGCGGGAATCCGATGGATGCGAGACGCACAGGATCGGTCATTGTGGCGACATTTGGGGGAGGCCTATGTCCAACAGTGGACGTCTTTTGGCTGAAATGATGATGATGATGATGATGAAAACATGTACTATCTTACTCTAACTTTCAAGAGTGTAACTTCGAGGTCGAATGTGCGTCGGAATTGAAAAAAATATATTCCTCCCAGCTTGTTCCATCATCCGAACACGAGACGTGAGGCAGTGTTTTAAATCTTACCCACAACTTTTAACACTCAAAACGTTTTGGGAACACATTTATTGTACGTATAGCTAAGGGGTGGAATTCCCTGTCGGAGTTTGTGTTTCCTCAGAAATAAGAAATCAGAAACGTTTATTTAAATGGTAGTAGGCAGCGCAATGCTTGCAGAATTACTGGTCGATGGTTTCGAAAGTTTCTGGAGTGGTGACCTTGTACCAGAAGACGCAACGTTAATTGGCCTCCCACAAGATAGACCGATGACCTGGCGAGAGTCGCGGGTATCTGATGGATGCGAGATGCACAGGACCGATCTTTGTGGCGACATTCGTGGGAGGCATTTATCCAGCAGTGAAAGTCTCAGCTTAAATGATTATTTTGATATGGATGGATGAACCGGTACAAATCAGAAACGTTTATTTTAAATAGACCAATTACAGTCACTTTTGAATTGTCAATATGTCGGTCAGTCAAAAAAAAAAGTGAAGCTAAATTGCACGTTCCAAAGCGTAGATCTCTATGGAGAAGAACGTGCAAGAAACTCCATGGACACTCTTTTAAATCATATTATGAGTTACATAAATCTTGGTTACATATTGTCGCTTTTAATATGTGAGCACAATGTAGATAAGTAATAATAATTAAAAAAGAAAACTAATTAAAAATTAGAAATAGAATAAAGTCACTGACAGCTAATAGATGACCAGTCTCAACTGATGGCACCCGTTCACGAGCATGACTATGTGAGTACAATGTAGATAAGTAATAATAATTAAACCTGACAGCTAAACCCTAGTACAGGTTTTTAAGCAACCTATTCAAGATTACTTCTAGGTAAGCGTGATCCATCGTCGACCACATCGTCGCTCTCCATCACAAGGTGAGATAGAAGTCGAACATAGCAATAAATAAACAAATGTTCCAGCAGAACTTACTAGGCCGCCTTATAAACACAATCCTCACTAAAACTGACTGAATCCCATCTTTCTTCTTCTTCTCTGTCGATATCATTCTTGACAGAGTGGTCGTGGTCATCACTTCAGGTGTTAATGACAAGCTTCACAATATGCCGCCTCTCTTCTCTGATGGCCGCCTTCCTCGTGCATTTGTGCAGTAATGATGAGCCATTTACTGCCGCTTTTATCTGGTCAGTCCACCGCATAGGCGATCTTCCTCATGGCCTGGTACCCTCAACCTTTACCTGGACCACAAGTCGCTCAATAGCCACTTCTCTTCGGTGGCATACATGACCAAAAAAGGTGAGAATATGATATTCGTTCTAGTACCACGGTATCTCGAATATTTCTAGTATCACGGTAATTATATAGTTCTCGAAGAACATAGCAGAGTCTTTTAGACACAATTCCCACTAAAACTGACAAAAACCTACCTATGATTTTCAAATTAAACCATCTGAAAACATATTAAACCATCTCTTAAACACAATTTTCGCAGTCTAAATATACAATAGCTCCGAATTTAATTCTTTCAAATCAATAAAGAAAGCGACTTAATTAATAAACACACAATAATTCAATTACTCCAGCCGCAAAGTGTCTTGTTGTTGCCGTCTCGCTCTAGTAACACTTTCTAATCTTTCGTCTCTGTTGCGCACGACCTTCGCGGAAATGTGAGCTGTTTCGCGGTTGGTACAAGTGAAAGGCGTGCGGTAATTTTACTTTCTAATTATAAATTAATTTTTCTTACTTGTTTTAGTGTATGAATACATTTATTAATAGTCTTTTTTTTTAAACATGTAAATAGTGTGGTACTAAACCAATTGGGGTAACTTTAGGTCTTGTAACTAGAACAGAACGCAAAATTAATGTGGATAATTGTGAAACACAATCATGTTGACTACTATGATTAATTGACCGAACGCATAGATTTTTTTCAGGAAATCGAGAATGGGTTATCGGTCTAACAGTCGCAAATGGGATAGTTTAGCATGACGCTGTATTAGATCCTTATACAAAAATCGCGTCATGTAAAGAACTTTATTTTTTCAGATTTTTTCTGGAGGAGTCTGAATTTCCATCTGTTAGTTCAAGAAACATAATTATCTAACTGATTAAAGTTGTAAAGTATACCTAAGCGCTTCCGACGCTACCCACATTATTTTTATTAATTTACTAGCTGACCCGGCGAACTTTGTACCATAATATTTTAGGTAAACTGTCAAAAAATAACATCTGCAGGCATTACCAGACAAAATGACATTTTAATTAGAGATGGCAATGTATTCGGATTTTTTTTTTTCGTGATTTTTTCCATTTTTGCTCACCGATAATCCAGGGAAGGTTTAAATCTTGAATATTTCAAGACCAAAACAAGCCAAATCGGTCTAGCAGTTTTTGAGTTTTAGCGACACTAACGAACAGCTATTCATTTGTATACATATATAGATAACTAGCTGATCCGGCGAACTTCGTGCCGCATAATAGTCATGTTGTGATACCTTTTAGCAAAACTGTCAAAGGGTAACGCCATCTACTGGTATTACCAGAACCAGCATAATTCATTTTAAAATGACATTTTCATTAGAGATGGCGTTGAACATTGATGCCAAATCATGTCAAGGTGTCTTTAAGGAAACAGCTGTATGATTTGTAAAGTTAATAAATAACTTCAACTACTTTAGATGCGAGATGTAAACTGAACAGTGCACAGTGTACTTTATTCTATTCTTTTGCTTAACGATTTTTTTTTATATTGTTTAACTAGCCGTGTTTTATTGAATAGTACTTGAGTTACACAGAAAGTAAAAATTTTACATTAAAAAAAAAATATTTTTAATTACATATATAGATCATGAAGCCAAAAAAAGTACATGCTTGTCTAGAAATATCTCGAAGCAATGTTGATTTTCGAAATAGGATTTTAGACTTGGCTAAAATCTCATTTAGGAAATCGATTTTGCTTTGTTGCAGTCAATGTCTTCCAATATCAGCAGCAATGATATCAGCTTCCTAACAACTTCGTACTCATTAAAGTAACGTGCAGAGGCTAATTGGTGACCCAGATTTGGTTATTTCCAATCTACAAAGTCTTGAGCACAGGCGTAGTGTGTTTTAGAGGATGAATTATGGAGAGTAGAAATAGCATGCCTTGATTCCGCTATCTCATTTCTACCATCGGAACAACCAACGTTCAGCGAGTATCCAACCTTACGTTGTAGAAACCTCTACGATCCGGACTGAGCATTTCGCCTCGTCGTTTATACTGCGTACATCGAAAGACTGGGACAATTTGCCTGCTGCGGTCTTCCCGTCCGATAATAATTTAGGTGTATTTAAGGCTAGAGTCTTAGAGGCTCTTACTAAACTAGTGCTCCACACCATCAACGATTGCATCACTGGTTACCATCAGGTGGGATCTCAGTCACGCTCTAGTTTATATCGTTTGTTTATATCCCAAAGTGTAATGTAAAGAAATATTGTACAAGCTATTGATTATGAATTAATAAATGACGAGAGATGGAAAAACACTGTGCGTAGTATTTTCTCGTAGTAGTTGTTATAAATGATTGAATCTATTATGAATTTACTAATTATGACAAAATTTCGTGGTCAATTTTGGGATTTTGTTTTTTTTTTACTTTTGACAAAAATATGATCAGGAACGGCTACGGATAGAGCACAATTTTTTTGTACTAATTAAAAAATAGGGTTGTATATAGCTTCTCAGGCCAATTTACCGTGGAAATAGACAAAAACTACAGAATACCAACAGCTAAAAACCACTCAAAACCTGCGCTGTGGTTTCGTTACATTATGCATGGGACCACGGCTTTTGCTGAGCGTTCAGTGGCGTATGACGCACATTTTCTCCATTTATAAATTACGATTGTAAGCTAATTTTAAATGGCGTCATTTCGCGCAAAATAATTGTCATTATTTTTTTCCTGCGAAAAAAAAAATATATTAAATCGCTCATAACTTAAACCATACTCTAAAGACAATAAGCGCAGATCTCGCCGCGATTACATACCATCTCGTGTAAGATATTCGGTCAAGTTTAATATATGAAAATGAACGCTGTACATTAAAGGTTTTGTTGACTTTCCCCCCTTTACTTTGTTGAGTAATTGTCATGAGCACTGTGATGAAAGATTAACGACTAAATGTAATGTGTAATAAACATAATATTTAGTTTAAAACCGCCTGGTTGGACTTAAGGACCAGATGATCAACACAGACTTGCGATGACAAGTGAAATGTAAACAATGCGACAACTTTGCGACAGCGAGGTAAGGACGCAAGACCGCGTAACTACGGTGACTCTTTTTTTAAATTTGGAAACATCCAATGACTTCTCCCGCTCTAGGGTGAAGAACGGGAGAAGAGGCGAGGTGAGACACGCCCGTATTAGACCTTTACTGACTAAAATTACACCTAACATAGGTGTTGCCTTTTACTTTCTTGGGCCACGAGTATCCCTTTCTTACCACTTAACGTGCGATCCGAACGATCCTAAAAAGTGCAAACCAAGTAGTTATGCAGGACGCGCAGCTTAGCAGGTGACGCAGCGGCTCTACACTGCGTTAGAGTTGGGTCAAGGAAGCCCCATTTGGCCAAATTGTTTTACAGAGGCCAACCTGGGTTTGCAGATTTGATTGGGGGAAATGTTCTGATGGGGTGATGAAGTGTGGAGGAGTTTCTACCTCCACAGCGCGCATCTTTCGTCCTCAGCACTGACTTTCAAAGAAGTCTGTTTTTCGATCTATACGAGGGCAATAATAGAGCTGCACAGGTTGCCAAATACTGGTTAGAGAAAATCTAGTCTGAGAACATGGACACGAAATAAAAAAAAAAAAAAAAAAAAGAAGAAGACCGCTTAACGTTCTTTAAGGCACGGAGGAATATTGGTACGTTAAGATGGTTACCCATGCACCGACTGGCTTCAACAAACTTTACTCTGGAGACCGACCCTGGTGGCTCATAACTGTTATTACTTTAGCCCTGAATTTCTCTTGATACTTAAGATAATTTGCAGCCAGATGCGTCTGAATGCAGTGATTCAGTTACATCCGGCTGCAAATTATCTCCTCCAAACATGAGTATGTGTGTATGGAGGAGCTAAAATGAAATTGTAATTGTTAAATACTAACTTAGTAACATTGCCAGTCATCTGGGCACATTTCCAAATGGCAGCGATGTGGGGGAGTACTTTGACGACTGCCTATGTTTTGTTTTTATGAATAATGTGGTTTTATTTTGCGATTGTGTGTAGAAAAGTGGCGTAGAAGATACGCAGAGTGGAAGGAAGTACCAACAGCATCACTAGGGTGTTTTCTGAAAGGTTAGATGGACCTAGCATAGCATAGTCGGCCTTATAATGTTCCCACTGCTGGGACTCAGGCCTCCTCTCTCTAGGAGAGGGAATGGGCCGTAATCCACCACGCGGGCCCAGTGCGGGTTGGTGGATGTCACATGTCTTCAAATTTTTGGTTCTAGGACATGCCGGTTTCCTCACGATGTTTTCCGTCACCGTTTTGAAAGCAGTGGTGATGAAATAAATTACACAAAGTAATGCGCCTGGCTGGGTTTGAACCCGCGACCGCGACTCGTAAGTCAGGGTCGTTACCACTTGGCCACCACTGCTCTAGATGGGCCTACCATGAATAAATTTATCAATCTACATGGGGCTTGATAAAATCAATCTACGACTGATATATTCTTTTTTTTTGTGTCTAGCCCAGGCAACTAACCGATGGTTTATTTCTGGCAATTATATGTATTCTAATCGATGGGAGAACTCGGACACCGCGATTCAAAATAGGTCCTATGTATTTAAAATTTAAAAAAAAATTAAAAAATAGAAAACAAATTTTTTTATTTCACATAGGCCTACATGAGTACTTATACAACGTTAGAACACGGCGCACGTGCACGGTTCCAAATTGGTCGTTTCCTATGGAGAAGAACCAAAAACCTAGTAATGTAGATGTCGCTATATCGCAAAAAAAAATAACTTGCCATTTGAGTTTCTTATGCACAGGTATTGTCAGGTACAAAAAGTATAAAAAATCTTACTTAAAAAGAAAATAAAGATATCTATAGTGAGTTACGTAATATTCAATAACAAGTCGCAATAACGTTCCGGTCTATCAGTACTCTGGCTTGGTATCTAAATTTTTACGCAAGTTGTATCTAGTAAACTAAGTTGGCTGATTGGGGTCCATTATAATTTATTACTTCAAGATTTTGTACCTACCAGAAGTATTGCGTATTCTCTTCTTTTTCTTGGTCGTTTCTCTCTTGTCAAAGTGGCCGTGGTTATCACGAAGGTAGCTCTCTGGAAGTCGTCAGGGTAATACGTCGCACGACTTGCTGCCGCCCGTTGGCAGTCATTCGGCCGCATTCGTTCAATGGACGGCCAACAGCCGCTTTGATCTGGTCTGTCCATCGCATCGTTGATTTGCCACGCGGCCTCATCCCGTCCTTGTATGACAAGGCATTCAATGAAATCACTTCGACGTCAACAAATATGGCACCTAGTTCCTCGAGAACTGAAGCGTTTGTTTAAAACTTGGTCCAAGAGACCCGAAGCTTTCTTTTTTCATTGCGTCTTATTATATTATTAAAAAAAAAACTGGCTTTAATTTTAATTTATTTTATTTTATTTTATTTGATTTCAATTTATTTAATTTGATTTCAATTTATTTAATCTGATTTTAATTTAAATAATTCAATTGTAATTTATTGACAGTGTCTTGTTAATTTTAATGTATTTAATTGGGTTTTATTTTGGTATTATTTTATTTTGATGTATTGTTTTGCGTTGTGATGTGTTTTTAATTCTGTAAATGTGTATATTTGACCTGAATAAAAATTTATTATTATCTCTTTATTTTTCTTATGTACATATAATCTACATTTTTAAATATTTCTTAGTCCGCCGGTGTATAGTAGTAATTATTAAGCCCTTATTCAAAAGAGATGATAAATCAGATGTAAAAAATTATAGGCCCATTGCAAAAATTCCAATTTTTTCAAAAATAATAGAGAAAGTAATTTATAATTCTATATATAGTTACTTTGAAAAGAATAAGTTATTTTGTAAAGAACAGAAAGGATTTCGGAAAAACACTAATATCAATATGGCATTGTTCGACCTCCTTTCTTATATCATGACGTCTATCGATGAAAGATCGCCGGTATGTGCGTTATATACAGATATGACAAAAGCATTTGACTATGTAGATCATAACATTTTGCTAAAAAAACTGTATGGATATGGAATTCGAGGAAATATTCTAAAACTTTTGGAGTCATATCTTGATAACAGATCACAGTGCACTGAAATTTCTCAATTATGCCAAAAAAGTAAATTAGTAACAATTTATAAATCTCAGCAAAGAACTATAAAATACGGGGTACCACAAGGTAGCGTGCTAGGGCCGCTACTTTTCTTAATATATATAAACGATCTCCCAATACTCATAACTCAAAATATGGTTCTCTTTGCTGATGATAGCACAGCCATTGTAAAATGTAATAACCCTGACTATTACGAGAAAGATATAAATGACTGCCTCAATAAAATAATTAAGTGGCTTATTAGCAATAACCTAGTTATTAATTTAAACAAAACAAGAGTAATGCACTTTCGTCAAAGATGTGAAAAACCCCCAGTACATGTCATATATGATGAATGCCAAATAGAAGATACAGACAAAGCAAAATTTTTAGGTATAATGATTGATAGTAAGCTAACATGGAAACCCCATATAGAAGAAATTTGTTTAAAACTAAATAAATCTGCATATGCCCTGTTCCAGCTATCGAAAAAAGTTAATACACAAACACTTTTATTAGCGTATCACGGATTGGTTGCATCTGTTCTGAGGTTTGGAATAATTTTTTGGGGGCAATCTTCTGAAAGAGAGTCGGTTTTTAAAGCGCAAAAACGATGTATTCGGTCAATGTGTGGCTTAAAAACTACCGAAACTTGTGAACCTCACTTTAAAGCACTAAAATTACTAACATTTCCATCTTTGTACATTTACGAAACTGCTTTGTTTGTCAAAATCAATTTAAATCTGTTTCAAAAACTTTGTGATGTTAAAAAAACTCCAATGCGTTCTCAATATACAAACAAACTGTGCGACAAAAAATGTAGAACGGCTTTAGTGAAAAAGAGTTTTTTTGGCATGGCTCCGAAAATTTATAATAAAATACCTGATGACATTAAAAATTTGCCCTTAATTAAATTTAAGAAGCTTCTCTACTCACTATTAATGGAAAAATGTTATTATACTGTAGAAGATTTTATAAATGATAATAATTTTTAATATTTTTTAAACGATAAACACTTGTACTTATCTAATTTTAAAGACTGTTTTAAGATTTTGAGACTGTTTCTTATTAAGTTCCTTTTAATTATAAATTTTATAAAGTTATTTTAAAATTGTTCCTTTTTTCATGTTGGATTTTAATTTTTGTTTTCTTTTATGTTAGTAGTTTAATTATTATTTTTGTTTTTTATTTCAATATTTGTACGCCTTCACGGCAAAACATAGCGCACATATATAATAACCTAAGATCTTTATGTAAATACCTATGTTTCACAAATAAACATTCTGATTCTGATTCTGATTCTGATTCTGGTGTCGGAAGCAGGGTTCAAGCTACCGGTGGGTAGGGCTCCAGAGACAGGAACCTCAAACTTTATTATTATATCTATCCTGAACTGTCTAACAGCTGCGCAAAGGCATCCTCCCTTTCCTTCATTGTTACCGGCTTTGAACAACTTCTTGCTAATTCTTAAGGAAGACATTCAAGCCATCTCCTTCTTAGTCTGCTGCGACCTCGTCGAGCGATTTCAGGACGCTCACCGCTCGTTTGGCATGAGACAGACATGTCCTGCCTAGTATTGAAAAAGTTTATAAAATATGTTTTATTTTTTTAAGGTCAGGTTCAGTCTCTAGAAATTATTGTTCAAGAAAATTTATCCAAAGTAACAGAGACGACCAGTCCCAATCAAACATGGCATCATATCGTGTTGGTAGAAACGACGAGCAACGTAATGAGGTGGAGCGACGTGAATTGCGAAGCTTAAGACTGTTTGCAACGGAAGACCACAGTAGACGCCGTCCGTGTAATCTAGAGGATATCATCAAAAAAACGTGTTGCGCCGACCTCAAATAAAACTGGATAAGGGCAGGAAAATAATGAAATAATTAATGATGATTTGTAAATTATTTGAATCTCAGATAATATTCCATTATAATTATGCAGTTATTATGATGATCATTGCGTTTTTTAATTAAGTAATTTAAATGCTTCTAATGGATATTGGTTTCATTTTAGATGAAAATAATTACGAATAGCATTTAAATATCGTGTATTTAATAGTTAACATTATCATTATGTCTGTAATATAATATCCAATTACATATAATTTATAGTTTAGATAAAATCAAAGTTCGAAAATAACACTACGCCTTTATCCTCCAACCAAAGGATAAGCAGGTTTATATGGTACCTACACACCTATTTACTGGTGTTTTTTTTGTTGACGTGACGTATTGTCTCACGCCCCAGTCGCCAGGAGCCAAGCCCCGATTTTCAACCAATGTAGGCGTGGGCTTGCGGACGGCAAACAATGGGTAGCTCGCCGTCCGGCCATCCGGCAGCCATCCAGACCAAGCCCGAGTCGTCAACAGAGCACAATGTTTCACGTGCACCACAAAGAGATGTCAACAAAACTGTTAGGGCCCAGAAGAGCCGAAGCCTACTGGGGCCATGGGTTCGCTTCCGAAAAGAAAGCTGGGGTCCTGGAACGCAAGGCAAAAAAGGAATATATATATATATAAGTGATTTTTAGACAGTTAATGTCTGACACGCCCTCCCACTCTGCCCTAGAGCGAGAGAAATCATCACGCCCTTCCCTTCATATCTAAAAAAGATTTTTAAAAAAAATTACTTTCAAGGGCAGAATAATTTTCATATCAAAACTAGTCCTTACGGAACCTAAGACCCTACGCTCGGTACTCAAACTTCTAACCACTACACCATTTATCAGTCCCTACATAATTCATCTCCAAAGAAAACTCCGAAAGACCACGTAATACAAATTCCTTTATACCACTTAACATAGAAAAGTAAATACCAGCGGCCGTCAAACCGGAACGTTGCAAGTTGTGTTGCAATCAGCCAGTAATCCTAACAGCCCTGCAATAGAAACCTGCCTTGCGTTTACTTCACACAGGTGTAGCTATTTCGTCCTAGCTTCTACCTGTGGCTTTTCCTGTGTGAAAGTAAATTATTAAGCCAAGGAAAGATACACTTGAGATAAAAATTATTCTATTTACAATCTATATAAATCAAAGTGAAATACCACTCATTGATGAATAACGAAATATCAGAAACTATAACATCTACAAACTTAAAATTTGGCAAGGAGGTTTTTCATAAGGTGTAGACGTCCGCTAAGAACGGATTTTACGAAACTTCACCCCTAAGGGGGTCCACGGGTAGTGTGAAAGTGAAATCCGGGGCCCTGGGACGAAGGCAAAGAAGGAACAGGAGTGAGTTTTTAATCAATAAAAGTCTGACACTATCTCCCGCTCCGCCCAAGAGCGAGATTTGACATTTGATGATTTTCCCACCTAAAAAAAACGGGGTTGGAAGTTTGGAGAAACCTACTATCACGCGGGCGAAGCCGCCAGTAGAAATTAGTCTTAATATACATGTAGCCTTCTTTCAGCGCGCTTTGGGGCATGTCTGACTTTTACTGACCAAAATCACATCTATGTTCCGTCAGTTTCCTTTGGCGTTCCTGGACCATGGGTTTTTCAGAAGTCATTGCATGGCATGGCCCCAGTTGGCTACGGCCTTGCAGGGCCTCTATGGTTTTGCTGACATCTCTTTGCATGGAACACTACGTGCCGTCGACGACTCGGGCTCCGTCCAGACGGTTATCGGACGGCCAGAAGTCGAGCTACCCATTGCTCGTCGTCCGGAAGCCCACGCCTACGATGGCTGTCCGTTCCTACATACGTGCGGCCGCCTCCTTCACTGGCATTACTGCTTCGCAGAAGGAGATGATCGCCTGCCATTTCTTCTCGGTCTGGACCATGGCCTGAACCAGGGCCCGGCGCGAGAGGTCGTTGTCTCCGATCGCCCCCGTACTATACCAGTAGCCTGTGGGTCACTTACACACAGCGGGCCGATAGCGTCCTGCGGGTCCAATATAATAATGTTTTCAGGCAGCTGATGAGACTGCTTTGCTATTGCAGTGCTTCAGCGATGTTTGCCAACGCACGAGTGGATGGCTTTATTTGTAAGCGAGCCGCATCGCTGATGCACAGGGTGAGGGACAGTTCCAACAGCTACCTGAAGTTAATATGGCTAACAAGGGCCGTACAATCGGCCGGATAACTTAAGTGACCTTGAAAAGCGATTAATTGTAGTTTTGTACACACGGGTGTACGAAATTAATTCGGCCAAAAATTTTGGTCTCTAAATCTTCATTTTTTCTAGAAAAATCCAGAAAAAGTTTTTTTTTAGTTTCTTTTTTATTATTTTTTTGGTGATTTTACGTAAAAACGCACAATTACGTAATAATAAACCCAAATAACCCTATACG
Organism: Mythimna vitellina; assembly: GCA_949316375.1. Classification (NCBI taxonomy): domain Eukaryota; kingdom Metazoa; phylum Arthropoda; class Insecta; order Lepidoptera; family Noctuidae; genus Mythimna; species Mythimna vitellina. The sequence continues at coordinate 3,176,093 of OX438708.1, forward strand.
CGCGAAGTAAAGCGGGGAAGTTAGAGAGTCCTCTATGGAAGCAATGGGTAATGTCGCACTCTGCGACGGTTTGTTTGGGGGATCCTCTTTGTATCACAATGAAATGCTGGATATCGTATAGGATCTTTTGTATTTTTGTTAAATAAATCAATAAAAGCACATTTTGTTACAATCGTTCTGTCAGATCTCTCCATTAACTAGACATTTCCTTTTTCTACTTAATTTTTAAACCTATTCTAGAACAACAAAATCCTTACAAGTATATTTTACAAGCCAGTTCTTTAATCTAACTCATGCGATCTTCTTTCGATATCACAGTACATATCCATCTTAAATAATTAAATCCTCATGTATTAAAGTAAGTACTAACATTTATTCTTATTATTATGGACCTATTTGGCGCAGCCGTGAGACACAATGTTGATGTATTTTTAAAGTTTTAGTATTAAAGTTTCTATATCATAATAGTTATCTCATTGTGTGTACCTGTGTGCCAAATAAACGTATTTTTTTCTTTTCTATTTTTTCTTTCTTTTCTTTCTTTTCTTTCTTTTCTTTCTTTTCTTTCTTTTCTTTCTTTTCTTTCTTTTCTTTCTTTTCTTTCTTTTCTTTCTTTTTTTTCTTTTCTTTCTTTTCTTTCTTTTCTTTCTTTTCTTTCTTTTCTTTCTTTTCTTTCTTTTCTTTCTTTTCTTTCTTTTCTCTCTTTTCTTTCTTTTCTTTCTTTTCTTTCTTTTCTTTCTTTTCTTTCTTTTCTTTCTTTTCTTTCTTTTCTTTCTTTTCTTTCTTTTCTTTCTTTCTTTTCTTTCTTTTCTTTCTTTTCTTTCTTTTCTTTCTTTTCTTTCTTTTCTTTCTTTTCTTTCTTTTCTTTCTTTTCTTTCTTTTCTTTCTTTTCTTTCTTTTCTTTCTTTTCTTTCTTTTCTTTCTTTTCTTTCTTTTCTTTCTTTTCTTTCTTTTCTTTCTTTTCTTTCTTTTCTTTCTTTTTTTTCTTTTCTTTCTTTTCTTTCTTTACCTACGTCATAAAAGGGAACCTTGAGCACAATTCCACGTTCCTAATCCAAGTAGTTCTTGTAGATGAAGAAACGTAAAGGATCAGTCATATATGTAAAAATTATCTCGTATCCGGCTTTTCAATATTAAACACCATTAACTGATCATTTTCAGCATGAAATCGTAAAATTGGCACAAGTTCATTAATTAAAGATGACAAAGCACGAATATATCTTTATTATTAAAATGGTTGTTTTAGGGTTCCGTGCCTCAAAAGGAAAAAAACGGAACCCTTACAGGATCTATACAGGATGATTATTTTTATTGTACTTTATTGACCAGTCTACACTGTCCTTACATAATAAATCCAATATATTGTAAACAGAAGGTATTGGTATCAACAAATTATTTTTTTTAAAGAGTAACCATGGAGTTTCTTGCCGGTTCTTCTCCATAGGAAACGACCAATTTGGAACCGTGCACTAGCTTCTGACGTTTTATAAGTGCCCATGTAGGCCTATGTGAAAAAAATAAAATCTTTGACTTGACTTTGACTTTGACTTTGATCATTTTGTTGTCCGTCCGTCTGTTTGTCTGTCAAGACCCTTTATCTCGAGAACGTGTCAAGGTATCGACTTGAAATTAAAACCATATATTAAGTCTGCGGTTTCTTGAAGCTGTGTAAAAATCAAATTTCTAAGTTAACAAAAAAAATGTTGCGGCCTTTTATGTCTCAAAAAACGTGTATTTCGACACTCTCGAGGAAATCAAAATTCATACAGTACTTCCCGTTGACTCAAAATCCTGAAATTTTGCGAAATGCAAGGTCGAATAGCAAAAAAAACACAAAATAAAAAAATAGCAAATTATGAACCTCGTCCGAAATAAATGTTTTATTATCATTGTTACTATTATAGCACAGGTACAGGAGTAAATCTGAAAACTGTAAATCTGTTTTAAGGTCACAACGAAAAAAAAATTTGCTATTCGGTAAAATCTTCGAGACTCCATTCAGGAATTGAACCGTTTATATAGGTAAGTTTGTACGGAACTCTCAGAGCGCGAGTCCAGTTTTTTTAAAATATTTGAATACGCACTTTGCCATTGAATCCGTTCGCGATAAAATTTTCATTAAAATAAACACCTATTTAACCATATTTTGAGGGTAGTTTTGAAAGAAAGAAAACAGTTATTTGAAACTCGCATAGGACAAACAACAATAAAATAAAAAGTAACTACTTAATCTATAAATACTTAACTTAAAATAAATAAATAAAACATACCCAAAAAAAAACCTAAAAACCTAATCAGGACTTATAAATTAATCATCTTGATTAATTTTTTTGCTAAGTTTCAAGTTATAATATTAACTCAAGAAATAAGAATCGTCTGTACAATCTTTAAAACTCCCTAAATTGCTGTATTTGATGACAACCTTTATTATTTACTTAGGTCACTATTTATGCTAACTTTCAAGTTTATACACGGAATTTAATAAATGAAATTCCCCCTTTATTTATTTATTTATTAAAACTTCATGCAACACAAAGGTACAAAAGCGGACTTAATGCCTTAGGCATTCTCTACAAGTCAACCAAGGGTAATGAAGAGAAAACATGGTAGGTGCATAAAAAAAAAAGATTAACCCCCCTCCCCCCTACCCCCTTTCTACCCCCTTATAGGCTCCGTAGGCGCGGGCTTGCGGACTGCGAGCAATGGGTGGCTCGCTGTCCGATCGTCCGGTAACCGTCCGGACCGGGCCCAAGTTGTCGACGGCGCGTACTGTTCCACGCGTGCCTCAAGGAGATGTCAGCAACCGTAAGGGCCCAGCAGGGTCGAAGCCTACTGGGGCCATGGGTGATGCGAAAGAGATCCCCGGGGCCCTGGAAAAAAAAATGGCAAAGAAGGAACAGGAGTGGGTTTTTAGTCAGTAAAAGTCGGACAGTCGCTGTCGCTCCGCCCAAGGGCGGGAATATCATTAGATGATTTTCCCAACCGAAAAAAAAACCCCTTATAGGCTGAAAAAGGCTGGCTCAAAAACCCCCTTCTTACTATTCGCCTATGACATAAAAGGAAACCTTGTGCAACATTTCATATATGGAATATATTCCAAGCCCCCGTAGTTTTAGCTCTGAATAGTCAGTCAGTCAATCAGTTTTTCCTTTTATATATATATATATATTTTTTTTGACGCTTCGGTTACGCATGTCAGGGACAGTGCGCACATAAAACTTAAGTAACCAGGGTAATGCGTTACTATTAATAAACTAAAAAAAAACATAGAAAGGTAAGTATTGAGTAATAAATACTGCGAAAGAATATGTTGAAATAATAGTTATTATTAGGCACATGGCTTGAACCTACATACACTACATTTGTTTAAGTTATATTTTTTTTTAAATCGTCTGAAAGACATACAAAGACTATTTAAATTTAGTTAATTACCAAACATCGGTATAGGTAAATAACAAATTGTAAACATATTTAGATAACTTTTAGATAAAAGACAATTAAGAATGTTTACATTTAGTAAAGACAGCAGTTATTATTATTCTCAATAAATTCATTATTTACATGGTATATATTTGCTTATGAACATCAAAACTAATTAATATTAATAACATAATAGGAATATATGCAAACTAAAAATAATAATATTTACAAACGGGTAGAAATATAAATTATTGGGCATCAAAAAATTCACCCACATCGATATCAATAGGAAAAGTGCACAGAACGTTGGCAGCATTGCCACGTTGGATAGCAATGCTGATTCGTTGTCTAAAGAAAAGCCCAGCCCTCTGGTCACGCGAAGAGTCGAGCAGTTGCTTGCTGATATCACGAACAACTCGATGAGCGCTCGGACCCCATGGCCCTTGTGTTTCAACCCCAAACGGCTCAAACATATAACTTTCGATGAGGTATATTTACGCCGTTTGAGGTTTTCTGCACTTGCAGCATCCACCCCAGCACAGCCTGCCGTACTCAGAAGATGGAATGGCGCAAGAATGTCGACATTTAGTTAATTACCTTGTTTTTGTCTGGCCTGTTGGTCTAGTGGTCAGTGGCCCTGACTGCAATGCCGAAAGTCATGAGTTCGACTCACACCCAGGACAAAAGTTTGTGTGATAAGCACGATCATTTGTTCTGTGTCTGGGTGTAATTTATCTATAAGTATATGTATATATTTCGAAATATATAAGTATGTTTATCAGTTGTCTAGTACCCATAACACAAGCTCTGCTTAGCTTGGGACTAGACGGCGTTGTGTGATAGTTGTGGAATATTATATTATTATTATATTATTATATATATATACCTAAGCCGATGGAGTATAAGTTTATTTTCAGTTTATTTTGTTTATATGCAGTGTTTCATTAGTGCATAAAGTTATTATAACTTTATGCACTAATGAAACACTGCACCACAGAAGGCGGACATAAAGGATAGCATAGGCGGACTTAAAGCCATAGACATTTTCTACTAGTCGACCTTAGAGTGCTGCAGAGATATTGCATGGCAGGTGCAACTCAATAGAAAACAAACAAAAAGGAAATAAGTCCAATAATAAACATAAACTACAAGATTCGATACTAATAAAGTCAAATAATTGGTTCAAATTGACAATTTGAAAACATTAGCGCTGTGATGACGCTACTGTCAACTTCTTACGAGTTAGCTCGCGAACTTTGGTTTTGAATGTTAATCGATTTGTTACCATCCTAATCTCCTGGGGGAGCGCATTCCACAAAGAAAGAACAGTAAAGAAAATCAGTACGATGAGTGGGACATTGAAGTAGGCGGTTATGAGATGAGCGCAGATTTCTATTGTGGTTGGCGCAAATGTATTGAAAGTGAGGAGCTAAATAACAAGGGGAATTAGGAGAATCAAGAAATGAAAACAAGGTAATGAGCGCCCTTAGCTCTCTGCGCTGACTTATGGGTAACCACTTTAGAAGCGACCGATGCGCTGAAACATGGTCATATTTACGTAGATTGTAAACGAATCGAAAGCAGTAATTTAGAAGACGGTCAAGCTTGATAGATTCAGTGCTGCGTGTCATTTTGGGGGACGTTTTGTCCCCTCACGTACCTGAGGCTTTAAGGATCTGAACTGATCAGCTATTTTTGTATGAATAAGACTAAAGTAGCTAATGCAAGCATTTCCTCCGAAAAATAATGTTGTTATTGGAAACTCAAGTTCACGATTAAAGAATACAATTGGCACATACGCACAGACAGGTTCCTCGCATGAATAACTGTTGCAAAGGAAGGATATTATTACGAAAAAATTGTAATTACATATACATTTTAAGTTCATATACATTGTAACTATAAATGATATGGAGTAACTGTAAGGTAATTTAGATATTTCGTTAATTTACGATTATTTTTTTTATTCTTGATAGGTTCGCGCCTGACCGCCATCTCACCTGATGGAAAGCGACGATGCAGTCGACGATGGAACGCGCTTACCTAGAAGCTATTCACTCTTGACTTAAAGATTTTCGGGTTGTAGCTATCAGGAAACACAGATTCCGGCAAAGAATTCCACTCCTTAGCTGAACGCACAATGAATGTGTTCCCAAAAGGTTTTGTGCGTATAGGTGGAATGTCCACCATGTACCGGTGGCGCGTTGCTGTACGCCTGGTGGTCCGATGATGGAACGGGCTAGGCGGAATTAGGTTATGCAATTCCGACGCACACTCCCCGAAATGCAACCGGTAGATTAATAGATTTTAATAAGTAACAATACCTACGCCTATTTTGGGACAGTTTTTGAGTAAACAACGTGTCAAACCCTACTGAAATGCCAAATTTTGATAGGTTTTTAGGCTAAATTAGAGTTAGAGAAATACTCAACTTCAAATACTTAAATCAGAAATCGGGCGTATGTCTTGAAGGAAATTGTTTCGTTGACTAAGCATTTTTTTTTCAGTGGGAAAATCATCCATTGACCTCACTCTTTGGCGGAGCGAGAGATAGTGTCAGACTTTTACTGACTAAAATACCACTCCTGTTCCTTCGTTGGCTTTCGTACCAGGGCCAAGTCTTCCTTTCAGAAGCAGACCCTTGGCCAAACACATTCATACTTTCCGGCCCGGTTTCAAACCCGCAACATCATGCATGTGAGGCGGGTGCCTTAACCAGTGGGCCACACGACATAGATGACGTCACTATACCATCAAAATAATAATAGGTACCATTATAATTTATCATAGGTTTATCTATGCTTCAATCTAGTACCTTGACACCCTTATTCATATTTTACAACACCTTCAAGTAAATTCCATTTATTTGCTGAAACCACACCTTTATATACCCATACATGAATAATTTAATGATTTCAATATATTTTACAGAACTTACGCGTTAGCCCCCTTCTTAAAAGATGTTGCGAAAATATTGGGTCGCCGGCGTTTGCGCAGTATTAACGACAGTTGAACTAAGTGCACAGAAGCGATGTGGTGGTTCATAGTGTTCTGTGTAGTTGGGGCTTTTGGACAAAATGTTACTGAGAGAGGTAAACTTAACCCGTAACTGTTATTTTATTTTGAAAATTGATCTAGGTTTAAATTAAGAATCTTTTTTTATTATTAATAGATGGCTAATAGTGGGAACAGGCTAAATGCAATTTTCTTTTCCCGCAAATAATTTCTTCTGCAATTAAATTCTTTTTTTTTTTTTTGGGGCAGTCTGTGCGTGGTCGGCAGTATTAAGATAGGTTGTTAGTGTTCGTTCGTCGGTTTTTTGTTGTGACTCATATTTTTAGCGACAATATAAAGGTATCTAATATAGTAGTTGGGGCTTTTGGACAAAATGTCACTGAGAGAGGTAAATGAAACCCGTAGCTGTTTTTTATTTGAAAATTGATCTAGGTTTAAATTAAGAATCTTCTTTTTTATTTTTAATAGATGGCTAACAGTGGGAACAGGCTAAATGCAATTTTCTTTTCCCGCAAATAAGTTCTTCTGCAATTAAATTCATTTTCCCCACAAATAGATCTAGACGTAAATTAAAATTATATTATTTAGAAATGTTTTAAGTACATTTAAGTATGTCTAGAGACTCACCAACCCCACAGTCAAAACATTGCGTCGGTTTTGTGGGGCTTATCTTTTAATTTACTTAACTTTTTGGAATAAAGATAAATATTTTTTTTTTTTTGGGCATTCTGCGTGGTCGGCAGCATTAAGATACGGAGTCAGTGTTCGCTTGTCGGTTTTTTGTGTGACCCATAGGTCATGGATCTAATATCCATAAATCGTATGTCTCAGTGTTTGTTATAGAACTCCTGCGAAACAGCTTGACCGATTTTTATGTTTTTTTTTTTTTCTGTGTATATTTAGTAAATTTGAAAATAGGTCGTGAGCATTTTGTACCCCCCACACTCTCATTTTTTTTCTTTAATAACTTATGTAGTAGGACAATGTTTGTAGAGTCAGCTAGTATTAAGTTTTTTTTTCCGCCTTTTTTTAGGCAGACCGCGAATTTATTTTTCGGCCGGATTAAAATAGTGCTATCGGCTTATTTTATGATCCATTTTTCTGGCAGATATTTCACTATAGTTGATTTTATTACAGGTAGTGAGGTGTTCATTTTTTTTTTGTCATTTCAATTTTTTTGTACTTCAGTATTTTGAGTGCCTTGACATGCGTATTTTTACAAAATAAACTTAAAATTGCTTGGGCTTTCCTAAATTAATGTGTTACCTAAGGCATTCCTTAGGATTTCTAATATTCTGTCAACGAAAATGGTTGACAAAAACACAAATGTTAATACGATATATTTTGAACTTACTAATTACTCTTTTGTGTATTTGTTATTTTTATATTATAGCAATTGCCATGGTATCAAAGGCAAAGAAGGAACAGGAGTGGGTTTTTAGTCAGTAAAAGTCAAACACACCCTTGCGCTCGGCCCAAGACCGCGAGATTTCACTGGATAATTTTTCCACCTAAAAAAAAACTTATGTTCCTTCAGTTGCCCTTTGTGTTCCAGGGCCACGGTAATTGTTTAGGTGTCTTCAAGGCTAGAGTGAAAAGGCTCTTAATAATCTAGTGCGCCACACACTCAATGATTACATCACTGCTTACCATCAGGTGGGATCGCAGTCAAGCACTGGTTTTTTTTTTAGGTGGGAAAAACATCTAATGACAATTCCCGCCCTTGGGCGAAGCGAAAGATAGTGTCAGACTTTTATTGACTAAAAATCCACTCCTGTTCCTTCTTTGCCTTCATCCCGGGGCCCCGGGCTTCGCTTTCACACTACCCAGTCAAGCACTGGTATATATCAATTTAAAAAAAAATAACTCCTTCGAACAATCGCACTGCCCAATGTCTAAGTACCTAGTTTCATTGTTTTATTTGTTCGGTTTAATAATACCAAATGTAGCCATTGTTAATAATTTAATTGTTATCATTTCGTGTAACGTGTGACCAGTAATTGTCATTTTCTACCCTTTTTATTACGAAGCAAATTCAATCAATAGCTCAAATAGAGATATGGATATATTTTATTTTCAAGTTATCAAATATTTGTGGGCAAGTGCGAGTCGCACCCGCGCTCTGAGGGTTCCGTACAAACTTACTTATGTTAATAGTTTAATTCCCGAATGGAGTTTTTTCTTTTTTATCATGTATCAAAACAATTTACTGTTTTCAGGTTTTATCTTATATTAATTGTACTAACATAAAGCAAGGTAAGACCTTACATAAAGCAAGGTCTTACCTTGCTTTATGCCTAATTTAAGGATTCGGAGTCAACGGAAAGTGCCCTATGAGTTTTGATTCCCTTGAGAGTGTTGAAATATACGTTTTTTGGACATAAACGACCGTATCTTTTTTTTCTTTAACTTAGAAGTTCGTTTTTTCCCAGCTTTAAGGGACCGCAGACCTTAGTATAGAGTTTTAATTTCAACTCAATACCTCCACGCGATACCGAGATGAAGGGTCTTGACAGACAAACAGACGGACAACAAAGTAGTCATATTAGGGTTCCGTTTTTTCCTTTTGAGGTACGGAACCCTAAAAAGTACTTATCTATCATTATAGTTTTATACACAAAATCTGTACATATAATAAATCTGTAGAAGTTTTTAGTTGTGAGCGCATATCGTAAAATGTACGAAATCGATGTTTATAACTTTTATACATTATAATTTGGTGTAACTTGGTATATTACTTAGGTTTTGTTTCATCGCAATCGGTTGCCTATATCGAAAGATATACTACATTCATTGACTGTTAGACGGTACGAAGTTCGCCGGGTCAGCTAATACAAAATAAAAAACATCCTTACGTTGTTGAAACTTCAACGGTCCGGATTAAGCGTTTCGTTTCATCGTTTATACCGCGTAGATCAAAGGACTGGAACAGTTTGCCTGTTGCGCCTTCCTGTCCAACTATAATTTAGGTGTCTTCAAGGCTAGAGTGAATAGGCTCGTAATAAACTAGTGCACCTGACCATCAATGATTGCATCACTGCTCACCATCAGGTAGGATCGCAGTCTAGAACTATATACTCCTATTTTTAGTAGTCAAAAGTAAAACAAATGAAACCCCAAAATTGACTACGAAAATTTGTCATGATCGATTAATTCATAATTGAATCAATAATTCAAAGCGGAACCCGGGGCTGGGACGAAGGCAACGAAGGAACAGGAGTGGGTTTTTAGCCAGTAAGAGTCTGACACTATCTCCCGCTCCGCCCAAGAGCGGGGATGTCATTAGGATGATTTACCAACCCACGAAAAAAAAAAAAAAAAAAAAGCATTTGCTACTAGAAAATATTACACGCAGTATTTTTCTATTTTTATCGCTATTCATTCATTCATAATCTGTCTGTACAATATTTCCAAAAACTGGTTTATATCAATTAAAAAAAAACCCTCAAGAACTACCTAAAAGTATACTAAAGTCCTGCATCGAAAAACTCGTCCGCGTCGCTGTCGACTGGTAATGCACCCAAATAAGTGGGGGCATCGCTATGCTGTATGGCAATGCTTATCCTCGGTCCAAAGTAAAGGCCAGCCCATAGGTCACGTGAAGTGTCAACAAGGCGTTTGCAAAGGTCTGTAAACAATTTGTTAGCACTCAGAGCCCACGATGCGAGTGTTTCAAATCCAAACGACGTTCGAAAATATAACTACCAACAAGGTTATTATTGCGCCGCTTGAGATGCAGCCGCAGCATAGCATAGCATAGTCGGCCTTATAATGTTCCCACTGTTGGGACTCAGGCCTCTTCTCTAGGAGAGGGAATGGGCCGTAATCCACCACGCGGGCCCAGTTTGGATTGGTGAATGTCACATGTCTTCGAATTTTTGGTTCTAGAACATCCACCGGTTTCCTCACGATGTTTTCCTTCACCATTTTTGAGAGCAGTGGTGATGAAATAAATTACACAAAGTAATGCGCCTGGCTGGGTTTGAACGCGTAACCTACAACTTGTAAGTCGGTGCCGTTAGCACTCGGCCACCACTGCTCTTTATCACCTATATATATTTTTTACCTTCTCATATCGCATATTTGTGCTCAAAATACAATACATAAACACCTTAATTGACAAAGAAAGTTAGTGTGGTTTTTTTTAAAAGGGAAATCATCCAATAATTTTTCGCACTCTGGGGGGGCACTCTCGCAAGAGGGCGTGTCAGAATTTATTTATTTATTTATTAAGGTACTCCAACGAATAGTTCGCCGATACATTTACAACAACAAAAAAAGTCTTATTAATATAAAATTGACCCAGCGAATTCTTCACTTAAAGATGTGCAAAGTTTGGTAAATTAATAATAATTACATTTTAAATTAATTGTTCTACATTATACGGTCATGCAATAATTAATAAAAAGGAAAGGATTTTTTCTAACTAAAACCCACTCCTATGTTCCTTCTTTGCCTTGGGTTCCAGGGTTTTTTCCGGGTTTTCCTTTCAGAATCGAACCCATAGAAACAAGCTAAATAGTGAAATTCTATCCGGAATCTGTGTTTTTTTTTTCGCTGGGAATATCATCCAATGACATCCCCCGCACTTGAGCAGAACGGGAGATAGTGTCAGACTTTTACTGACTAAAACAACCCAGTCCTGTTCTTGTTTGCCTTTCGTACCAGGGCCTTCCTATTCCTATCGTCGACTAAATTGTCACTTTCCATCACTTGAGATATTGTTCAAGGGCGAGCCTTTGTATGTATATATAATATGAAAATCAATTGCTGTTCGTTAGTCACGCTAAAACTCAAGAACGGCTATTCACTATAGCCTTGAAGACACCTAAATTATAATCGAACGGGAAGACCTACACGTTTTAGGTATTCTGTACTTGATAAGTATTGCCTCCAACCAGGGACGCTTCATTAAGTTGCCCACAAAGAACAGCATAGCATAGTCGGCCTTATAATGTTCCCACTGTTGGGACTCAAGCCTCCTCTCTAGGAGAGGGAACGGGCCGTAATCCACCACGCGGGCCCAGTGCGGGTTGATGGATGTCACATGTCTTCGAATTTTTGGTTCTAGGACATGCCGGTTTCCTCACGATGTTTTCCTTCACCGTTTTGAGAGCAGTGGTGATGAAATAAATTACACAAAGTAATGCGCCTGGCTGGGTTTGAACCCGCGACCTACAACTCGTAAGTCGGGGCCGTAAGAACAGGCTGAAGGATAATAGAAATTGGAAGTAGTCTGGTACTCACAGGATGTTGGGAGCCGGGAGATCACCACACTGTATCACTAGCAGTAGGTATTGTATAGAATATCGAATTACACAGATGATTTGATTAAAAACAACGTCTCTCAACACTAGAAATTAAATTTGTATCGTAGGTGCGTTCACAAATATATTTATAACCTCAGATACATAAGATTGTAGGCAGGACACATTTCTCGCAGAACAGATGGTCGATTAGGACGAAAGGTTCTGGAATGACGACCACATGCCGGAAGACGAAGCGTTGGAAGGCCTCCCACAAGGTGGACCGATGACCTGGTGAGGGTCGCGGGAATCCGATGGTAACGAGACGCATAGGATCGGTCATTATGGCGACGCTTGGGGGAGGCCTATGTCCCAACAGTGGACGTCTTTCGGCTGAAATGATGATGATGATGGTACACCAGACACCAACACAACAGGAACAACTATCTATCCGTGCAGCAATCGAACATATGACTCACAGCGCAGTAGGCAATCACTTAACTACTGCACCAATCATGACGTTTGATTTACTATCGCATTTAGAATGTCACTTTAGTCTTGATGGTTATTACAGACTAGCTTCTGCCCACGGTTTCACCCGCGTAAAAATAGGTTTCTCCATACAAACTTCCAACCCCGTTTTTTAGAAACCAATTAACAAATTTCCTAATGAAACATTATCTGTCTATGTGTCCATAGTTGCTGCGATATATTGGTCTCAGTTGGTTAGTGTTATGGTGCTGCATCTGTTTATCTCACAACGAGTAGGTACCTACCTGCAAACTTGGGGGTGATCAGATGTGGTCTTAGTTATAAGCGAAATTCACGAGAATGTACTGCCGACAAACTGCTATGCAGTTTGGCAGATGTTATAAATGATTCTTGATGTAACAAATTTGTAAAATAAATAAAAAAATAAAAACCCCCTTAGGGGTAGAGTTTCATAAGATCCGTTCTTAGCAGATGTCTACACCTTATAAGAACCTACATGCCAAATTTTAAGTTTGTAAGTGTTATAGTTTCTGAGATTTCATGATTAATCAGTGAGTGGTATTTCGCTTTTATATATATAGATTTCGCATTCTATTGGCCAAACTAAAGAGTATTGATGAACAAACTATTGCAACCAGCTACCGCTGTTGTCAGTTCAATTTTAGCAATGTTGCTGCCATTGGTCGGTTTTTATTTTCTTCTTTTGTGTTTTAGTGAATAAAGTGACTCAAACAATCTAGAAATTATTTTGTAATTCTTACGCGAGAAATGAATGGTGAAGGAAAACATCGTGAGGAAACCGGCGTGTTCTAGAACTAAATACAAAGACATGTGACATTCACCAACCCTCACCGGGCCCGCGTGGTGGATTACGGCTCTTAGAGAGAAGGCTCGAGCCCCAGCTGTGGGAACATTATAGTGGCTGATTATGTATGAAATAACCTGAATGGTGTTGCAAATAGTTTCGTAGATTGTACCGCTGTTCTATCTCTGAGCTGAAAAGGAGGAGGCCGCACGTGCACGCGCGAGGTAATGACCCTCGCGCCCCAGCCGCCGGGATTCCGGTGCCGATTTCCGGCGGCGTAGAAGCGGGCCTGCGGACGGCGAACAATGGGTAGTTCGCCGTCCAATTGTCTGCGTCCGGATCGAGCCCAAGTCGTTGACGGCGCGTAGTGTTCCACGCGCGCCTCAAGGAGATGTCAGCAACCGTAGGAGCCCAGAAGGGTCGAAGCCTACTGGGGCCATGGGTGATGCGAAAGATATCTCGGGGCCCTGGAAAATGGCATAGAAGGAACAGAAGTGGGTTTTTAGTCAGTAAAAGTCTGACACTATCTCTCGCTCCGCCCAAGAGCAGGGGATGCCATAAGATGATTTAACCACCGAAAAAAAATTCTTAAAAAAAATCTTACTTTTAAACTTCAATAAAATTGGTAGGTAGATGCTTACTAATTAACGGATATTATAGATAAAAACTATAATTTATTTTAATTATAGGATATTGCTAGTAAATATTTATTATATGAACATGCGTGTAGTTTCCTTTCGTGTAAGTAATTAATTCATATAAATGGAGTTCTGAATATGAATTGGTAACTGCAGTAAGCATTTACATAATCCTATAATTTACTTAGCCTCATATGCTGAAAATGAATGGGATCTGCGTATTAATTGTTTAATTCTTTATTGTACACCATAATAGCTTATAATATATGTGCATAACAGAGTTCACATAAATTGAGTGATAGAGAGAGATCTCATTAGAGGGTAGGATCCAGTTTAGAATTTTAAAATCTATACTTGTAATAAATCTGTAGAAGTGAAAATTCTGTACATTGAAAATATAAAAAAATAAATGGTTGGAATGTTACTAGCCCGACACCGAACCCAAAAATGTGATTTAAAAAATTTTTGTCTGTCTGTCTGTTTGTTCAGGCATCACGCAAAAACTGCCGGTTTGATTACATTGAATATTGGTATAATTTATTCTTTAATAGACCAGGATACCACACTGGGTACTTTTCGTCCCGGAAAAGTATATATAATAAAAAACAAACTTAATATTGCGGTTCGATCCCTTGACTCGATTACTGTACCAACCGCAAATAATAAGTTTGTCGTAGGTTACGTCACCCGCAGTGGAGTTCACTAAGGGGCGCTGCACACGGCAAAGATACTATAATATTTTATCTTAAGATACAATATCGCTCGCCATACAATGCAATGGACTATCACACACGCCGAAAATAATAAATAATATTTCATATTTTCGTATCTCAAAAAACCTAATAAAACCATTTTCGACTTCTACGCGTAAGAAGCTACGGGCAAAAGCTAGTTACAAATAATACGAAAAAAAAAAATACAAACATACTTATATATGACTTAATATACTATGTCATTGTGAAAGGAAATGCTCCTTAATTTTCCTCTTGAATACATTCAAAGAAGGACTGTCACGCAGGGAGTGTGGAAAAGAGTTCCAGAGACGCACTGCAGTGACAGAGAAAGAGCCACCATAACGGCTGGAAGTCGGAAATGAAGTACGAAGAAGAAGGGATTGGCAGTGCGACAAGGTTTACCTCTCGGGACGAAGTACTCAAAGAGTTAAATATTGGAGTTTTAAATATTTTATTGTCTTAAAATGTATTTCGTTTCCAAAAGAATTGAAAATGATGAGGCTTGATTATAAGGTTTCCAATGTGAAGTTACTATTGTGTTGCACAATCCATTTTATTTTTTACGATGATTAAAAAATTGTGAGCGATTATGATCTTTACGAGTGTAATTACATTTTCGTGCATATTACATTACATTAGAGTTTTTAAAAGAGTACAATTTTCTACGTTTTTCAGATGACAATGTTGTATTTTTTATTTGTATCATATTTATTTTTTAATGTGGAATAATTGAAATTTTAAAGTAATTCATAATTTTTATCAACTAATCTATATAAGGTGTTGTCCTTAAAGAGGGGACTTACCGCCATAATTATGGCGTGCCCAAGTCAACCTAGGGTGGTGAAGAGAAAATGTGGCAAGTGCATAAAAATACAACAGAATATTACGAAAATAAGAGTTTAAAATTATATAAGGTGTTAAAAAATTAACTTTAAGAATTTCGAGGGGACATTGTGCACCTTATTATAAACAACTTTTACTATGGTACCACAACAGAAATCACGAAAATAAATCAGCTGTTCCCTACATTATTTTATGTTCGCTTAACTCGTCAAAATGTATGGAGCAGCTCATTTTTGTTCGCTATTTTTAGGTTTGATCCCATAGTAAAAGTTGTTCATAATGAGGAGTATAATGTTCCCTCGAAATTCTTAAAGTTAATTTTTTGACAAATTACTTTGATATTGAATTTATATCTAAAAATATGCTTATTCAAATTCTATGGCACTTAAACTATATTTAATAAGTACAGTACCTTTGATGTAGGTATAATAATCACGGTTTATGCACCATTCTTGTGAATGTGGGGACTATATGGATTACTTTTTCCTTTACTTTTTTGTTTTGAATACTTTTTTGCAACCTACTCAAATGTCTTCTTTGGTATTGTTCATCAAGTCGTTGAACTCCTTAGTAGTACTGAGTTGAGCTACACGAATACTGACAAATGCTCGCACTAATTGGATAGGTCCACTCAGAGCTGTTTGGTTCTTTCCTCAAAATCTCAGACACCAATCTGCATAGTTCTCACATGATTTGACCATTACATGTTTACGAGGTATGAGGTGGGAAATCATCCAATGACTTATCTCACTCGTTGGCGGAGCGAGAAGGCATGTCAGACTTTTACTGACTAAAACCCACTCGATTGTTCCGTCTATACCTTGCGTTCCAGAGCCCCGGGGTTCATTTTCACTTACCCCTTGGCTCCAGTAGACTTTGACCCTGCTGGCCCTCTATGGATTGCTGACATCTCTTTCAAACATATTAGATCACTACAGTCCAGACTAAGCGTTTCGTCATTTATACCGCGTACATCAAAGGACTTGAATAATTTGACTGATTTGGTATTTCCGTCCGATTATAAAGTGAATAGGCTGATAGTGTGATTAACAAATGCATCACTGCTTACCATCAGGTGGAATCACAGTCAAGTATTAGTTTATATCATTAAAAAAAACGCAACCTCTCAATAAAAAATTTGGTGTCCAGAATTAATATTTGTAATACGCGTTCAACCGTAAAGAAAACTGAGATTTATCTCAAGTGACATGAAATTGCGTCAGTTGGTACATTTCCAGGAAACTTCGACATAAACAGGTATTTTCGTAATGACCAACGACTAAACAACCTACCTGTACATTATGCCTATTTGCTTAATCAGGTAAAATTGTTAGATTAACTGCTGGATCGAGCATCATGGGTTTTTTTGAGAAGTAGGACTAGTCATTAGATGATTTTCCAATCATCTAATGACTCTAAGGCAGAGTGGGAGTGGGAGTCTCAGACTTTGCTGACTAAAATCATTCCTATGTTCCTACTTTGCATTGCGTTCCACGACCCCGGGTTTCACTTTAAGAAGTCATCCCATAGACCCACTGGGTCTGCCTACTGAGGCTTAAGCTCTGCTGGGCCCCTACAGTTTTCTTGACATTTCTTTGAGGCAAGTGTGGAACATTACGCTGCGTTGATGACTCGGGCTCGGTCCGGCACGGTTATCAGACGGCCAGACGGCGAGCTACCTATTGCTCGTCGTCCGCAAAACACGCCCTATGAGACACCTACTAGACCACAGAGTGTAGGTCGGTACTTTTTGTAACTTATTACATCAGTTAAGTAGTGATGTTGATTTTGCTTCCAAAGGTAATTAAGGAAGTCATTGTAAGGAAACCGGGATGTCTTAGAACCAAAAATCCGAAGACAGGTGACGTCGAGCAATGTGTAGCTCGCCGTCCGACCGTCCGGTAACCGTCCGGACCGAACCCAAGTCGCCGATGGCGCGTAGTGTTCCACGTGCGTCACAAGGCGATGGCTACTGGAACCCCGGGGCCCTAACGCGCACTAAGGCTGGCGTGGTGGATTACAGCCCATTCCGTAATCAAATTGACTATAATTATTCCCTGTCATAAACGAAATTCTTCCCGAACTTGACACTAACTAAATACACAAACCGGGCAAGGCCGTAAAAATAAATCGCTTACCTACTTAAAATATTTCAACATCAATATTCGCTAAAACAATTACGTAATGACAAAAATATATAGGTAACCTCGGGGTACATAACATTACATTAAAGTTTTATGTCATCATAACATATCTTTTACATTTTTTTAAATACTTTAACAATGTCAATAGGTTTGTCATAATCGGCTTTGTGTTGTCATAAGTCAGTGATGACAAATAGCCTAGCTCTTATCTACCAAATTAATACTGCTATATTATAATTGTGTACATTATTTTATAACATGTATAGTACTAGCGACACACCCCGGCTTCGCACGGGTGTAATTCTGATATTAAATATATTACAGAATGACTTTATATACAACTTTCACAGCTTTTTTGTCATTAGAAAATACAAACATGTTTTCTTTTGAGGATACACTTGAAAGACGACATAGTAATTGGCCATGTGAAAAACACTCAACAACCGCGGCTATGTCCATGCATTTTAAATCTGTAATATCTTCGAAAGCATAGCATAGCATAGTCGGCCTTATAATGTTCCCACTGTTGGAACTCAGGCCTCCTCTCTAGAAGAGGGAATGGATCGTAATCCACCACGCGGGCCCAGTGCGGGTTGGCGGATGTCACATTTCTTCGAATTTTAGGTTCTCGGACATGCCGGTTTCATCGCGATGTTTTCCTTCACCGTTTTGAGAGCAGTGGTGATGAAATAAATTACACAAAGTAATGCGCCTGGCTGGGTTTGAACCCGCAACCTACAACTCGTAAGTCCATAGGGCCATTACCATTCAGCCACCACTGCTCTCAAGAATCTCTCTCTATTTCTCTTCGAAAGTATTCATTTAAATTACATGCTGGAAAGAGCCATATTAATCTATATTAAGTACATATTGTATTTAAGGTACTTAATTGAATAAGGATTAATGCTGTATTGCTTAAAATCGCTTCGTAATTATGCCATTATTTCTCATAAAAAGTAAAGGATAAAAAATGATTATTGTGGGTTATCCCTAAGAGATAGACATATAACATTGCGGAGTTTTTTGTAGACCTTTTTAAGGTGTACAATACTGTAGTACATTATTTTCATCTATCTCGTAGGGTTCAGCCAGCGTTTGCAATGTAAGCGCAAAAGAAAATAATTAAAAAAACCGCATCTAAATTCGTTGCTTAGTTTTAAAGATCTAAGCATACATAGGGACAGACACAGCGGGCAGCAACATTGTTTTATACTTTGTAGTGATAAATCTAGCTGACCTGCTCCATGTAAATTATTAAAGCATAAAACCTTTATACAAAAAAAAATAACACTAAAACGATCAAAATAACTTTAATTTCGTTAGTCGGTGTTCCTGGTAATGTTTGCTTGTTATTTAATACCGACTTCCAAAATTAAAGTTATTTTATTTTTTGTAGTGCAAAGAGTTTTTTTTTTGTAAAGTTTTTATTTCAAACTTTTTATTTGTGATACACTTATAACCAGAGTACCTATTTGTCATGACAAATCGAATTAACCCAAACACTGCTAGGATATATTATTTTATTATGAAGTTCCCATCCACCTCCCGGCTCCATCATCAGGTCAGTTCGATAGTACCTTATAGCCAAAGTGCATCTCATGATGAATTCTGAAGCCCAAACATGGCTAGAATACATTGATTAATTACGGAGTTCCTGTGCCTACCTTCCGGCTCCATCATCATTATCATTACGATGGATGCGATACGTACTGGACCGGTCGTTATAGCGCGGTCACTTGGGGGAGGCCTATGTCTAACAGTTGACTTCTTTCAGCTGAAATGATGATGATCTTATTAAAGATTTTAAGGTGCCATTCCTCAGTCTGCTATGCTGTTGTTCTTAGCTGTGCTTTGTATAACAATGTTGATGGGATCATTTACTTCTTATACAATCACAGGTCTACAAGGATCTAGTCTGGGAGGCTCCCAGTAAGAGGAAGTGGGATATCAACACCTAGATCGAAGTATGGATAACACAATGACCTCTAATTGTTAGTCCAGTTTCAAAATTTTGAGAACAGAATGTTTACTGGTTCGACCAAGTTACCATAGTCCTGGAACGCTAAGAGCAACTAAAGGAATAATGGTGGACTTTAGTCAGTAAGAGATTTTCTACTCAAACAATAAAACTGGTTCAGGAAAATATTATTTTTATTTCAACCTCCTGTCTGAGTTCATTAGTTTATCCAGGATTCCGGAATAAAACCATATTTAAATATTATTTTTATATTTAATAAATACATACACCGTAGGTAGGTACAAATAGCCGATGAATTTTGTTGGCAAATAACGTAAAAGGATACTACAAAATAATTTTTGATTATTCGCATTTTGAATGTCACAATTCTGGCATTATTAAGAATTTATAGTTCACAATAATATTAAAACATTTAACCTTTTAAATACAAACGATTAACCTTATACAACTAAACATAACTGGTTCTAATGTCAACATATCGTTGTTAATCTAAATATTTTTAATTTCAACTTGTTCAATGCATTGTCATCCTTAACAAACAACACTTTAAAAGCTATAAGTACTAGGATCATAACCCTTACCGACAACTTTGTCATCGATCCAGTCTCTAACAACAGACACATCCACGTACACCCCAGGTGTACCATCGTCTCCACAACCAATACCCCAAGCAACGACACCACTCTGAACATAACGGTCCTTCTCATACTCAATAGGACAAGATAACGGAGCACCACCATCTCCTGTGCAAGTATCTTTACCTGGTTCTCCTCCAGCACACATAAAAGAAGAATGCAATTCGAAATGCTTCCCAAGACGAGTTTTCCGTAAAGATGCCTGACAGTCGTCATGTTTTACGACTGGCAACTCAATTTTCTTTAAAACCACTTGGTATCGTCCTTCACTGTTGAAGCTATCTCTTCCCCAGCCCGTAGCTATGCACCGTGTATTTCCTCTTTGAGGTATTCTTGCTGGCGGTAAGCAAACTACTCCTACATTAGGAGCTAAATCCATAGGTTTATTCAAAAACAGAACAGCAATATTGTAGAAGAGGTTTCTTTCATCAAAGTCCTTATGAATTTCAATATAAGCAGCATCTCTATCTTGGAATGGATAAATTTCTTTGGTGGTTTTTGTATCCCACTCTCCTGCTCTGATCTTTAGTGTTTTATTACCGGTAACATAGTGAGCAACTGTCAGGACCACGCTTGGATGAATTAGGGAACCACCTCCAATGTAGACAAGCAGTCTTTGGCCACGTGGTTCATTATAATTTACAGGCTCAACTTTAAGAATAGCTACCATCCAAGGGAACTCAGCGAATTTCGTGTTTTTGTCGCTAATTTTTTCAATTTGGGCACCGACACCATCAGGATTGGCCCAACCGCATCCGACGCGTTGTTGGTGAGGAGGTTTTACTGTCTGATCGGAAGAAATTATGTCTGATAACCGACAGCAAATGTCATGATACGAAACGCAGTCTAACTCAGAGTTGGCCAAATCAATACCTCCTCTGTTATTATTATGGTTGTCGACATCATAGTCTCTGCATTTGTGATAAGGAACGCACTCTCCAAACTGGCCATTAGGCAGTATACATCGTACATCTTCATTATTCTCTGTCCCAGTTTGAATTGGAGGCACAATAGGGTTCCTACTCTGAAGATTTTGTTGAGCTTGATTAGTCGCAACTGTTTTTATAGGACCGTAGATCTGGGCTACCCTAGCGATAAGGTCATCAGTATTTTGGCTTCGAGTTGAAACCATCAGTAGAAAAATTGGTAGTGTTCTTAACATCTTAGCGTCCAGGGATTGACTCTGAATTCAAACGTTGCACTTTTATGTCACAATATTACACAAAACTTAACCAAAATGTTGTCTAGTAGCCGTATTTTTGTATTTTTGAACTTATTATCCTCGTCAAACTAGTTATTCGGTCGCGACGGTCAACTCTTAAAGCAAACTGGATGTGACTCGGCGATGCGCTCAGACCTATATATAATTATTTTTACTTTTATCTATATACCTATAGCTAGCTAGCTTCTAGCAGCGGCTTCACCCGCATTAAATGTAACTTAAATTAATGAAACGGATTTTGATAAGGTTCTACAAAGTGAAAAGGCTGGTTCAACTAGTTAGCATAACGTAAAAGGTATTAAGTTTGATTTTCAGATCTGTCACAAGATCTTTTCTACAAATGTACAACCTTCTTTGGCAAAAACAACAAGTGTCTGTCAGATAGTTTGACTGAACTTTGAAACCTCTTTTATATTTTACTGAGCATTTTTGTCCAGTACCACATTTCCAAAGCTTCAATCTTTTTATTCTGAAAGGTTGTAAACAAATTAATTTATGAAATAACTTCTTTTGGTTAAGGTGGAGCGAGAGAGAGTGTGAGATTTATACTAACTATACCCACCTGACCCCGTAGTCAAGTTACAACCGTTTCGTTTCGATTCTCTTGCGTCGAACGCCTCGAGTAGGGCACGCCTCCGATTCCTTTGTTCTGGCGTCATCTAAACGCTCAGTCACGTGGTCTGTTTTAGTAACTAGGGGGGCTGTTTCCTCAGTTGCCGCAAGAGACGCGATGATACTTACGAACAACCCCACAGACTTAGCAGGCTAATTTATGACTATTAAACTTATAGTCATCAAAGTGATGTGTATTACTCTAATATTAAGGCTCTAACGCGAGCTCTTAACGTGATCCATTTGACGACCTAAAGTAAACTGTTAAAGGGATGGAGCTATACAACAAAATTTTTTAATTAGTACAAATACTTAAAGGGCTTATTAGAGAAGGTCTTGTTATTATTTAAGTAAAGTCTCAATAAATTATATTCATAAACAGTAAAGTTATGAGCTTTTGTTTATATCCCAAAAGGTCACTCAATTTATGGAAATATTGTATAGGCCATTAATTATGAATGAATGAATGATGATAAAAATTTAATTCAATTGCTATGAATTATTGATTCAATTATGAATTTATCGATCATGACCAATTTTTGTGGTCAATTTTGGGATTTCCATTTTTACTTTTGGCTACACAAATATGATCCGTAACGGGTACGGATAGAGCTCATTTTTGAACTTATTAAAAAATAGAAGTTTATACGGTGTATAGCTCCATCCCTCTTTCTCGTTCGCATGACTGACATTGTTGCACGTCATGGTAAGGCCTCAGATACAGAAAATAATCGTAACGTTTGATGGCAGATACGTTTGATTGATTTTTAACCGACTTCTAAAAAAAAGGAGGAGGTTCTCAATTCGGATGTTTGTATTTTTTTTTTTAATTTTATATAAACTAGTGCTTGACTGCGATCCCACCTGATGGTAAGCAGTGATGCAATCGTTGATGGTGAGAAATTATAATTGGATGGAAAGACCGCAGCAGGCAAATTGTTCCAGTCCTTCGAAGTACGTGGTATAAACAAAGAGGCGAAACGCTTAGTCCCGACCGTTGAGATTTCAACAACGTAAGGGTGGATACTCGCCGTACGTCGGGTTGTCCGATGGTAGCAATGAGATGGCGGAATCAAGTCATGCAATTCCCGCGCACACTCTCCAAAATGCAACCTGTAAAACACTGAAAGGCTGGCTACCCTACGCCTGTGCTAAAGGATTGAATTATTTTATATATATATATTATTTCAAAATTTATTAAATATTTATATATTTAGTAAATGTTGAAATAAATGAATGAATGAATGAATGAAATGATTGAATGTTGAAGCTATGTCTGGCGCCGTGTAAAACACATTACTAAAAAAAAGCTGCTTAGAACATTTCCAAAAATTTTACCAATAAGGTTAGTGATTTGCCTTTCAAAGGTAAATTAAAAACAAATACGTAAATAATTGCTTTTATTTAGTGCATACCAATCGCATCACTAATGAAGATACTAAGGTTACCAACATAGGCCACAGAATTATCTCACTTAAGTGGCATTGCTCACAGAATAGTTGATCGTACCGGAAGACGTAGCGTTGGAAGGCCTACCAGAAGGTGGATCGATGACCTGATGAGGGTCGCGGGAATCCGATGGATGCAAGACCAAAAGATCAGTTGTTATGGCGATACTTGGGAAAGCTTATGTCCAACAGTGGACGACTTTCGGCTGAAATGATGATGATTACTGCACTCAAAAAGACGAGTATTATCTCAATGAGTAAGTGCATCACCCTGTAAGGATAATGCATCAACTTTTAATTAACTTAAACTTAACTTACATCCTATTATTTAGTTACATATTTAAAATAGTGAATTAACAATAATACATCGATGATATGTGACATTCACCAACTCGCACTGGGCTCACGTGGTAGATTACGGCCTATTTCCTCTCCTAGAGAGGAGGCCTGAGTCCCAGTCATGGGAAAATTAAAACCCTGATTATGCTATAATATCATGTATTTTTATGTTATGTCACCATTTTTATAACTGTGGAATACAAAAAAAAATGTTTTTTTTTTTTTTCGAAATGACTCATTTCGAAAGGCACGTAATATCAATTATTAAGTATGTATATCTACCACTTTGTCTTAATATACGAACTGTTTACAATTGGTTCAATGGCTTTTGGTGTAGGTTTTTATTTTATTGTTAGCTATTTCTTTATTTTATCCCCAAAATGGTAAAAAACTTATAAACTAAGCCCCACAAAACCGTTGTAATGGTTTGACTGTGGAGTCGGTGAGTTTCTAGACACTCATACTTCCTTCTTAAAACTAAATATTATAAACATAATATATATAACATACAATTAACACATTTCCAAATAATATATTTTGAAAATTTACTTCTAAATCTGATTTTATTTGTTTCACTCTTTATGTCTGCCGGCAGACTATTCAATAGATATGGTATTTGTTTTTTTTTGGGGTTCTGTCAAAAATTAGATTGTGTGTTATGTTATCTCCAGCAGTAGGTAAGCGTCTTTGAGATCCTCGCAGACGCCCAACTGGTCACTATATCGTATCTGACACTGAACAGCAAACATCGATATACGAAGGGCACTCAGATTCCAAATTAGATTGTCCTGACAAAATTCCTATTGTCACAGTTTCATAATTTTTATTCTTGCATCGGTGGTATGAAACGCATTTTCCTTTTTGTCCATTGGTTAGAATACAGAAATCTCTGGTTTCTTTATCAACTGGGGCTGGTGTTGATTGCGGTTTATTGTCAGTTCCACTTGAAGGCTGAGGTGCGAAAATTTTATCGAAAATTGCATCCAAATCACTCTGGCAGTAGACTACTGCAATGAGCATAAGAATTGGAATTATTTTTAGCATCATAACGTCTACAACTTAACTTGTCTTTGGAGACAAATATTTCACTTTTTTCACAAAAATATATCACAAATTGTTTTGTTGTTGCAAACAGTTCTGTTGGATATTTTTTATTATGGAATGTATTTTCCTGCTAAAACAAGTTTGAGAAGCGACGAGACCGGCTCTCAATATAAACTGGGCGCGCCTCAACCTGTACTAGACCTTATATATCTTTTTTGCATGTTTTGTACTCCACTAGCTTCAGCCCGCGGCTTCGTTCATGTAAAAGTAAATAAAATGACTCCAAGGGAACATATCTCACGCTTTATCATAAAAAGACTTAAGTCAAAAAAGGATGTTTGAAAATTGAACCATAAATGGTATAGCTTAAGATTCAATTTTCTAGTACTAGTTTTTGACATAGGTCTCTTTATGATCAACCGTGCGATATTTCCGAAATAAAAAGTACTCTATATCCTTTTCCAGGACATACCGGGTCTACCCAATCCATCCATTCAGACGTTTGAGCTTGAAGTCAAACAAACACAAACACGGACTTAAATTCAAATTTTTGGCCGTATATAGTCTTGTGCACAGATATCTTGTATGATTATTTTACGAACTCATGTTTGCTCTCGTGGTACAAGCACCACGCTAATCAATCTTCAAGGTTCTGCCAAGGCTATTCAAGTAGATGATTGATCTACCGAAACCTCTTAGTGCCTTGAAAAACACGTGTGCATAAGCAGATGTTCTCACCGGCATTTGTATATCGCAGTAGTTACGCATAGGAAATTCCCAAAAATCGGATCACTATAGCCAAAGATTCTCATGTTTCCTGCTGTAGAACTGTACTATAGGAACTAAAAATCCAAAAATCTTACAATGCAGTATTAAGGTTCTTCTCATGATAAAAACATATACTACAGTTTGAAATCAACTCTCGGGCATTTGCCTGGACCAGACACAACACCCGTCTGATCGGAAGATTCTCCCTTTTCAACAGTAGCTTTTTTTTTATTTGTTATAAACTAGTGCTTGACTGCGATCCCACCTGATGCAACCGTTGATGGTGAGGCGCACTAGTTTATTAAGAGCCCATTCACTCTAGCCTTGAAGACAACCAAATTATAATCGTATGGGAAGACCGCAGCAGGCAAATTATTCTAGTCCTTCGATATACTCGGTACAAACGACGAGGTGAAACGCTTAGTCCGGACCGTAGAGGTTTCAACAACATAAGGGAGGATACTCGCCGTACGTCGGGTTGTCCGATGGTAGAAATGAGTTGGCGGAATCAAGTCATGTAAGTTTGTGGGACTTTGCACCTTATTATGCATATCTTTATACTACTATTTTAAGGACTTCAGTTGAGCAGTTACTCCTTGAAGCTGATCTGCAACTATACCACCGTATATTATACTTATAAGCAACCATTATTTTTCTTATTGTAATAATGGACATAAATTAACTATTTTTTGACCAGCCCCTACTAGCCAAGTTACGACCGTTTCGTTTCGATTCTCTTGCGTTGAACGCCTCACGTAGACTACGCCTCTTATTTCTTTGTTCTGAACACGTGACTTGAGCGTTGAGATGCCGTCAGAACAAAAGAATCGGAGGCATGGCCTACTTTGGCGTTTGACGCAAGAAAATCGAAACGAAACGGTCGTAACTTGGCTAGAGTGGCAGTATTTGGTTACCTTGTTATTGGTCTTGTATAAATTCTGAAAGGTGCAAGATCACGGTGGAGCACACGGTGGAGGTGTGCCCCGCTTGGGCAGAGCAACGCCGTGACCTCGTGGGGGCAATCGGCGGCGGTGATCTCTCGCGCCGGGCCTTGGTTCATGCCATGCTCCGGAGCGAGGAGGAGTGGCAGGCGGTCGCCTCCTTCTGCGAAGCAGTAATGCTAGCTAAGGAGGCGGCCGATCGCGTGAGGCAACGGTCCTTACGCTCCAACCGCCGCCGGGATTCCGATCCCGATTTCCGGCCACCGTAGGCGCGGGCTTGCAGATGGCGAGCAATGGGTGGCTTGCCGTCTGACCGTCCGGTAACCGTCCGGACCGAGCCCAAGTCGTCGACGGCGCGTATTGTTCCACGCGCGCCTCAAGGAGATGTCAGCAAATCGTAGGGGCCCAGCAGGGTCGAAGCCTACTGGGGCCACGGGTAGTGTGAAAGCGGAACCCGGGGCCCTGGGACGAAGGCAACGAAGGAACAGGAGTGGGTTTTTAGTCAGTAAGAGTCTGACACTATCTCCCGCTCCGCCCAAGAGCGGGGATGTCATTAGGATGATTTTCCCACACAATAAAAAAAAAAAAAAAAAAAAAGGTGCAAGATGCTGCTCTACATTGGCACTGTGTTAGAGATGAGAACCAACTAAAAAAGGGGGGAACAAATAAAAAGAATGATTATTTTGAATAATTTAATTCGATTATAAACTTATACACAACGTAAATAGCATCAAAATAGATTTTTCACATTAGACAATAAAGTGTTTAAGTAAAATTAAAAATGAATATGTATTTATCAAGAGAGCTTTCTAGGCGCCATGTTATCTAAATAATCCAAATCTTAGATACACACCAAAATGTCACGAAGTTTTTCAAACAAATCATTGATCGTTGTTATCGTTAATAGAATATCATGTTATCGAGATCCTAACATTACTTCGAATCTTAGTGATATTAATAAATTTATAGAGGTCCCGTCAATGCATGAAATTGCTGCTCCAATAGCGACTAAAAACACTCATAATATTTGTAACGACACAATTCGTATTGTGCACCAAACACAAATTTCACCTGTCACAGAAGAATTAAAAAAAAAATACTAAAATTCTTTAGGGGCGTCAAATTTTAAGAGTAAACGATGACACTCTCGGACAAGCTAGATTTATTGAGAAAGTCTTACCTAGACCGTCGTAAGCAATGGTCATTGAGGCTTTCCATCACTCTGAAAAATTCTATAAACTAGTCACTATACGAAGAACAATTTGAATTTTCTTTGCGTATCAACATGTGCTTCCGTCGGCAACAGAATCTTTATCACGCCTATATTCAATATATTTGCCTTTCTGACCAATTGCTAACACTATATCGTTATCAGTTTGACTTCATACAGATTGAGGTTTTTAGTCAGATCCATTTTATGTCCTAGGACCGAAGATCATGTCTAGTACTGAATTTAAGTTATCAGTTACGGTTTCAGTTGCTGGTGTACTGGAACTCTTTGTGGTATCTTTGTATTGATTGGGTGTTGGTCTGAAAATTTGGTCCAGCACTGAATTTAGGTCTTCCGTTTGGGTTTTGATCGGCACAACATTTGAAGCTTCAGTACTGTCCTGAGTTTTTTGTGGTTCAGATCCGAAGATCAGGTCAATTAGGAAATCAAAACTGATTGTTGGTGCAGTGGAAGATGGAATTTTGTCCTGGTTCTGAGTGATTGTTGGTCCAAATATTTCAAGCAGCACTTCATTAAGGTTATCATCATTGCAGCAAGCAACTGTCACCAGAAGCAGAATCGTCAGTATTTTAAACATAGTCAAGTCCAGATATTGTCTTCAAATTCAAAAAGTTCACTATTGTAATTCAAATGATTATAATATGTTCTGAAGTAACCGGTTTTATTTATATTTATAAATTTATTTTCCTTATACAAAATATCCGTCTGGTACTGACAGCGGTCGTACTTGATGAAAACTGGATTTGGACCTACTATGTTGTTGTTTTATTTTTGCTTTTGGCCCTTACATCACCTATTGATATACATAATGTAGTATATTATATAACTTCCCTTACCCTTACTTTGTGATCGAAGCAGAATTTTGCATAAACCGACATATTTTTTTAAATGTCAAAAAGTTCTCCCCGAGTAATTTTATGAGAAACCAGGCAACAGACGTTGAAATACGAAACGCAAAAACCCTCTGGGATTTTGGTTTTCTCTTCGCTATTTTTGCAGAGGTAGTAGGGAACACACTCTCTCTCTTCACCTTCATACTGTCCGCATTCTGGTTCTACATCAGAGGTTTGACCAATAGTTGGGCTTGATGGTATTGTAGAAGCTTCAGGTTTAGCCATGACAGCTCCCATCACGAACATAAGAATGCATAGTGTTTTAAACATTTTAAATTTCTAGGATTTATTTTGACGCACTTTGTTAACACAGTTTTACACAATATTAACACAATGTCCTCTGTTTAAAATCAGTTATATTTTAATTCCTGGCTTGACTTTCCTCGTTGGAACAAGATTTTTAACTGTCGACTGCCAGCTGTCGATGTAAAGATGTTGTGTTAAACTGGTTACTACTCAGCGATGCCTTATATTATTTAGTTACATGTTTTATATTATCTTCATCATCAATTATTCATGTATTGACAGGGAATGCTGTTATATCTATATCTGTATGTATTTAGAAATATATAAGTATGTTAATCAGTAGTCTAGTACCCATAACACAAGCTCTACTTAGCTTGGGACTAGACGACGTTGTGTGATAGTTGTGGAATAAAAAAATATCTTACTTTTAACATAACTTTCCATTTTTTTTTTTTTGATGAATCAGGCCTTACAATACCTACTTTATTTGTGACCAAAAGAAAAAAAGCATTATTTGCTCAAAATTCATTTCGTATCGCTAAAGTTCTCAAACTAAAATATATTAAAATAATTTTCAAATAAACACACATCGAAAAATATATTGAAGACATTTTTCCTAAAATATCAGAAACGGCTCCTATAAAAATTTCTAATGGCGAAAATACTTTAGGTTTATGAAACTGAAAATACTTTTAAAAAGATTGCTTCCATTGAATTGCGATATAGCTTCGATATTTAAGTACTGAAATTGCTAGCTTGAATTTCTGTTCAATATATGGATTAAAAATGTTTTTAGGGTTAGTGTTCCTATGGATATTGATGGATAAGTTAAAGCAGTTACTATATATTAACTACCTGAATCAGTCCGTCTTATGAGATTCGATCGGCTGTCATTTTTAGCCGATTAAAAACCATTTGAAAATTTATTATTGTCTTTATGTATACTAAAAAGACTTAATAACACTAATAAAACTCTAAATTGATTAAAACAAACTAAAATATGGCATCAAAAAACTCTTCCTCATCGCTGTCGACTGTTAATGTGCCTAAAACACTGACTTATAATAAATTAAAATTTTTGATGATTTTCAATTTTACGAGTTATTTTTTTAAAGCAGTTTAAATTGGTCCTCGAGTTTTAGCAAAATCAACGTATTAAGAGAACCTTCAGGGGTCGTTAGAATATTTAAAATGATATTACGTTATCAATCTTTGTAAAAAATACGGAAAAGGGGAAGAAATTTGACCTTCAACAACACCTTAACCAGAAGCTTTCCTTATATCGTCTAGTACTAAAATCAATATCACAATGGCTGGCAACCTCTTGAATTTATTCCAAATTAAAATTTAAAGGCCTTCTTCAAGGTAGACCAAGAACTTGGTGAGGGTGACAATAATGAGCTGGCTGCTATAGAAATCTACTGGATGTGAAAATCCACTGGATTCGCAATGAGCACAGGACCGGTTGATGAGACAGGGTTGGTGGAAGACCTATGTCCAGCAGAGGTCTTACGACCTTAGGCTTAAATGATGATAATAATAAAATACAACCAAAATTAACCCATACGTTTTCTCTTTACCAGATGAACCACCGGAATCAATATTTGACTACTACTCAATGCCAGCGCTGTCAGACCTGGATGATTTCGACTTGTGCCTGAGGAAGCCTGATGCTGTCTACTGCATCGTAGACCTGGTTCTTCTGGAAGATGATACACCACTATACCAGTTTATTAAGGTATGGTTATTTTAATAATATAGTTAGTGTTGTTTTGACCGCGTCAGTTCCGTCATGGCAGTGAGTAGAGTTCATTAGTCGCAGAACAGATGGTGGATGGGGCTGAAAGGTTCTGGAGTGATGACTACGTATCGGAAGTAGAAGGAATGCTGCGTGCATTGGAAGGCCTCCCTCTAGGTGGACCGTTGTTCTGGTGAGAGTTAATGGAATCCGATGGATGCAAAACGCACAGGACCGTTCGTTGTGGCGACACTTGGGGAAAGCCTGTGTCCTACAGTGGACGTCTTTCAGCTGAAATGATGATAATGATAGTCAGAGTTGATGTGAGGGACTATGAGATTGTGAAACCATCACTGCAGCCCTGGAACGCGAAGAGCATCTAAAAGAACAGGGGTGGGAAAGGTCTGACACCACCTCTCGCTCCATCCAGACCACGAGAAGTTATTTGATGATTTCCCACCCAATAAAAATGGTGTTGGTTCGACAAAAAATTTGGTTGTGATTTGGTGTTTTGATTGGCGGGAGAACTGGCACGCAAAGGGTAACTGAAGAAACATAGGTGTGGTTTTAGTCAGTATAAGTCTCACATTCCAACCCTGCAATACCTACCCTAATAGGGTGGGTGGGTGCGTTAGACTTCTCCTGTTGTAGCAAAGCAGGAGAAGAAATTTGATGATTTTCCACTTTCAAAATACACTTGGTAAAAATAAGCTGTTCACCGCAACTGTTCATTTAGAACAAAGATCTTTGAAATGCCTAACCGCTAAATTGTTTGCCTGATATAGAAAGCTCAACCATTAACTTTAAACAGAAGTTTGATTCCATACAACGAACAAAAATAGTAAGTGTCAGAATCCCTGGACCACTAGCGAAATTTGATATTTAGAAAATTCCAAAAGTATGATAAAAAAAATATGTAAAAGTTATATATTGAAGAACGAAGAAGGTAGTAAATAGCATAGCATAGTCGGCCTTATAATGTTCCCACTGCTGGGACTCAGGCCTCCTCTCTAGGAGAGGGAATTGGCCGTAATCCACCACGCGGGCCCAATGCGGGTTGGTGGATGTCACATGTCTTCGAATTTCCTCACGATGTTTTCCTTCACCGTTTTCGGCTCGTCGTGTTTAAGGTAGTAAATATTAAAAACTAAGTTAAAGTAGCTATCTCGAAATATGAAAAAAATGTGGTCTAGACATCATGACGTCAGAATGTTTTTGACTACTTTCTTTACGCATTTTCTTGCTGTAAATAAGGTAATAAATATTTTAAGTTAGATACCAAATAGTAGCAAAATTGTCATAGTATATTTTGTTTTCTAAACATTAAATATCGCTAACTACTGTCAACGCCCTCTGCCCCAGCTAGGGGATAAAGGATCTTAGGTCAAGTAACTCAAATATCGCTAGTGGTCCAACCCTCTAGCCAAGTTACGACCGTTTTATTTCGATTTTCTTGCTCCGAATGCCTCGAGCAGGCGACGCTTCCGATTCCATTGTTCTGACCACGTGACTGAGCGTTGAGATGAAGTCGTCGGCGTTCGACGCAAGAGAATCGAAATGAAACGGTCGTAACTTGGTTAAGGGGGCAGGGAATCTGACGCACAAATAGATCAAATCAAAATCAAGAAAGTTTAATTAATAGAACGTTTACTAATATAATAGGTTTGAATTATTTTCTTAATTATTTACTAACCTATATGAATGGATGGATGAAGAACAGATGGATGGATGAAGAAAAGGTGGACGGATTGTGTGAACAGTGATATGAAAGAAAAGGAAGTTAGTGATAGTATGACGGTTGACAGGATAGAATAGAAGAAAAAAACGTGTTGCGCTGACCGCAAATAAGATGGAACAAGGGCAAGAAGATGACCTATATGGAAGCCATTAATTCGAACTATAGATTTTTAATTTTATTTATACATGAAGCGTGTCTATGTGTGCGTGCATTTTTACTCATTGTACTGAACCGAACTTCTGCGTTTTAGAGATGTACATCAGTACATTACTGACTTTAAGACATTTGTCAAATACCACAACACGTAGGCACTTAATTTGTTTGCTCGAGTCGCTTCAATTGCTCGGTAAGCTTGTAAATATTGCCTTGACACAGTATTCTTGTGTTCATACATATAAGCATATAACTATGAACATAAGAGAGAGAACTTTTGTTTGAGGATAAGTTAAATTACGAGTTGACTGTAAATGAAATTTGGATGATCTCAATATCTCTCTTTATTGTTGGGCACGCCACAATTATGGCGGTAAGTCCTCTCTTTGAGGCGTGGTTGGAAAGACCTCACGGCGTCCTTACCTTCCGCATGACGCAGGTTCTCACCGGACACGGTAAGTTCGGGAGGTTCCTGCACCGAATTCGTGCGGAAACGACGCCCGGGTGTCGCCACTGTGTGGACCACCCGGAGGACACGGTAGAGCACACGGTGGAGGTGTGCCCCGCTTGGGCAGAGCAACGCCGAGTCCTCGTGGGGGCAATCGGCGGCGGTGATCTCTCGCGCCGGGCCTTGGTTCAGGCCATGCTCCGGAGCGAGGAGGAGTGGCAGGCGGTCGCCTCCTTCTGCGAAGCCGTAATGTTAGCGAAGGAGGCGGCCGATCACGTGAGGCAACGGTCTTTACGCTCCAACCGCCGCCGCCGGGATTCCGATCCCGATTTCCGGCCACCGTAGGCGCGGGCTTGCGGACGGCGAGCAATGGGTGGCTCGCCGTCCGATCGTCCGATAATCGCACCGAGCCCAAGTCGTCGATGGCGCGTACTGTTCCACGCGCGCCTCAAGGAGATGTCAGCAAATCGTAGGGGCCCAGCAGGGTCGAAGCCTACTGGGGCCACGGGTAGTGTGAAAGCGAAACCCGGGGCCCTGGGACGAAGGCAACGAGGGAACAGGAGTGGGTTTTTAGTCAGTAAAAGTCTGACACTATCTCGCGCTCCGCCCAAGAGCGGGTTTTGTCATAAGATGATTTTCCCACCCAATAAAAAAAAATTAAAAAATATCTTTTTATTGTACACTGGTGACATCACATCTTTTTTTTATTATTATTATTATTATAGAATACATAAAACACTTGACATATATACACTAACTTATACATACACTTAAATCAAAAACTACTAGCTAAAATATGGCGTCAAAAAACTCCTCCGCATCGCTGTCGACTGGAAGTGTGCCCAAAAGGCTGGCGGCATTGCCACGTTGTATGGCAATGCTTAATCTCTGACCGAGGTAAAAGCCAGCCCTTGGGTCACGTGAAGTGTCTACTATTGTACACCATGATAAATTACAAAAAATGTGGATATCAGAGTTCATGTACATAGGCGAGATTAACTCAAAGTTGAGTTTTCTTCCAGCAAACTATTGAGTGATTGAGAGAGATCACAGTAGAGGGTAAGATCCAGTGCACAATGAAAAAAAAAACAATACATAAACATACTTACATACATATATATATACATATATAAAATATATATGTACTATGTCATTGTGAAAGAAAATGTTCTTTAATCTCTATTATTTTGTTTTGAAAAATGTGCTGAAAGCGCGGATGTTTTTTTATTGATCGGCATGATGACTATAATTGTTACCTTTTTTTAATAAATCTACGCTTTGCTGATGACATTGTCCTTTTTTTGTTTTCGGCGGCTGAGTTAAGCATGATGCTCGAACAACTGAGCCAATTCAGCCTCGAGGTCGGACTGAATATGACGAAGACTAAGTTAATGACGAACAGCACGAATCATAAAGTAGACTTTGAGAACGTTTTTTCTTTTTTAAGGTGGTAATTATCCAATGGGTCCCGTTCTGAGTGGAGCGGTAGGGCGTGTCAGACTTTTACTCACTAAAGCCACACCTGTGTTCTTCAGTTGCTCTTTGCGTTCTATTACTACGGGTTTCCTTTTCAGAAATTCCCTGTGGTCTTAGCTAGCAGGCATCGGCTTTGCTGGGCTTCTACGGTTTGCTGACATCTCTTTGAGGAGTGCGTGGATCACTACGCGCTGTTGACGACTAGGCTCGGTCTGGTCAATTACCGGACGGCCGGTCGGCGAGCTACACGTTGCTCGACGTCCGCAAGCCCACGTCTACCGTAGCTGATAGTCGGGATCAAAATCACGGCGGCTGAGGTGTGAGGACATACGTTTCCTCACGCGTGCGGCCACCTCCTTCGCTAGCATTACTGCTTCGCAGAAGGAGGCCAGCGCCTGCCATTTCTTCTCGCTCCGGACCATAGCCCAATCGCCTCCACGAGGAAACGGTGGTGCTCCGCCCAAGCGAGGCACACCTCCACCGTATGCTCCTCCGCGTCCTCCGAGCGGTCCACAATGATGACAGGGCGTTTATTCCGCCTGAATCCGTTGCAGGAACCTCCTGAACTTGCCATGTCCGGTGAGGACCTGCGACATGCAGAAGATGAGGACGTCGTGTTGCCCCTCCAGCCACTCCTCAAAGAGGGAACTTACCAGCATAATTGTGACGTGCCCAACACTGGGTTGCGACAGTCACTGTTGCCGTTCCACAATGAGAGACATCGGGGGCGTGGAGGTTGAATATGACCATGAGTACATATACCTCGGCCAAATAGTTTCTTTCCAGGCGAGACAAGATAAAGAAGTTGCTAGATGCACCGAGAACGTCTGGAAGAGTCAATGAAACACCTGATGAAAGGATCACTTCCACTTTCCCATAAAAGAAAACTCATTGACATGTGCATACTTCCCACAGTCGCCTACAGAGCGCAAACATGGTCATTAACGAAACATCAAAAGTCCACACTCGGGGTATGCTAACGAGCAATGGAACGAAGTATTCTCGAGGTCAAAAGAACAGATCGCATACTCAGCCGCCAAACTAAAATGGAACTCAACAACGATATATGGCAGTTCACATCTGCCGGATATCGCAACAAAATTGGGCAAAGACAACCACTGACTGGATTGTGAACAGCAGGAGCTGGCGAGGCAGTAGCCCTAAAAGGAGATGTCGTGACGGTTTGGGACCTTAAGGATTGGCCAGAAGTGGCTAAGGACAGAAAGGAGTGGAATAACGGAAGGAAGGCCTTTGGCCTGCAGTGGGACACAACGGACTCATAATAATAATAATGTGCCTCAAAATGTTTTCAATTCGTATGAAGAAAATAACAGAAATTTGTCGTGTCGTGTCATCAAAGTACTTGTGCTTTGTTTTTATTTAAACCGTAATCAAATTTTGTTGAGTTCGCTTTGAAGACTGAAGAGAGTTATTTAAAAAAATATATATTTTCTCATCTCTTCAGTTTCTGATTTTGTAAATTAATGCTGGCTTATTTCAATTTTTTTTTTAAACTCTTTTTTTTCTTTATTTATAGACATTGTGCTCACATAATGGAAGCGACAAAAATATGTAACCAAGATTTTTGCAACTCTTATCATGATTTAAAAGAGTATCCATGGAGTTTCTCGCACGTTTCTTCTCTATAGAGATTTACGCTTTGGAACGTGCAACTTAGCTTCCCTTTTTTTTGACTGACCGACATTTTGACAATTCAAAAGTGTGTGATTGAAGTGATTTCTGAATTTATTTTTAATTTTTTTATGCATCTACAAAAATAAATTATTCCTGAGACCCCCAGTGTTAGCGTAAAGCAAAAATTTTCTAGTGGCTTACTAATTAATATTTTTTTCTATGTAGAATTTCTCCACACTCTCCTACAAGAATTATCAGCATACAAAGCTGCATCGAGGAGTATGTGGCTCCAAGCATTGTGGCATGAACACCAGCCACGCAGATGGAGGAGAGTCAACTGCCGAAGCTTTGAAGAACTGCCTGAATGCCTCGATACATCAAGGGTATGGATTACAGGTGAGGTTTTAGACAGTAGTTTTCAACCTTTTAACTTTCACTGTCGTAGCAGTTAAATCTATAAAACGGACGTATTTTTTTTTAAATTGATATAAACCAGTACTTAACTGCGATCTCGCCTGATGGTAAGCAGTGATACAATCATTGATGGTGAGACGCACTAGTTTATTAACAGCCTATTCACTGTAGCCTTGAAGACGGCTAAATACCACAGCAGGTAAACTGTCCCAGTCCTTCGATGAACACGGTATAAACGACGAAGCTAAACGTTTAGTCCGGATCGTCGAAGTTTCAACAACAAATTTTTTAAACCTAATCAACCAAAATACTAAACTAGAAACCAAACTTTCAGAAATGCTAAATTTTCTCAATTGATAAAGTGGTGTTAAAGCGCTATTAGTAATGGAACGGATGCAAGTCGTAATTTAAGCCAATAATTCGACACCCGCATCGAAAAACGCAGTATCTCGGATTAAAATCCAAACAAAATTCAAACATAGCACTACCACTTTATGGTTCATTTTAAAAAAAATTATTGAATTAATGTTACAACCTTGATCGTTGTGGGTGTCGAATTGCTAAAACTAGGAACATTAAACACTGCAATCGCCATTCCTACTTTTTCAGTTTAAAGAAATTTATTTCTTATAAGAATACACAGTCCGCTTATA
Organism: Mythimna vitellina; assembly: GCA_949316375.1. Lineage (NCBI taxonomy): Eukaryota > Metazoa > Arthropoda > Insecta > Lepidoptera > Noctuidae > Mythimna > Mythimna vitellina. The sequence continues at coordinate 3,213,042 of OX438708.1, forward strand.
ATGTATAATACAAATTCCTCCAGAGTATTAGAAGTTATAATGTACATACATGTTTCTTAAATTTGTTTTTAAATATATTCACGTTAGCGCATTCTTTAATATCGACCGGTAACCCATTGAACAGATGAACTCCCTCAAATAATATGGTCTTTCTACTGTAATTAGTGCGTACGTTGATGAATTTAAGTTTGTTAGGGTTCCGTAGCCAAATGGCAAAAAACAGAACCCTTATAGATTCCACAGGTAGTGTGAAAGCGGAACCCGGGGCCCTGGGACGAAGGCAACGAAGGAACAGGAGTGGGTTTTTAGTCAGTAAGAGTCTGACACTATCTCCCGCTCCGCCCAAGACCGGGGATGTCATTAGGATGATTTTCCCACCCAATAAAAAAAAAAACCCTTATAGATTCGTCATGTCTGTCTGTCTGTCCGTCTGTATGTCACAGCCACTTTTTTCCGTAACTATAAGAAATATACTGTTGAAACTTGTTGTATGGTAATACTTAAACTCAAGCCAGTTCTAATACCAATCACTGTAGGCGTGAGCTTGTGGACATTGAGCAATGGGTAGCTCCACGTCCGACCGTCCGGTAAGGAACGAACCCCAGTCATCGACGGCATGTGCACGTGCTCCATGCAGATAGATAATGCGGTACATGCATTTTAGAATTAAGAATCCTATCTCTTTTAGCTAACTATCCGAAAAAGCAACACTTTATAAAAAAAAGTCAATAAAAACATTGTCGACAGCGAATTGCACTCACAATGCTCGAATCAATGGAATAATTGATTATATTGAGAGAACACAATACAAGTTTCATTCATTGGAAGTGTTAAAATTGCAACAGTTATTTAAAGCAATAAAACCTTTTTTTTGTTAGAGTTCCATTATTCAATACAGCAATTTTTTTATGAATACCTAAAATGCAAAAGTATTCATCATTTTTCATTAAAAATAACCATTCAGAAAATTGCACTCTCGCATCTTTTCCAATATTTATAATATATTTAAAAAAATATAATATGCTGCTGCGGAGAACCTCAAGCGTCGAAAATATAACAACCTCGTCGGCAGTTATATTTTTGAGCCGTTTGGAGTTGAAACTCTTGAGCCGTGGGGTCCGAGTGCTCATACTCTTTTTAAAGAACTATCCAAACGCTTAGTTGACACTTCGCGTGACCCAAGGGCTGGCTTTTACCTTGGTCAGAGATTAAGCATTGCGATACAACGTGGCAATACCGCCAGCCTTTTGGGTACACTTCCAGTCGACAGCGATGCGGAGGAGTTTTATGACGCCATATTTTAGTTAGGAGTAGCCGTTAATGTATATATATAGTTTTAATTAGTTGAGTGTTATAATTTTGTATATACCTATATAAATACATAAATAAGTCATTAAAAAAAAAACAATTTGTAGGCAAAAGTGGCTGTGGTTGTGGAGCAGGACCGGCATTTAGCCAAGCATTTTTATCAAGGATATAATCTTCCAATTTATATTATGCTTGTCTAAATATTGTGCGTTTAATGCATGTTTCAAATGTTTTTAATGGACCTCATCAGAAGGCAAAGTCACCCAATAGAGCTATGCTCGGAATTTCCTTGTAATGGGATCAAAAACTAAGATACCAGCACAATCGAGATTACAGACATAGCCCGAAGAATCGCCAAACTTGAGTAACAGTGGGCAGGGGACATTGCTCACAGAACTGGTGGTTGACAGAGCCTAAAGGTTCTGGAGTGGCGACCACGTACCGGAAGACGCGCAGTTGAAGGGCACAAAGTGGACCGATGACCTAGTGAGGGTCACGGGAATAGGATGGATGCAAGTCGCACAGGAACGGTCGTTGTGGCGACACTTGGGGAGGCCCAATTATACCCAGAAATGGAGGTCTTTCGGTTAAAATGATAAGGTTTTTGGGGTTGAAACTCTTGGGCCGTGGGGTCCGAGTGCTCATAAGCTGTTCAAAGAACTATCCAAACGCTTAGTAGACACTTCACGTGACCCAAGGGCTGGTTTTTACCTCGGTCAGAGATTAAGCATTGCCATACAACGTGGCAATGCCGCCAGCCTTTTGGGTACACTTCCAGTCGACAGCGATGCGGAGGAGTTTTTTGACGCCATATTTTAGCTAGTAGTTTTTGATTTAAGTGTATATATAGTTTTAATTAGTTAAGTGTTTTATGTATTCATTTTTTAAGGCTTAGTTGTTGAATATGACAAATAAATATATACTATTTATATAATAAGGTTTTTTAGTATAGTTAGTTAGTGCAAACGTGTCACCGTGGTCAAGTTCCAAAAACTACGAATATTAATAAATTCCTTTCTATACACCAGGTGGATTCTCTATCAGTCCGATATTGCAAGACTCAAGATGATTACATACCACCAGATGTACTGGACTACGTCATTGGGGTCCTGTTACTAGCTCTACTGCTGGTCAACTTGGGATGTTCAGCGTATTACTTCTTATGGCCAGTTGACAAAAGAGAAGGTAACTTTTTTGTTCCAAGTATTAATTTGTAATTTTTTATTCTAGCTTGCGTTTACTGAATCACAATTTAGTGTGTTGTTTGAACGAGATCATCGTTGAACAATTGTCCTCCTGCCGTTTTCAGTGTACTGAATGAAACTGTGATAATAACCACAACATATATTGTACCTAATATATATTGTACCTAAAGATCAATATAGTATTATTGACTTCTTCTTTCTTTTATGATGAATCTCTATTAACCTTCTTTATTCCTCTTTTAATAATCTCTTTGGGCCCTAAACTGTTTTTTCTATTTCATTGATCTCTCGATGTCCTATATTCCCAAGTAAAAGATAATAGGTCAATACACATACATCCTGGAATTGAGCACCACCCTCTGAATTTTTCTGTGATGTCAAGCTTGCTCGAAGATTCTTTAAGTTCATCATCTTCCTACTGTTGTCCCGTGTTATTTGGGGTCGGCGTTTTTTCTTGCATTCCGTCCTGTCACCCATCACGCTATCACTACTCGTTCTCCCTTTTTTTTCATATCATTCTTCACCCTGTTCTTCCAATTGTTGGTTTTTAGGGTTCCAAACCTCAAAAAGAAAAAACGGAATCCTTATAGGATCACTTTGTGGTCTGTCTGGCTGTCAAGCCCCTTTATCTTGGGAATGCGTGGAGATATCGATTTGAAATTACCAAATAAACCATACACTCACGTCTGCCGTTCCTTGAAGCTGTGAAAAAATCAAACTTCTAAGTTAACCAAAAAAAGGGACCCGTTTATGTCGCAAAAAACGTATATTTCGACAATTTCAAGGGAATCAAAATTCTTAGGGTGCTTCCCGTTGACTGCGAATCCTAAAATTTGGCCCTTATCATGGTTTTATACGTTTTAAAATTAAGTATTCAGTGATATCAGTAATAATTGTTTTGTTGCAGCTAATAAATTCATGCTGGCTTTCTGCGTACAAATGAACTGGAAAGCTCTGAAGCATGGAGGCAGCGCCGAGGGTGGACTCTTCAAGTGTTTCCAGGCGTTGAGGTAAGAAAATGGTTGATGCAAACTTATGGAACCTTATAAATTGTAAATATGTATATTTTTTTTTTTACTAAAAATATCATCGGGGTTGGTTATAATAACGATTTTACACAATTTAAATTAAAAAAAGTAGAAACTTTTTTTTAAATTATGAAAAAGCCGATGACAAATTCCACCACTGGGTGGTCCAGAATCATGTACTGCATCTGTGGTATTCGTTTGTGTGTCGATATCAAAGACACCGTGTATATATAAAAGGAGAAATTGACTGACTGACAAATCAATGCACAGCCGAAACTACTAACACTTACAAAGCTTCCTTTTATGACAGAAGCGAGCACTAAGATAGAATTTTCCATAATTCACCCTCTTAGGGGAAGAAACGGGGGTCATAGGTTATCACCACTTCTCCTCTGACGAGATGGAGTATTTGGTCATGGATGTGCGACCCTGGCGAAATTTATGATTTCACTAAAATAAATTCCATCATATTTGAAGTTAAAATCGCAAGTCATTCCAAAGTTATCACAGCTCAAAGTGATCTGTTTTGTGAAACCTATAAAGGTAAAAACTTAATAGATACAACGTTTATAGCAAACCATTTGGCATAATCGCTATATCAAATGATACATCGAGTACCAGCTAACCGCAATGCCTGCAGCGCAATCATGTCGATTGTAATCACAAGGGAATATTCGTCAATGTTGCACGATTTTAATCATGGACGAGACTGGTATCTGATTGAAGTGGCAAGAATTGTACGTAAATGTAAGATTTTTTTTTTTAGAGTGTGTAATCATATTATGACTGCCAGGGTGAAGCGAGAGAGCGTGTCAGACTTTTAAAGACAAAAAAAAAATATCCAAATTTTTCTAGCGGTCCTGGCAGACGAGGTTGTGTCAGAAAAAAATTAAGAACCTGATTGCAGCGACAGGGTTTAATTGTATTTTTAAACCACCCAGGGACCCAGTCAAATATACACACAATTTTATTTTCAAATCGGTCAATCCGTTAAGGAGGAGTTAGGTGACAAAAGCACCTACAGAAGAATTTATTATATACTAGCTTTTGCACGCGACTTCGTCCGCGTAGAAATCGAAAATGGTTTTATTAGGTTTTTTGAGATACGAAAATATGAAATTACTCATTATCTTCGTCGTATGTGATAATCCATTAAATTGCGAGCGATATTGTATCTTAAGATAAAATATTATAGTATGTTAGCCGTGTGCAGTGCCCCTTAGTGAACTCCACTGCGGGTGACGTAACCTACGACAAACTTATTATTTGCGGTTGGTACAGTAATCGGGTCTAGGGATCGAACCGCAAAATTAAGTTTGTTTTAATTGTATATACTTTTTCGGGATAAAAAGTACCCAGCGTGGGGCCCAGGATATTAAAGAATAATTATACCAAGTTTCATCGTAATCGAACTGGTAGTTTTTTGCGTGATGCCTGAACAAACGGACAGAGAGACAAAAAATTTTTTAATCACATTTTTGGGTTCAGTGTCGGTCTAATAACACCCCCTGCCAATTAGTTTTTTGATATTTTCAATGTACAGAATTTTCACTTGTACAGATTTATTATAAGTATAGCATAGCATAGTCGGCCTTATAATGTTCCCACTGTTGGGACTCAGGCCTCCACTCTAGGCGAGGAAACGGGCCGTAATCCACCACGCGGGCCCAGTGCGGGTTGGTGGATGTCACATGACTGAGAGCAGTGGTGATGAAACAAATTACACAAAGTAATGCGCCTGGCTGGGTTTGAACCCGCGACCTACAACTCGTAAGTCGGGGCCGTTACCACTCGGCCACTACTGCTCCATTATAAGTATAGATGTTAAGATTAGTATAAAACAATTATATCACAGGTACATAAATGCTTTAGATTTGTAAACGAGTCCGATTTACAAGATAATTGCGCTGCAGTGATTGTGGTAAACCGTTGGTTGTCGAAGCATCCTCGATACGGCGGTACACAGATAGGTACTTCACGTTATACGTGGCTTGCCAAGCGCGAATACCTACGTTGAAATAGTTAAGTAATTATGCTATTTGAGTGTAGAGTTTTGAGCTGGAAGACATTTATTTTCCTATTGAACTTGGTATCTGTGCAGACAGCATGCGTGAAAACTTTTTTTTTTTCCCGGTGGGAAAATACTCTTATGACATCCCCCGCTCTTGGGAGGGGCGGGAGATAGTGTCAGACTTTTACTGACTAAAAACCCACTCCTGTTCCTTCGTTGCCTTTCGTACCAGGGCCGAGTCTTCCCTTCAGAATCAGACCCTTGGCCCCAGTAGGCTTCGACCCTGCTGACATTTATTCGACATTTATTTTCCTATTGAACTTGGTATCTGTGCAGACAGCATGTGTGAAAACTTAGAGCACAGACATGTTAATTATTTACCGATATTAAACAAATGTTATGTTATGCTTCAGTGCAAAGCAAACCAGTTCGAAAGCGTATAAAGGTTAAGGGAAATCACACTAATATTGCAACAATGAGAGCAGTGGTAGAGCGCTCGTTATTTTAGCTTTAAGGGGTGACCAGATGGTTGCAAACCAACGTCCCAACCAAGGTGACCTTGCTAGTTTCAATCCGTGTAGATAGCAGTTGTAAACCATGACCTTCAACGTCCTTGGTTGGGAGGAGCGTTTTCCCAACCACCGAACGTGTTGGCGCGTGGTTTACATCCATGTAGCCGCAACACAAACCAAACACATAAACCAAGGTCACCTTGGTTGGAACGCTAGTTTGCAATTTTCTCATGGTAATGTTTTGTTTCAGATTCTACACTATGGTGATGATTCTCGGTCTTCACTCGATGATCTTCATCGGGTATGGATACACTGCAAACCCTGAGTTTATTGAAAATGTAAGTCATTAACAATATTTCTAGTATACAGAGTCATCTTACAATGTACCCACTGCTTGGACATAAACATTGGAGTGATCACCACGAGGGCCCTTTCTGGGTTGGTGTCTAAGTATGCTCTTAAGAGAAGAACAGAAGCAAACGAGAATTTTATAATGCGCGATTAGTAGATTATGTGATAAACGGAAAAATCAGTGTCTTTAATTCGCGGTCGGCATTTTGACTGGCTTGTTGGTCTAGTAATTAGTAACCCTGACTACCATGCCGAAGGTCGTGGGTTCGATTCCCACCCTGGACAATGGTTTGTGTGATGAGCACGATTATTTGTTCTGTGTCTGGGTGTAATTTATCTATAATATGTATTTATTTCGAAATATATAAGTATGTTTATCAGTTGTCTAGTACTCACACCATAAGCTCTGCTTAGCTTGGGACTAGACGGCGTTGGGTGGTGATACAAAAAAAATTATGAATTTTGAACAAAACGAAGTTTGCAAATTTTTAATCCCGAACGCAGTGAGGGATATACATTATTAACTCCCGAGCACTGCGAGGGAGTAATTATGGAAACCTGAGTGAAGTAGAAAATAATTCAGATTAAAAAAAAACAAATACCTACCTTTTTATATGATATAAGCTAGAGCTTGACTGCAATATCACATGAAGGTAACCAGTGATGCAATGGTTGATGGTAAAGCGCACTAGTTTATTAAGAGCCTATTCACTCTAGCTTTGAAGACTCCTTAATTACATCGAAAGGGAAGACGGCAGCGGGAAAATTGTTCAAGTCCTTCAATGTACGCGGTATAAACGACGAGGCGAAACGCTTAATCCTACTTTAAATTCGTTTGAAAAATAAATCAGTATGTCATGAAACTAATGCATTTCCACAAAGAGTTTGTAAATTGACCGGACAAAAGGTTAAATACATGTCAGTGGCCTCTGGCACCGTAAGCCGCGGAATGTCACTGATTTCCCAAAACATTAATTAAATGAATCCGTATCAGAGCCATTAATAACTGACGACGTGATTAATTAAAATTCAATTGGTTCGTAATTCATGAGGGATTGCAATAAATAATAATATTATTGGACTGATGGTCGTTGAAGTAATAGTACATTTTGATAGAAGTGGAGAAACTCTGTCATCGCGATCGAGGCGGGATTCGCCCGAGCTGCAGGCGAGGGTGTTATGGAGATGAGTGCTGCAATTATAAATTTCCATGTATATCAAACGAGGATTTCTAATGTACTTACGAATAAATAGATGAACGGAGGTTGCTCGGTGAACAGCCTGATACGATAAATGTAATATTGTAACGGGGACTCGCTGGTACACTTTTCTAGACTAGTACGAAAAACAGTAAACTGCGTGCATAAAAGCGGTAGGGATAGGAGCAGGTATTTGAAAAAATAATTTGTCTCATAGTTCGTTTACCGAAGATATCACTATCATCGTGGCAGTGGGCAGGGCGCATTGCTTGCAGAGCATATGGTCGATGGGGCCAAAAGGTTCTGGAGTGGCGACCGCGTATCGGAAAATCCAACGTTGGAAGGCTTCCTACAAGGTTGACCGATGACCTGGTGAGGGTCGCGGGAATCAGATAAACACGAGACGCACAGGACCGTTCACTACGGTGACACTAGGGGGAGGCCTATGTCTAACAGTGGACATCTTTCGGCTGAAATGATGATGACGATGCCGAAACAGATGTCGCTACAATTCAAATATAGGCAAATAAAACCACGAACAATTACAATATTGTTAGCTTTAAAACATAAATTCAAATAAATTTATAACACTAAGGCAATTATTTCACAACTTTAGCGCATTAACTATGCCTTTATAAAGCCTCGTTTACTTAAATCGCGACTGTATCTTACTTGTGCAACTTCAAGTCTCCTATAGTACTTACACAGTAAATGCCAAGGAGTGATTGTTAGTAGTACTGCATATTGTGGGATCGTTCGGCCTTGGAATGTTAAGGACAACCGAAAAAACAGATGAGTTTAATTACAGTAAGTCTAAAGAAATAAGGAAAGAAAGAAAAAAAACTGGGCAAGTGCGAGTCGGACTCGCGCACTGAGGCTTCCGTACAAACTTACCTATTCAATTCCCAAATTGAGTTAAGAAGATTTTCCAAATCGCAAAAAAAAAATTAGTGACGTAACTACAAATTTACAGTTTTCAGATTTTTCACTATACTTGTGCTATGAGACCTTGCTTCATGCCAAATTTCAAGATTTTAGGACAATGGGAAATACCCTATGAATTTTGATTTCCTCGAGTGTGTCAAAATATACTTTTTTGCGGCCGTATCTTTTTTTTCATTAACTTAGAAGTTGGATTTTTTCCCGGCTTCAAGGGACCTCAGACTTGAGTATATGGTTTTAATTTCTACAAACCTCCACGCGTTCTCGAGATAAAGGGTCTTGACAGACAGCCATACAGACAGATGGACGGACAACAAAGTGATCCTAAAGGTGTTCCGTTTTTTTCCTTTTGAGGTACGGAACCCTAAAACTATGAAAGAAAACATGTTTATTTGGCACACAATGAACAAACCAGTATTGAAAACTGATTTGGCCATTGAGTATAGATCCGCATGAAAATCATGCATAAATCAGTTAGAGTGCAGATTAACTAAAGAATTAGTAAAAGTAGTAAGATAAATTAAAGTGGAAAAAAAAATTAAAATTAATTATATAATCTGCAGACTTTCCCGGGTAATCAGCAAACTACCAGCCAAGCATACGGTTAAGATATACATGGACGGTGAAGTGCCAATAACTCCTAACTGCCGAAGTCAAAAATCTTCTGTCTTAAAAACGTCAGGAGGTAATACTATAAATCGATATGCTGGTTTAGTTAAGAGGTGTTTCCACAATTTAATTTAATGCAGTAGCAACTAATATTCGCTTCAAGAGATTTCACAAAAACATGCAGAAACACACATTTGAATTATGAGCGCTAAAAAGTAATTATCTCGAAAAATGTCAGTTACAAGGTATTGGCACTTCACCGCCGAAATATGGTTCTTTGTTTTACTAAAACATGCGAAGTCATTGTTATTAATCTAATAATAATCTAAAGTTTGATTACATATTTATTTACAATCGTTCTTGACTCCGGCAGGTAATTCCACTCCTTGACCATGCATCATTATATGTTTGCTATATGGACTTTAAAAGAGACTTTGACCCCTGAGTTTGTGTTGGTGTTTCTTCTCAGAGTAGTCAGCTTGGAAACACTGGCTTCATCATCATTATCATCATCATTTCAGCCGATAGAAGTCCACTGTTGGACATAGGCCTTCCCCAAATGTCGCCACAGTGAACGGTCCTGTGCGTCTCGAATCCATCGGATTCCCGCAATCTTCACCAGGTCATCGGTCTACCTTGTAGGGGGCCCTCCAACACTGCGTCTTCCGGTACGCGGTCCTCACCCAGAACCTTTAGGTCTAACGGCCATCTGTTCTGCGAGCAATGTGCTCGGCCCATTACCTCTTAAGTTTGGCGATTCTTCGTGCTATGTCGGCAAACTTGGTTCTCCTGCGGATATCTTCATTTCTGATTCGACCGACACCGACACCGGCTTCATCTAGTATAAATTTGGCAAAAAAATTACGTGTTAAAGTGTTTTTAAAAACCTTTTTACAAAATAAATATCATTTATCCTTAGCTGTTCGCATAATGAATGTATTCTAAAAACGTTTTGTGCATGTAGGTGGTATCAAACTTATAAGCAAACATGGAATCGTGTACACTTTGACCGGCCTGTTGGTCTAGTTGTTAATGGCCCTGACTGCTATGCCAGAGGTCGTGGGTTCGATTCCCACCCAGGACAAATGTTTATGTGATGAGCACAATCATTGTCATGTCATTGTTGTGTGTCTGGGTGTAATTTGTGTTGCTAGCCTGTCGGTTTTCTACCGGTCGCATTTCGGGGAGTGTGCGTCGGAATTGCATAACCTAATTCCGCCTAACCCGTTCCATCATCGGACCACCAGGCGTACGGCAATGCGCCATCGGTACATGGTGGACATCCCACCTATACACACAAAACGTTTTGGGAGCACATTCATCGTGCATACAGCTAAGGAGTGGAATTCCTTGCCGGAATCTGTATTTCCTGATGGCTACAACCCGGGAATCTTTAAGTCAAGAGTGAATAAGTTACTTCTAGGTAAGCGTGCTCCATCGTCGACCGCATCGTCGCTTTTAATCAGGTGAGATGGTGGTCAAGCGCGAACCTACCAAGAAAAAATATATATATACCTTTAGTGTTTATTTAGAAATATTTAAGTATGTTTATCAGTTGTCTAGTAATCATAACACAAGCTCTACTTAGCTTGGGACTAGACGACGTTGTGTGATAGTTGTGTGAAAAAAAAAACTATAATTCCTTACAGACGGCTAAGTAAAACACGTTATGCCGCTCTTAAGCAACAGTCCGACCGTAGTGTACCATTTATACAGTATTGCGTTATACTGTTGAGTTACTGGCCAACAATTGCCTTTTAACAGGTCTCATTTCCTATATTATTTATGTATTTTGCAAATCACACTAATGTATAAATGCGAACATTTGCATGCATGTGTATATTATGGGAATGTTGGTTACTTCTTCACGTTCAAACACATTCGAATGAAATTTGGCATACGGGTATTACATACCCTGATTTGGATGCACTTTTTAGGGTTCCGTCACTTAAAAAAAAAACTATACAAATACAAATAATTTACAAATACAAATAATTTATTTTCTATTCACAAAATTTGTACTTACTTACATCTAATGGTTGAAGTGACCATTTTTGTCGTGACAAAAATTGCCTTTTTTAGGGCACTTCGCTCTTCCGAAACTTAAAATTACGCGATGTTCTCTCTGATTCTTTATTTCCTTTTAGGATTACTTTGTTGTCCGTCATTCTGTCTGTCTGTCAAGACCCTTTATCTTCAGAAATCGTGGAGGTATCGAGTTGTAATTAAAACCATATACTCAAGCCTTCAGTCCCTTTTAGCTGTGAAAAAATCAAACTTCTGAAATAACGATAAAAGAAGATACGGCCGTTTATGTAGCAAAAAACATGACACTTTCTTTTGACCTAGAACCCTAAAATTTGGCATGAAGCAAGGTCTTATAGCACATGTGTGATATTCCGAATGAAAATAAAAAACATGTTTAAACGCTATTGAATATTTTTTAAATGAAATAGACAGATTTAGTCATTATTATTCAGTAAATAGACATGCGTTACGGCCGCAAATCACATTTCAATCAACAAACATCTAGACACTGACCTACAAAATGAAAAAAACGTAAGTAAATTTTAAATTACATCGTCATCATCGTCTTTGTTTACATCTCTACGGTCCGAAGCATTTCGCCTCGCCATGTACACCGCGTACATCGAAAGATTGGAACAATTTGCCCATAGTGGTCTTCCCGTCCAATTATAATTTTGTCGTCTTCAAAGCTAGTGTATAGGATTTTAATAAACTAGTGTGCCTCACCATCAACGATTGCATCACTGCTTACCATCATCTGGGATCGCAGTCAAGCGCTAAGATAGGCGCCAGATAAACTTTGAATAAAGGTCATTGACCCTCCTACATTTGTTGGAAAATAAAGACATAAAGCTATCTATAGCGATCTTTTACATTTTCTAGTAATGAAAAGCAGTTCATTTTGGTTTTAGGGTACCTATGATGAGATATTATTATTAGGAAAAGGTCGATGTACTTTATTCCACGTTTATTTGGCGCTTTGCATAGTTTTGTATCATTAAAAAAAGTATTGCGGGCTACCCTGTCACATGATTTTTACTCAAGGGAAGCAAGTCGAGCAAATAAATAACAAATATACCTTAAAAGGCACATAAGTGCCATCCACGACCTATAATGGCACTCAGAACAAGATACACACTTGCCGCGCAACTTAACTGCGAAAAATGTTGACCTAGGCGTGTCAACGACCTTTTGCATAACAATACCGGTTAATACCGAATTCGAGCGGTTGTCTATTTATATTTTTTTTGGTTGGTAACAAATTATAAATGGTTGTTATATTTAGTAATGACTGGTTTCTTTTTTAACCAACTTCAAAAAGGAGGAGGTTCTATATTCGGCTGAATGTATTTTTTTTATTAGTTCCCCGATATCTCGGACAATACTGTGGACCGATTTTGAAAAAAAAAAAAAATTGAAAGGTTATTATGCTTCCGAGTTGGTCCCATAGAAATATTGTTATGATCTGATCATGAACTTCGAAGATATGGAACAGAACTCCTCATAAGATCACAGCAGAACCGTCGTAACAAGTAAAATTGCTTTGTTTATACGTGTAGTCAATGGCTGACTGCATGAAGAGGTGGAATATATCGAACTGAACTGATAATGAAGCCTGAAGTTAGGCACCGGAACTCTGTAATATAAAAATATGAAATAACTAAAATCAATTCGAATGTTTTATGATAGTAATACTAGTTTAATAATATTAAGTTTTTTGGCACAAAAAACCTTAGTAAACAATTACATGACATTTTACATCGTTTTTATTCAAGCAAAGAACCTATTTTATAAATTAACCGTATGTTTGGTTGTTAGTCTGCAGATTACCTAGAAAGTCTACAGATTGTCTAGTTAATATAAAAACTTAAACATTTTTTCCACCTTAAAGAACTCGATCAGATAACCCGCAGTTTAACAAGTTAATCTTCACAAATTTTTCAACAACAACTAAAAACATAAACAAACCACAATTAAATAATTTAATTGCACTCCATAACTCCATCGTAACTTGACGCAAGCAACCACTAAATGGTGCAACAGTAATCATTTAATAAATATTGCTTCCGTTCTGCTCGCGCGCATATTAGGCACAATTGGTAAACTATTGTAGATTTAATTCAAATTCCGCTGGGTGAAGCTATATAAGAATATTCCCCAGATATTAAAAAATAGCCTATATTTTAATCAAGGGTATAATATACCCAGGCGTAGAATCGTTTGAAAGAGTTCACTCGCTTTCATTCCACCCAGAGCGGGAGGTATTATTTGAAGATTTCGTATCTCTAAAAAAATACACGGGTGATTTAGCACTTGGGTATAGTACACCCATTAGCTAAATTTTATCCAAGATGTGAAAAGTGTTATGTAAATACAAAAGTTACCCTGTCCAGGATAGAATATCCTGGCGCTGATTAGTCAATCTGACACACCCTCACGCTCCGCCCAAGAGCAGGGGATGTCCTTGGATGATTTTCCCACCAAAAAAAAAAATACTGGTAGAACCTAATCTATAATAAGTCACAACAAAACGCAAGTAACCAGCAAGAGGTGTAGCAACCACAATCATTTAATAAAGTGGATTGCTACTGTTCTGCGCGTGCGCTGGTTAGAACGTTCGGGAAAGTGATTGTGGTTTTATTTGAATAAGGAATGATTATTGTTACGAACAAGCTTCAAGGCTACAGCGACCATTGTTTGATGATCAAGGGCACCTATGAATTCTGATGAATGTGGTCACCTTGTTTGTGGGTCTCATAGACCTTAAGGGCCTGTGCACACCACGTTTTTTAAACGCGCCAATGACGCGCGTTTGTAGCGATACAAGTCAAAGTCAAAAGTTTTTTATTTCACATAGGCCTACATGGGCACTTATAAAACGTCAGAAGCTAGTGCACGGTTCCAAATTGGTCGTTTCCTATGGAGAAGAACCGGCAAAAAACTCCATGGTTACTCTTTTCAAAAAAAAAAAAATGTTACAATATTTCTATATTACAGAATAAGTAAATATTACGTAAGGACAGTGTTGACTGGTCAATTATTCTACTAAAAAGTACAATAAAAATAATCATAATAAAAAGTAACCTAAGAATTCGCGGAGTCTACAGTGTTCTCACATTCACATTATAAAAAAGAGGCTATATAAATAAAAGAAAGTAAAATAAATAACTACAATCATTAATAAAAGATACGTTAACAAAATAAATAATAATAAAAATAAAAAATAAAATATATAGTACAGACGTGGTATGCACACGAGTCAGACGCAGCCTGTAGACCTTTATTAGGATAAAAGCGTGCATCAACGGCGCGTTTAAAAAAACGTGGTGTTTACAAGCCCTAATCAAATTCGTGTCACCGTAAGGGCGTTGAATATTTTAGACTACCGTTGTTCCATGTTATTAGAGGTCATTGCGATATGATTTTTCTTTTGTTTTCCCCTGTCAATCTTGGCGCTATCACTAACTCCATCTACCTATATATCTATTTTTTTTTTTTTTTTTTTTTAATTGCTTTAAGCCAGTGCTTGACTGCGATCCCACCTGATGGTAAGTGGAGATGCAATCATTGATGGTCAGGCGCACTAGTTTATTAAGAGCCTATTCACTCTAGCCTTGAAGACACCTATATTATAGTTAGACGGAAAGACCGCAGCAGGCAGATTAGGTATGGTTTCCGCACTTAGTCCTATGTGGACCATTGTACGTGGGCCGTGGCGGCCATAACCTTAGGTGGGCTCATTCCAACCAGCCCACCTCTCTCCGAAAACCGATTAGGCCTCTTAGGTTTTTCAGGGCATCAGTAAGGGAGTTCAGGGATCCTAAGATTCGTGAACGTATTTCAGTAACGCCTGTGCAGTCTAGGTGCGCGAGTCTGACTCGCACTTGGCCGTTTTTTTTTTTTAACTTAACACATAAAAACATTACAAAACAACTAAATCAAACAATTTAATGCATTATGACGTCACATCTTTACTTATCGCAATGCTCTTAGTAAAGCCATTAACGGTAAAAAATGTTGCTTCAAAGTTTTTTATTCATTTCCTTCCGAAAGATTTGTTCAAGTATTTTGTTTGCATCATGTCTAAAAAATATTGTAATAGAGAGGAAAATATTATATGTGATAATGTTGTGTTGAGAAATCTAAAATAAGTATAAAGCATGATACTACCTGTCGCTTTACCCAGAGCGGCATGTCTCTTTCTGATTGTTGACGTTCAAAAGTTTCAAAATCAAAAAAAAAAAACAAAATTAAAGGCATTTAATTTCGAATAGACCATTTACAGGCACTTTTGAAATGTCAAGAAGTCAGTCAGTCAGAAAAAAATATATGATTCTAATTGCACATTCCAAAGCGTAGATCTCTATGGAGAAGAATGTGCAAGAAACTCTCAACTGCCATGCTCATTTATGTCAAACAAGTCCAATAGTAACATAAAAACCATAAAATAGGTCCATGGTACTAACATTTACAAACTTTGAAAAAAATCCTTCTATATTATACAATACTTATATTTTACAATTTCAAAAAAAAACATTAAAAAATAATAATAATAATTTCCATACTAATCAATTTGTACACTCCGTTGGTAGTGGTTTATTTGATGTATCTCATTAAGGTGTATTCTATTGTTGGTGAGCGACATAAATAAAATAAAATATATAAATCTGGACATAAGAAATACATTGTATGTTATAACATATTTACTGGGGGTAATTTTCGTTTTGACCTTTAACCGTTTTATGTGAAAATAAAGTAAATCAATTAAATGCTTTCGGCCTGAATCACAAGCACAGAATTATTAGTTGCGGTTTGCGCATTTTAACGAACTTGACGCGGACAAAATCGCGGGCAACAGCTAGTCTACAATATGTATAATGTTAATCATCATTGGACGGCATTGCCTTCATATTTGACCAAGCTTAAATCTTATAGGTCGCTGGACGCAACAACCAGTCGTTTTGTAAGATGAGTAATGAGGACTAGACCAGTTGACACAGAAATGATGTATTATAATAACATACCACAATAATGCAATATTCCACAATACAAAGCCATCTAGTCTCAAACTAAGCAGAGCTTGTACTATGAGTACTAGACAACTGATAAACATACATATATATTTCTAAACATATCCATACTATAGATAAATTAAAACCAGACACAAAACAAATGAGTGCTTATCACACAAAAATTAGTCTTGGTTGGGAATTGAACCTACCTCCGGCATAGCAGTCAGGGACATTTACCAATAGGCCAGTCCATATTACTTCGCGGCGATAAGTCTCCACTTTAAACAGTCAGGAAAGGCGTCTTCGATTTTCGTTTGACTCAGGTCCTCACTAGTTTGTTTTGAGAGGTTTTTGCTATAGATTCGGAGGTAAAAAACGCCCGGGATGGCGGAGACTACGGTGGAGGTCAGCCCCGCTTGAACGGTGCACCGTTGTGTCCACGTAGAATCCGTGGTGGTAAATTCTCACGTTCGGCCCTGGTCTATGCCATGTAATGGAGTGTTATGCATTCACTTTCTTCCAAAAAGCAGTAATGCAAATCTCCGATTGCCGTAGGAGTCGCCCTGGGCGTTGACAGTCGCAGGGCATGTTCTGAAGTAGCTCGTCATCTGGTAAAAACCGGGTCGATGAACGTGTTACTGTCGACGACGGCTGGTGCTGAAAATCAGCGCTGAGGCTCTGTCTTACACGAGCCCCAATATTTTGCTGAAGGCTAGCCATTTTGCGCGGATGTGATGCATATCCTACCTTATTATATGGAGTCGTTATTGTTATTTGTTTTTATTTTTTAACGTATGCGCCATTTTTGACATTAATAGACTCTTTTTCTTTCTTTATTTCACCCAACGTTCCGAATTGCGATAAAAGTGATTATATCGCGAATCCTACCAAATTTATTTATATTTTTTTTAACTATATTATTTTCGTTATATTTTATATACATATATACAAAATTATATACAAAAACACTTAACTAATTAAAACTATATATTAATTAACTATATTAAAAAATATATATAAGTAAAACAGATATTATAAGAGAGTGTTTACAATTTGCAAACTAAATTAATGTTTGATTAAAATTATGTAAATATTTTCTTTTGTCAGATAAAGTATAAAACAATACCGCAGCCCAAAGAATACAGCTTATAAGTTATATTTTCCTATAGCTGTAACAAATTTATTAATCACAAAATATAAGGTCTATTGAGTAATAATTGTGAAGCTGCACGTTCGTCGGAATCGCGATACATTATTATCGCTTTTGTCGCAATTCGGAACGCAGTGCCAGATCCAGTAATGCTATCAAAGGAGGCGGCCGATCGCGTGAGGCAACGGTCCTCACGCCCCAACCGTCGCCGGGACTCCGACCCCGACTTCCGGCCACCGTAGGCGCGGGCTTGCGGACGGCGAGCAATGGGTGGCTCGCCGTCCGACCGTCCGGTAACCGTCCAGACCGAGCCCAAGTTGTCGACGGCGCGTACTATTCCACGCGCGCCTCAAGGAGATGTTCGCAAGCGTAGAGGCCCAGCAGGGTCGAAGCCTACTGGGGCCAAGGGTCTGATTCTGAGAAGACTCGGCCCCGGTACGAAAGGCAACGAAGGAACAGGAGTGGGTTTTTAATCAGTAAAAGTCTGACACTATCTCCCGCGAGCGGGGGATGTCATGAGATGATTTTCCCACCGGGAAAAAAAAACAATTGCCAGATCCATAAGAACTATCTGTAGGCCATTCAAATATTTGTTCCGTGCGGGAATCAAACGCGCGTCACACAGAACAGTAGCTAATCAGCAACGCAGCGCCAAGCGTGGTGTCAAGATAAATAATGATTTCCTCTCTAACCGGATTCAACTGCATACCAGTGTTAAACATGGAGCAACTACCTATCCTGAGCTTTACCACAATATTACAAATTCTCGCGATACACATCTCTACACTAATATTATAAAGAGGTTAAGTTTGTTTTTTTGTTTGTAGGAGGTAATCTCTGAAAGTCCTGGTCCGATTGCTAAAATTTTTTCACTGATAGAAAGCTGCTTTATTCTTGAGAGATATAGGCTATATGTTATATAAGCGGGCAAAGCCGCGGGCAAAAGCTAGTCAGAAATAGTTTTCAATACACTTACTCGAAAATTCACTCCTATCCCTACCTCTTTTAGACACGTTTCTTCCTTCCTTTCTTGTTTCCACACTAGTACGGAAAAGTGCAAGAGCTTACCCACGCCATAACTCAGGACCCTAAAACGCAGAGCAAAGAAGGAACATAGGAGTGGGTTTTAGACAGTAAAAGTCTGGCACGCTCTCCCGAACCACCCAAGAACGGGAGTAGTCATTGGATGATTTCCAACCTACTACACACAACATACTAGTCGCCGATCAACCCATTTATTGATTTCTTCGAAATTGTCTTGAAAAACATCGTTTGATACACGTAGAAACTTTTGACTGCAGGACTCGACTCCATAACACCCTCACTTGCGTCAAGGATGAATTCCGCTTCGGTTGCAATGAGATTATTTCTCCACTTGTATCAAAATGCTTTTATTATACGAATCGTTTTTTTTTTCCAGTCGTACGATGACTTCTTTAAATCCCTCCTGTTCAACGCTCGTGTGATCGTGCAGATCTTCTTCGTGATGGGAGGGTTCCTCATGGCCTATAAGATGCTGGTGTATGCTGAGACTCATCAGTTTACTTTGAAGACTGTTCCTATGGCTCTGGTGAATAGGTGGCTTAGGTAAGGAATCACTTAAGGTAGAACTACATTGGGCACACATGGGCCACCGCCGTCCGCAAGCCCGCGCCTACGGTGGCCGGAAATCGGGTTCGGAAAACCGGCGGTTTTGCAAACCAATGCTACGTATGAATTTTCACGTTGTCTTTTAGAATAGACAAGAATACTAAGCGTTGGAAGGCCTCCCACAACTTGAACTGATGACCTAGTGAGGGTCGCGGGAATCCGATGGATACGAGATGTACAGAACCGTTCATTGTGGCGAAACTTGGGGGAGGCCCTTGTCCAACAGTAGATATCTTCCCGCTGAAATGATGATGATGAATTAATCTATCAAGATCTCCAAATTAATATTACAAAAATTATAATTAGTGACTTTCTCTTGCAGATTAATGCCAGCAGTCTTGGTAGTAATGGGTCTGGCTATGACCTGGGTGCCTCACATGGGTTCTGGACCCATGTGGGACGCAGTTGTGAGAAGGGAACGAGACATGTGCCGAATGAACTGGTGGCAGCTGGTAATCTTGAGCCCGAATCTGTTCCCGTTCGAGCACCTGTGTTTGCCTCAGGCATGGTAAGTTTTTACTTATTATTATTCTTCTTCTTAGCGTATCTATGGCAAAACTAGTTAAATTCTTTGCTTGGCCCAGTATTCAGCCACGGCAATGCCGTCCGCTGATGCTATCATTAGGTCCCTAAGTATATGTAAGTGAACAGGTAACAGGGCACGTGATGCAAGATGGAAGGTGGGACATGGTTTGCGGAAATCAAGATCTGAATCGTCTGAGAACCCCCATCTGTGGAGATTGTCTTTGCCGCACCCAATTTGGGTGCCAAGTCTGTTTACAGTTTACTTATTTAAATAGCAGTATTGGTAACGGCTCCAACCTATGAGTGTGGGCAGTGGTGGCCAAGTAGTAATGGCTTCGACTAACGTGGGTTTTAACCATGGCAGACACTTTACATTGTGTATTAGTTTTATCACCACTGCTCTTAAAACGGTAAAGGAAAAGGTTGTAAAGAGACCGGCATGTCTTAGAATCAAATATTTATAGATATGTGTGTATGTCTTCAAACTCATACATGGCTCGCGTCGTGGATTACGGTCCATTCCTTTCTTAGAGAAAAAAAAAAAAAAAAAAAAAAAAAAAAATCGAAAATAGAAAAATAGAAATCTATTATAAGGGAACGTACTTCTAGTATAAAAAGTATTTCGTCGACGGCGCGTAGTGTTCCACGCGCGCCTCAAGAAGATGTCTGCAAACCGTAAGGACCCAGCAAGGTCAAAGCTTACTGGCACCATGGGTTCGCTTCTGAAAGGAAACCCGGCCCTGGAATGCAAGGCAACGAAGGAACTAGTAGTGGGTTTTAGTCAGTAAAAGTCTGACACGCACTCCCGCTCCGCCCAAGGGCGTGAGATGTCATTGGATAATTTCCCACCTAAAAAAACCCGGGCAAACGCGAGTCGGACTCGCACACTAAGGGTTCGTACAACCTTACCTATGAAAAAAAATTCAATTTTCGAATTGAGTTACACAGATTTTTCCGAATCACGAAAGTTTTATTTTAGTGACGTAACTACAGTTTTCACATTTTTCCTATACTTGTGCTTATGAGACCTAGCTCCGTATCAAATTTCAGGATTCTAGGTCAAAGGGAAGGACCCTATGAATTTTGATTCCTTTGAGAGTGTCGAAATATACGTTTTTTGCGACATAAACCGCCGTATAAATTTACTCGTTAACTCCTCAAAGTTTGATTTTTTTACAGCTTTAAGGGACTACAAACCCAAATATATGGTTTTAATTTTAATTCGATACCTCCATGAGATAAAGGGTCTTAACAGACAGACAGACAATCAAACAGTCGGACAACAAAGTGATCCTAAAAGGGTTCCGTTTTTTTCTTTTTAGGTACGAAACCCTAAAAATGTGCTATTCCTGAATATGTTCTACCCGTATTCAGTCGTTTGACCATGAAATAATAACAAGCATACACACATAAATACAATCTTTGGTTTTTATAATAATAATATTCCAGAACTTTCACACAACGCCCTCTAGCCCCAAGCTAAGCAGAGCTTGTATTATGAGTACTAGACAACTGATAAACATACTTATATATTTCTAAATACATACATATTATAGATAAATTACACCCAGACATAGAACAAATGATTCTGCTCATCACACAAACATTTATTCTGGGTGGAAATCGAACCCACAACCTCCGTCATAGCAGTCAGGGCCACAAGCCACTAGACCAAAGGCTTGTCAATTATTTATTTATTAAAACTTTATGCACTAGTAAGAAACACTGTACAAAGGCGGACTTAATTCCTTAGGCATTTTCCACCAGTCGACCTTAGGGTGGTGCAGAGATATAACATGGCAGGTGCAACATAATGGTAAACTAGATTAAGAAAACAATAATAAATATATACTTAGATACATACATACAAATTAACAAAGTTATTATGTAAAACGTATCCAACAAATCATTGCTGTGATGATTACACCAACTTCTTACGAATGTATTCACGTGCCATCACCTTAAAAGTGAACCGACTGGAAGCCGTCCTGATGTTCAGAGGGAGCGCATTCCAAAGTGAGAATAATATTAGTGTGATGGTAATAATACATACCATTTTTGCTCTTCTGCACATGAGGGCAAACATAAAGATCCCAGCAAGTCATGTTTTTCTAGTTGTGTACTTACTACCCTAAGAGGAAAATGGTCCGTGTTTATGTATGTAAAAATCGTAAAGCGTAGGTAATAAGGCTTTGTTCTGAGTATGTTAACGATCACAAGAACCTCTCTCAAGGATCCAACATAACAACATAAGATAAAACTCGTTTAAGTATACCATTTCTGACGTTTTTAACTGGAAAGATTTTACGATATTTTCATTCAGTGATGGCAGTCATGTCAGTGATATGAAAGTAAAGGAAGTTAGTGATAGTATGACGGTTGACAGGATAGATTGGAAGAAAATAACGTGTTGCGCTGACCCCAAATAAGATGGGACAAGGGCAGGAAGATGATGATTATGATGATGATGGCAGTCACGTTTAAAATATATTACCTATTTACCAAAAAAATATAAAGTTTACTTTGATTATTAATAAAAAAATAAAAAAATTGTTGCGTGCAAATGGTTGACGATGGACGTCAACCACACCGTCTTTCCATCAAGTGTGATAGTGGTCAAGCTCGAGTCACCAATAATAACAATAGCCAACCTTGCTGGCTTGACCAACTGGGGGCCATTCAAGTATTCCGTAAGCAGATTTTTCGCAAATATTAACACCCCCCTCTCCCTTGTCAGCAAAAGTAAACAAAGCTCTCACCTCCCCCCCCCCCCATGCTTACGTAAACATTCGTACAAGCATTTGTCAATGTGTTGGTTTTGTTATTAATTTATGAGCAGTAATTGTAAGTCTACAAATAAAGTTGTATGCCTTAAAACCTGTAGTTACGAGAGGATTATTATATGCGATTTATTATGCACTTGCTGACTCGATTATTGGTTATGGGTTGGGTGGTTATGGACTCACTTTTAAAACGTATCTAAAAAGAATTAAAATGTTACAAATAAGACTTCTTAAACTGTTAGTAAGCAATAAAACTAAAAAAAAACTTGAACAAAGATTATGAAAAGTTATTTAATAAATGCAACGTATTACCAGTTGAAATGAAAGTTAAATTAGCAATTATCCTGGAACAACACAATAGTAAAAATCATAAAAATGAAAGAGTACCCAAACCGCCAATCTAAGAAAAAGAAACTCCAGGTCCCTAAGGTGAATAATTACTACGGTAAACGTGCGAGACGATGGATTGCACCTACACTTATTAATGAGTTACCTGACGAATTAATAAATCGAGCCAAAACTAGAAACCAATTAAAAAATGTTCTAATGAAACATTATCTGTCTATGTGTCCACAGTTGCTGCGGTATGTTGGTCTCAGTTGGTTAGTGTTGTGGTGCTGCATGTGTTTATCTCACAACGAGTAGGTACCTGCAAACTTGGGGGTGATCAGATGTGGTCTTAGTTATAAGCGAAATTCACGAGAATGTACTGCCGACAAACTGCTATGCAGTTTGGCAGATGTTATAAATGATTCATAATGTAACAAATTTGTAAAAATAAATAAAAAAAGGAATAGGCTTGAAATAAGGGAAAAAAACAACCTTCATTTAAAATTTTGACATATTTTAAGTCAAATTAATAGTCCTCAGTCCATTATACACGACTCCATGACGCTAAATCTTTAATGACATTAGATGCTTGCTGCTTAAGGGCCCATTACACTAGGCGATATTCAGTACACGATATTCAGTCTTATTTTTTGTTCCGAGTAAGACCGGTCTAACCCTGATTACACTACACGACATCGACTAAGAGTGTCTGAACATCGAGTAGTGTAATAGGCCCTTTAGAGATGTGTGTCGTATCTACTTATTTTTTTGCGACTTTGGAACATTGACGTCGTTCTCTAAAAAAACAAAAACATATATATAATACTGCTGACGTAATCACCATCTAGACCCCCCATCCCTCATGTCATCAAAAGCCCCTTAAGGGGTACGCATTAAGCGGCTAGATTAAGGGTTTGATACAAAAATCGGTACTCTTGGACACAGTTAGGAGGTTCCTTCATCTGGAGCCCTGACCACCCTTGTAAATCGGACACTATTCCCGATACCCGTGGAATACTATTTTTAAATGTTTTTTTTTTTCTATTGAAATATTAAGTAACCGGAAGCAATTAAATTTTGGTATTTTCCATAAAACGGCTACCTATCTTGAAGGAATAACGCAACAGGTGACCTACAAAGTAATGTAGTTGCAACAACGTAATATAATTACTTAAATCAAAACCTTATCACACTCATTAAAAGTGGTCATTGAACTCATCTATATAATTGTACATCACTCACCTTCAGTTTGCCGACGATATAATAATCATGGCTGAGACTACGAAGGAGCTCAGTACAATGGTCGATGACCTTAGTAGAGCTTCCAAAAGAGTGGGTCTTAAAATGAACATGTACAAAACCAAAATCATAGTAAATAACCATATAGCACCCACTCCGATCAAGATCGGAGACTGTACACTCGAAGTTGTAGACGATTGCGTTTAGCTGGGACAGATAATTCAGTTAGGTGACCTCTTTCTCAAAGTTAGACCACTTTGAGAAAGAGGTCAATCATTGAAATCGACGGCTGGACAGCGTTCTGGAAACTGCGCGGGATCTATACTTCCAACATACCACAGTGTCTCAAGACGAAAGTCTATGACCAGTGCGTCTTGCCAGTGATGACATATGGCATTGAAATATGGTCGCCTATAATGGGCCTTTTTAGAAGGTTTACAGTCAACCAAAGGGCAATGGAAAGGGCTATGCTCGGAATTTCCTTGCGTTATCGCATCAGGAATGAAAATATCGGCAGCAGAACCAAGGACACCGACATAGCCCGAAGAATCACCATACTTAAGTGGCAGTGGGCAGAGCACACTGCTGGTAGAACGGATGGTCAATGGGGCCGAAAGGTTCTAGAGTGGCGACCGCGCACCGGAAAACGCAGCGTTGGAAGGCTTCCCACAATGTGGACCCATGACCTGGAGAGAGTCGCAGGAATGCGGTAGATGCGAGACGCACAGGACCAGTTATTATGGTGACACTTGGGGGAGGCCTATGTCCAACAGTTGAGGTCTTTCGGCTAATGAAATTTAATGATGATGATGGTATAATTATATAAAAGGACAAATACATGACATATAAACGCAGAGCTGAACCTACAGAGACTAGGAACGTAATATTTTAACAGAAAGATTTTTTTTATGACGTAGGCGAGCACTAAGAAAGGATTTTACAAAATTCAGCCCCTAAAGGGATGAAACGGGAGAGCAAAGTTTGTATGGAGAATCCTAATATCACCTACAACCTAAAACCTAAATTTTTTTTTAATTCCTGATAGGTTCGCGCTTGACCGCTATCTCACCTGATGGAAAGCGACGATGCGGTCGACGATGGAGCGCGCTTACCTAAAAGTAACCTATTCACTCTTGTCTTAAAGATTCCCGGGTTGTAGCCATCAGGAAACAGAGATTCCGGCAAGGAATTCCACTCCTTAGCTGTACGCACAATGAATGTGTTCCCAAAACGTTTTGTGCGTACATTCACGCAAGCGAAGCCACTGGCAAAAGCAAGTACAGTAATAAAACTATTTATAAACATCAAACAAACAATTAAACCTGAAGGAAAAGGGAAACGGTTACCTAAATCAGAGATGCGTTAACATCGAGTGTGGCAATTTACTTGTAGTGTCCATGGAACCGTTGGTTTGATGCAATCGCAATGACGCGGAACGGACCGTGCTATTTTTAGCCCAACTAGACGTGATTACTGGCCGAAAAAGTGTAGGTAGGTAATTTAATTGCTCGAATGTTGAGGTAGGTACTGTAATAATAAGAAAAAGACTTCTCTTTTTCTTTTTTTAAATTAGGCTTACGGCGTTCACGGTTTTGAAAGGTAGTGATATCTCCCTAGATAAGGCCCCCCTTACTATGACATGTTAAATGTCGTGCGAGTGAGAAAGAGAGGTGGAGCTATATACCCTATACACGGTGTCTCTGACATCGACGCACAAACGAATACCACGGATCCAGTACATGATTCTGGACCTCCCAGTGGTGGAATTTTCCGTCGGCTACTTCCTAACTTTTAAAAAGAAATCTGTACTTTTTTTAAATTTAAACTGTAAAATCGTTAGACTTGAAGCCGACCCCAAGTTAGTTGGGAAAAAGGCTAGGAGAGAGATGATGAAGCACGAGGATTGACCTTCGGATTACAGTAGTAATTGCATTAAGCTATCTAACATTTTGTGCAACCAGCTAGTCTTTGCATTGATGAATGTGTTCCTTCCTGCCAAGCCGACGGCGTGCAACGTGAATTATGCGGTCAGTGACTCACATTAATTATAGGTAGTAATGTGTACACTTTACCATGTGTTGTGAATAAATATCAGCTAGGTCAACATTTTCGAAAACTTTGTTTTCTGTAGCTGACTTCAGAAAACAAAATTGAATAGTTTTTTTTTTCGGTGATAAAATCATCCAATAACATCCCCCGCTCTTGAATGGAGCGAGAGGGTGGGTCAGACTTTTACTGTCTCAAAACCCACTCCTGTTCCTTCTTTGCCTTTCATAACAGGGCCGAGTCTTCCTTTCAGAAGCAGACCCTTGGCCCCAGTAGGCTTGGACCCTGCTGGGCCCCTACGGTTTGCTGACATCTCCTTGAGGCGTACGTAGAACAGTACGAGCTGTCGATGACGGTTACCGGATGGTCGGACGGCGAGCTACCCATTGCTCGCAGTCCACAAGCCCGTGCCTACGTTGGCCAGAAATCGGGTTCCGGTTCCCAGCGGCGGGGTGTGAGGACCGCCCACTCGCGCGTACACGTGCGGCCTCCTCCTTTGCCAACATTACTGTTTCGCAGAAGGAGGTGACCGCCTCTCACTCCTCCTCGCTTCGGACCATGGCCTGTACCAAGGCACGGCACGAGAGATCGTTGCCGCCGATCTCCCAAACGAAAATTAAATGGATGGATTGTATGAGGAGTGATATGATATGAAAAAGGAGAGTTAGTGATCGCGTAACGTGTGATGGGACAGAATGGAAGGAAAAAAAACGTGTTGCGCCCACCTCAAGTAATATGAAACAAGAGCAGGAAGATGATGGGCGTGTCGAAAAACAAAATCAAAAACACCGACTTGAACTTTTTCAAAAAGCGGCAAAGACACTACGACATGGCTTTGTAAGCTTTGAACAGGTCTACACCAACCATATAATGATGAATGTGCGTCTACGAAACTGATTAGCATCCGTAGACTCATAGCAGGCTCAGTTGAAAACCAGCATCAGGCAACCGCTACATAGTGGCCTGGCATTATGCTGAACTGGACCTATTTGGCGCAGCCGTGAGACATACAATGTTGATGTATTGTTTTAAGTTTTAGTATTTAAGTTTCTATATAGTAATTGTTATCTCATTGTGTGTACCTGTGTGCCAAATAAACGTGTTTTCTTTCTTACGAAGCTAGGCTTCCGTGAACAGCAAGCCTATATTTTAAGTGCTAATTATTACCCGACTACGTTTTACTAACATAATTCCTTTTTCTCTTTGAATACTCGCTCTCTCAAGTCGCCCCAATTTCATTCCGTCTAGAATATTTGACCCTAAAAGCATTTTGGGAAAATCCTATTAGGCTTTTATAGACGTCGCTTATCCAAGATAATGATGATATTTCTGTTTCCTTTCCAATGATTATACTAATATAATTGACGAAGAAGCAAAAGAGTATCAAAAAAACTAGAAGATTTATTAAGATTCAAAGCATATAATATAAGGTGTTAAAAAATTTACTTTAAGAATTTCGAGAGGACATTGTACTCCTCATTATGAACAACTTTTACTATGGGACCAAACCTGAAATCGCAAAAAAAATCAGCTGTTCCCTACGTTTATGTTCGCATAACTCGTCAAAATGTATGGAGCAGCTGATTTTTTTCGCTTCTCCCGCTCTTCATGTCAGAATTTTACTGACTAAAACCACACATGTGTCCTTCAGTTGCCCTTTGCGTTCTAGGACTACGGATTTCCTTTTCAGAAATTCCCCGCGGTTCTAGCTGCTGAGCCCCTACGGTTTGCTGACATCTCTTTGAGGAGAGCGTGGATCACTACACGCTGGTGATGACTGGTTTCGATCCGGTCAACTACTGGACGTCCGGACGGAAAGCTACCCATTGCTCGACGTCCGCAAGCCCACGTCTACGGTGGCCGGTAGTCGGTGTCAGAATCTCAGCGGCTGGGACGGGCGGACATTCGTTCCCTCACGCGTGCGGCTTCCTTCTTCGCTGCTTCGCAAATGGAGGCCACCGCCTGCCATGACTTCTCGCTTCGGCCCATAGGATGGAAACGAACCAGGACCAAGAGGTCGCTGCCGCCGATTGCCTCCACGAAGACACTACAGTGCTCCGCCAAAGCGGGGCACATCTCCACCGTATGCTTTACCGTGTCGTCTGTAGGTAGTCAGACTGCCATTTTTGTAAGGGTGGAAAATCATCAAATAGCTTCTTTCGGACTTCCGCACAGAGGTAGTAAGCTCTAGGCGCTAAGCAAGCTGTCTATAAAGCATTATCAGCCTCAAACAAAACAAAAATTAAGCAAAAAACACCCCATTTTTTTTCAAGAACTCCTGCGTAACTTTCTTACGCAAAACAATGACAAATAATATTGACCTAAAACACTGAGCTATGCTTTTTTCTTAACTTTTTTCTATTACCAACACTGCGAAGGCTAATCCGCTTTCCACCATTATCACTTGACCTTCAAACATTTCAGCAAGCACTCGTCAGTACACAAAAATAAATCAAATATTTAACATCACATACACAAAAACAAATAGTTAAAATTACTCTTATTGCGTAAGTGGCAAGGTTTATTTTACCTTTGCGAAATTCAGTTTAAATATTGTCACGATAAACCTTGGTTTTAGTTGCATTTGTAATTATAGTTGGGAAATTTTGAGAAAGAGGGTATCTTGATCTTAATCGTGCTCGCTTGTCGGGTAGGTATTAAAGTTAATGGCAATTCCTTGACATAGTTGATGGTCAGTGGCGACAATAGTTTTATTACCTTAGATGGTTGAAAATAATAATAATAATTATAAACACTTTATTTCAGACCATGGTGTCCAATTTGTTAGTAATAATGTTCTTGAAGGCTAGTGTAATACTTAAAACTATCCACAAAAAAGAACAATCACTACTGCGCCATTCCATGACAAATGGTGGAGCAATGACTGATGTAGCCACAGTTCAGCCGACTAGCGATCATGCTAAGGATGCTGTTGGCGCTGCCCCGCACTCTACGCACCAAGGATGCGCATCTTTTACGCATCGTAGTGTAAAAGTAGTCCACGCTATGTTCAGCAAACATAAGAATGTTTGATGCACTACGGAATCGCCGCAGAAATAAGATAGAAGTGCTGACTCTAGAAATAATCAAATTATTTCTAGAGTCAGCACTTCCAATTCATTTGTTCTTTATGTTGAGCCATACGGTGCAGAATATAAACCTACATTTTTTTTTGAGGTTGGATATCATCTAATGACGTTTCTCGCTCTAGTGGAGTGACCCACACCTGTGCACACCTCACCCACCTCAGTTGCGTTTTGAATATAGAACCATCCATCAATGGGTTTCCTTTTCAGAAATTCCCTACGGCCCTAGCGGAGCGTTGTCTCTAATCGGACATTTCATTGAGCTGCGCATAGAACTTTACACGCAGGACGCAGTATTCTAGGGATTAAAATTTTAACCACAATACTGCGCGTCAAAATCAAAGCCACAGATGTGACCCAAAAAAGATGGTAATCTTAAGTGGGATTGGGTCGGACATGATTGCCTCATGTTAGATGAACTATGAGCTAAAAGCGCTACTTATTAGGTTCCATTAAACGCAAGGCGACATCGCGTCAGATCAGGACGAAGGTAAAAAGGTGAACTTGACTCTTACCGAAGGGATTACCCGCAGTGTATGAAAGACGACAAGAAGACGAGAGCAAATCCTGTGCCTAGCCACTGGCGCCCAATGGGCATAATGGACTAATTAGTTACCTTCTTAATCCTTTTCGGTCATCCAGACGTACGGAGAGTACACTTACACCTCTACGGTCTAGACCAAGCGTTTCACCTCATTGTTTATACCGGACATTGAGGGATTGGAACAATTTACTTGGAATAGGCTCTTAATAAACTAGTGCGCTTCACTATCAACGATTGCATCACTAATTATCATAAGGTGGACTCGCAACACTAGTTTATATCATTAAAAAAATAGTTATCTATTTAGTTACATGCTATTCTTTAACCACCAACTACAGCCCTTTAAAATTCCCGTGTATTTATCATTAAGGACATTTTTCTTCCAGGTACCTTGGCACAGACACCCAGCTGTTTCTCATAACCCTGGTGGTCCTGCTTATCATCTGGAGATGGCCCAAGAGCGGGGTACCGGTCCTGAGTGCCGTCATGATCATCAGTCTTCTCATACCCTTCCTCCAGAGCTACTTCATGAATCTTCTTCCGATTAGAGTTAGCATATTCCCTGAGTAAGTAGTTCTTTTATTTACTTAGTACTTTTTTTTCCTTTAAAGATTCCTTAGGAATTGACGTGGGTCAGATGGCTGCCCAGCTTATGTGAGACTGTGCTGGACATATCTGCCGCATGCCGATCGAACGGTGGGTCAGTAAAACACAAAGTTGGTGCCCTGCAATCGCACGACAGTGTTGCGGCAGACCAAAGAGATGGCGGGACAACTTAAATATATTTCTTAGGAATTGGCAAGAAGTTGCTCAAAGCCGGGAACATTGGAAGGACTTGAGGAAGGCCTTTGCCCAACTGTGGGACAGTATAAGCTAGATATAATAATAATAATAAATAACGATCTGAAATACTTTTTAATTATGGAAGAGCAAACCCGTTTTCACAAAAAAAAAAAACAGGTCAAGTGTAAGTCGGACTCGCGCACTGAGGGTTCAGTATAAACTTACCTATGAAAACAGTTTGATTCCCGAATTGAGTTACGAAGATTTTTCCAAATCACAAAAAAAAAATTCAGAGAATGTTGAAATATACGTTTTTGCGGCAAACGGCCGTATTTATTAATTAATTTAATCTTCATGCAACATAAAGCACAAAGGTGGACCCGTATCATTTTTTTTTTACCTCAGAAGTTTGATTTTGCAGACTTGAGTTTTAATTTCAGCTCCATGCCTCCACATGTTTCTGATATAAAGGGTCTTGACAGACAGACAGATAGACCGACAACACAGTGATCCCATAAGGGTCTGTTTTTTCTTTTTGATGTACGGAACCCTAAAAACATCCGAAACTTACGTAAACTGCAACTTATGATGTCCTTTCTTAAAATGGTCGATATTTTCAGCTGTCACTACGTAATTGAGAGGGAAAAACATTCAGAAGCATTACAAAATAAACAAAACATAAACGTAAGCTTTAGCACCGACACGCACAGTAAAATGAAGTACATAACACCACTTATTGAAGTGGTGGGTAGTATATTGGTGCTTCACAGTTCGCACCAATATACTAACAGTACTCGAAATCTCTGCTTATCCCATAATAGAAATCGTGACACACATTACTCTTGTACGTGACTTCGAAAGATATCCAAAAATTTCCTCATAACTTGCCCTAAATTCCTAAACAAAACGTCTCAACCACCATTTTTGTAGTCAATTAATTTTTGACTGTGTTTCCAGGTCTATAAGAGATATTTTCGGTTACAATGACACGTTCTACCATGCTTATGTGTCAGCCCAAGGTAACTGGGCTGGTTATCATTTGGGAGTGCTGACTGCCTATTTCTACCATAAAGCACAACAGAACAAATGGGACCTCAGAGAATCTATGGTAAGATTGTTTTTTTTTAAATTAATTAACCCTTTCGAATCGACAATGTTGTATTTTTGATATCAATTCAATAATTCATCAATTCATATCAATTGAGGCTGGTCGTCTCTTGGCTTCCAGTAGCTTAATTCAATGTCAATTTTTTTTAATTATTATTTTTACTTATTTTCATTGTGCTCACATTTAAGAAGCGACAAGAAATATGTAAACAAGATTTATGTAACTCATAATATGATTTAAAAGAGTGTCCATGGAGTTTCTTGCACGTTCTTCTCCATAGAGTTCTACGCTTCGGAACGTGCAATTTAGCTTCATTTTTTTTTTTTGGCTGACCAACATTTTGACAATTCAAAAGTGCCCGTAATTGGTCTATTTGAAATAAACGTCACTGATTTCTGATTTATTAGACACCATCGATATAAATGTTTGGTGACAACATTGCCGTTAATACTCTGTGCTGTTACTAAAACACATCTGCCTGGATTCGACACAAATTGAAATTAAATTAAATATGGTTAACGATGATTTTAATAATCAAACGTATGCATACTCATATTAATAAAAATAAAAAAAACACAAGATCCGTCCATGGTAATACTTCTTATATGTGAATATTAATGACTTTCCAAGTGACAACTTACCTAGCAATGTCTGGCAATTTTCTTCCTGAATGTCATCTTTGTAAACCTCATAATTCAGTTAGAATTTTTTTTCCAGCTAATGAAACTCCTCTTCCTGTCCTCTATCCCCATCGCCGCTGGTGCAGTCCTCATGGGCTGGGATCTCCACCACCGTGAGGCTTCAGCCTTCGAGTCAGCCGTCTTCAACGCTTTGAACCAGAACTTCTTCGCTCTAGCCATTTGTGTCTTCATTATTGGATACTTCTACAAACTAAACAGTAAGTGACTTGATTTTGCCATCTCCTTTCTACCATCGGACAATCCGACGTACGGCGAGTATCCACCCTTATGATACTAAAACCTTTACGGTCCAGACTAATCGTTTCGCCTCGTCGATTATACCGCGTACATCGAAAGACTGAAATGATTTGCCTGCTGCGGTCTTCCTGTCCGATTATAATTTAGGTGTGTTCAAGACTAAAGTGAATATGCTCTTAATAAACTAGCGCCTCACCATCAACGATTGTATCATTAACTACCAGCAGGTAGGATCGCAGTCAAGCACTAGTTTATATCAATTTAAAAAAAAACTCGGCTGGTCAATTTTTTCTCTGCCATACTTCCAGTCACATGCATTCCTCGTTCAGACGTTTTCTGCGACTCTAGTGATCATTAACTATCAAATAAAATTACCATAACTTTTGCATTGTTGGCCGACTGTGAGCTGTGGTGGCACTTGTAGATCACGGGTTTAAACCCAGCCAGGCGCATTACTTTGTGTAATTTATTTAATCACCACTGCTCTTAAAACAGCCAAGGAAAACATCGTGAGGAAACCGGCTTGTCCTAGAACCAAAAATTTGAAGACATGTGACATTAAATAAATAAACAGTATATTCTATTCTAGTCTATTCTACATGAACCAACCCTCACTGGGCCCGCGTGATGGATTACAGCCCATTCCTTCTCCTAGAGAGAGGAGGCTTGAATCCCAACTGTGGGAAAATTAAAAGGTTGATTATGCTTATGCTTATACTTAACTTTTGTATTCTCCAGGAATCTACGTAGGTTCAGTAGAATGGGGTCCTCTCCAGCCTTTAGGTAGGATGTCCTACTGCGCTATGTTGCTGCATGCCACCGTCTTGAGGACTTATGGAGGGCAGATGAGAAGATCCTTCTATGCCACTGATTATACTGCTGTGAGTATATTTTTTTTCATCAGTCTATCCAAGGATTATCGTGTTGCCCAGTAAGTGGGTTGTGGAGGTCTGACAGGTGGTCGCTGTATGAAAAGCATGGGTATTCAGCCGCATTCGTAAAGACTGGAAGCCCCAAAATATTTGGAAAAATGAGATGAAAGTACCCTAGTGAAAGTAGACAATTATCGCAAAGGAACATAGTCCGAGAACAATGTATCCTATATGCTGTTCCAGGTGTACCATATGGTCTATTTGTGTACCAAATTTCATCTAAACCCTTACAGCAGTTTTAGCGTGAAAGATTAACAAATACACACATACATAAGCTCTTGCCTTTATAATATTAGTGGGATAATGTGACTTATATTGACAGCACGATCGGCTCAGTGGTTAAGCGATTGACTGCTGCGTTTGGTGTTCGATTCCCGCATGGAACAAATATTTGTATGGCCTGCAGATAGTTGTACTGAGTCTGGGTGACCTGTGTGAGAGTGTTTTTGACAGCAGCCAAGATAAAGGAGTAATTCCTAGTGTGGGCAAAGTTCAAAGGAGTAATTCCTAGTTTGGGGCAAAGTTTTAAGGAGTAATTCCTAGTTTGGGGCAAAGTTTAAAGGAGTAATCCCTAGTGTGGGGCAAAGTTTAAAGGAGTAATTCCTAGTGTGGAGCAAAGTTTAAATTTAAAAATAGTAGCTTCTGCCAGTGGCTTTGCCATGCGTAAAAATAGCTTTCTCCATACAACCTTTAGACCCCAGCTTCATACCCTTAAGGGATGAATTTTTAAAAATCCTCTCTTTGTGCTCGCTTACATCATAAAAGGAAACCTAGTGCATTTCACGCTCTTAGTCGCAGCAGTCAGTAACTCCTACTATACACCACTAATT
Organism: Mythimna vitellina; assembly: GCA_949316375.1. Taxonomy (NCBI): domain Eukaryota; kingdom Metazoa; phylum Arthropoda; class Insecta; order Lepidoptera; family Noctuidae; genus Mythimna; species Mythimna vitellina. Next base: position 3,247,191 of record OX438708.1, read on the forward strand.
TTTAATTAAAATAAATACTTAAAAGGCTTATTAGAACGGGTCTTGTTATTATTTAAGTAAAGTTTCAATAAATTATATTCATAAACAGCAAAGTTATAAGCGTTTGTTAGTATCCCAAAATTTCACTCAATTTATGGACATATTGTACACGCTATGGATTATGAATGAATAATGACGATCAAAATGGAAAAACACTGCGCGCAGGATTTTCAAGTATCAATTGTTATGAATGATTGATTCTATTATGAATTTACCAATTATCACAATTTTTCGTGGACAATTATGGGATTCCGTTTTTTTTTTTTACTTTTAACTACAAAAATATGATCAGTAATGGGTATGTATAGAGCCCCACTTCTTTTGTACTAATAAAAAAATAGGGGTGTATATATAGTTTATAAAGATATTGTTTTTTTTTTTTGTGTAGTTTTATAAAGAAACTACAATTTCTTTTTCAGATAATGTTATACGCTGGTATCGTCAGCACTACGTATCTCTTCGCGCTTCCACTTTACCTCTTCGTGGAGGCACCAGCCTGCCAGCTCCAAAAACTACTCCTAGGACCGAAGAGGAGGCCCCAAGAAAGGATTGAGAAGGACGATGTTAACGCTAATCAAGTCAAACCTGGCATTTCAAACGTATCTGTGAATACAGTCTCTACCCATATATAGATTAGGAAAAACTGTGCAGATGAGGCTAAGTATTTTTTATCTGTTCCCTGGTTTTTACCTTTTGTGAGGTTTACTTTAATTTTATTACTAAGGAAGAATTGGGCTATTGTGGAAGCAATGAGATTTTAGCGAATATGTCTAGAAAATATGATTTTTGGACTAGTATTATTGACTTAGAGATATAAAGTAAAGTTTGTAAATGGGTCATAGGTTATCAAGTAGATAAGGCCTACATACATCAAATTTATACAAAAAAAATACTCATATTGAAAAACAAAAGTTTTTTTAGTGATCGTTAAAAGTAATATGTGTTATAATTTGTGATTGGTTCCATTTTTCTTTCTTTTCTTATTTTTTATAATTATAATTTGATTATACTCCTGTATATTGATAAATATGTAATTCCTAAAACCGATTACATTTTTTGATATAATGAAATAAGATTAAACAAACCATGTTTTACTCTCCGTTCAACCGATTCTGACATCTATTCTGTAGGCATAAGGACGGCATTAAAAGCAAAACAGTGGTAACTTTGCCAACTATTTACTGCAGTCGTCATTTGTAATGCCACCAACACAATAAAAGTCATAATCGGTTGAACGGATAGTAAAAAGGTTAGTTCATGACTATTTATGACCTCATTTGAGTGTATATACAAAAACCAATATAGACGTTGAAATATCGCTGTCATCTAAAAAACTGGCAAAGATAACCCTCAGACTGGCATCATTGTAACGTTGAATGGCAATGTTTATTCTGGTCACACCAATTGTCGAGGACTGGCAGTATTGTTACGTTGAATGGAAATGCTAATTCTTTAGGAAGATCAGTCGATTAGAATTTTGATACACATGGAGAAAGTTTGTCATTTTGACCGAGACGAAATTTGCCCGAGCCGTAGGCGAGGGTGTTGTGGAAAACACAAATTACACGCAAAAAAAACACAAACTGTTACATGTATCAAACGACATTTTTTTCAAAACACTCACGAAGATATGAATAAGAGAGGATTTACGCGCAACTCGTTGGGGTCACTTAGCGCCGAGCCTGATACGATAAATGTACGCCAACACTTTTCCGCACTACTGTGAACAAAACTGAAAAATGTGAAAATATATTTTTAAAGATGACGTGCTTTCGGACCCCATGACCCAAACATTTCAACCTCAATTGTATATTCACTTTTCTGTGTATGGCACCGACTAATTGTTTCATATTTCTATTTTATTAGTAGCCTACAATTTTATGCGAGGATGTATCTCATAAAGCCATAGCATGTATCTCTAATAGTTCGCTTGATCTAACGCCAATATTATGTTGGCGCCAGATGGCCACCCTGTATATACGCATATGTATGCAACTTTTATATTGTATCTATAGATAACGTCTACGACATCAAAAGATAAAACAAGACTTTGTACATAGTGTTAACGTTTAGTACTTACATAATGTATTTTTTTAATAAATGTTTTTTTTTAAACGAGTTTTTTTTTAAAGATTTGATTGAGATAAGTCTATGACCAGTGCGTGTTGCCAGTGATGACATATGGTACTGAAACATGGTCGCTTACAATGGGCCTCATCAGAAGGCTTACAATCACCCAAAGGGCAATGGAAAGGGCTATGCTTGAAGTTTCCTTGCGTGATCGCATAAAGAATGAAGATATCCGCAGGAAAACCAAGGTCGCCGACATAGCCCGAAGAATCGCCAAACTTAAGTGGCAGGGGGCAGGGCACATTGCTCGTAGAACGGATGGTCGATGGGGCCGAAAGGTTCTAGAGGGGCGACCGCGCACCGGAAAACACAGCGGTGGAAGGCCTCCCACAAGGTGGATCGACGACCTCATGAGAGTCGCGAGAGTGCGGTGGATGCGAGACGCACAGGATCGGCCGTTGTGGCGTCGATTGGGGGAGGCCTATGCAACAGTGGACGTCTTTCAGCTGAAATGATGATGATGATGATGATGATGATTGAGATAAAAAAGGATGCGAGGTAAACAGACTTCTGTTTTCAAAGCATTGTTCGCCTCTCAAAATCTACATTACCTTCTAAATGAATAAGACAGTTAACGAGCGTCCGAATGGTACAATCTTAGGACTGGTTATCATATATGTAAGCCACTTTCATCATATGGGGGAGAAACCTGCCGCCGGGATTCCGATCCCGATTTCCGGCCACCGTAGGTGCGGGTTGCGGACGGCAAGCAATGGGTGGCTCGCCGTCAGATCGTCCGATAACCGTCCGGACCGACCCCAAGTCGTCGACGGTGCGTACTGTTCCACGCGCGCCTCAAGGAGTCAGCAAATCGTAGGGGTCCAGCAGGGTCGAAGCTTACTGGGGCCATGGGTAGTGTGAAAGTAAACCCGGGGCCCTGGGACGAAGTTAAAGAAGGAACAGGAGTGGGTTTTTAGTCAGTAAAAGTCTGACACTATCTCCCGCTCCGTCCAAGAGTGAGATTTGTCATAAGATGATTTTCCCACGCAAAAAAAGAAATGGGGAGAAACCTTGCACCCTGTAATGTACACCTTACCACATGTAAACCTTAATATAGTGGAGTGCGTTAAGGGCAGCCCGTCAGATTAGTAAAAACAAATAGAAAAATTTGAAATCGTCAAATTAAGACAAGGTAAGATATGTACATGCAGAAAAATGCGCTTATCGCGGAATGCGATAAGGCCGCCCATTGTATGTACGTATGTGTTTTAGTTTTTAGTTTCTTTTTATTTTTGTATTTGGTGTACAATAAAGGAAATAAATAAATTTCAATAATCTGACAATTTGAGCGTGGCATAACCACTCGCCCATTTGGTAATGCCACGCTCTAATTGTCAGATTATTGATTCATAAATAAAATCATAATCATACAGATTGGCTGGAAGGTTTCCCCATTTTGTTGATGAGTGCAGTTTTTTTACCGCATTTTGCTAAGACAATTTTGTTAGGAACATTAAAAATTACTATACAACACTACACTTACCTATAGATAGTTTTAGAATAAAAACCGTCAGATTATATGTCTTTTGTAATCCTGTAAATCTTCAAAATAAAAAAATAAATCAATCGCGCTCGAGTACTTCCAGGTGACGTTTCTTTTTACGTTTCTATAAATTCTTACACGCCCTCCCCCTTAACCTTTGGAACCCAATCTTCACAATCATATAGGTCTCCATGACGCTTTAGTAACTTCAAATTTAGCATCCCCGGCTCCCCTACTATTTCTGAATGGTTATAAAAAAATAACCACGCTCCCGGCTAAGACTTCTAACCTAACCTGTCCGTGTCGGAGTACCCTACAATTACAAGCTCGCTTCACTCACTCTTGCACTAAGAATATTTAGTTGGCATTGTAAAAAAGACGAATTATTTTGTTAGGGGCATCTCATTTTCTCGTTGCTTAATTATAAAATGAAAAGTTTGATCACGCAGCCAGTAAAAAAATGAGTAGCATGATTTATAATTTCTCGATAAAAAAAAAACTTTTTACAAAAAAAGAATAACCGACTTCACTAAAAAAAAAACACTAAATGGATCAAAATAACTTTGATTTCGGAAGTCGGTGTTTCTCTGTATTATTTGTATCTTATTTAACACCGACTTCCGAAATTAAAGTTATTTTGATCCATTTAGTGTTTTTTTTTTAGTCAAGTCGGTTATTCTTTTTTTGTAAAAAGTTTTTTTATTTCACACTTGTTAGTTGCGATACACTTTTAAACAGAGTGCCTATTTCTCATGATAATTCCAATTAACCCAAACACTGCTGGGTTACATTGTGTTAATATGATGTTCCTGTGTCTTCCTTCCACCTTCCGGCTCCATCATCAGATCAGTTTGATAGTACCTTATAGCCAACGTGAATCTCATGACAATTCTAATAAGCCCAAAAAAGGCTAGGTTACATTGATTATTTACGGAGTTCCAGTGCCTACCTTACGGCTCCATCATCATCATCAGATCACTGCGATGATACCATTTTCAACGTAACTATTCATTTATTTGTATTGTCATAGTCGCTTAACTATCTTCATTGTGATATCTATGCGAGTAAGAAGTTCCGTTGAATATTTCTGGTCTTCTTCATCAGTTTCACTTCATCAAATGTTACTTTTTGACTGTAAATGCTTAAGTTCTCGATGAAAATACCAAAATCACTATATAGTTGCCTATAATATTTCAGGAGTTCTTTCGATTTCACCAAGATTCCATCATCAGATCCCAACTTGGTGACTATGGGACCATTTGGGAAGTATACCCTTTCCAAATCGGTTGGTAAGCGACGAAGTTATGCGCGAACAAACATAAAAAAAAATACAAGCATCCGAATTGAGAACCTCCTCCTTTTTTAGAAGTCCTCCTTTTTTAAAAAGCGAGTCCTTTTCAATTTTAAAATCATCTGTTACCTATTTGTAATTAGTAACATAGTTAAATAAGGTCTGTGTTTTCTAAAAAGTAAGACAGAAATGTATTTAATACGACTGGCCATTCGACTGGCCTGTTGGTCTAGTTGATAGTGGCCCTGACTGCTATGCCGTAGGTCGTGAGTTCGATTCCCACCCAGGACAAATGTTTGTGTGATGAGTACGATCATTTGTTCTTCGTTTTGGTGTATTTTTTTTATAATTTCGTAATTATTATAATTTATTAAATGTGAATGAACAATTGATTCAAAATATAAATAATATTAGTTTACTAAATTTTATAAGTGCTGTGCACACCTTTATGTGAAGAATTCGCTGTGATAATTGTTTATTGTTAAAATTATTCTTTTGTAAATGTTTTTGCGAACTATTCGTTGGAGTGCCGTAATAAATAAATTAATAAATAACAATAATATGTATATATTTAGAAATATATAAGTATGTATATCAGTTGTCTAGTACTCATAACACAAGCTCTGCTTAGCTTGAGACTAGACGGCGTTGTATGATAGTTGTGGAATATTGTCTTTATATAATCGCACAACACGGTTTTTTTCCCATTCTATCTCGTCTCTATTGACTATCGCTATCATTAACTTCCTTTTCCCTCTTACCACTCCACTCCTCCAACCATCCAAAAGTATATTCCGTAACTCTTTTAGTAACATGCGTTTCATCCCTTTTCTTCAGGCAGAAATAGAATAGAATAGAATAAACTTAATTGTACACATAATAGTAACAAAACATTGAAATGAAAAACCCTTTTTAAAAAATGTATAAAGAAATTTTTAAAAATACACCAAAAATCGCAAAGAACTTTAATTTTGGAAACCACTACTTCTGGTTTGATTAATAAAATGATATGGTGATAATTAAATTATTAGGTGTGCATTATTTCTGCTATATATTGTATACGTATCTACCTAACATTTTCATATTATATTGATATCTCCATCAGAGTTCGGAACACGTCATTAATAGTCAATATGGCCGACACCCCGCACGTTCCAACCTGTTCGCTTCCATTGTCCTATTAATTAATCTGTCCCCATTCCATGTACGTAGATGGAATTCGATCTACCTGAAAATTGTGTTTAAGAATAAAAGGTCCATTTTTAAAATCCGTCCCTTAGCTAACAACACCGCATAAGTCATTTTTACTAACTTTACAAGAAACGAAAAAAACTGTGCGGTGTTGAGAGGCCAGCCGACTTGCACGCTGTCACTATTTTTCAAATTATGGCATCTGATTGGCTGAAATCTATATCATGTGATCAATGGTTACACACAGAGATGGTAGACACAGAGAAACTATCGGAAGTTTTAGTATGATTGTAGGTTTAGTTTGTGAGTTGTTATTCTGTAATTTCTGTATATCCGTAGTGATAGTATTGTAAGTGATGACCCGAAACACAGGCTTTATCAACCTAGCTCGGACAAGTCGCTAATTATACATAATTCTAAGTTAATAAAGTCAATTTTCCTTTAGTTCTTAAATACTGATAAGTTAATTAAAGTTAATCCTTGGGCACTAGCATAAATATTTGTTTAAGATTTACTTGTAGCTGTTACATGTAACTATTTTGTGTAAAAGATGAAATAAAGATTATAGATAATGGTCATACGCGCAATGAGCAGCTCCATCTAAAGGCATTAAAATGTGAAAACCGATACAATTTTCGACTTTACAGGAAACGAAAAAAACTGTGCGGTGTTGAGATGCCAGCCGACTTGCACGGTATCACTACTTTTCGAATTATGGCTTCCGATTAGCTGATATATATATATTATGTGACCTAAGGTTAGACGCGCAATGAGCAGCTCCATCTAAAGGCATTCAAATGTAAAAACCGATACAATTTTCGACTTTACAGGAAACGAAAAAAACTGTGCGGTGTTGAGAGGCCAGCCGACTTGCCCGCTGTCACTATTTACAAGCTTTTTATTAACTTGCAATGTATGTAACTATGTATGTTCGGGTCAAATCTTGTAACCCAATTTTGAAGCAGATATCTTCAACCTATTGACCTGAAATTGTTTTCGAATTATGGCTTCTGATTGGCTGAAATCTATATCATGTGACCAATGGTTAGACGCGCAATGAGCAGCTTTATCTAAAGGCATTCAAATGTGAAAAAAGCCAATTTTCGACTTGAGCGGTGTTGTAAGCTAAGGGACGAAACGCTTCTGCTGACCAAGAGGTTTTTTTTTTATAGAAATCCTCAAATGACTCCTTCCATTATGGGTACAGCGAGTAAGAGTGTCAGACTTTTACTAGCTTAAATCCACTCGTGTCCCTCTAGTTGCCTTTTGCATTCTAGGGTCGCGGTGCTCCCTCTTTCGTAGTTACGTATCGTTGTAGTTGAACGCATCCGTAATTATTTTGCAGTTGTTTAGCTGGACATAAGACTGAAACTATAAGAATTCCGCCTCGGTCGTAAAAACATTTTTTTTCCACTTGTATCAAAATATAGCATAGTCGGCCTTATAATGTTCCCACTGTTGGGACTTTGGCCTCCTCTCTAGGAGTGGGAATGGTCCGTAAACCCATGCGGACCCAGTGCGGGTTGGTGGATGTCACATGTCTTCGATTTTTTTATTCTAGTACATCCCGGTTTCCTCACGATGTTTTCCTTTTTGGTTCTAGGACAAGCCGGTTTTCTCACAACGTTTTGGTTCACCGTTTTGAGAGCAGTGGTGATGAAATAAATTACACAAAGTAATGCGCCTGACTGGGTTTGAACCCGCAACTCCTAAGTCGGGGCCGTTACCACTCGGCCACCACTGCTCTATATATCAAAATGTACTATTTCCTAACTATATTAAAGTTATGCAGAGTGACCGCTGGGCAAAAGTCTGACACGCCTTCCCGCTCCAAACAGAGTGGGAGAAGCCAATGGATGATATTCACCCTTAAAAAAAAGGGCACACCCCACAGCTTCTCGCCACTTTTGCCCGCTGGCAGTCAATGAGTCACCAACAGCCGCTATGATCTGGCCAATCCATCGCATTGATGATGACGCGGCCTCGTCCCATCCACCTTTCCTTATCTACCAAGGCGTTCGATGGAGTCACTTTCACGTCGGTAAAAATGGCACAGTACAATACGGCGTTCAATTTAACTGAAGCAGATGAATACCATCATTTCACATGACGCGATTGACTAGGCCTTACAATACAGTAACTGGGTATCAAGACAATGTAAGATAAAATCGTACTGCTTCAACCCAATATGTCCGAATTAAATATCACCAAAATACACTCACTTTACAAATCCTATTCAAATCTAATAGAACATCGAAACACGAACTAATCTCGGTAGCAACCCTGTTTACATATCTGGACCTTACTTTACTTATTTCCATGCTATTCTAAAATCAACCTTCACAACACAGCTTCAAAGTAGAATATCCAATAGAATGGTATCAGGGTTAAGCCCGAACACTACATATCGATTATCGAAACACCGATTAGGGATGTCACTTGGATAGGATTTGCCTAATTCATAGTGCATGTGTCGTCGCGTCGCTCTGTGACGTAGTGTGTGATATAGGCTGCTTTTACACCGAAACTTCTCTCTAGTAGAGGGAACTGGTATTTTGATGCAAATGAGCAAACTTGATTGTCGGAGCGGGGCATAGTGTCAGACTCTTACTATCTAAAAACCCACTCCTGTTCCTTAGTCGCCTTTCGTACCGGGGCCGAGTCTTCCTTTCAGAATCAGACCCTTGGCCCCAGTAGGCTTCGACAAAGCTGGGCCCCTACAGTTGCTGACATCTCCTTGAGGTCGACGACTTGGGCTTGGTTCGGACGGTTACCGGACGGTCGGGCGGCGAGTTACCCAATGCTCGCTGTCCGTAACTATGGCCGGAAATCGGGATCGGAATTCCGGCGGCGGTTGGGGCGTGAGGATCGTTGCCTCACGCGATCGGCCGCCTCCTTTTCTAGCATTACTGCTTCGCAGAAGGAGGCGACTGCCTGCCAATCCTCCTCGCTCCGGACCATGGCTTGTACCAAGTCTCGGCGCGAGAGATCGCCGCCACCGATCGCCCCCACGAGGACACGGCGTTGCTCTTCCCAAGCGGGGCACACCTCCACTCTGTGCTCTACCGTGTCCTCCGGGCGGTCCACGCAATGGTGACACCCGGGCGTTTCTTCCGCACGAATCCGGTGCAGGAACCTCCCGAACTTATCATGTCCGGTGAGAACCTGCGTCATGTGGAATGATTATGGTAGCTGAGGCGGAAACCGGCCCGAGCCGAAGGCAACCTAAGTCATTTTGGAGCCCATACGTTATTTTACAACCATAATAAGTAAAACTTCTACGTATTTATCATCATGATTTCAGCCGAAAGACGTCCACAGGACATAGGCCTTCCACATGCGTCACCACAACGACTGATGCTGTACGTCTCGCATCCATCAGATTCCCGTGACCCTAACCAGATCATTGCTTTACTTTGTGGGAGGTGTTCCAACGCTGCGTCTTCCGGTACGCGGTCGCAACTCCAGAATCTTTCGGCCTCATCATCTATCTGCTCTGCGAGCAATGCCACTTAAGTTTGGTGATTTCTCGGGTTTCCTCCTGCTCCTCCAGATATCATAATTTCTGATTCGATCACGCTAGGAAACTATTCGAGCATTACCCTTTCCATTGCCTTTTGGGTGACTTTAAGACTTTTGATATCATCTATTGTGAGCGACCACGTTTCAGAGCCATATATCACAGGTAACACAAACTGGTCAATATTTAATAATATTAAAACTTTGTTTTTCTTGAGGTCTTCCCATAACGTCATTTTTTTCTTTTTTTGGCGATTTTAATAAAAAACGCGCATTTACGTAATAATAATTCCCCTATAAGCGCGAAGGGTTTTTTTTTTCGGTGAGAAAATCATCTTATGACATCTCTCGCTCTTGGGTGGAGCGAGAGACAGTGTCGGACTTTTACTGACTAAAAACCCACTCCTGTTCCTTCGTTGCCTTTCGTACCTGGGCCGAGTCTTCCTTTCAGAATCAAACCCTTGGCCCCAGTAGGCTTCGACCCTGCTGGGCCCCTGAAGTTGCTGACATCTCCCCGAGGCGCGTGAAGGGTTACCTCACGCAAGTAATCCACACTAGACGAAATATTATTAACTTCCTTCAAAAAAGATGAGAGCAATCAACCGCACATAAGTGTTCACACGTGCACGATGAAAAGCAATCACTACGAAAATTTGAAAAGGCGCTGGTTTTCTAAATCAAGACATGTCTTCACTTAAGGGTGTTTTTCCACCAAAAAAATCTTTTTACAATAAAAAGAAAACCGACTTCACTAAAAAAAACACTAAAAGGATCAAAATAACTTTAATTTCGGAAGTCGGTGTTTCTCGGTATTACTTGTATCTTATTTAACACCGACTTCCGAAATTAAAGTTATTTTGATCCTTTTAGTGTTTTTTTTAGTGAAGTCGGTTTTCTTTTTTTTGTAAAAAGATTTTTATTTCACACTTTTTAGTTGGGATATACTTATAAATAGAGTGCCTATTTCTCGTGATAATTCTAATAAGCCCAAACATGGCTAGGTTACATTGATTAATGACGGAGTTCCAGTGCCTACCTTCTGGCTCCATCATCATCATTAGATCAATTTGATGATACCATTTTCAACGGAACTATTCAGAACCATTAATTTGTTTGTATTATCATAATCGCTTAACTATCTTCATTATGAAATCTATGCGAGTATGAAGTTCCGTTGTCCATTTCTGATCTTCTTCATCAGTTCCACTTCATCAAATATTACTTTTTGACTGTAAATACTTAAGTTCTCGATGAAAATACCAAAATCACTATGCAGTTGCCTATAATATTTGAGGAGTTCCCTCGATTTCGCCAAGATTCCATCATCAGATCCTGACTTGGTGACTATGGGACCATTTGGGAAGTATACCCTTTCTAACAAAATAATAATTTTTCAAATCGGTTGGCAAGCGACGAAGTTATGCGCGAACAAACATAAAAAAAAATACAAACATCCGAATTGAGAACCTCCTTTTTAGAAGTCGGTTAAAAATGCGGTAAGCTACGTGGCTATAAATACGTTTAATATCCACCAATCATTTCATTGGGTCCATATAGCTTAGCCCTGGTGGAAACAGGTTAAACCTATCATCTTTTGACTGGCCTGTTGGTCTAGTGGTTAGTGGCCCTGACTGCTATGCCAGAGGTCGTAGGTTCGATTATAATATAGGTGTCTTCAAGGATAGAGTGAATAGTCTCTTAATAAACTAGTGCGATTCACCATCAATGATTGCGTCACAGGTGAGATCGCAGTCAAGTACTGGAGCATATCATTTAAAAAAAAAAACTATCTTCATCATCATTTCAGCCGAAAGACGTCCACTGTTAGACATAGACCTCCCTTAAAGGTCGCCACAACAAACGGTTCTGTGCGTCTCGCATCCATCGGATCCCTGCGATCCTCACCAGATCACCAACTTCGTATTACAATCCGGTGTAACTGGCATCCTCTATAACTCCAGTACATTGTAACAGCGACATCAATCGATCACGGCTGTTGCTACTATATTATCGAGAAGATCCCGTCGCATGGCAGGTTTAGAGGCTTCGATTTCAGCCATGTTAATTGAGTTATCAATTCTCAGATGGATAAAGGCCTAGATTGACAGGGATTCGAGATACAAGACAATTTGTCTGAACTGCGAATTTGTTTTAAAGAGTTATTTTGGTCCTGGAGCGCAAAAGGTATCTGAAGAAACACAGCTGTTGAAACCTCTACGGTCCGGACTAAGCGTTTCGCCTCGTCGTTTATACCATGTACATCGAAGGGCTGAAACAATTTGCCTGATGAGGTTTTCCCATCCGATTATGATTTGGGTGTCTTCAAGGCTAGAGTGAATGTCTTAATAAACTAGTGCGCCTCACAATCAACGATTGCATCACTACTTAAAGCCTCAGCCAAGCCAGGAAGCCATCCAATGACTTCTCCTCCTCTAGGGTCTGCCCTGCGAGAGGGCGTGTTCACGGGTTTTCCTTTCGGAAGTCAACCCATGAACTCAGGGCTTTGGCCTTGCTAGGCCCGTACGTGGGACCCTACCAACGGACCACAAACCTGAGTATTTGGTTAAAATTTCAACTCGAAACCTCTACGCAATCCAGAGATAAAGGGTATTGACAGACAGACTGACACACAGACAGACAGATAGACGGACAGCAAAGTGATCCTATAAGAGTTTCGTTTTTTCCTTTTGAGGTACGGAACCCTTAAAAATAACGACCATTTGTTTGGGCGTCAAATGCAATGTAAAAGTGAATGTATATGTATGTGTGTGTGCACTTTACTACAGAATACATGATTGTGATATCCCGAATAAAAAATAAAGAAACCGATAATGGAATTGGGCGCCACGGGAATCACAAAAAAAAGTGGAAATAGCAAAGTGTCTCAAGAGTTCAAACTTTTGATCTGCCGGCCACGTCACGTGCCGCCGATCTTCGGCTGCAAGTGCTGCCGCGACCTGCAACCGCATCCGATCGCAGACCAATAGTGCTGCGGCCTCCAGTCGTACGTCACTCCAACCTGTTTAGACAAGTGCGGAATAATCATTACTTGGAACCGATAGCACTCATATTGGATTGAATCGTAAATTGGAGACTGATAGCACGTGCAGCCAGCCTCAGAATCACCCCCGGCTGCAGATGCAGGCCACGGCTGCTTGTACTGCGTATGCTACAACGCAGCCTGCAGCTGAGGTTCGAATGGCACTTTTACACGCTAGAGAATCCGCCTCGAGCACCGCTACTCTGCATGTTCCACGTCTCCTTAAACAACATCGTACATTGCCATAAGTTTGTATTTGCGCGTGCGATGACGCTGGAAAACGGTGAAGGAAAACATCGTGAGGAAACCGGCATGTCCTAGAACCAAAAATTCGAAGACATGTGACATCCACCAACCCGTACTGGGCCCGCGTGGTGGATTACGGCCCATTCCCTCTCCTAGAGAGGAGGCCTGATTCCCAACAGCGGGAACATTATACATTATAAGGCCGACTATGCTATGCTATGATGACGCTGGCCTCTGCCTGCGCCTCTTCTCTATAAACAGTGAAAACGTCCGACTCCGTAAACTTTTTATTTTTTTTTATTCTTGATTGGTTCGCGCTTGACCACTATCTCACCTAATAGAAAGCGACGATGCGGTCGACGACAAAGCGCGCTTACCTAGAAGTAACCTATTCACTTAGACATCAAATAGGATTTTACACGTTCTGAACTCTAAAATTTATCTATTATTCTGCTACTGTCCAAAGAATAAGTCAACGTAATCATCTACCAACAGATGATTACGTTGTCTTTCAAACCAGCTTTTTAAGGAAAAATAAAACTCGTGTTCAACCAATATATTTCGCCGTTAAACTTTTAATGTAACGTCATTACTCTTCAGGAGTTTGCTGTGCTTCCCGCGTTTACTTAACAATGTTCTTTTTTAGGGTTCCGTACGCGAATGGTGCCAACGGAACCTTATTACTAAGCCTCCGCTGTTCGTCCGTCCGTCTCTCTGTCAGTCTGTTTGTCTTTCAGCGGGCTGTATCTTATAAACCGTAAGAGATAGAGAGTTGAAAATTTCACAGAATGTGAATTTTTATTGCCGCTACAACAACAAATAATAAAATTAAAATAAAGTTAAAACATTTTATCGGCGTTTTTTTCTTGATTTTAATATTGTAGTACCTACAGAAATCTGCGTTTGCGACTTAATGAGAGCGATTCGGTGTCGCCAGGAGATGTGGCCAGGTTCATTAGAACCAGGAGTACATCATCATCATCATCATCATTTCAGCCGAAAGACGTCAACTGTTGGACATAGGCTTGGGGGAGCAAGCGACGCCACAATGACCGATCCTGTGCGCCTCGTATCCACCGCACTGCCGCGACTCTCACCAGGTCGTCGTTCCACCTTGTGGGAGGCCTTCCAACGCTGCGTTTTCCGGTGCGCGATCGTCACTCGAGAACCTTTCGGACCTGTCGACCATCCGTTCTATGAGCAATGTGCCCTGCCCACTACCACTTTAGTTTGGCGATTCTTCGGGCTATGTCGGCGACCTTGGTTCTCCTGCGGATATCTTTAATCTTTATGCGATCACGCAAGGAAACTCCGAGCATAGCCCTTTCCATTGCCCTTTGGATATGAACCAGGAGCACATCTGGTATTAAAATCTGGTACCTCGAACTATTTAGGTTCTGGATCCAGGTTAATCTTCGAATTTACTGGATGATATCATTGCATTAGGAACTAATTACATATAATATATATTATTATAATTAGTCATACTTTGCCTACCCCCTAGCCAAGTTACAACCGTTTCGTATCAAATTCCGTTCTCCAATCGGTAACGCCTCGGTGTCAGCAATTGGAGAAAACGATAAGTAGGTAGCTATGTTGACACACCGAGTCGGCCGCTCGTTCTACAATGTCATTCTACAATAACAAAGTATGTAAAATTGTAAAAAAATAACAATTCATTCTACCATTTTGAACGATGTGAACTTGATTACGAATTTTCTATTCGTTTGTTCTACCACGTGACTTAACGTTGAGATGATGTCATTTCCATACATTTGATTAGTTCTCAAATATCGTTAACGATTGTAGATTATCAATTTGGCTAGGGGTGCTGCTTCTATCAGCCGCGTACAGCGTTGTAAGAATGAGAAAAGCCGTCATAGCGTGTCATCAGATAATTAAGATATCTGTGTTTCCAAAATATTTAGAGAAAGATTCGATAAAGTCATAATTACGTAAGAGCAGTTGTATGGAAATGTATCTTGGGTTGGCCGCTCTTAAGAGGGCCCTTTTTCACTCGCCTGTCGTCAACATCAAACATGGATTAAGAGCTTGTTACTTCATTTAACGCAATCCAACGCGATGTTTGATGAAAAGGCAACGCGAAAATAGAGAGATTACGCTTCAAAACTCTGTTAGCGTTCTGTAATTCGCTGATTTACTCGAATATTTTACATAACATGTTCCAGAAAATACGTGTTTTTTTTTAAACCCATAAAATTTTTTGAAAGAAATTGTCGTCATTCAGAATCTCGATTAAATGTGCTAGGTTTCTATATTTTTAATATAATATGAGTACATTATGGGGTGCCAAAGTTCGCGTAAAACTGCCGATTTTTAGAGGTCTGTACTAGATAAGTTTTACACAAATTTGTTTTTGATTTCTATAGAAGCCTAGATAATAACCACAATACTAAACTTGTTTGACATTACGAACATGGCAGTTGAGAGTTTGTCATGGTCACTGAAATGTCTCGCTGATGGTGGCACGTGTTATTGGGTCATTCAGCTCCCTTCAAAATGGTTAAGCTGAGTGAGGCTGATGCACGCGCCATGCTCGTGAACGGGTGCCGTCAGATGAGGCTGGTCATTTCTTAGCTGCCAGTGGCTTAATTCAATTTCTATTTATTTAATTAGTTTTAGTTTTTTTTTTGTATTTTTTAATACTTATCTACATTGTCCTCACATATTAGAAGCGACAAGAAATATGTAAACAAGATTTATGTAATTCATAATATAATTTAAAAGAGTGTCAATGGAGTTTCTTGCACGTTCTTCTCCATAGAGATCTACGCTTTGGAACGTGCAATTTAGCTTCACTTTTTTTTTGACTTACCGATATTTTAACAATTCAAAAGTGCCTGAAATTGGTCTATTTTAAATAAACGTTTCTGATTTCTGATTTCAAGTATAGCTGTGTATCCAAAATATTTAGAGAAAGATGTGCAATAACATCATAATCACGTAAGAGTGGTTTTATGAAAATGTACCTCGAAAAGGACGCTCTTAAGGAACTCAACGATTTGACCTAATTTAGTTCTTTGCTAAGTTATCTTGATTGCACATATTTGGGATTCCCAAAAGTAAATGGTAACCGAGATTTGACTGTTAAGATAGTTTTTATCCAGATTGTACGTCCTCGTCGGATAATTTAAGCCGCAGGCAAAAGCATTTTATTTTTGTGAACACGTTACTCAATTTTACAGTCTGTGACACAGATGGCACCTCTGTTGAAAGGCCCATATCATTTCTGAATATGAAGTTATTATCTTTGAAATAATAAGTGTCGAAATTTCATGAATGTGGAGACCCCTGATTATTCTTCTTTTTAGTAATTTTACGGTCTGTCTGACAGTATGAGTGCTTTATGTGGCTTGCCCGTAGTATTTTTTAAATATTGCAGCATATGCTAAGATTAAAAACCTTTTTGCCCTTGCCCACGGCGACTTTTTGTCGCACGTAGACATCGATGCAGTCGCGATGCTGTAGCGCTTTAGTAGCGCGTTGACATCTTTTCTATAGCGCTTGCAAATGCGACTAACGCGCGTTTATAGCGATGCTGTCGCGCGCTTACGAAACGCGCAACGACATCGCTACAAAAAGTCGCCGTGGGCGAGGGCCTTTAATTTTGTATTTTCATTTTAAGTTATGTATATGTCGTGGCCAGATCATAGAATTTATCACTTCATGATATGGCCAACTAAAACTGGCGAGATCGTTTAAACGCTAACATTGATGATATGCAGTCCCTCGTTTGGCCATATTATTGATGTATAATTTCAATGACAATAAAAGGTCTAAAGAAAGTAGACCAAACGAGGATTGAAATATCATCAAACTTTAACGTTTAAAACGATCAGCCCCCCTAGAAAGTTACGGTCATGGCCAGATCTTATAAATTGATCACTTCATGAAATGGCCAAGTAAAACTGGCCAGCCCCCCTAGCCAAGTTACGATCGTTTCGTTTGCGTCGAACGACTCGAGTAGGTCACGCCTCCGATTCCTTTGTTCTGACGTCATCCCAATGCTCAGTCACGTGGTCAGAACAAAGGAATCGGAGGCGTGGCCTACTCGAGTCGTTCGACGCAAACGAAACGATCGTAACTTGGCTAGGGGGGCTGGCCAGTTTTACTTGGCCATTTCATGAAGTGATCAATTTATAAGATCTGGCCATGACGTAGAGATTGGTTAACATTTTTATTCTAATGTTGTTTGTCATGTGCGAGTCACAAATAAATATTTTTCTTTCCTTCTTTCCTCTTACCCAAATGTATTTTCTTTGGTATTGTTCGTTGAGTCGTGAACTCCTTAGTAGTCCTGAGTTGAGCTATTTGAATAATAACAAACGCTTGCACTGACTGGACAAGTGCACTAAAATCTGTGAAGTAATTTCCTAAAAATACCATTCCGGACACTTAACTGCATGGTTTTCATATAATTTGACCATTACATTTGCCTTTGACCTCTGAGTTTGTTTTGATGTTTCTTCTCAGGGTGGTCGGAAGGAGCAGTGAAGCCCTTTCTAATGATATCAAACACGGTGCATTTATCTTAACATTTGTTTTAACACATGACTTTTTGGCCACTAGAGGGCGTCTTTTTCATTTTGAGCAATATTTTGGCAATGTACAAATGAAGCTCTTTCAAATGATACCAAACACGGCGTATTTATCTCCATTTTTATTTTTAACACCTTACTTTTTGCCTGCTAGAGGGCGCCATATCGAGTTTTGTGACAAGTCACGTAGCCTATGTTTAGCGGACAATTAAGACGGTTCTAACGATACCTCATATATCGAGTTTTAGTAAATTAGGAGCTATAAGGGAAGAGATGAACACACTCACATACATATATACAGTAGACATAGTCTGCTAAAATCATAACCTTTTTCTCATTATCCTCTAGGTGAATTTCTTAATGACGAATCTCTGTAATTTTATAATATTGACATTTTTAGATATACTTGACATTTTTAATATATTTTTTACTTAATTTATTTTTAAATTATTTTTTTGAATTGATTATAAATTTTGACATGAAATGAAATTGATTACGCATATTGAAATTTTACTTGCTTGTATAATTATATTATGACGAATTTATATTTTAATTTAATAGTATAATATTTTTTCTTAATAATTTGTATGTCAATTTTTATTTATTTATTTATTACTAGCTGTTGCCCGCGACTTCGTCCGCATTAACTTCGTAAAACTGTACAATCATTCTGTGCTTGAAATTAATTCCGAAAGCATCGCAATTATTGATTGTACTTTAACATAAAAAGGTTAAAGGTAAAAACGCAAATTACCTTTAGGAAACATTTTATGTACTCGTCCAGATCCAGATGTATGAAAGTCAATGAATAGAAAGAGTATGTATGGGTCATAGCTGTTGGCATTTCTGCCTACCCCAAGGAACAAACATACATAAACTAATGCCTTTTGCAGTAGTTTATGTATATTTCTGATTTATGTTCTGGTAAAACCACATTGTATGATTTTAAAACCTCGCCACAGTGAGCACGCCACAATTGCAGCGGTAATGCCTGTCTTAGAGGAGTGACTACAGAGGCGTCACGGTATCCTCTCTTTATGCAGGACTCACCTGATGTGGGTGTTCCGGAAGGTATCTGTATTGAATTCTGCGGGAAGAAACACTCAGGTCTCACCATTGTGCGGATCGCCCGGAGAATACGATGGAGTATACGGTGGGAGTCAGTCTCGCTTGGTCGGAACGCCGGCGCCGCCATGTGCTCGTGGGGGCGATTGGTGAAGCAAATGACAACCAGTAGCCTCCTTCAGTGAAGCACTACGATCAAAGAAGGTGGGTTCCCAGCCATGGTAAACACGGAATTGCGGTGGTGCCGTCCGGCCGTCTGGTCAAAACAATTCTGAATAGATGGCGCGTAGTATTCTACGCGCGACTCAAAGAGATGTCAGTAAATGGATAGGGCGAGATCATTCGAAAGAGCTACCTTCCATAACAATTTTCGCCTCAATAATGTGTCACTGTCTGTGTGTGTAGTAATTGTTATAAGGTACGATGGGGCTGACATATCCTTTTTGGACAAAAGCCCCTAAATAAAATCTTGATTAAAAAAAAAAAAAAATGTGTCACTGAAGAATTTAAGCAGTTAGACAGCTTTGCACCTTCGTTTACCTCTAGTAAACGAAGGAGCATAATCGGGACACCAACCTTCAGCTGGATAACGTGCACAGGTTTGGCTCAATAGCCTTAAGTGAATCCAAAAACTACCATCATAATCAACTATCTTTCTCCACAACAGTACTTATGAAGAATTTGGGAGAGAATGCTTGCATTGATTGTTGCAGTTTGATCATTTTGGGAGTTACTTGTTCATTCACCTATGATTTTTTTGGCGTGTATTTAACCGACGTCCACGTATATCACACAAATGTATTTTCGATAGTGGGAACTACCTTATGAAGAGTCTGTAACTTTTGAATGAATTTCGGTGACATCTTGTGCGTGTGTATCTCCGTCCAATCGAACTCGCATATTGATGGCCAAACCGAGAAATTACTGACGCCGATTGCCTCTGTGAGGACACGGTGGTTCACCCAAGCTGGATAGACCTCTACCGCATGCTACATCGGGTCCTCCGGGCGATTCGCAAAATTGTAATATCAGGGTACTTCCAACCGAATCCGGAAAAGCAACCGTTTGAAACACCTACAACAGTCCTGAGCTTGTGCATCCATAAAACAATGAAATTACGGTAAACAAATGTAGCAACCGATTAGTATTATCCCTGTGATTGGCCTCATTCAGGGGGTTGTTCCAGTGTTGGTCACCATTCACTGCAAGAAGGTAACGTCCAGATGTCGACGTAAGGCTGCAAGGAATCTGAGATACATTATACGTTGTCCGAACTATGATCAAAAAAACACCTTCGATTCCGTTTTATATGAAGCAGTGACTGCAAATAATAAAACACGCCATTATTAGGCCGCAAGGTGCCATCATCCCGGAGGACACAATGGAGCATACAGTGGAGGTGTGCCCCGCAAGGGCGGAGCCCCACTTTGTCTTCGTGGAGGCAATCGGCGTCAGTGACCTCTTGCGCCGGGCTCTGGTTTGGGCGAGATCCAGAGCGAGGAGTAATGGCAGGCGGTCGCCTCCTTCTGCAAAGCCATAATGCTAGCGAAGGAGGAGGTCGCAAGCGTAAGGGAACGAACGTCCTCGTGCCAATCCGAGATTCCGACCCCGACTACCAGCCACGGTAGACGCGGGCTTGCGGACGTCGAGCGATGGGTCGTGCCGTCAGGCCGTCCGGTATTCGACCGGACTGAGCTCAGTCGTCAACAGCGCGTAGTGATCAATGAAAATGATCAAAAAAAAAAATCACAAAGAGATGTTGCAAAGAGCAACTGAAGGACATAGGTGTGGTTTTAGTCAGTAAAAGATTGACACGCCCTCGCGCTCCTACCAGAGCGGAAAAAGTCATTGGATGATTTCCAACCTTCAAAAAAAAAATTAAAAAGGTGCCATCATCATCATTTCAGCCGAAAGACGTCCACTGTTAGGCATAGGTCTCCCCAAGTGTCGCCATAATGACCGGTCCATCCATCGGATTACGCGACTCTCACCAGGTTATTGGTCTACCTGGGGGCCTTCCAATGCAAGGTACCATGTAACCCCTTCCGAAAATTTGGCCGTGTTATTTTAAAGTCAATAATTAAATACACATAGGTGTTTACTTTTATCGCCTTTGGTTACAGTAAAAGTTGTTAAAAATGCCTCCTTCTGACACCAGTAGTTTTAAAATACACAATGCCATCTATCAAATTTAATATGAAGTTCAACTGTCATTGTCATCATTATTTCTACTTTGAGGCTTTAGATGGCGTTGCGAGTTGCTTGTGGTGTCATATTTAACTTCTTGAAAACTTTAAATCTATACCGTTTGTATTTCATATGCTTTGATTCATTGCGATGAAACAAAGCGAAGTAATATATCAAGTTACACAGAATTTTAATGTATAAAAGCTATCTACATCGATTTCTAACATTTTGCGTGATACGCACACAACTAAAAACTTCTACAGATATATTATGTGTAGATATATAAAAAAATGTAAGCTTGCAAAAATATATAAAAAATCTTATTTACGGTGAAAAAATTAAACCAAAAATTTCGCAAGAGAGCCACACATGGGATTCGAACAGCCTACAAAATAAAACGAAAGTCTAGATGCGAAACCACTGCGCTACGGTCTTCGATGATGAAGATTTAAAATAGACGTTCTTATATAAACGTCATAATTGACTGGTTGGCTCCTTATCGATAATAGCGTGATGATTTTCGTTTCAGAAGTAATATTTGCAGCTAAATGTAATAATGTAATATTATTGTACGTGATTTTACTCGCCGCTTTGATTTTATTATGTGTTTTGATTGGTTTTTACAAAATATTAAGAAGATATCGAATAGAAATGTCAATTTTGTTTCGAAAAAATGGTAAAAGTTAGTTTTATTACAAAAAAAAAGGATAAAATAATGACAAAATTTTTACCTGTAACTGGGGATCGAACTCGCGGAAAAAGTCGTTCAATACCTACATTTTCGATTATTGCTCACCCCCCTTAGCAAATAGCGTGATAATTTATAGCCTATAAGTTGCCCTGACCTATAAGGATTATGTATGCAAAATTTGGACAGGATCGGTTCAGTAGTTTTTGCGCCAATTAATACCATCACAAAATAATTTTACTGTTTTATTATATGTATAGATTAGACATACATACAGCTACCATCATTGACAAAACATAGCGCACTGCCTAATTTTTTAACATCTTGTATATAATTATAACCTATGTTTACGAATAAATGATTCTGATTCTGATTCTGATTTTTGGGTTTGCCGTATTCGGGTAAAAACTAAACAAATTCAAGCAAATTTATCAATTTTCATCACCTTATTTATAAAGAAGCGCCGTACATTATTCAATAAATTCATTACGATCGCTTACAACAATTTGCTATTACAATTCGAGTAGGCGTTTATCAATATTTAATGTTTACGTTCATAAACAGCGATGAACGACTCACTCTCTATTCATGTAATAACTTAGCTTAATATTGTTTTGTTTGGCACTTTATTATCCCCGTGTCAATGTATTTAGCTGTTTTGTATTAATGTTGCTTTGAAGAAAAATACCTAAACGTAAAAATATGGCATCTTTTGTCTGCCACGAAATTTCAATTGTTTCCCCTTGTTTACATATAAATAAAATTGTTAGCATAAAGTAGCATAATCAGCCTTTTTAACGTTCCCACTGCTGGGACTCAGGCCTCCTCACTAGGGGAGGGAATGGGCCGTACCCGCACTGCGGGTTGGTGAATGTCACATGTCTTCGATTTTTTGGTTCTAGGCCATGCCGGTTCCCTTACGATGTTTTCCTTCTCCGTTTTGAGAGCAGCTGTGAGTTTTCGAAATTGTCCGGTATCCCCGCACCATCCGTATGGCCATAACCCTCTGGCATGCGTTCAGCCGGGCCGCCGGATGCTTCCGCAGCGCCAGCGCCAACACCTGTACGCCATAAAGGGCCATGGACCGAACGATTCCTGCGTTTGGACACAAACGCAGACTGCGTTTGTGGTGATTAAATTAATTACACAAAGTAATGCGCCTAGCTGGGTTTGAAACCGCGACCTACATCTCGTAATTCGGGTCCGTTACCACTCGGCGACCATTGCTCTAAAAAAAATTGTTGTCTATTTGTTTTATCAGAAAGATTTTGTAAGTACCTCGTTCCGAAAGAATTGGTGAGGGTCGTGGAAATCCGATGGATGCACACAGAACCAGTCATTATGGCGACGACTTAGGAGACACTTAGGTATGTCTACATTGGATGTCAATTGGCTGAAATTATGATGATGATGAACAAATTATTATTTTTGCCTGTCGGTCTGCCTGCTAGTCTGTCTGTTTATTCCGTCTAATCTTAAAAACGGCAGGACCGATTTTCACTTGACTTTTACTGATGTTTTAAGGAGAAACGCTACTTTTATTTTAGAAACACAATAAAGCTAGAACTACATTAGACCGACGTACATGTGGGCCAAGCCTGATTTGTACGTAGTGGCGCGTCGCGTGGATCTAATGTAAACCTACAAGTCGAGTTGCCATAAAAAATGTATAGATATTTATTCCATTTAGTTGAGATGGTTAATAACTTAAATATGATCACAACCACAAACATCCTTATTTTTTCAGTGCGAGAATCATCTTATGACATCCCCCGCTCTTGGGCGGGGCGGGTGATAGTGTCAGACTTTTACTGACTAAAAACCCACCCCTGTTCCTTCGTTGCCTTTCGTACCGGGGCCGAGTCTTCCTTTCAGAATCAGACCCTTGGCCCCAGTAGGCTTCGACCCTGCTGGGCCCCTTCAGTTGCTGACATCTCCTTGAGGCGCGCGTGGCGCAACAACAATACGCGCCGTCGACAACTTGGGCTCGGTCCCGACGGTTACCGGACGGTACATTCCTTACACCACTTTACACACCCAGAAAATAACGACGTCATTTAATAAAACAATTTAACAATCAAAAAACCAAAGCAGAAACAACAAATTAATCCACTGGCAAGTATCTCACTTGGTGACACTTCAATGTCAAAAATTACTCAATTCTAATAAAGAGGGGCCATAATTTTTCTCAGGACAACCCGAGAGGGATGAAAAAAAATATATAAATTGCCCCCTTGCTCTTGACAGTACAGTCGTTATGCCAGAGTTTTATGTGCCGCACTTTATCAAGGGATGAGCGGGGTGTACTAGGGGTTTTTGAAAAGTTAGGTTCGAGGAAATTTTTGGGTGAGTAGGCATAAGAATGCTGTGTTTAGTTTATAATATTACGTAGATTGGAATGAGATACAATCCTTGTTAGACCTTACTAGCTTTTGCCCACGACGTCGTCCGCGTAGAAGTCGAAAATGGTTTTAGTAGGTTTTTTGAGATACGAAAATACGAAATATTATTTATTATCTTCGTCTTGTGTGATAGTCCATTAAATTGTAAGGCAAGCGATAATGTATCTTAAGATAAAATGTTATAGTATCTTAGCCGTGTGCATCGCCCCTTAGTGAACTCCACTGCGGGTGACGTAACCTACGACAAACTTATTATTTTCGGTTAGTATAGTAATCGGATCTAGGGATCGAACCGCAAAATTAAGTTTGTTTTTTATTGTATATACTTTTCCGGGATAAAAAGTACCCAGTGTGGTGCCCAGAATATTAAAGAATAATTATACCAAGTTTCATCGTAATCGAACCGGTAGTTTTTGCGTGATGCCGGAACAAACAGACAGACAAAAAATTTTTTAATCACATTTTTGGGTCTAGTAACACCCACTGCCGTTTATTTTTTTGATATTTTCAATGTACAGAATTTTTACTTTTACAGATTTATTATAAGTATAGATGAGTTCACATGTAGTACGACATGATTAACTGTCGTCTAAGACTTTATTTATAGTGACAACAGATTGTCATGTCAGTAGAAACGGCTCGTAAAACAAAATAAAATTGTCAAAATTGAACAGTAACGGTAAATCGAAAGTCGTTGTTTGACTGTCTGTCGTGGCCACGACCATCAGTAGTTTTAAAAGGAACGCTAGAGACGATAAATTAACCATTAAGTTAAGTTTAAAATGGCGAAAAAATTGACTTGTAAAAGAGTTCCCTAATTGCAAAATAAATATCACTTACAAGTATTTATTCAGTGTGAGAATTAAATCCGCGACACGCAGCGAAGCAGCCAATTGCTAAACCACTGCGCCAATCAAGCTAGTAAGACACAATCTAGTTTTTGAAACCATCGCTACTTTTACGGACTGTGTGACGTGAGATAAACAAAGAAAAAATATGGTAATGTTAATAATTCCCCCAAACACATTATAAGCTAGCAAAACTCTCGTGTTACGTGTTTTCTTTTAATTCCAATCCCATTAAAATGATAATTATAAAGTTAAAAATAAACAAACCAACTAAAAGGAGAACCCGTCCTATATTTTGGGGTTTTAATGAAAAGTAAACAAAATTGTTGCACTGAAAAACAGGACGTTACGCGTCAATGTGCCATTTCTTTTTAACTAGATTCTGACAGCAGTTTTGTTTGTGTCAAAGTAGGAAATTCATCATCTTCCTGCCCTTATCCCGTGTTATTTGGGGTCGGCGCAACACGTTTTTTTCTTCCACTCTGCCCTGTTA
Organism: Mythimna vitellina; assembly: GCA_949316375.1. Classification (NCBI taxonomy): domain Eukaryota; kingdom Metazoa; phylum Arthropoda; class Insecta; order Lepidoptera; family Noctuidae; genus Mythimna; species Mythimna vitellina. The sequence continues at coordinate 3,272,372 of OX438708.1, forward strand.
CTCGTCATGCTATCACTAACTTCCTTTTCTTTCATATCACTCTTCACACAATCCATCCATCTTTTCTTTGGTCTCCCTCTCCCTCTCCATCCATCCACATGTAAGCTCAAAGTAGGAAATTATCCCATAAAAATATACTCCTGGGAGAAGAAGTATGTTATTTCATATTTCAAGACATGGTAGACTATGTCCTGGAATGTGATAAAACCATCATCATCCATCATCATCCTGTCCTTGTCCCGCTTTATTTTTTTCTTACATAATGTTTTCTTCTTCCATTCTGTCCTGTCAGCCGTCACGCTATCACTAATTCCATTTTTTAGGGTTTTGAACCTCAAAAGGAAAAAACGGAACCCTTATAGGATCACTTTGTTGGCCTTTACGCCAAGCCTTTTGGCCCAAGACCCTTTAACTAGGAAACTCTTGGAGGTATTGAGTTGAAATTAAAACCATATACTCAAATTTTTAATTAATTACCGTTACACCTGTAGGCTCACTGCCGTGACCTCGTGATCGGCGGCAGCGATCTCTCGCGATGGGCCTTGGTACAGGCCATGGCTCTGAGCGAGGAGGAGTGGCATTGCTGTAACCATCCAGACCGATCCCGAATCGTCGACGGCGCATAGTATTCCAAGCCACCTCAAAGAAATGTCAGCAAAACTGTAGGACCCAGCAGGGTCACAGCCTACTAGGACCATGGGTTAGCTTCCGAAAGGGGAACCCGGGGTCCTGAAACGTGAGGTGTGAAACGTGAAGTCCTGAAACGTGAGAGGATATTTAAAAACGATTCCGCTCTACAGATGAAATTCTTCTATAGAGATTGATTAGGACCATTCAATCTGGTCCTAGTTTTTGTATCTAAAATTTAAAACTATCTGCCAAGTCATTTCCCAACCATGTTTCTTTTTTTATGGTGAGTAATTATCTAATGACTTCTGCCGCTCTAAGTCGGAGCGAAAACCACACCTATATTCCTTCTTTACCTTCGTTTCAGGGCTCCGGGATTCTCTTTCGATCACCCCATGACCCTATTAGGCTTGGACCCTTTTTTTTAAGTTGGGAAATCATCGTATGACTTCTCACGCTCTGATTGGAGCGAGAGGCCGTGTCACACTTTTACTAACTAAAACCACACCTGTGTCCTTCAATTACCCTTTTTATTCTAGGACTACGGGTTTCCTTTTCAGAAATTCCCCGCGGTCCTAGGTAGCAGGCATCGGCCCTGCTGGGCCCCTATGGTTTGCTGACATCTCTTTGAGGAGCGCGTGAATCACTACGCGCTGTTGAGGACCGGGCTCAGTCCGGTTAATTACCGAATGGCCGAACGACGAGCTACCCATTGCTCGACGTCCGCAAGCCTGCGTCTACGGTAACCGAAAATCGGGATTGGGATCCTGGCGGCTGTGGCGTGAGGGCCGCTTCCTTTGCTAACATTACTGCTTTGCAAAAGGAGGCGACCGCCTGCCACTCCTCCTCGCTTCAGACCATGGCCTGTACCAAGGCGCGAAGCGAGAGATCGTTGCCGCCGATCTCCCCCACGATTGCACAGCGGTGCTCTGCCTAAACGGAGGAGTCTAGTGACTAGCACATGGCTGGTTCTTTGTTATATTTAATACAATGTGTGTACTTACATACTCTTGAAATCTGCTTACATCTATCTGGGGCAGAAGAATAAAAAACAGAACCGTCTCCACGCCAAGCAAGCCATCGACAGGAATAGCTAATAAAAAATATTCATATTAGACGCTCCGACCACTGGCAACATTTATAGCAAATATTTATTACTTCTTGTATCTATAAACGTGGACTACCGAATAAAATACACTATTCGACTTATGCTTTACTTAAGCTAATATTATTTTTAGTATTCGCTCATGATTCTTGCTACGCAAAGAAAAATATTGCATTCATTTTGATATTTACTATTATAATTCTCTTCGGGTAGCTGTTAGGCTGAGGCTACACTAGGCCGCGATTAAAACAAATAATTGAAATTCACGTTTATGTCTACACTGTACGCCAAATATTTTTAGCTATATTTTATTTTTGTAAGCGTTTCAAACAACTGCTCCCCTAGCCAAGTTACTATCGTTTCGTTTGCGTCGAACGTTTCGAGTAGGCCACGCCTCCGATTCCTTTGTTCTGACGTTATCTCAACGTTCAGTCACGTGGTCAGAATAAAGGAATCGGAGACGTGGCCTTCTCGAGGCGTTCGACGTAAACGAAGAGATCGATCGTAACTTGGCTAGGGGGGGCTGTACTGCAATCATAGCATCGGCTACATCAAATTATCAGCGAAAGCGAAATTTAAGCTACTAAAAGTCCGAAGCATAAGTGCGTTCTTGTATTTTTCAAAGAATATTTCTGAAAATTTACGCATGTTTTTATATATTTCATGAATCCAACACAATCTCTCTTTCAAAAATAGTTCGTACTTAAGTTAAAAAATTTCTAGCTAAAACACAAGGTTTGGTTTTTGACATAGCTATTCAAATAATAGAAGAAAACAAAGCCGAAAACGACTGGGGCGATTGCCGAACCAAACGAACTCCCCCCGCATGCGTCGTGTACTTAGCCTCTGCACAGCGCGAAAAAATTAAACTTCTAAGATAAGTAACTGAAAAAATAGATATGGCCGTTTATGTCGCAAAACAACGTATATTCCAGAATCCTGAAATTTTGCACAAAGCAAGGTAACACAAGTATAGGAATAAATCTGAAAAAAGAAAATTTGTTGTAACGTCACAACTTTTTTTCCCATTTGGAAAAAACTTCGATCTCTCGAGACTCCAATCAGGAATTTAAGTCTTTACATAGGTAAATTTGTATGGAACCCTCAGGGCGCGAGTCCGACTCGCACTTACCCAGTTTTTTTTAATTTATTAATTCACTTTTACACAATATATGAGTCTGAGACTGACGTAGACATACAGTCTACGTCAATCTAGCAACATAAAAAACGTTTTTTTATCCTTTTTTCTTTAGCTTGTAAAGTTTTCCACGTGGATCATTTTCAACGAATTATTTTTTGTAAGAAAAAGGTCTTTGATACAGCTAATCAACTCACAAAATATTATTTTCAAATATTTAAAATTTCAAACAATCTTTATTTTTGAAAATAATAATCTTTCAACTCTAGAGAGTTTCCTTAAACGTTTTCACCTTTCGATACTTTTATAGTTAGGAAATCTCACAACTCAATTTACGAATGAAATCGTTGACAAATTCAATGTCTTCAAAGAAAATACTTTGAAATTTTCACAGAAATTATGTCAAGCTTCTCCCATTTATTATTTCGTTTGGCCAATTCCGGAAGAGTGTTGATTTCTTACAAGAAACCCCTTGGAAAATTTTAGTAACGACTCACCGAATTTTATTCTTAATAAAAAGTTTCTTCCGAATCAAAAAGAAAAAAAATAACCGCTGTGTTTTTCTTTCATTTTGAAGTCTTCAAGGAAACCGATAATAAACTCAGTTCTTGAGTGACTTTATTTGGATTTTATGAATGACAGACACTTATTTAGATACCTAAATACTGTTTATATAAGCTTAGAAAAGCATTATCAGCTTTATAATGTTCCCACTGCTGGGACTCAGGTGCGTTTTTACCTTTAACCATTTTATGTGAAAGTACCAACAACAAATAATGGCTCTGCTTTCGGAATGAATAGCAAGCACATAGTGATTGTACAGTTTTACGAACTTAACGCGGACGAAGTCGCGGGCAACAGCTAGTTGCGCATAAATGCAGCGTTTTTATTTTAAAATCTTAATTTATATTTGTTCTTACAAGAGCAATACGGAAATCCCTTTTATTTTATTATCATAGAAATTCTTCTTAATGATATTCAATTCAATCCATTTATTTCAGGCATCTAGGCACATATAAGTTTCACACATTTTACACATAATATATGTCAATAATAATGATACAATAAAAATCATAACATATGTTAAAATTAAAAAATACAATAAAATAAAATTCACAACTGACGTCAAAAAAAGAAATACAATAAAACTCATATTTGATGTCAAAAATTAAAATACAATAAGATGGCCAAACGTGGATTGACATAAATATCATCAAACGTTAACGTTTAAACGACCTGACCGGTGTTAGTTGACCATATCATAAAGTCTTAGATCTGGCCACGACACATCCATAAGCATGATCGTTCCTATGGACGATGCGTAGTGCTCCAAGCGCACCACAAGAAGGTGTCAGCAAATCGTAGGGGCCCAGCAGGGTCGAAGCCTACTGGAGCCATGGGTTAAGTGAAAATGAAACCGAGGGGCCCTGGTACACTCATGCACTTGTACCCAGTAAAAGTCTGACATGCCCTTGACATTAGATGATTTCCCACGTAAAAAAAAACATGATCTTTCCGTCTCATTTCAGTCTAACTCATCTAGTATAAGTATATCCTTGTCAAAGTCTCATCGCTATCTTTCATTACTCCAGTCTAATAATAAAGCTCTTACAAAACGAGGTACTTTCGAATCTCTTAATTCCTTTTTCTTAGTGCCCCTTGCTACTGTTAAAGAGTTCTAATCTAGCTTTAATTCCTTTATTAGTTCCGGGTTTCCGGATTCTTTTTGTTATGTTGGTCGGATCAGATAATTTTTAGGGTTCCGTAGCCAAAAAATAAAAACGGGAATCCATTGCTAAAAAAGGCTTAAAGGCTTCGGGTGGGTGATGTTTAAGAGTGCTAAATAAACAAGGTTTTGTTTTTCTAAAAATCTTCATTGCCTTCTAAATGACTAAGTCAGCAGTTAACGAGCGTCTAAATAATAATAATAATAAATGTTTTATTAGAGAGCAGTGGTTGCCAAGTGGTAACGGCCCTGCCTTACGATTTCGCGGTCGCGGGTTCAAACCCAACCAGTCACATTACTTTGTGTAATTTATTTCATCACCACTGCTCTCAAAACGGTGAAGGAAAACACTGTGAGAAAACCGGCTTTTCCTAGAACCAAAAATTCGAAGACATGTGACATCCACCAATCCGCACTGGGCCAGCGTGGTGGATTACGGCCCATTCCCTCTCCTAGAGAGGAGGCCTGAGTCCCAAAAGTGGGAACATAATAAAGCTGAATATGCTATGCTAAGCTTAATCTGTACCAAATTTCATCAAAATCGGTTAAACAAGTTTAACAGAACAAACAGAATTACTTTCTTTTTTGTGTCATTATTGTTGATTATTCTGGATGGATGTGTGGTGTGACGAGAATGGCTAAAGTGAGAAATGAATATATTAGGAGAAGTTTGAAAGTGGCGCCAGTGTCTGAAAAGTTGAAAGGGAATCGTTTGTCTTGGTATGGTCATGTGAAGAGGAGGGATGAGACGCATGTCACTAAAAGAGTTATGAGTTTACATGTGGATGGGTGGAGAGGGAGAGGGAGACCAAAGAAAAGATGGATGGATTGTGTGAAGAGTGATATGAAAGAAAAGGAAGTTAGTGATAGCATGACGAGTGACAGGGCAGAATGGAAGAAAAAAACGTGTTGCGCCGATCCCAAATAACACGGGAAAAGGGCAGGAAGATGATGATTGTTGATTATTCTGCAAGCGTTCCACAAAAATAAATAAATAAATGACATGATTTGCAGACAGATCCAATTATCAAAAACCGCAATTCACTGATTACTTCCTAGTTATGACGTAATTGACTGATCACTTTGTGGTTATTGGATCCTCTTCAAAATGTAAGCCTGCCAAGTGGTTTGTTCTAAATTCTAGTGAATGTTGTAGTTCAAAATACCGGGTAACGTGAGCATGTTACCTTCAACTATATATTGTATATGTTATGCTTCCTTTTCAACGGAAGTTTGCGGCTGCTGTTTCCGGCTGTGCCTGCGACTCAATTATATATTTTGTGCCTGTATCACTACATGAAGTTTTCTTTTTTAGGTGGGAATATCATCTAGATAGTGTCAAACTTTTACTGACTAAAAACGCAATCCTGTTCCTACGTTGCCTTTGTCCCCGGGTTTCATTTGCACACTACCAATGGCCCCAGTAGGCATCGACCCTTCTGGGCCCCTACGATTTGCTGATATCTTCCTAAGGCGCGCGTGGATCAATACGCGCCGTCGACAACTGCGGCTCGGTCCGGACGGTTACCGGATGGTCGGACGGCGGGCTACTCATTGCTCGCCGTCCGCAAGCCCGCGCCTACGGTGGCCGGAAATCGAGATTGGAATCCCGGCGTGAGGACCGTTGCCTCACGCGATCGGCCGCCTCCTTTGCAAGCATTACTGCTTCGCAGAAGGAGGCGACCACTCCTCCTTGCTCCGGACCATGGCCTGTACCAAGGCCCGAAACGAGAGATCGCCGCCGCCGATCGCCCCCACGAGGACACGGCGTTGCTCTACCCAAGCGGGGCAAACCTCCAGTGTGTGCTCCACCATGTCCTCCGGGCGGTCCATACAGTGGCGACACCCGGGCGTCTTCTGCACGAATCCAGTGCAGGAACTTCCCGAACTTACCATGTTCGGTGAGAACCTGCGTCATGCGGAAGGTGAGGACGTCGTGAGGACTTTCCAACCACGCCTCAAAGAGGGGACTTATCGCCATAATTGTGGCGTGCCCAGCACTGAATCGCGACGGTCGCTGTCGCCATTTCACCATGAACTACACGAAGGTTAAGGAAGTCGTGAAGCATTTGAAAGTGAAGACGAACTGGTATTTTCATAAGGTTAAAAACGCACCACGATATCAACTTCAAGCCGTTCGTGGTACGAGTTCATACCCGCCAGCTACAGATCTTCTTAAAAAAGGACCACTGGCTGAAAAGTGTCGTACATCGACGTTTTCGAGGACGGTTACGCGACACCACGCAGCACAACATGACGGCGACTACATTACGTGTATAATTATTATAGTTAAATAAGTTTTGTTTTTATAATATGTATTAGTTACTTATTGTTTTAGATTATTTTATGTATTTTTTTCTATGGGCCTCCATCATCATCATCTTCCTGCCTTTGTCCCGTGTTATTTGGGGTCGGCGGAACACGTTTTTTTCCTCCACTCTGCCCTGTCACTCGTCATGCTATCACTAACTTCCTTTTCTTTCATATCACTCTTCACACAATCCATGTATCTTTTCTTTGGTCTCCCTCTCCCTCTCCATCCATCCACATGTAAACTCATAACTCTTTTAGTAACATGCGTTTCATCCCTCCTCTTCACATGACCATACTATGGACCTCCGACACCTGAAAATAAATTTCATAGACAATTTCTTAGAAATATTAGCTAAAGAAGCTAAATGCTGGCAAATATGTCATGTCCTACTCAATTGTTCGTGAAATAGGTACAAGCGTAATATTACGTATATATGTTATTTAATATCATTCAGACACAGAAATAATTAAATATCTATAGAGATATAAACGGAATCAAGAGACGTTATAATTTAGAAATAATGAGATCCTCCGGGACACAGACGTACCTATGTCGACTAGCTCGTGTATAACGAAATAATTAGCGTTAAGTTACGTTTACTTGGGTGATTTTGTCAGTAAATATTGCCCGGCAATAGTTGCCGATTGTTTATTTATTTATATATACTTTATTGCATACCAAGTTACAAATTTACAAATTGAAATTGTAATACAACCAAAAACATAAAATTGGCGGCCTTATCGCACTCGGCGATTTCTTCCAGGCAACCCAGAATGGATAGAGATTGCCTGAACACAAAATGGGGTTGCACTTGGTGCAAATATAAAAGTAAACAAAACTTAATACTAAAATAGATACACATATACATACATACAAAATATAATAAATAAGCAAGAGAATAAGTGATGAAACGAAGACATGATCACAGTGACAAGTAATGATCCTTCACAAGCCTTTTAAATACAGGCAGTGTTTGCGCACGTTTTATCGGAACGTTTTATTGTTCAGTTTTTTCAGAATTTTTACCAGACTGTAATTGCCTGGGTGTCTGGGTGTAATTTATCTAGAATATGTATGTATTTAGAAATAAATAAACATATTTATGAGTTGTCTAGTACTCATACACCAGTTCTGCTTAGCTTGGGACTAAATGGCGTTGTGTGATAGTTGTGGAATATTATTAAAGGGTCGCCGCATATGGGCCACATGCCACAGCAACAAACGCCGCCACGAGAAGCTAGAAGCGGCCACAAATGAAGCTGAAGCGCGACAGCCACTTGTGGCCGGTGGCTGCTACTTTCTTTAACCCATACGCGCAGTATCATAATGGACTCTGACGAAACAGGTTTAAATGCGCGAGTGGTGTATGACAACGTTTTGTATCGGCGTTTAGTTTAATGACCAGTGTGGCCACAAGAAGCAAGCAGTGGTGATTCGTAACGTGCGGCGGCCACCGCCGTCAACCGTGTGCGGCGAATCCATATACTCGTAAAATGTATGAAACCTACAAGAAATATGCCGGTGGTGGCGTTTTATGGTAGTGGCCCTATAATGACATAACTTATATTTTTTTTGTAGAGTAGTCCGAAAGTTGTTTTGATTTTGACGATTTTTGTGTTGTGTAATAAAATCCTTTTCAAAATAGTGTCAGTGTGATGTTTTTTCAGATGACATGTTTCGGTCCACTAGACGTACGGCGTTGCGCCACCGGTACATACATCCCACCCATACGCACAAAGCGTTTTGAGAACACATTTATTATGCGTACCGCCAAGGAGTGGAATTCCTTGATGGAGTCTGTGTTTCCTGATAGCTACAACTTAAGGATCTTTAAGCCAAGAGTGAATAGGCTACTTCTAGGCAAGCGTGCTCCATCATCGACCACATCATCCCTTACCATCAGGTGAGATGGTGGTCAAACGCGAGCCTATCATTAATAAAAAAATAAAAAATCATCATCTGCTATGCCGACCTGTACCTTTCAGGATTTATGATATATTTTCTACTTTTATACGGGCGAAGCTGCTGGTTACAGCTAGTGTTATTATAAATTAATTAACGCAAACACTCAGGTAGGACGGCAGGGCTATAAAATATAGTTTTGATCGACAATAACTAAGGGTACCTGAGTTAATTTTCTAACTCGTAAACTTGATGGACGTTATGAGCCTCGTCAGGATTATTTATGGGGTTATACTCCAGCCGTGACGTGACAATGCGGCAACGATGCGACAATGTGCTTCTGTAGAAATGGCTCCACGAATTGGAAAAAAACACTGTCACCTTGTCGTAATGTCGCATTGTAGCACATATCTGCGAGAGCTTCGATGAAGTACCTGGGACTCGTACTGGACAGCCAGCGGAATTTCGAGGAGCACTTCCAACGTCTGGCTCTCAAACTGGATCCGATTAACCCTCAAGCGGCTCTTGCCCAAAAAAGGGGTCCAGAAGCCTCCTGCTGGAGGCTGTACCCAGGTATCGTTCGGTCCATGACCCTTTATGGAGCGCCGGTATGGGTGCCGTCACTACGAAAGCTACCGGCGGCCAAGCTGAACGCATGTCAGAGGGTCATTGCCATCCGGATAGTGCGGGGATACCGCATGGTTTCCCGTGAAGCGGCGAGCCTCCTTGCTGGTCTGCCACCATGGGACTTGGAGGTAACAGTCCTTGCACGCATGCACGATTTGCACGTGGAGATGTAACACTGGAGTGTAATCGTGCAAGTCGTGGCATGGCGGACAGAGTTCTGGCTGGATCTCATGGTGGAATGGCGGCAGTGACTGTTGCGACCCAGTGATGGGCACGCCACAAATATGGTGGTAAGTCCCCTCTTAGAGGAGTGGCTGGAAAGACAACGAGGCGTCCTTAGCTTCCGCATGACGCAGGTCCTAATCAGACATGGCAAGTTCGGGAAGTCCCTGCACCGGATTCGTGCGGAAGAAACGCAAGGGTGTCACCATTGTGTGGACCGTCAGGTAACCGTCTGGACCGAGCCCAAGTCGTCGTCGTCGACGGCGCATAGTGCTCCTCGCACCTCAAGGAGATGTCAGCAGACCGTAGGGAACCAGCAGGGTTGAAGCCTACTAGGGCCAAGGAATGGAAGGGCCCTAAAATGAAGGCAAAGAAGTAACAGGAGTAGGTTTTAGTCGGTAGATGTCATTAGATGATTTCCCACCTATTAAAATATATGAGTGATTATGTTTTTGATTTTTCTAAAAAAAAGCGTTGTCGCGTTGTCAAGATGTCACGTTGTCGCATTGTCGTACTTCTCTACAAGAGCTTATATTTTATGTTTTTCTGAAAAACTCCTTACAATATCTTAAAATATGGCTTCAGAAAAATCCTCTGTATAGCTGTAAATTGGAAATGTGCTCTAAAGTCTGAAGACTTATTTAGTTCGTTTTTATTTTATGTGTATATTAAGTATTTGGAGGTATGCGGAACAGAGAGTAAAGTCCCGCAAACCTCCGTTGAAAAGGGAGGATCCTCCGACCAGACGGGATGTTATGTCTGGTGGGCTGCAACTGCCCGATAGATGATTACGGGCTGTTCTATATGTTCTAATCGCGCGCAGAACTTTGATTGCGCGATGCAGGATTAGTTCTTATGTGACGCCCTAGATGTCGCTACAAGTATAATAACTATTATGTGTTGTTTTGCCTGTTGGTCTAGTGGTTAGTGGCTCTGACTGCTGTGCCAGACATCGTGGATTAGAATCTCACCTAAAACAAATGTTTGTGCGATGAGCACAATCATTCATTGTCAGACTTTTACTTACTGCAACCAAACCTGTATCCTTGAATTACCCTTTACTTTCTAGGACTACAGGTTTCCTTTTCAGAAATTCCCCGCGGTCCTAGCTGGCGGGCATCGGCCGAGCTGGTCCACTACGGTTTGCTGACATCTCCTTGAGGAGCGCGTGGATCACTACACGCTGTTGACGACTGGGCTCAGTCGTTCCTAAGAACAAGTGACTTGAAAGACGAACAGGCCGTAAGGGTTTCGTTTCTGCCAACTGGATACGGAATCCTAAAAATATTATAATCTATCCTTTTTATTAACAGATCTTATTATCCATGAAATTTAAAAGGAATATCGTGTTGCTAATTAAATTTAAGTCCAGAGAGATTTCAACACTACTTAATTAGTCAAAGCTTGACGTAAAATAATTAATAGGCAGATTAAATTTTCAGATGTTGTCCATTATATTTTACATTACAGAAGTAGTAGCAGTTTTTGTAATGTTCCCAACTCTGGGACTCAAGCCTCTTCTCTAGGAGAGGAAGTGGACCATATTCCACCTCGCGGGCCCCGTGTGGGTTGGTAGATGTAATTTTTTTTTTTTAACATTGATTGTTTGCTGTTATTGATTATAATTAATTTAATTTATTTAATTTACTTCCTTTTTTTATTTTTTAGGGTCCGTACCTCAAAAGGAAAAAACGGAACCCTTATAGGAGCACTTGGTTTTCCGGCTGTCTGTCTGTCAAGACCCTTTATCTTGGGAACGCGTGAAGGTATCAAGTTAAAATTAAAACCATACACTAAAGTTTGCTGCTCTTTGGATCTGTGAAAAAATCAGACTTCTAAGTTAACGAAAAAAAAAGATATGGAGGTTTATGTCGAAAAAAAAACGTATATATCGACACCCTCAAGGGAATCAAAATTCATAGGGTACTTCCCTGACCTAGAATCCTGAAATTTGGCATGAAGCAAGGTCTTATAGCACAAGTATATGATAAAATCAGAAAATACATTTTTCTTCCTAGTTGTAGTTACGTCACAAAAAAACTTCTTTTGCAATTTTGAAAATCTTCGTAACTCAATTCGGGAATTAAACTGTTTTCATAGGTAAGTTTGTACAGAACTATCAGTGCGCTAGTTCGATTTGCGGTTTTTTTTTATTCATGTCCATTTCGTCACGATATTTTCTTCACCGTTTTGAGAGCAGTAATGATGAAATAAGTTAATTAAAGTAATACGCCTGGCTGGGTTTAACCTACCTACTGGGTTTCGCGACCTACTACTATACGTAAATCGGGGTCGTTACCACTAGCCTACCACTGCTCTTAACACTAGTGTTAAACAACTTAAATCAATTAGAGATTTTTTTTCTATAGGAAAGTCATCCAATGACATCAAAAATACCTTGTTCATTCGTTGCCTTTGATACCACGGCCGAGTCTTCCTTTCAGAAGCAGGCCCTTTTACCCAGTAGGCTTCGACCCTGCTGGGCCCCTACGGTTTGCTGATATCTCCTTGAGGCGCGCGTGGAACAGTACGCGCCGTCGACGACTCGGGCTTGGTCCGGACGGTTACTGGACGATCGGACGGCGAACTACCCATTGATCGCTGTCCACAAGCCCGCGCCTACCACGGCCCGAAATCGGGATTGAGATCCCGGCGGCTAGGGCGTGAGGGCCGCTCCTTCAAGACCTGAGTGATGGAATCAATTCTTTATACATTGTGTGTATAAAGAATTGATATCATTCGGTAAATAAACGTGTTTTTCAACACATTTGCTCAGAAAGTGACTCTTATTGCACTGCACTTAGGTATATAATGGCACTCGTTACCAAACTGTGACATTTTGATTACCATTACGCACTAGTGCTATAACGTAGTTAAAACCTTTTTATTCAACCTCTTTGTTCGCAAAACAAGTTTTGAATTCGAATAAAATTCCCATTAAGTTATTACGTTCAAAAGTATATAAATTAGTGTCTTACTTATTTCATCCAATTTACAAGTTAAAATGGACAAATTTAACTTGTTCAAACGATTTATTTAATAAAAAAACATTTAGTAAATTAAATTTTGTCTATGGCTGCCATTTTAAGATGCGCGATTTTTTCTTCCAGTGAAGTTCAGTGGCTGTATTAATTAAATAAAAATAAATACTACAAAATCATGACGAAAATGTTACATTCGTATTCTATTGTCACTACGAAAGACATTATCGTAAAAACTTTTCACGCAAGAAAACATAAACGTAAGACTAGGCGGTATGATCAAAATACCTTAGCCTTCCTCTAGGAGTAAATAAAAAAAAAATGATGCGCGCGCTTATGAAAACAGATTTTTTCAAATTTTACTAGTTTTACTGTTGTTTTCTTCACAAGTGTATTGAAAAACGTCGTATGACACACGTGAATAATTAATGATTACCGTTCTTGGCTCTCTTAAGACCCTCGCCACGGCTCGGGTCTAAATACCGTCTCGACGGTAATCACTAACATTACACACTCACAATATATTATTCTTTTTTCCTTAATATCCGATTTGCGAAAGTTCAAATACATGTTTTAAATATCTACCTCATTCTTCCAATACCCTTTACGAAACTGTTCATATCTGCATTCATGTAAGCCGCAAACTCAGGAAACTATTGTACAGTCATCCGAAAGATTTTCGCGCTCCAGCAGTTTGGAAATCTTTTAAGAAAATTTCACAGTTCACTCGACCGTTTCCACTCACTTGCCTAGTTAGATTTTGAACGGATTCTCTTACCACTTCAGGTGTATCCAACCGTTTGATTTTCGCTTCAGGGATCTATGAAAGGTCCAACTAAGTTTTCTTAGCAGTTGTCGCGTGAATTTTCTTTAGAAATCTAAACGGGTAACTTTTGTAGTAGGTCTTATTATGTTAAGAGGGTCCATCCCGACCCGTCTGTAGTCAACCTGAGCGTGGTTTAAAAGCTTGGTGGTTCAAAGAGAGATAATACCTGAACACGCTATTGGCATTCGGTCATTTCCGTAGAACTTGTTCTAGAAAATATTATTTGTTTTTTTAAACTTTAAAAGTATTTGGAAAACATACAAAATTTTGATTAAATGTGCAAGGTTACTACATATTTTTGACTTTTAAATTATAAGTTTTCAGAGATCTTTACTGGATTAGTTTCACATAATTTTTTATGATTTGTTTTCAATAATAAAAACCTAGATAATATCCACAAGTTCGCTGTCTTTTTTAAATATCTGGAGAAAAATGTATAGTAACGTCATAATAATTAATTAACTAAAGTATTATTATTGTTATTAAATATTTTTTATTAATAAGTTAATAAAATATTTTTCTTTCTTTCTGTCTTTCTCTATAATCACATGAGAGGGTGTATCTCGGGTTGGACACCCTTAAGTACTATTTGGTAAGAAAATTAGTTTGCATTTATGAGTGACATCCCACTCATATGCACAAAACGTTTTGAGAACGCATTCATTGTGCATACAGCTAAGGCGTGGAATTCCCTGCCGGACTTTTCATTCTCTTATAGCTACAACCAAGAATCAAGAGTAAAGTAGAGTAGTCAAGAGTGATTAAGTTACTTCTAGGCAAGAGTGCTCCATCGGCGACCACATCGTCGCTTTCCATAAGTTAAAAAATGTTCAAGCCCGATCTAATCAATAGCGACGAAAAAATGCGAATTTGTATTTGGAAATTTAAATTTTAAATAACGCCTTATAAAAAAACAGTAGCGACCTACTAAATGGTTTCTAACATCGTTCGGTTACGGTTGGTAGACATAATTTTTTTTGCTATTAACTTCTCAAACAGTCCTATAGGATATGGACTAGATTTCACTTTGGCGAAAAGAAAAAAAATATATGCCAGCTATGTATGGCAAAAGTTTCATTCCCCTTTACAGGATAAATGCATTTACAAAAAAACCTTGGCCATTCCAAACCTACAATAAGTATTAAAATATTCGAACCCGGAACGAAATACCACTTCAACTTCTTCACATATCTCTAACCACAATTGGCTCTTACCACAGACCATGGAATGGCTGCGCTGGCAGCGACTACAGATTCTATTACCAATCAATTATCAATTTAAAAAACTTTTAGTATTATTATTGATATGATGGAAAGCGACGATGCGGTCGTTATCGATCACGCTTACCTAGAAGTAACCTATACACTCTAAACTTAAAGATCCCTAAGTTTTGGCTGTCAGGAATCAAAGAATTCGGCAGCGAAGCATGCACCCATTAACCGTATGTACTTTTTTTTGCGTAATAGCTATGGTATATAAATAAAATATACCACATATTTTATTAAATCAATATTTTTTGTATTCGTAAAGAAAATTGGTCCGCTATTTTGGGAAATCCGCTATTCTGCCAGAGTTACGCAAATGTTTGAAAAAGTTACTGCGGTCCTGGAACGCAAAAGACAACTAAAGGAACATTGTGAGTTATAGTCACTAAAACTCTGACACTCCCTCTCGTTCCACCTAGAGCAGTAGGGGTCAGGAACCGACTCCCGATGCCCAGAGCTTCTATCTCAGAGGGTATGGCTGCTAAGTCGTTATTATAATACGAAGGCTAACATAGAAAATGTAATCAGGTGGGATCGCAGTCAAGTACTGGTTTATATCAATTAAAAAAAATAATACTTTTTCAAAGTGGTCGCAATGGTGATTCTTGGCTCTGTAGTTCATACAATAGGAGCCTAAAGCTCTGTGCTTCTAAAGAACCCATTGACAATAATAGTTTAGGAAAAGGGTTCCCTATCTGAACGGAATTCCGCACTGCAATGGGAATTAATTCAAATAGTTTGGTGATCCTGAAAGCTGATAGACTCGGTCTGTTGAGTAAGGGAGAGTTTTTAAGGTTTTGGAGTTTACAGCAAAAATGAAACTTGTAGCATGGCCCGTTCCTAAACGAACAGTACCATTAACACATCATTAGCAGGTGCGACTACCTAATCGTGTCAACTTACAACCCGCACCCCGCTTAGGCGTCCCCCGCTCTCACCCGAAAGAAAACAAACTACACTCTTTCACGCACACGCTCGCGATGCGTCTCGACTCCATCTTGTTCCATAATATGAAATTTTGCTAAACAAAACTCAAAAACATTAAATATACTAAACAAATCCACCACAAACTGAAATGTTTGATATTACATCTGTTATCATTCAAGTGTCTTCGAGGCTAAAGTGACTCTTAATAAATAATTGGTAACCATCAGGCGGGATCGCAGTCAAACACTAGTTTATATTATCAATAAAAAATATATATACTTGGTGTATGTCTGCGTGAAGCTTACATACAAAACTGTGAAAATCTGTCGACGAAGCGGCAATGACAGTACGACGTTGCAGCGTGTATAATGACGAGTACCTACGCGTCTATAAGGCTACGTGTTCGTGGATAGTAGGCCTTTACTAACATTAACATTATTATTATTTTTCGTTGAGTCGAGGCTCCAAAGTCTTGAGTATCGGCGCCGAGTTGCTAGCCTGTCGGTTTTCTACCAGTTACATTTCGGGGAGTGTGCGTCGGAATTGCATAACCTAATTCCGCCTAGCCCGTTTCATCATCGGACCACCAGGCGTACGGCAACGCGCCACCAGTACATGGTGGATATTCCACCTATACGCACAAAACGTTTTGGGAACACATTCATTGTGCGTACAGCTAAGGAGTGGAATTCCTTGCCGGAATGTGTGTTTCCTGGTAGCTACAACCCGGTAATCTTTAAGTCAAGAGTGAATAGGTTACTTCTAGTTAAGCGCGTTCCATCGTCGACCGCATCATCGCTTTCCATCAGGTGAGATGGCGGTCAAGCGCGAACCTATCGAGAATAAAAAAAAAAAAAAGTTACCAACACATCATTGTCAGGTTTGCGACGCATGGCTGTCTAAGACTGCTTTTCCACCAGAGATGTGCTATGCAGCTATGCTGCAAGGATATAATAGCTATTCTGTGAAACTATGTGACCGTTTCCACTGATAATAAGCTGTGTAGCGGTGCGAGCAAGATGTGCTATGAAGATGCGCCGCCACAAAGTAGATGCGCGAGGAAGATGCACAGCTCGAACTAAGCAATGTATCTATAGTAGGAACGCGGCACGTAGCTGCACCACTCGCGACCATCCATAGCACGCATCCATAACAGTGAGTATAGCACGCATCCTTCCATATAAAAACTTATCTTAGTTGAATCCGTTTCCACCAGTGCTGAGCTATGTGCACCAATGAATATGATTAGCATAGCATATAGCATAGTCGGCCTTATAATGTTCCCACTGCTGGGACTCAGGCCTCCTCTCTAGGAGAGGGAATGGGCCGTAATCCACCACGCGGGCCCAGTGCGGGTTGGTGATATGAATATGATTGGTGGATATCAAACGCATCCATTGCAACGTAGCATAGCACATCTCTGGTGGAAAAGTACCCCAATTGTGGTTTCTTACCAGCCGCGCCCCGCACCGCTGATACCGTTCTTTCCGCACGAAAACAAACCCCACTCTCACCCACACGCTCGCGATGCGTCTCGACTCCATTTTTCTCCATATTGTGAAATTTTGCTAAACAAAACTCCAAAACATTAATTATTGCTAAACAAAATATATTTTTATATTATTAAAAATATATTTTGTTTAAAAATAACCATATTTAAAAATAACTAAACCATATTTTTTAAAATATGGTTAAGGATCACTACCTTTCCCCTTAAACGTCGTCATTAAGGTCATCATTTCTTTGCTTTCATAATTATATATATATATATTATAGTATTTGTATTATATGCAATTTATTAGTTTATGTATTGTATATATGTAAATAGTACACCACAAACTATCAGCGTATCTTTTTTTCTCCTTCTCTGTCAAATCCATCCAAAGGTTGTCTGTAAGAGATCGCTTTTAGCGATAAGACCGCCCATTGTGACACCCTATTAATGTTAATTTCCTAATATAAATTGTATTTTTGGTGTACAATAAAGAATATCTATCTATCAAAATCACCACAAACTGAAATTTTTGATATGGGGATAGTAGTAAGAATCGTGTCCGGCGGTGTGATTGGACAATAGTTTCGGCACCAGAGAAGGGAACAGTACAATGTGTAGTGATTAGATAATAGTTTTAGCATATCGCATACGAACCAAGTGAAAAGTGATTTTAGTGGTTAACTACCTGTAGTTTTAGCAGGACATTACGAGTAGTACATCTGAATTTCGCTATGACAGAGCAAATCTTCAAACATAAATAAAAAATGTTTGTGTCTGACTACTGTGGAAAACTAACTTATCAACCTATGGGGAATGATAAACAATTCAAACATAGACGTATACTTTAGTTTCGAGAGATTATAACACCATATTAAATCATAACTGTTATCTTGTATCAAACCCAAAAACTAACAAAGATAGAAGATACCATGCACGCAAGAATTATGACCCATCCTAATAAACTGTCATCAAAGATGAAAACGAAGGCGTCAAAGACTTAAGCCATAAGATCTGTTACTGTAAAAGTTGGAATTATCATGGAATCTTTAAGTCAAGAGTGAATAGGTCACTTCTAGGTAAGCGCGCTCCATTGTCGACCGCATCGTCGCTTTCCATCAGGTGAGATAGCGGTCAAGCGCGAACCTATCAAGAATAAATAATAAAAAAAAACGGCTTGATGAAGATGCATTAGTACAGCATAGCATAGTCGGCCTTGTAATGTTCCCACTGTTGGGACTCGGGCCTCCTCTCTAGAAGAGGGAATGGGCCGTAATCCACCACGCGGGCCCAGTGCAATTTGGTGGATGTCACATGTCTTCGAATTTTTGGTTCTAAGACATGCCGGTTTCCTCACGAGGTTTTCCTTCACCATTTTGAGAGCAGTGGTGATGAAATAAATTACATAAAGTAATGCACCTGGCTGGATTTGAAGCCGCGACCTACAACTTGTAAGTCGGAGCCGTTACTACTCGGCCACCACTGCTCACACTCGGCCACCATTAGTGTGGGTGAGCAGCATTCGTATAAGAACAATAATATTATTAAAAAGCTGACAAGAAAACAACTTAAATATTATAATGAAAGGAAAACCAATACAACAAATATAAAATCCTACAACTCATGGATGTTTTCACTTTTAATTGATATAAACTAGTACTTGACCGCGATCATGCCTGAAGGAGGCAATCGTTGATGGTGAAGCGCACTAGTTTCTTAAAAGCATATTCACTGTAACCTTGAAGACACCTAAATTATAATCGGACGGGAAGACCGCAGTAGTCAAATCGCTCCAGTCCTCTATATTAGTACCCCCACTTTCATATAAAATGTTGTTTCTTTGGACAAGAGCCAAATCGTCATCAGTCTGTCTGGCTTCTTTTCCAACTAAGTGAGAAATGGCTTCCAGTAAAGAGCTGATTCTAGTCTACACATACACGTATAAATAAAATGGAAGTGTATTTTTTGTAACAAAAATGCAAATTAAGTCTTTAAATTATTCTTCTTTTTAGCGTATCGATGGCAAAACTAGTTATATTCCTTGCTTGGCCCAGTATTCGGGCACGGCAGGGCCGTCCGCTGATGCTGTCATTAAGTCCCTACGTGAACAGGTAACAGGGCACGTAATGCAGGATCAAAGGTGGGACATGGTCTGCGGAGAGATACCGCACAAACACTGAAGATCGGAACCGTCCGAAAACCCCCATTTTTAAATTATTGTCTGCCAGTTTATCGGGCTCTCTGTCTAATTATCTGTCTGTTCCGGCTGATTTCCAACCGAAAGATTTTAATGGGTATTTCACTGGTAGATAGCTAATATTATATGGAGTAACTTAGATTACTTCTTTGTTTTTAGATAAATTTATGAACCCCGCAAAAAGAAAACTTTTGAAATTGTAACCAAAGAGCACTAGGCTGTTTTAAGAGTCAGAGGCAAACGAAGTCATGGGCTTCAGCTTGTATTATAAATGGAGCGATTGCCTATCATATTCCCTTGGTCTAAGACTGCTAACCAGACTAAAGCCTCTAGACGAAAATCTAAAAAAAAAATATTGCCATGGAATCTCCAAAAACATAATATTTCTCCAGATTCTACTTGAAACGATACTAACATCCGATATAATGTTCCTTTTTTTCTTTTATTACTAAATCAACGTGGATAGAAATATATCTGTAAATAAATTGGCACAATAAAATTTTACGATACACACTACTCATAATAAACGGGGCTAGGGATGGGAAATTGGAATTATTATTTCGGGATCTCGCTTTCTTTAAGATTTGGACTGCCGAACAATGCTTCATGTAAAACAAGAAAAATGTATTTAAAAAAAATACGACTCGTCGTAGCAACTTCTCTATAGACATACAATAAAAATACTGACTGTGAAAACAGAATCAAAATTAGAAATTAACTTCGACTTCTACTTTTCATTAATTAATGGCATTTTTGGAAGACATAACACAATTTTGTCAATAATACCTACGTGTGAACAATTAATAGACCGTCAAACGCTAGAAAATAAAATAAAATATATTAAAATTCAAAATAGAAAAATTTCTTCGGAGACGCAGACTGACATTATGACAACATGACAGAAACTCGTAAGAGTGAAACAGAGACTGAGAGAAAAAGAAAAAGTAATCAAAGTTAGTTGAAAAACTATGGGAATAATAGTTGAAAAACTAATGGGAAAAGGTAAGTACTTCAAACAATTTTATAAGAATATTTCTGTCACTCGTAAAAACGATTATTTTTTTTCGGTTTTCGGAAAAAACCTAGTTTCGGTTTCGACGACAAACGTGCCGAAACTGCTACCGAAACCGAAACTACAATCGGGAGTACTCACGCTGTGATCGATCAATTTCGGCACGTTAAATTCCATTCAAGCGAGTAAGCAACGAAGACATTTGCCGCGTCCACGTGCCTAAATATATCATGACCGTCTTGTTTTTTCGCAGTTCGTTTTGTTTGATGTGAGTTTTCGTGTCATTTATTTTGAATTTGGTAAGTTTTTATACGTGATATAACATAACAGTAGGTTGCTGTTATGTTGATATATCATATCGTCCCTTAGCTGACAACACTGCTCAAGTTGAAAATTGGCGGTTTTCACATTTGAATGCGTTCTTGCAAAGGTCCGACGGTACTTCACACCGGGATAGCTTCTAATGTTATACAAAGCACAGGTCCGATCGTGTGTGGATTACTGCAGTCACATATGGGCTGGTGCTGCAAAATGCCATCTAGCAGCTTTGGACTCAGTGGAAAGGCGTGCGAAGAGGCTAATTGGGGATCCAGATTTGGTTAAGTCCAATCTACAAAGCCTCGAGCACAGGCGCAGAGTAGCCAGCCTATCGGTGTTTTACAGGTTACATTTTGGAGAGTGTGCGCGGGAACTGCATGACTTGATTCCGCCATCTCCTTTCTACCATCGGACAAGCCGACGAACGGCGAGTATCCACCCTTACGTTGTTGAAAGTTCAACGGTCCAGACTAAGCGTTTCGCTTCGTCGTTTATACCGCGTACATCGAAGGACTGGAACAATCTGCCTGCTGCGGTCTTTCCGTCCAACTATAATATAGGTGTCTTCAAAGCTAGAGTGAATAGGCTCTTAATAAACTAGTGCGCCTGACCATCAATGATTGCATCTCCGCTTACCATCAGGTGGGATCGCAGTCAAGCACTGGTTTATATCAATTAAAAAAAAAAAAAAATGCCTTTAGATCGAGCAGCTCACTGCGCGTCTTATTATTGGTCACATGAAAGATTTCAGCCAATCAGAACCCATAATTCGAAAAATAGTGATAGCGTGCAAGTCGGCTGGCCTCTCAACAGAGAGGACAGCCGACTTGCCACACAATTGTTTTCTGTAAAGTTGGTAAAAATAATTTATGCGGTGTTGTTAGCTAAGTGACGATACTAATAAGTGAAAATGTCGAAAACTGTATAGCTATGTGATTTAAAGATAAAAAAATAAATAAAGACGGGCTGATTATAATGTATTCTTAATTATTCTCTCAAAACATGATCCTTGTAAGGAAGTTTAGGTTTCGGTTTCGGCCGAAAGTGAGACTGTTGCCGAAATTTGTTTTCGGTTTCGGTCGTACAAACCAGTTTCGGTTGGACACTAATTGTACGTACTAAACTTTGACGTCAAAGTCTAGGTGATACTTTTCCATTTAACTATCAAAAAAGATTTATAATTTTGTCGCTGATGAAGAACATTTTAAAGATCATTAAGATTTGCTCTCAAAAACGAATTCGCTTTTTATTTAGCATATACTTTTTATCCTTTACTTAGTATCCAGCTGCATTTACTAAGACTGGAAGCCAAAGAGCTGTGGAGATGATAAATTTAAGATACAATAAAATCCACGGACAGTTTTAAAGGTTAGAATTAGTGGCGATAGATAAACTAGAGTTAAATTGGAAGTTATCACGGAGACCTACATTTATTTGATCGTTGTTTATAATTACACCTGATGGTGAGATCGTAGTCAAGGACTAGTATATCATTGGCATTTTATTTTTGTTACTTTCGTTTGTGCTTTTCTGAGTATTTTTGTGTTTGTGTTAAATAAATGTATTTTCTTTTTTTTGAAGCCTTTTTTTATTAATAAAGTCAAGCTCCTGCAAGTGGTGTGAAAGTAGAAAATTTAAAATCTATGTTTGTCATCATCATCATCATTTCAGCCGAAAGACGTCCACTGTTGGATATAAGCCTCCCCCAAGTGTCGTCACAATGAACGGTCTTGTGTGTCTCGCATCCATCGGATTCCTGCAACCCTTACCAGGTTATCGGTCCACCTTGTAGGAGGCCTACTAACGCTATGTCTTCCGGTACGTGGTCGTCATCCCAGAACCTTATGGCCCCAACGGCCATCCGTTAAATCTATGTTACTCAGCGATAAAGTAGTATTATAGTGATAAAATAATTATTAAAATCACTATAATAGTTTTTGAGTTTAGTCATTACAAATAAAGGCTGTTCTATATGTTCTAATCGCGCGGAGAACTTTGATTGCGCGATTCAGGATTAGTTCTTATGTGACGCGATAGATGTCGCTACAAATTTTATTTTGTTCTTTACAATTTTAGTACAGAAGTATTAGATAAGCTCGTGTTGACTAATATCTCATCCGATGGTTAGCGATGATGTGGTCAACGACAGAGCACGCTTGCGTAGAAGTAAACCTTACTGTGTAAAATATTTTCAATACCTTTCATTTTGACCGATCACAATTTGCCTGCTGCGGTCTTCCCGTCCGATTATAATTTGGGTCTCTTCAAGGCTAGAGTGAATAGGCTCCTTTTAAACTAGTGCGCCTGACCATCAATGATTGCATCACTGCTTACCTAATGGTAAGCAGTGACACCAGTGGTAACTAGTGCTTGACTGCGATCCCCACCTAATGGTGAGAATCGCAGTCAAACACTAGTTTATATTATATAGAGAAAAAGATCTAAAATGTACATATTGCGTTATTTCCGTTGTCTATAAGACCCATTTTTCAAATATTATGAAGCAATAAATTATGAATTTTATTCAAATTTGTCAAATTATTTGACAGCTAAGGATATGTATCATAATCATCACCATCATTTCAGCCGAAAGACGTCCACTGCTAGACGTAGGCCTCCTCCAAGTGCCGCCACAATGAACGGTCCTGTGCGTCTCGCATCCATCGGACTCCCGCAACCGTTACCAGGTCATCAGTCCACCTTGTAATATACCACAGTGTCTCAAGACGAAAGTCTATGAACAGTGCGTGTTGCCAGCGATTACATATGGCTCTGAAATGTGGTCGCTTGCAATGGGCCTCATCAGAAGACTTAAAGTCACCCAAAGGGCAATGGAAAGTGCTATGCTCAGAGGGTATGTATGCAATATTAAAATATGTGTATCTAGTGTGCCTACAATTTCACAACAACTCATCATCTTCCTGCCCTTGTCCCATCTTATTTGGGGTCGGCGCAACACGGTTTTTTCTTCCATTCTATCCTGTCAACCGTCATACTATCACTAACTTCCTTTTCTTTCATATCACTGTTCACACAAACCATCCATCTTTTCTTTGACCTCCCTCTCCCTCGCCACCCATCCACATGTACACTCATAACTCTTTTAATAACATGCGTTTTATCTCTCCTCTTTACATGACTAATTTCACAACAACCAAATTAACTAAAAAATATAAAATAGCAAACAAAAACAGACCTACAATTTGATAAAGAAACTGCTATAAATACCTAGACACTAAAATAATATGTGCGTAGTAGCTTCTTTACTTTTATACACAACATACTATTGCCAATAAAAATACAACGTTTGACATTTAACAAAAATACGTTCTCACATTTTCCCAATGATATATGCCTAACACAAGAAACTTTTTTTTTTTAATTAATATAAACCAGTGCTTGACTGCGAACCCACCTGAAGGTAAGCGGAGATGCAATCAATGATGGTCAGGCGCACTAATTTATTAAGAGCCTAGTCACTCTAGCCTTGAAGACACTTATATTATAGTTGGACGGGAAGACCGCAGCAGGCAAATTGTTCCAGTCCTTCGATGTACGCGGTATAAACGACGAAGCGAAACGCTTAGTCCGGACCGTTGAAGTTTCAACAACGTAAGGGTGGATACTCGCCGTTCGTCGGTTTGTCCGATGGTAGAAAGGAGATGGCGGAATCAAGTCATGCAGTTCCCGCGCACACTCTCTAAAATGTAAACTGTAAAATACCGATAGGCTGGCTACCCTGCGCCTGTGCTCGAGCTCCCTCGTTAGCAAATAAAACAGCCAGTTCTCCAAGTCAGAAACTATTATAAGCACTTTAAAAGGAATAAAAACCCGGGAACTTTATCATCCCGTGCCACCCGGAACATTCAAATCCCGCGCCGGGATTACGTGCAGCCCAACTCTAGTTTCATAGCTATAATAAATAAGAATTGGCCTGGTGAATTTCAGTGTACTTTTTACAGTTACAACTTTACAACCTTGGATCGTGTGAATGAGATTTTTATGTTGTAAATATGAAAGAAATATTGAGGATAACTGATGGAGTCGGGGCGATACGTGTTGGCTGAATTACAACGAAAATTATTGGTTTGTCTACAAAGGTTTTTGACCTGATATATGTTTGAGGTCGTATATTTTTTTTAATACTCTTACTAAAAAACTCGGTCGTATCTCTTTTAGGTACACAA
Source organism: Mythimna vitellina (assembly GCA_949316375.1). Lineage (NCBI taxonomy): Eukaryota > Metazoa > Arthropoda > Insecta > Lepidoptera > Noctuidae > Mythimna > Mythimna vitellina. Next base: position 3,297,238 of record OX438708.1, read on the forward strand.
TTTACTGTTTTTCGCATTAGTGCGGAAAATAGTGGTCTCTCCGGTTACAATGTTATAACATTTATCGTACAGGTATCGGCACGGATCTTGAGCGCTCAGCAAAAGAGCGGGGATCGCTTTGCGCATCATACACTTATGGCAAAAAAATGTACACTTATTTTATTTTATTTTTTCTTTTACCTGCTATCTTCTTAATTCTGGTTGAAGGTAAAAGTTAAAAAATAAAACATAAATAGTTTAAACCAAAGTCGCTGTGTTTCTCTGTCTGTTTTTCCGTTTACTTATTAACATGCAACAGATTTTCATACGGTTTTTATTATCTTTTAGAGAATTTCTATTGAAAGGTATGCATATTGTAGCAAAGACGAAAATTTCAAAGATTTGTAACACCCCTACGAAGAAATTCCTAGCATTTTACCTACTTTTGAAAGGAACTTTCTCTGTGTGCCGGTTATGCGTTCTCGGCTAAACTATTTTTGGTAATAAGCACTAATAAAATAACCAATAATAAAAATAAAATCGATGGAAAAAAAATCACGAGTCAATTTATTGGCACGGAAGTGTACTCGTCGTCGTTAGGTACGTGCAGCAAGCGCAGTGAAACAATCACGAGTGACGTCTATGATGCGATGCACGGCGAGCTAATCACTGACATTCCCCGCCCCCGGGTCTCATTTCATACCACCAAAGAGACCTGATATTTTACTTCTGCGCAAGTAAAAGTCAGCGCTCAAGATCCGTGCCGATATCTGTACCAGGCTGCACGCTAAGCGACCCCTACGATGCTCGCGTCAAACCCCACGATCATAACGTCCTCGCCAACGGCTCGGGCGAATGCCACCTCGGCTGCCATGACAAACTTTTTCCCCTTGTATCAAAATGTAACGTAATGCTCGTACTGTCAATATAGTCTTTCAATATGATTATTATGAGCCTAATAGGATTTTCCTTTAGCAGACGTGACAAAAAAGGCCATTACCGGAAATTGGAGTCTTTTTTTTCGCGCATTTTACAAAGTTTGTGGTTTAAATACAAGACACAAACAATAAAATTTTGTAAATCGGCAAGCTCATTCTGGATTGGTTATAGTGATTAAAAATATTTGATTTACTTATTTGAAATGGTTTTTTAGTGGATGACGGCCGATTCTCTCTTTTACAGAAGAAGCCTGAGCACTAGCCGGTGGGAACACTATTTAATTTGTTTATTAATTGAAACTTTATGCACTTATCACTTTACAAAGCGGACTTAATGCCTTAGGCATTTTCTACCAGTTGACCTTAGGGTGGTACAGAAACATAAAATAGCAGGTGTAATTTAATAAATAGATAAACAGAAAAGAAACAAATACAATAGTAAATACATACTTAGATAAATACTTATACAAGCAATGTTATTGCGAAAAAACAAATCCAACCAATCAGTGTTGTGGTGATTCTACCAACTTTTTATGAAGGTGCTCACGTGCCCTCACCTTAAAAGAAAATAGGCTAGTCGCCATCCTGGCATTTGGAGGGAGCGGATTCCAAAGAGATATCGCCTAGACAAAAAAAGAGGAGTGGATAAGCCCAGAGCGGTCTGAGGGACATCGTAGAAGACGATTATTTGTAGACCGAAGATTTTCATTTTTCTCCGAACAAAGAAATTGAATTCCTGAAATCAGAAAAAAGGGGGAAAAAGCTAATCTAGAAAAGAGAACAGGGTAGTCAAGGCCTTTAGTGCTCTGCGCTGACGAATGGGTAACCATTTTAAAAGCGAACTTTTTTTTTTATTCTTGATTGTTTTGCGCTTGACCGCTATCTCACCTGATGGAAAGCGGCGATGCGGTCGACGATGGAACGCGCTTACCTAGAAGTAACCTATTCACTCTTGACTTAAATATTCCCGGGTTTTAGCCATCGGGAAACACGTGCAAGGATTTCCACTCCTTAGCTGTACGCACAATGAATGTGTTTCCAAAACGTTTCGTGCGTATAGGTGGGATGTCCACCATGTACCGGTGGCGCATTGCCGTACGCCTGGTGGTCCGATGATGTAACGGGCTAGGCGGAATTAGGTTATGCAATTCCGACGCACACTCCCCGAAATGCAACTGGTGGAAAACCGACAGGCTAGCAACTCGGCGTCGATGCTCAAGACTTTGAAGCTTCGACTCAACGAATGCATCATTGCCAATGATCCTCCTGGCTCGCTTCTCAATTGCCTCAAGTGCATCAAGCTGGTATCGGGCAGATCCCTCCCAAAAATGAGAGCAGTATTCCATACACGATCGAACTTGCGCTTGATGATGATGAACGATGCATGATCATACTTACGGAGATTGAAGACAAATCGAATGCATTTATAAGGCTGATTATGCTTATGCTTATTTGCGGGCAAAGCTGGTGGCAGCAGATCAGCTAGTTAACTTCGTGTCGAAATTCTTTTAGGAACCGGTTCCCATTTGGAAAGCAACTTTTGATTACAAAATAATTTCACTCTAACATTGGAAAACAGACAATATAACTTTGTTGACTAGTTTTCGATCTTGTTTTCGGTCACTTTAACTTTAGATTTTGTCGGTCCCATGACGATTTTGTTTGTAAATAGGACATTAATAATGTTTTAGAAACTTCGTCCCTAACCGGAGGTAAAACATTTTGGCACAACGAGTAAAATATTTTATCACAGTTTCTCATAATAATTTTCTCGTCAAGTTTAACACGTTGACAGTGGCACTCATTTTTGTATTATTTCTAGTCCTGCGGTACGGTGCGTTTAAGAGGGTCCTTTTTCACTCGCCTATCGTCATCACTTCACGCAATCCAACGCCATGTTTGACGAAGAGGTAACGCGAAAAAGAGAGATAACGCCTGAAAACTCTGTTAGCTTTCGGTAATTCCGTGATTTAGTCGAATACTTTACAAAATTTGTTCCAGGAAATACGTGTTTTTTTAAACCCTTAAAAGTTTTTGAAGAATATTGTCGTCTCTTAGAATCTTGATTAAATTTGCAAAGCTTCTATTGTTATACTTTTTTGACTTTCTTAATTTTTGAGTAAATTATGAAGTGTCAAAGTTCATGCAAAATAGCAAATCGGAGGTCTTTACTGGATTAGTTTTATACAAATTTATAAATTGATTTCAATTGAAGCCTTAAGTGTATATATATACACTAAAAGCAAAAACAACTAGCTAAAATATGGCGTCATAAAACTCCTCCGCATCGCTGTCGTCTGGAAGTGTGCCCAAAAGGCTGGCGGCATTGCCACGTTGCACCTATGATTGCCATAGGTTATATGTTAGGCTTAATCTCTGACCGAGGTAAAAGCTAGCCCTTGTGTCACGCGAAGTGTCAACTAAGCGTTTGGATAATTCTTTAAAAAGCGTATGAGCACTCGGACCCCACGGCCCAAGAGTTTACAGACTTGAATTAAACTTAATATACGGGTAAACCATGACAAACCCAGACAGGTCACGGGAACAACTTGTGACCCATGGATGCCCCTCAAGTTGAAGGGTAAAATCTACAAGTCCGTGATAAAGCCTGTCATACTGTATGGATCAGAATTTTGGGCTGTAAAAAAGACGGATGAAAAAAGATTGCATGTAGCGGAGATGAGAATGTTAAGATGGATGTGTGGTGTGACGAGAATGGATAAAGTAAGAAATGAATATATTAGGGGAAGTTTGAAAGTGGCGCCAGTGACTGAAAAGTTGAAAGGGAATCGTTTGTTTTGGTATGGTCATGTGAAGAGGAGGGATGAGACGCATGTTACTAAAAGAGTTATGAGTTTACATGTGGATGAATGGAGAGGGAGACCAAAGAAAAGATGGATGGATTGTGTGAAGAGTGACATGAAAGAAAAGGAAGTTAGAAAAAGAAAAAACGTGTTGCGCCGACCCCAAATAACACGGGACAAGGGCAGGAAGATGATGATGATACGGGTAAACCATGTCCTGAAACAGGAGATATCTTATTATAGTAAGATAATGTTTTTTTTTTTATTCTGTAAAGAAAAATATATTTCACTAATTAGGCCAAAGTCCCAAACGTGGCAAGTTTAAACTCACTCTTCTATTACACACCCCAAAACACTTCACAAACCAACTCCCGTAGCCACGACTATAATTTCGAATTTGAATAAGGTTCCGTAGTAAATTTGAATTTGCCAGTCAGACGTGCCTCAAATATCTCGTTAGTGCGTATTGTTGGCACTCGACCACGTGGGGCGAGACCAAAAGCCGCCATTTTGTGAGGCCAAGCCATGGCTGATTCAAATCGTAGGATATTTAGATTGCGTTAGTGCAATCAGCTCTGTAGGCTCGTTTTTTGGCTTTGAATTTGTGGCTGGAATTTTTTGTGAAAAATCTGAAGTCAAGGAACGTATGATTTGAAAATTGTTGGATTTTGTTGAGCAATAAAATGACTGGCTGGATTTTTTTAGACCGTGATGTAAATCGGATACAACTTGATTTTTACCTGCCGCAATATAAATAAAAACCGCCTGATATCTACAGTATGAGTGTCCAATGCTAGTACCAAACCTTTGGCAAACATAAGAGGTTTTTTTAGGGTTCCGTACCTCAAAAGGTAAAAACGGAACCCTTATAAGATCACTTTGTTGTCCGTCTGTGTGCCTGTCAAAATCCTTTATCTCGGGAATTCGTGGAAGTATCGAGTTGAAATTAAAACCATGTAATCAAGTCTGCGGTTGCTTGGTGCAATGCTGTAAAAAAATCAATATTTTAAGTTAACGAAAAAAAAGATACGATCGTTTATGTCGAAAAAATACATATTTCGATACTTTCAAGGGAATTAAAATTTATACGGTACTTTCCGTTGACTCAGAATCCTAAAATTTGGCATAAAGCAAGGTCTTATAACATAGGTCTTATAACCTAAAACTTTTTGTTTAATTGCTGTAATTGGTTGTTTAACCGTTGTAATTAATAAATAAATAAATAGGTATAGGAATAAATCTGAAAACTGTAAATTTATAGTTACGACACAAAGAAAATCTTATTTTTGCTATTCTGAAAAATCTTCGTAACTTAATTCGGGAAATGAACTGTTTTCATAGGTAAGTTTGTACGGAACCCTTACTGCGCGAATCCGACTGTCACTTGGCGCTGAGTATTTATTCCTCATTGAACATTTTGATAATCATCATTATTATCATTATTTCAGCCAAAAGACGGCCACTGTTAGACATAGGCCTTCCCCAAGCGTCACTACATCGACCGATCCTGTCCGTCTCGCATCCACAGCATCCCCGCGACTCTCATCAGGTCGTCGGTCCACCTTGTGGTAGGCCTTCCAACGCTGCGTTTTCCGGTGCGCGGAATGCGGAGGATTTTGATAATAGTGATATTCAAATAGCCATGTAGCTCCCACTCCTATCAAGATCGGGGACTCTACTCTCGAAGTTGTGGACGACTACGTTTACCTGGGACAGACGGTCCAGTTGGGAAGGTCTAACTTCGAGAAAGAGATCAATCGTCGAATCCGACTTGGCTGAGCAGCGTTCGGGAGGCTGCGCGGTATCTTCTCGTCCAATATACCACAGTGTCTCAAGACGAAAGTCTATGACCAGTGCGTGTTGCCAGTAATGACATATGGCTCTGAAACGTGGTCGCTTACAATGGGCCTCATCAGAAGACTCAAAGTCACCCAAAGGGCAATGGGAAGGGCTATGCTCGGAGTTTCCTTGCGTGATCGAATCAGGAATGAGGATATCCGCAGGAGAACCAAGGTCACCGACATAGCACGAAGAATCGCCAAACTTAAGTGGCAATGGGCAGGGCACATTGCTCGCAGAACGGATGGCCGTTGGGGCCGAAAGGTTCTGGAATGGCGACCACGTACTGGAAGACGTAGCGTTGGAAGGCCTCCTACAAGGTGGACCGATGACCTGGTAACGGTTGCGGGAGTACGATGGATGCGAGACGCACAGGACCGTTCATTGTGGCGGCACTTGGGGGAGGCCTATGTCCAGCAGTGGACGTCTTTCGGCTGAAATGATGATGATGATGATGATGATATTCAAATCTAAGCTACTTCAAGTGTCACGCAAAAATAAACTTCTTTCTTACTCAATATCCAATTTAATAAACCTGTAGACATTAAAAGCTTATTTAATAACAGAAACCTAAAGCGTAAGTTGAAGGAGTACTATATTCAGATAATAGACCTTGACAGTTTATAGCGCGTTGACCAATTGCCAGGTTGTGGTAGGCTGAGACAAACCCCAGGGGTCTAAATAGTGTGCCTTTCCTAAATTTAAGGAAAACCCTTGTTTTTATAAATAAATAAATCGAAGTTTAGAACCTAGAGGCCCTAGTCAAATGAATCGCGTTAAGAGCTAGTCTCTTAAAGCGATTCATTTGACGACCTAAACTTAAACTGTGAAAGGGATGGAGGTATATAGGGTGTATAGCTCCATCCCTCTTTCTCGCTCTTACGCTTGACATTTTAACACGTCATGGGGAGACCCCAGGATATTTTTTATTCAGACAGTACCGACCTACGTTCTTGTGGAATAATTGTCGACGTTCACACATGAAAGACCACTAACAAAGTATAGTATAAAACTGTAGACAATTTTCTACGTTTCCTTCTAAATCCAAGCATGCTCCATTGTCGGCCACATCGTCGCTTTCCATCAGGTAAGACTGTGGTCAAAAACGAGCTTGTCCATAACAAAAAAAAAAAATGCTGGACACAGAATTTTAGGCCGAGTCGCTATTTGAACGGAAAAAAGAAATCGACCAACGGCCGAGCCGCTATTGACTCAAAAACTCTTAGCGTAGCTTTGAGTTTGTTGCATCGTAGTGAGGCAAACTGTGGAAACAATCGAGTAAATTTTGTAAAGCCAGGCTTCGGAATGTCCCTTCGGCTGCTTTTTAGTTCAATTCAAAGAAAAGAAAGAAAAATATTTTATTTGGCACGCATGGATACGCACACTGTAAAAACAAACATTAAGAAAACTAAGAAAAAAACACTGACATAATGCGTGTCTCACGGCTGCGCCAAATAGGTACAGTTCAGCAAAAAATGCCAGACAACTACATTAAAACACCGGTCATTCGTGATCGTATCAGGAATGAAGATATACACAGGAAAACCAACGTAGCTGACATAGCCCTAAGAATCGCCAAACTTAAGTGCCAATGGGACATTGCTCGCAGAACAGATGGTTGATAGAGCTGATGGTTCTGGAGTGGCGACCGCTTACCAGAAGAGACAGCGTCGGAAGGCCTCTCATAAGTAGTGGGAATCCAATGGAATACGAGACGTACAGGACTGTTTGTTGTGGCAATACTTGAGGGAGGCCTAGGTCGAACAGTGGACGTCTTTCGGCTGAAATGAAATATCAAAGTACCGCAAAATCGTATAGCTTTGACCCTTTTTTGAGATGGGAAACCATCAAATGATTTCTTCCGGTCTGGGTGTGTGTGTGTGAGTGGACGTGTCAGATTTTTTCTGACTGAAACCCATCTGTGTCTTTTAGTTCGACTTTGAATTCCAGATTAGGCAAGCATGCTCCATCGTCGGCCACATCAACGCAGCTTATCATCTGGTTAGATAGTGATCAAGCGCGAGCCTTTCAATAATACGAGTAATAAGAATAAAACAATATGTGTACCTAATATCCTAAAGGTTAAAATAACAACACGAAGGCATACTCCCACTATATTTTCAATTGGGGTCCAATTTTCCAAGGCCATATTGTATTCCATTTCAAAAGTGTGCGCCGAAGCACGCCATTATTGTTGAACCCTTTTGTGGTCAAATAGTGGACTGCACTCACGTTCGAGGGCAAGTACTTTGCTGGGACTAGATGTAGACATTGAAACCACTATAAAGTTTGATATAGAACAAGTTTCTTCCCGTGGTTTCGCTCCAGAGGCCTATCTAATAGATGCCGTGCAATTTTTAGGACCAAAAGATTAAAGTTAGAATTACATTGAACACACGTGAGCCACGTATGTTCAATGTAATTCTACGCACCCAGATCGGCATCTGGGTGCGTCGGTGTCCATACATTTTATTTGGCAACGAGACTCGTACAGCACATTAGTTCCACGCCACGCGACGCCACACGATGCGCCGCTCATGAGGAGAAATCAATTTTTGATAGACCGGTGGTAAAATTTCGACACGACCTCTAACTACACCCTAAAGTAGGAAATGTCATTGGATAATCACCATCATCATTTCAGCCAACAGACGTCCACTGCTGGACATAGGCATCTGTCAAATATCGCCACAATGAACGGTCCTGTGTTTCTCGCATCCATCGGATTCCCGCAACCTTCACCAGGTCATCGGTCCGTCTTCCAACACTGCGTCTTCCGGTACATGGTTGCTACTCCGGAACCTTTCGGCGCCAACAGCCATCTGTTCTACGAGCAATGTGCCCTGCCCATTGCCTCTTAAGTTTGGTGATTCTTCGTGCTATGTCGGCAACCTTGGTTCTCCATTGGATTATATCCCACCTCAAAAGAAAAAGCCCCGTATTAATGTTTCAAGTCACGAATCTTGAGTTTCTCAAGGTCGGGCTCGCCGTTGGTCCTGGCTGTCATTTGTAGATCTTTGACAGTCGTTACGGAGAGTCAGTAGCCAGAAAATCTAACAACAGTCTTTCCAAGGGAGAACCGTCTTACCCAACTACTGGATTGTAGAGGTCAGATAGGCAGTCATAATAGCATAGTATAATCAGCCTTTTAGAGAGATCAGTGGTGGCCGAGTGATAACGGCCCCGACTTACGAGTGGTAGGTCGCGGGTTTGTTCGTAAAAACCTAGGACTCTTCAAAATTAGAAGCGATTATCATAACATAAATACGCGTAGTAAACACCAAATTGTGTTACCCAAATGGAGATTAGTTAAGACCAGCAAGTCATTTTTAGTAGACAGCATACGCTTTTATAATAAGCTGCCAAAGGTAGTGACTGAACTTAGCGAAGGAAAGTTCAAAACCCATATTAAGCGTGTCCTAACTAAAAAAGCGTATTACAAGGTTAAAGACTATGTCGAAGACACGCTTGTTTGGCAATGACTGCTTCTGCACATGTGGCCCCCTGGTAGCTCATAATATTTTGTAAATTTATCTATTGACTGCTCCACATTTGTTGTAATATATACATTGCTTTTGCAATACTTTTTTTATTTATTTATTATTATTTATATTGTTAACATATTGTTTATTAATAATTGTAATTATTTATTTTACTTGCTTTTATTTATATAGCCTCTTTTTTATAATGTGAATGTGAGAACACTGTAGACTCCGCGAATTCTTAGGTTCCTTTTTATTATGATTATTTTTATTGTACTTTATTGACCAGTCTACACTGTCCTTACATAATAAATCCAATATATTGTAAACAGAAAATATTGTATCAACAAATTCTTTTTTAAAAGAGTAACCATGGAGTTTGTTGCCGGTTCTAATCCATAGGAAACGACCAATTTGGAACCGTGCACTAGCTTCTGACGTTTTATAAGTGCCCATGTAGGCCTATGTGAAATAAAAATCTTTGACTTTGACTTTGACTTTGAAACCCTACCAGGCGCATCACTTTGTGTAATTTATTTCATCACCACTGCTCTCAAAACGGTGAAGGAAAACATCGTGAGGAAACCAGCATATGTCCAAGAACCAAAAATTCGAAGACATGTGACATCCACCAACCCGCACTGGGCCCGCGTGGTGGGCTACGGACCATTCCCTCTCCTAGAGAGGAGGTCTGAGTCCGAGTCTTGAGGTTGATTAGCATACAACCTTTTAATGTTGCCAATTCACATACAACGAAGATAATAAATAATATTTCATATTTTCGTATTTCAAAAAACCTAATAAAACTATTTTTGACGCGGACGAAGTCGTGGGCAAACGCTAGTAATAGAATAATTTGGTTAGTGTTTCTTAGACTATGATAAAATGATTTTTAGTTAGTTTTATGTCAGATTTCAATTAACTAGTTGATATCTTTCGTACTAGTACGCACATTGTGTAAGTGTATGTTTGTGTTTCATTAAAAATCTTTGTATTAGGGTTATATTTCACAGAGACACCATGGCGGCGCAACCAGTCGCGCCACCGTGTAATCCGTAGAGCTATATTTCACCGGAACATCATTGCGGCGCGCCTAGTCATCGCTACCAACAAAATGTATACAGCTCTATAGAGAATTACTCACCTGGTGTCCGTTTGGAGTTTGAGTATTGGTTGCGTAACCAATTTGGCGGCGCAACCAACTCGGACGCGTGCACTTAAGGTCCATTTCCATACTGTCTCAGTGTGGTGTAGCGATTTTGGTGTCTAGTTTAGTAGCCCGGTGAAATATAGCCCTTACGGTACAATGTACGTGTTCGAGTTCATACATTCATTATGCGTACAGCTAAGGAGTGGAATTCCCTGCCAAAGTCTGTGTTTCCTGATAGCTAAATCCTAGGGGTCTTTAAGTTAAAAGTGAATAGGTTACTCACAGACCGGCCTCATCAAAAGGCTTACAGTCGCTCAAAAGGCAATGGAAAGGGCCATGCTCTGAGTTTCCTTGCGTGATCGCATAAAGAATGAAGATATCCGCAGGAGAACCAAGATCTTTGACATAGCCCGAAGAATCGCCAAACTAAAGTGGCAGTGGGCAGGGCACATTGCTCGTAAAATAGATCGTCGATGAGGCCGAAAGGTTCTAGAGTGGCGACCGCACCGAAAAACGCAGCGTTGGAAGACCTCCCACAAGGTGGACCGACAACATGGTGAGAGTCGCGGGAGTGCGGTGGATGCGAGACGCACAGGATCGGTCGTTGTGGCGTCGCTTGGGGGAGGCCTATGTCCGGCCTATGGACTTCTTTCGGCTGAAATGATGATGATGAGGTTACTTTTAGGCAAGTGTGCTCCATCGTTGCCCACATCGTTGCTTACCATCAGATGAGATAGTGGTCAAACGTAAGCCTATAAACAATAAAAAAAAAGTTTTCTAAAAATTATCTCTTACAAACAAACAAAGATGTTTATCTTTTTCAATAGTTATTATACTTTAATATGAAATCATACGAGGCTATCTACAATTTTGAGAGCCTGTGATGCATGGCAATCAAATTACAAACTCAATATTTGGCCTTTTCATGTCTAGACCCGTGAACTGTATGATTTTATATTTATTTATGAACTACAAATAAAATCAAATCATGTTTGATTTGCGATTTTTGAAAATCGGGATTAAAATGTGCAATGGATACAGGTAGCAGATGATATGTTCAAAACTACTTAAAAATCATGCGAAAAACGTCCACGGCTGGACATAGGCTTCTCCAAGTGACGCCAAAACGAGCAGTTCTGTACGTATCACATTCATGGGAATATAGCGGAAACAGTTCCGGCGGGATCTCATGGTAGAATGGCAACAGCGACTGTGCAGCCTTATAATTATGGCGGTAAGTCCCCTCTTTGAGGAGTGGCTGGAAAGACAACACGGTGTCCTCACCTTCCGCATGACGTAGGTTCTAACGGGACATGGTAAGTCCGGAAGGTTCCTGCACTGGTTTCATGCGAAAGAAACGCTCGGGTATTACCATTGTGTGGACCGCCCAGAGGACACGGTGGAGCATACGGTAGAGGTATGCCCCGCCTGGTCAGAGCACCACTGTGTCCTTGTGAGGACGATCGACGGCAACGACCTCTCGCGCCGTGCCTTGGTACAAGCCATGGTTCTGAGCAACAAGGAGTGGAGAAGTGGAGGAGTGGCCCAGCCGCCGGGATCCCAATCCCGATTTCCAGCCACCGTAGATACAGGCTTGAAGACGGCGAGCAATGAGTAGCACGGTGTGGATTGAGTGTTCTTTTTTAAAACTTCATTATATTTTTACGAAATTAAGGAAGGATTTAGGAAACGAACTGTGCATGCATGTTACAAAATTAAAACAGTTTTTATTTTAATTAACTTTAAATTAAAACATGGCCACAAAGCGACATCAGGACACATCAGGACAATATAATATCGCAACACTCTAAATGCAAATCGTAACAGACCGTCAACCTATCATGCATTTGAGGTGAAACTACGTGCACGCAGTTGCCATATGATGTATGGCATAATTATGATAGATAATTAGAAGCTGTGAACGAATCAAATTTCTAAGTTAACGAAAAAAAATTGTTGAGTTTTGCCTTTGTACATAAACTGTATTATCTCCGTGTACTATGTATTTTTTTATTTTGTGTACAATAACGAATTAAGAATTAAGAAAAAAATATACGACCGTTTATGTCACAAAAAACGTGTATTTCGAAGTGTCGAAATACACGTTTTTCTCTTGAGTGCAAGAGAATCAAAATTCATAGGATATTTCCCGTTGATCTAGAATTCTGAAATTTGGCATAAAGCAAGGTCTTATAGCACAGGTATAAGAATTTAATCTGAAAACATTAAATTTTGGTTACGTCACAAAAAAAACTTTTTTGCGATGCGGAAAAATCTTCTAGAGTCCATTCGGAAATTAAACTATTTACATAGATACATATAAGTCTGTACGGAACATTCAGTGCGTGAGTTCGACTCGTACTTGCCCAGTTTTTTATTATTATTCATCTATCTATTACATACTTACAGTTAATTTTAGAAAGAGAAACATCAATCAAAAACCATCTCCTCTTCCCACACACGACCTCGTCACATTTTTCTCCAACATTGCCTCGACATATAAAAATTAATTTCTACATACCCTCCATATTAACATTCCGACCTCCGCTGAAGGTTGGAATTTTTCAAATAAATTCCCTCACTAAATTTTGACTCTCCTCGTCAAGGGTACATCATCTTTCATAAGTTTTGGTCGCTAGATGTCCGTAGCGGACGTGACACCATTAAGGGAGACGTGCACACTAACTAAGTAAGGGTTGGTTTAGACTGGGGGGAATATGAATTTGAGAAATCATTTCCTAGGCAAGGTACTCGTTTTTAGGGTTCCGTACCTCAAAAGGAAAAAACAACTCCTATAAAAAGCCCATACGTGACTGTAGTACTCCACACACAATCGGACCTTTGCTTTCTATAACATATTTGTTTCTTTTATAGGGTTCCGTACCTGAAAAGGAAAAACAGAACTTTTATAGGAATACTTTGTTATCCGTCCGTCTGTTTGCCTGTATGTCTGTCAAGTACCTTTATCTCGGGAACGCGTGGAGGTATTGAATTGAAATTAAAACCATATACTCAAGTTTGAGGTCTTTTGAAGCTGTGAAAAAATCAAACTTCTAAGCTAACAAAAAAAAAGATAGGGCTGTTTATATCGCAAAAAAACATATATTTCGACATTCTCAAAGGAATCAAAATTCATGGGGTACTTCCCGTTGACACAGAATCCTGAAATTTGGCATAAAACAAGGTTTTGTAGTACAAGTATAGGAATAAAACCGTAAATAATATTTTTTTTGTTATGTCACAAAAAATTAACAAAAAAAGCAAAAATCTTCGGGACACCTTCGGGAATTGAACTATTTACATAGGTAAGTTTGTATGGAACCCTCGGGGCGCGAGTCTAACACGCACTCGCCCAGTTTTTTTATTTGAGTCTATCGACACGTAAAGAATTGTTGAAATATGGTAAATAACTAAAAAACTCGTAAAAAGGTCGTATCTTTTTTTTTTCGGTAATTTAGAAATTAGTTTTTTTCACAACTTCAAGAGACCGCAAACTTGAGCATATGGTTTTAATTTCAACTCAATATCTCTACGCGTTCCCGAGATAAAGGGTCTTAACAGACATACAGACAGACAGACGGACGGACAACAAAGTTATAAGGGTTCCGTTTTTTCTTTTGAGGTACGGAACCCTAAAAAATCTGATCAGTATTTGATAGCCTGTGACGCTCTTTCATTAGTCTCGTATAAATACTACAAGGTGCAGGTGGTTTTGCAGGACGGGCAGCATAGCAAATAACGCTCGTCCTGTGAAGCAAAACCACACTGACACTGTGTTTGAAAATAGATCAAGAAAGCACCATTTGGCCAGACTATTTGTACCAATCTGGATTCGCAGTCGGTTAAAAAAGTTCCAGATTGACCACTGCTGTTCGCGTCCAGGAGTGAGAGGTTCTGATGAGGTGATGAAGTTGTATATTTTTTCTTCCACAGCGCACATCTCTCGTCGTTTGCACTGTCTTTCGAAACTGCAAAAAAAATCCTTTCGCTGGACTCGGGAATCAATCAACTTATCTTTTCTCCGCATTATCTGGCACAAAGTCTTTCCTACCTACCTCTATCTTTTAGACTACATGGTAAACAAGCCCTAGTTTAGGTAGACGGCCGCCCCGCTCTATGATTATGTAATTTAGTACAAATATCAGATGGTATTGTCCCACTAGTTTAATGCCTATTACATAGTGTAATATCTGTTCTGTGAGGGCGCGTGTATGACTGTGATATCTAGACTGTTATCGTGCTAATGTCAGTTAGGTTTGTGTGTGTGTGCGTAATGAGTCCTAAGCTTTGTGTTTGGTGGCCATATAGCACGCCCAATTTAAATAATTAATTCGAGATAAATGACAAATGAAACCACTAATTCTACGTCATATATCATCATCATTATTTCAGCCGAAGGAGGTCCACTGTTGGACAAAGGTCTCCCCCAAGTGTTGTCACAACGATCGGTCCGTCTCGTCGCCATCAGATTCCCGCGATCGTGCCTCACTAGGTCATAGGTCCACCTTGTGAGAGGCCTCGCCGCCGTGTCCTCGTGGGGGTGGTCGGCGGCAGCGATCTCTCGCGCCGGGCCTTGGTACAGGCCATGATCCGGAGCGAGGAATGGCAGGCGGTCGCCTCTTTCTGCGAAGCAGTAATGCCAGCAAAGGAGGAGGCCGCACGGGCACCCGCGAGCCCTTACGCCCCAGCAGCGGCTGGGGCATTGGGATTCCTATCCCGATTCGGCCACCGTAGCCGCAAGCTTGCGGCCGTCCAGTAACCGTCCGACCAAGCCCAAGTCGTCGACGACGCGTAGTGTTCCACGCACACCTCAAGGAGATGTCAGCAACCGTAGGGTCCCAGCAGGGTCGAAGCCTACTGGGGCCATGGGTCATGCAAAAGAGATCCCCGGGACCCTGGAACAATGGCAAAGAAGGAACAGGAGTGGGTTTTTAGTTAGTTAAAGTCTGACACTATCTCATGCTCCGGCCAAGTGCGGGGGATGTTATTAGATGATTTTCCCAAACAAAAAAAAAACCTTGTGAAAGACCTTCTAATGCTGCACTCTTCTGGTTCGTGATCGCCACTCCAGAATTTTTCGTCTCCATCAACCATATCTTAAGCGAGCACTGTGCCTTGCCCACTACCAGTTAACTCTGGCGATTCTTAGGGCCATGACGGTAGGACACCATTCTGTGACATCTTTTGCCCATTTATTTTTATAATTTCTAGTAAAAGTACTATTTCAAGAATTGGTCTAACTGCTACCTGTATACAAAGTTTCATTGAAATCTGTTCCGCCATTTGAGCGTGAAGAAGTAACAAACGTACCCGCACACTACTATATTAGTCTGATTAACCTACTAACACTTCTCCAGACTCTATAAAGACCAGAAAACCATGAAAAACACCATCAATACTATTAATGGTCTATCAGTCGTTCCGGTAGTGCCAGAGAGCATAGAATCGTTGCGGCGGCACCGCCTAAAGAAACTAATCAACCAATTTTTTTTTTGCCAAACTTTTATTTAACGCTTGTAAAGTTGTGACTCATCCTGGCTTTGCACGGCTAAAAATTATAAACAAAAACGTATCTCTTTTATTCCAAGACATAAAACAAATAAAAAAGTTACCTTACATACAGTCAGAAAAGTGATACCACTGGCACATTCCAAAGCGTAGATCTCTATGGAGAAAAATGTGTAAGAAACTCAATGGCCACTCTTTTAAATCATGTTATGTATTACAAATATCATCCAATCCAATACATATTTCTTTTCATTACAATAATGCATGGGATAAATCGTGCGTCTGATCTCAATGATAGCCAACTGAACAAGACGGCCATTTTTAGAAAAAAGAAAGAAAGAAAAGATTATTACGTCATTATTTTATTAACGTCAAACATGGTGCATACCTAAATAACAACAACGACTTATATTATATGTAGTAGGATATGCGTCATATCCGCGCAAAACGGCCAGCGCTCAGCAAAATGCTGGGGCTCGTGTAAGACAGCGCTAAAGCGCTGATTTTCAGCACCAGCCGTCGTCGACGGTGAAACGTTGATCGGCCAGCAAGGATTGCATATTATATAGTTAAAATCTCTGAATAAACAAACTAAAGAACAATAAACCATTACATATACGTAAAGTGGTACAAAAATAAAACAACAAAACACAGTTGGCAAAAAAGCATTGACGTAGTCGATTATTATAGACGATCGATAAACGATCGAACTTAAAACTAAAATTGCCAATACGAAGTCATAAAGTCAGATTTTGACTCTGTTGTAACAAAAAAAAATGGCTGATCGATGGATCAATTTTTACCGATCGAACATACGCTATCTTTCTACAAAGAAATAGTCAAAGGCAGTCTAAAAATTGAGTGAGCGGTGCGTCCACCTGCAAATAGAGTCGCAGCAATACCCGACAACACAACAGCCGCGGTCGGACGTGAAGTACTTAATCATTATTTTGTTGCCGACTTATTTTAAAACTATTCAACTACGCGACGATCACGTATTTGTACAATGATCACTTTTTATTAGGACGACGCCTAGGGCTCTTCTGTACTCTATGGGTAGTCTCAATACGGCGGTACCCTATTATTTACCCCAGATCTATACTATCGAACGGTTTTTACACCCCTTTTCCCATTTTATGAGTTTACCTGGCCGTAAAATCTATCTAACCAGCATTCTTTGAACTCCACTGTTTACTAGCAAGAAGGGGTGCTAAGTGGTGAAAAAAAAATTGTTTTGAAAAGTATTTTTTCTAGACGTCTTGGATTTGATTTCTCTTTGGAGATGTTTGGGGTTTAAGATTTAAATTCAAGGTAAGTTTGATGTCCTTGAGCAAAACCACTTTCAGATATAATATTTGAATTGTAGTTGTGTTTTGCAGGGTTTTTTTAACCATTTTACAGGTACACTAGAAATTGTTCCTTATATACAAGACACCCAGATTACCCAGACCTATTATTATATGCCTTACAAATTGTTCGGTGCGAAAATCAAACCTGCAAATCACAACACAGCAGCCAACCGCTCATTCACTGCGCCAACCCCGCGGTCAAACTGTTATTGAAACCATTCAAAGTACCTACTGATCAGCTTACAAAAACACTATCACTGATAAAATGGTACACTATCACTGATCTCTATAGTCTGTTCTTTCTTTTTCTTCTTTCATCTTCGTTCTTCTTCTTTCTCTTCTTTTGTTTTCTTCTTTATCCTCACTTACTTTTCCCCCTAGCCAAGTTACAACCGTTTCGTTTCGATTCTCTTTTCGTTGATCGCCTCAAGTCGGCCACGCCTTCTATTCAGTTGTTCTGACCACGTGACTGAGCGTTGAGATGACGTCCGATCAAATTGATCGGAGTGTGGGATGTCCACCATGTACCGGTGGCGCATCGCCGTCCATCTGGTGATCCCATGATAAAACGGGCTTGGCGAAATTAAGTTATGCAATTCCGATGCACACTCCCTGAAATGAAACCGGTAAAGTACTGAGAGGCTAGCAACTCGGCGTCGATGCTAAGACTCTAAAACTTCGACTCGACTAACGACTCGACGATATCACCAATGATCCTCTCGGCTCGATCCTTTGGACTAGATCACAAAAATGACAAAATAGGGTTTTATATACCCGTCGGTTACTCAAAGCGAGTGCGGTGCCCCTGTTCAGAACATGAGCCACATGTTAGAGTGCCCCAAGTGCCCATACACTGCAAGTGTATGGGCACTTGGCATTGGAAGACTTAATGAGTGACATCGATGCTGCAGTTAATGTAATCTACAAGGTTCAAAAATTTTGACGAGTTTACCATCAAATCGAAAAGAAGAAGAAGACGGAAGCACGAATGAAGGAAAATATTTTTTAATTAATATAAGGTAATGCTTGACAAGAGCAGTGGTGGCCGAGTGGTCACGGCCCTGACTTACGAGTTGTAGGTCGCGGGTTCAAACCCAGCCAGGCGCATTACTTTGTGTAATTTATTTCATCACCACTGCTCTCAAAACGGTGAAGAAAAACATCGTGAGGAAACCGGAACTTTGCGGAACTGGAACCAAAAATTCTAAGACATGTGACATTCACCAATCCGCACTGGGCCCGCGTGGTAGATTTCGGCCCATTCCCTCTTCTAGAGAGAGGAGACATGAGTCCCAGCAGTGGGAACATTAAGAGGCTGATTATGCTTATGCTATATAATGTTTGACAATATAAGGATGGGCACTCGCCGTTCGTTGGGTTGTCCAATGGTAGAAAGGCGATGGCGGAATCAACTTATGTAATTTCCAAGCACACTCTCCAAAATACATCCTACAGTATACCTAGAGGCTAGCTACCTTACGCCTATGCTCCAGGCTTTGTAGATGTAAGTGATGAGCAAGAAAATATTATGGAAGAGAGACCCCTTACACCTCAAACTATTAAAGTCAACACAGGTCAACTTAATCTGGTCTCTATCCGTCTTCCAATCTCATGATTACTCAAATATCTGTTTGTTTTATGGTGATACGTTTAGTGGAAGCAATTTATGGGTGGTGTAGGAGATGCATGGAGGTGATCAGCTGATTATTTTGTTCCTGATATTAAACTGATGGACTGGAAACTATATGGGGTAGATTTTTTAGCCAAAATCGTTTTTAGTGCTTTTTTTAAGGACCCTATTGCTAAGATTCCGCTGTCTGTCTGTCTATCACCAGGCTGTATCTTATGAACCGTGTTACTTGAACAGTTCAAATTTTCACAGAATATAATACATATTCTGTTGCCGCGATGATCTATTTCTGTTGCTCTTATAACAAAAAATACAAAAAAAAATGAATAAAATAAATGTTTAAGGGGACTCCCATACAAACAAACTTTTTTTTGCCGTTTTTTGCTACGGGGGGTACGGAACCCTTCGTGCGCGAGTCTGACTCACATTTGGTCGGTTTATTATTTTAATTTTTTATAGTTTTGTAGCGACATCAATGTCGACATATAGGAACTGAAAAAAACCTGCATGGCTACAGCAGTCCAACATTAACTAACGGGCAGTTACCCGAACCAGACGCAACATCCGTCTGATCGGAGGATCCTCCGTCTTCAATGGAGATATGTGGAACCTTACAACCTGTTTCTCATACCTATAAAACTGCTAACCGGTGGTTCGTACTTGACCATTATCTCACCTGATGGTAACTGATGATATGGTCGACGATTGAACACGCTTGCCTTTCTTTTTTTTTTTGTTGGTGGGAAAATTATTTTTAATTCTTCTTTAATTCTTTATTGTACACAAAAACAAAACATAATATATGGAGATGCACAGACAGTTCATGTACAAAGGCGAGCTTAACTCAGCCCTGCCAGCTCTGCCTGCAAACCTTTGAATTATAGAGAGAAAACATATTCGCGGGTAGGATACAGTGCACAATATAGACTTACATAACTAATTCTAATATATAATTATGTCATGGCAATGGCATCCTCTGCTCTTGAGCGAAACGAGCGTAGTGTCAGACCTTTACTGACTAAAAACCCACTACTTTCCTTCGTTGTCTTTCATACCAGGGCCGAGTCTTCCTTTCAGAAGCAGACCCTTGGCCTCACTAGACACGCTGCCTATAACCTATTTACTTATTATTATTATAGCTAGCCCATATTCTCTAAAATAATATAAATAAATTACATCCAGACACATAACAAATGATCGTGCTCATCACACAGGCATTTTTTTTGCTTTTACTATTTTAAACGTATCTAATAAGCACCTCACCGCCGTAATGATAGTTTTCAATCGAGAACTTAAACAACCCGGTACCACAGAAAAGAAAACAAAAAATACAAAAATGAGTGCCACTGCAAACGTTTTAACTTCTCATACGAAAGCGATGAGTAGACAACAATATCGCACCCCCGGTGCGACACTGTCACTTTTGCATATATAGCATAGCATAGTCGTCCTTATAATGTTACCACTGTTGGGACTCAGGCCTCCTCTCTAGGAGAGGTAATGGGCCGTAATCCACCACGCGGGCCCAGTGCGGGTTGGTGGTTGTCACATGTCTTCGAATTTTTGGTTCTAGGACATGCCGGTTTCCTCACGATGTTTTCCTTCACCGTTTTAAGAGCAGTGGTGATGAAATAAATTACACAAAGTAATGCGCCTGGCTGGGTTTGAACCCGCGACCTACAACTCGTAAGTCGGGGCCATTACCACTCGGTCACTTTTGCAAAAAATGTAAAAATGAGTTAAATATCTAAAAATGATCCTAAAGCACCCCTTTACTTGGTGCGATAACGTAAGTTAAAAGTCTAAGGGAAGTTGACGTTGTAGTATAAGCTGTTCATCTCATTAATATATTCTTAAGTCATTGTTTTGTGAGGTGTCAAAGTTTACAAATGCTTCTCCTGAAAAACTACATTTTTGCATAAGTGACAGTGTCGAACCGGGGGTGCGATATGTTTACTATAAATGTTACAAAAAAAATTGAAAAAAAAAAAATATTAAACGCCCTGGACAAACTTTAAATCTATCAATAAAAGAATCCAGTACCTAGGATGTAAAACCCGCTACCTATCATAGTCTGTGGTTTCAGCTTAAAACCTATGCAGAATTCCAATTCATTCTAGGATTAGTGCTGGGACCACACTGAGTTCGGAGTTATCCGCGGCTACCAGAGGATATCCCAGTGATTTGGGGCGGATCCTGATGTGATATATTGATATTTACCCGCATCTGGCTTAGAGTAGAATGTGCTTGGATTATAATTGAAATTATTGTTTGAGTTAATACGGTTTTGGTGTGACTCAGCTTGTCTGTTTGGTAATAGACTAGCTGTTTTGTGTAATAGGAGGTAATAATGTCAGCTATACAGCTTCTGATCAACAATGTACTAGAAAATTATGTAAAGAAAAGAAAGAAAGAAAGAAAAATATTTATTTGGCACACGTACACAGATACACACAATGTAGAAACAGCATGTAAACACTTAAGATAAAAATAAGAAAAAAAAAAAAAAAACATTGTGTGTCTCGCGCCTGCGCCAAATAGGTCCATAAGTATGGTGGTATGGTATGGTGGTATGTAGGGTATGTCGCATAAGTGACCCACAATGGTTTACATAAAAATGTATATTTCTTCTAGAAAGAAGTTATAAAGTACTAGCTGACTCGGCGAACTTCGTACCGCCTAATAATGTGATAAATGAAGAACCGCTCGATCGATTTTGTGCAAACTTCACATAAACTATCTACTAAATAGTCCGAACCAAGCCTAAATATTTGGTTTGGATAGGTGAGCCCGTTCTTGAGTTATAAAATTACAACGAAAAGTGGCATTGATTTTTATATTATAGAGTATTCAATAATCAATAGCTTTAGTTAATAACTAGCTGTTGCCCGCGACTTCGTCCGCGTCAAGTTCGTAAAAATGCACAAACGTATATGTGCTTACTGTGATTTATGCCGAAAGAATCTAATTCATTTAATTTACCTTCACACAAAACGGTTAAAAGTCAAAATCCTAACCATCCTCGAGTGCAGGCGCGGGCTTGCGGACGGCGAGCAATAGGTGGCTCGCCGTTTGACCGTCCGGTAACCTTCCGGACCGAGCCCAAGTCGTCGACGGCGCGTACTGTTCCACGCGCGCCTCAAGGAAATGTCAGCAACCAGCAGGGTCGAAGCCTACTGGGGCCACGCGTAGTATGAAAGCGAAGCCCAGAGCCCCGGATGAAGGCAAAGAAGGAACAGGAGTGGATTTTTAGTCAGTAAAAGTCTGACACTGTCTCCCGCTCCGCTCAAGAGCGAGATTTGTCGTGGTGACTTTCCCACCTAAAAAAAAGTTTTCCAAGTTTCATCCAAAATTTGTTTAAGTTGTTAAAGCGTGAAAGCGTAAAACATGAACTCAAGCCTCATAACATAGTCGGCCTTATAATGTTCCCACTGTTGGGACTCAGGCCTCCTCTCTAGGAGAGGGCATGGGCCGTAATCCACCTCGCGGGCCCAGTGCGGGTTAGTGGATGTCACATGTCTTCGAATTTTTGGTTCTAGGACATACCGGTTTCCTCACTATGTTTTCCTTCACCGTTTTGAGACAGTTTTTTTACAGAGCAGTGGTGGCCGAGTGGTAACAGCCCCGACTTACGAGTTGTAGGTTGCGGGTTCAAACCCAGCCAGGCGCATTACTTTGTGTAATTTATTTCATCACCACTGCTCTAAAGTAGGTTTAGATGCAAATTGATTAGGATTAGGATAAGTCAACGCATTTTTGAGTACATCGTTTTTATTTTTCATATTCTGCCTCATTTGTGTTGTCAACCTTACAGGAGGGTATAGTGCATCATTGTAGGGATCGGTTCCTAACCCTAGATACCGGGAAAACGTGGTCTAAAGATGACAGGAAGAGGCAATTTCAATTGATACCAAAGTTGTCAATTTTAACAAGAGAGCTTTCTCAAAGTTTTCTTAAGGGTGTCCTTTTCGAGGTACATTTTCGTACAACCGCTCTTACGTGATTATAATGTTATTACAGACCTTTCTCTAGAAATTTTGGATACACAGCTATTTTGTGGATATTATCTAGGCTTCTATAGAATTCAAAACATAAATTTGTGTAAAACTAATCTAGTAAAGACCTTTTATTTTGTTGGGAATATCATCTAATGATGGAGACGGAGCGAGAGATAGTGTCAGAATTTTATTGACTAAAAACTCTTTTTTACCAGGGCCGAGTCTTCCTTTCAGAAGCAGACCCTTGGCCCCAGTAAGCTTCGACCCGCTCAGCAGGGTCCTAAGGTTTCCAGACATCTCCTTGAGGCGCGCGAGGAACAGTACGCGCCGTCGACGACTTGGGCTCGGTCTGGACGGTTACCGGACGGTCGGATGGCGAGCTACCCGCTATCGCCGTCCGACCATCATTTCACCATCGCTGTCGTTTGTTGCCACCGTTTCAGAGGTTTTTACTAGATATAGGCTCGGGCTTGCGGACGCCGAGCAATGGGTAGCTTGCCGTCCGGCCGTCCGATAATTGATCGGACCAAGCCCAGTCGTCAACGGCGCGTAGTGATCCACGCGCTCCTCAAGGAAATGTCAGCAAACTGTGGGGGCCCAGCAGGGCCGATACCCGCTAGCTAGGACCGCGGAGAATTTCTTAAAAGGAAACCTGTAGTCCAAGAACGCAACTGAAGGATACAGGTGTGGTTTTAGTCAGTAAAAATCTGTGACGCCTCTTTTGTATTTGTACCGGTGGCGTAAAGCCGCGCCGCCCCACTATGGAAAATAAAGGTCTGTTTCTGATTAAAAATCAACATTTTTTTTATTTCTGAATATTATGTTCTAAAATTTTGCTCAAATATAGTATAGTGTATATGGCTTCAAATTGAATATAATTTATTATGATTAAATTTAAAACCATACATTAAAAAATAAAACAAATTCAAAATTGTTCTACGATTTTCCACAGTGCGCCCGCACGTCTGGTGGTCCGATAATGGAACAAGGTTGGTGGAATCAGACAATGCCGGAAGCCTCTTCCAGTTTTGTCTAATTCTCTGTTATCTCAAAAGACGGTCCATTGAATCCGACACTGAATATCGATCCACGCTTAAACTCGTACATGCAGGCCCTGCTCTTACTCAGTAAATGGACCTTTTTAACTCAGGAATTGGTTAAATTAGTCTTTCATTTTAATTGATTTTACCTGTTGGGTTGATTTTCTTTCACATAGCAACGGACTGACATAATTTTTGTTTATAAATAGTTTATGAACAAAACAGTGACAAATCAAAATGAATCAAATCAAAGTAACTGATTCAATTGGCTGTTTTTTTTTTAACCAGTCCTAGCATCTGACACACGTTTGACGTTTTTAATGAAAAAACTCAAAAACTACTGAACCGATTTTAAAAATATATGCTTTTAGCATAATAATGTTATTTTATCACTGAGTGAAAAAAAAATCATCACGTATTGAAAAAAAAAAACATCACGTAGTGATGATGAATTATGATAAATAATTATAATCTTTTGATATTAAAATAATTTCCCAGGTACCATAATTCAGCTTGATTGACAGGACCCACTAGGCCCAATGCTTACTAGGACTACGGAATTGTTCGAAAGACTTACCTCAGCCCTGAAGTGCAGAGAGCAACTGAAGGAACACAGCTATCCGGACTTGCGGACGACGATCTATGGTTAGATCGCCGTCCGGTCGTCCGATAACCATCCAGACCTAGCCCAAGCCGTCGACTACTCAAAGTGATATCAGAAACTAGTAGAGAAGATGCCTCCTATGGCCCCAGAGAGTTTCTGAAAAGGAAACCCGTGGTCTTAGAACGCAAAAAGCAACTAAAGGACACAGGTGTGGCTTTAGTCAGTAAAAGTCTAATAGCCGCCGCTGCGTTACGCGGTCGCCCGCGCGGTTCCATACAAAAGTGCACCGTCGCGGCTCGCCGCGCGGGCACCCATCGCGGGCAGTCGCGCCTCGTGCCCTTTTGCTACGTAATAATAGATTAAACTTCTCCATCGACACGACTACATGCACACCTTTAATGTTGAACTAGCGACTGTTAATAATCTGGTTTCAGCTACAGGAACCGAGCCGCATACAGGCGCACACGTGACGGGTGCCCACGCGCCCGCTTAACGTAGCGTTGGCCTTAACACTCCTTCTCACTCCACACGGAGTGGGAAAAGACATTACATGATTTCTCATCTTAAAAAAAATAGGTGAGTTTTAGTCAGTAAAAGGCTACCACTCTTTCTTGCGTCCCAGAGCAGGAGAATTCGTTTGATAACTAAAAAAAAAACTTTTTCTACGGTATGCTATTACCATAGATACACGGAGATACTACAGATACATAGAAAAAGATAACATAATACTAGATAAATAGAAATCACTAAAAATTCCATTCAAACAAAACACTTCCCACAATTCTCCGGCAAACCTCGGCGAAATAAAATGGATGTTTATACAACTGCTCTCCAGAATACGTCTGCACCTAACTCGGTCTACATCTCTCATGTATAAATACATACATTATGCAGTACATACAGATCCCGACATATATAAAAACCAGGTTTCAATAGCAGATGGATTGAAAGTTATTTGAACCTACGTATTATCATCATCATTTTCCTGCCCTTGTCCCGTATTATTTAGGGTCGGTGCAACACGTTTTTTTCTTCCATTCTGCCCTGTCACTCGTCATGCTATCACTAACTTAAACCTAACCTAACTTCCTTTTTTTTCATATCACTATTGAACCTACGTATTATAATATTATAAAATGTTTTAGTCTTTTTGTGGTTTTTAGGGTTCCGTCCGTACCTCAAAAGGAAAAAAACGGAAACCTTATAAAATCAGTTTGTTGTCTGTCCGTCTGTCTTTCTTTTAAGAGCCTTTATTTCGGGAACACGTGGAAGTATCGAGTTGAAATTAAAACTGTGTACTTAAGTCTGCGGTCCCTTAAAGCTGTAAATAAATCAAACTTCTAAGTAAATGGGAAAAAAAGATATGGCCTTTTATGTTGCAAAAAACGTATATTTCGACACTCAAGGGAACCAAAATTCTAGAGTACTTCCCGTTGACCCAGAATCCTGGAATTTTGCATAAAGCATAAGACCTTGCTTTATGCAAAATTTCACAAGAAAAAAATCACAAGTATAGGAATAAATCTAACAAAACAGAAAATTAGTTGTTACGTCACAATTTTTTTTTGCGATTGAAAAAATCATTGAGCCTCCAATCAGGAATTGAATTCATTATATAGGTAAGTTTGTACGGCACCCTCAGGGTGCGAGTCCGACTCGTACTTGCCCAGTTTTTTCCCACTCGCTATCGTCAAAGTGAGCATGGTTTAATATCATTATCGTTTAGTTTCATCCAACGCAAAGTTTGATTAAGAAACAACGCGAAAAAAGAGAGATAACACCCGAAAATTCTATTGGTATTTTACAAAACTTGTTCCAGAAATTATAAGTTTTTTTTAAACCTTAAAGGTACTAAATTGCGTCTACGTGGGCAACGTACACTAATCTGAGTGCGTCGATCTCCATACATTTTAAAACACAACAATATTTCTAGATCTACATTAGACCTACGCCACGCGTTGTGACGCTACGCACAACTCAGGCGTTGCCCACGTGTGCGTGAGTCTAATGTAGTACCCGCTTAAATTTTTGGAAAAAAAAAATCGCCAAACAGTATTTCGATTAAATGTGCAAGGTTTCTATAATATTTTTAATTTATGAGTACATTATAAAGGGCCAGGGTAAAATCTACAAGTCCGTGATAAGGCCTGTCACACTGTATGGATCAGAATGTTGGGCTGTGAAAAAGACGGATGAAAAAAGATTGCATGTAGCGGAGATGAGAATGTTGAGATGGATGTGTGGTGTGACGAGAATGGATAAAGTGAGAAATGAATATATTAGGGGAAGTTTGAAAGTGGCGCCAGTGACTGAAAAGTTGAAAGGGAATCGTTTGTCTTGGTATGGTCATGTGAAGAGGAGGGATGAGACGCATGATACTAAATGAGTTATGAATTTACATGTGGACGGATGGAGAGGGAGAGGGAGACCAAAGAAAAGATGGATGGATTGTGTGAAGAGTGATATGAAAGAAAAGGAAGTTAGTGATAGCATGACGAGTGACAGGGCAGAGAGTGGAAGAAAAAAACGTGTAGCGCCGACCCCAAATAACACGGGACAAGGGCAAGAAGATGATGATGATTATAAAGGGCCAAAGTTCAAGCAAAATAACTGATTGTCAGAGGTCTTTTCTGGATCAGTTCTCCACAAATTCATGTTTTGATTTCAATAGAAACCTAGATAATATCCACACACTATATGTGTTTCTAAAATACCTTTTTTTTTTAATCAATGATAGGCTCGCGTTTGACCACCATCGTTGATGCGCGATAGAGCACGCTTACCTAGAAGTAACCTATTCACTCTTGACTTAAAGACACCCAAGTTGTAGCTATCAGGAAACACAGACTCGGGCAAGGAATACCACTCCTTGGCTGTACGCATAATAAATGTTTTGTCAAAACGCTTTGTGCGTATGGGTGGGATGTCCACTATGTACCGGTGGCGCAACACCTAACGTCTAGTGGTCCGATAATGGAACGGACTTGGTGGAATTAGATTGTGCAATTCCAGTGCACACTCCCCAAAATAAAGAAAATATCTAGTTTTTTTTTTTTAATGATATAAACCAGTGCTTGACTGCGATCCCACCTGAAGGTAAGCGGAGATGCAATCATTGATGGTCAGGCGCACTAGTTTATTAAGAGCCTATTCACTCTAGCCTTGAAGACACCTGAATTATAGTTGGACGGGTAGACCGCAGCAGGCAAATTGTTCCAGTCCTTCGATGTACGCGGTATAAACGACGAAGCGAAACGCTTAATCCGGACCGTTGAAGTTTCAACAACGTAAGGGTGGATATCTAGAGAAATATCTGTAATAACGTCATAAATCACGTAAGACCGGTTGTATGGAAATGTATCTCGGGTTGTTCGCTCTTAATACTGTATGACTTCGTACAGCTCGAGTTTGCACACTCATACCTTTGCGTCTCTTTAAACCCGCATATGTCATATTTACACCCGTGTGCAAGTTGTATAGTAATGTTTGCAGTATCTTAGAGAAACATAGTCGAGTCCGTATACACTAGGGATTTCCTTAAACCCCCAAGTCTAAGCTTTTGTTTAACTGTCTCTCGCCTTACTGTGTCTAGTAGAGTATGTCTTTGTAACATAAAGTTACCTTCTTCATTTATTTTTTACCTAACACACTAAAAAAGGTGAAAGGTTATATGTATGTATGTGTGAGTGTGTGTGGTGTATGTTTGTTAAACTCTCAGGCACCAGCCCCCCTAGCCAAGTTACGATCGTTTTGTTTGCGTCGAACGCCTCGAGTAGGCCACGCCTCCAATTCCTTTGTTCTGACGTCATCTCAACGCTCAGTCACGTTGTCAGAACAAAGGAATCGGAGGCGTGGCCTACTCGAGGCGTTCGACGCAAGATAATCGAACCGAAACGGTCGTAACTTGACTAAGGGGGCTGGACGGCCGGACAGCGAGCTACCCATTGGTTGTCGTCAACAAACTCGCGCCTACCGTGCCTGGTAGTCGGGGTCAGGGTCGTGGTAGCTGGAGCATTACAAGGTTCTCACGTGCGGCCGTCTCCTTCGCTAGCATTACTGCTTCGCAAAAGGAAGCGTCCGTCTGCCACTCCTCTTCACTCCGGACCATGGCCTGAACCGTGGCCCAGTGCGAGAGGTTGCTGATTTCGATCACCTTCATTAGGACACGGCGCTGCTTCTCCCAAACAGGGCACACCTCCACTGTATTCTCTACCGTGTCCTCTGCGCGGTTCACACAATGGCGACACCCGGGCGTTTCTTACACCTTAATGCGATGCAGGAACCTCCCGAACGTTCCGTGTCCGAAGGTGAAGCCGGGACGCCTCTCTAGCCACTCCTCAAAGAGGGGACTTACCGCCATGATTATGGCGTGCTTGAACAGTATTGCCTGGGAGCTGATTATCGGCTCGTTGCGAATCGTAACTAAATACCTAAAGCCCACGTCACAGTGGATCGGTTCTGTGGTCTGGATTGGTTTGTTTGTAGGTCGTCAAGGAGATTCCCACACTGATCTTGAGCTAACATATGAGGAGATGTTCTTTTGAAGAAAGAACCATACAGATTTGAGTGGACCTGTACAGTCAGTGAAAACATTTGTCAGTATTCGCAAAGCTCGACTTTTCCGCACCAGTGTAGAAAAACAGTAAATTGCGTGCCTAAAAGCGATAAGGATAAGAGCGGAGTTTCAACTAAGTGTATTATAAAAGTCTTTTTTATAGCTTGAATAAAGAAATGTCGTACTTTTTCCAATTTGGATAGTTGCCAAATAAAACGCACAAATTAGAACTTTTGTAGCCTGTTAGCGAAGCATTTTATTTTTTTGCTTTTTGTACGAAGAAAGAACTGAAAGTTTCAATAAATTGTTTTGACGTTATTATTTTTGCTCCTACTACAATAGGGTTTAGCTGACGAAAATGTATTGCATGTGGCAATATATATATATAATAATAAATCGTTCATTTATAACTTATAAGATACACATTTACAATAAGGTATAGCACAACAAGCACAATCAGCCTTTCAATGTTCCCACTGCTGAGACTCAGACCTCCTCTCTAGGAGAGGCAATGGGCCTTAATCCACCACGCGGGCACAGTGTAGATTGGTGAATGTCACATGTATTCGAATTTTTGGTTCTATGACACGCCGGTTTCCGCACGATGTTCCTTCACCGTTTTGAGAGCAGTGGGGATGAAATAATTTACACAAAATAATGCGCCTGGCTGGGTTTGAACCCGCGACCTACAACTCGTAAGTCGGGGCCGTTACCACTCGGCCACCACTGCTCTCAACTCACTCAATAAGGTATATTAAATATTAAAAAAAGATCACAGTTGTTGCTACACTTAACAAATAACCAACCAAAAAATAAAATACGGAGACGAGAAACTCTTCTGCATCGCTCTCGACTCCAAAAGACTGGTGGTATTACCACGCTGTATGGCAACTATTTTTCCTCTTTTGAATAATAAACTAGGTAACTATTACTTCCAACGCTTGAAGTTCATACTAAATACCTAATGAATATATATATGTCGTGGCCAGATAGAAATTGAGCACTTCATGATATGGCCAAGTTAAACTGGCCAGCTCATTTTAAACGTTAAATTTTAATGATATGGTTTTTAATGGTTTGTCAATCCTCGTTTGGCCTACTTTCTCAAGACTTTTCATTATTATATAAATCTTATATCAATGGTACAGCCAAGCGAGGATTGAGCAGCAGTGGTGGCCTAGTGGTAACGGCCCCGACTTACGAGTTGTAGGTGGTCGCGGCGCAACCCATCCAGGCGCATTACTTTGTGTAATTTATTTCATCACCACTGCTCTCAAACCGGTGAAGGAAAACATCGTGAGGAAACCGGCATGTCCTAGAACCAAAAATTCGAAGACATGTGACATTCACCAACCCGCACTGGGCCCGCTTGGTGGATAACGGCCCATTCCCTCTCCTAGAGAGAGGAGGCCTGTGTCCCAACAATGGGAACATTAAAAGGCTGATTATGCTATGAGGATTGACATATCATCAAATGTTAAAGTTTAAACGATCTGGCCAGTTTTAATTGACCATATCATGAAGTGATCAATTTCTATGATCTGGCCACGATATAAATAAAAAATAAAAAAATATATTTCTAACATTTGATTTCCCTTTGGCCGGTATATTTAAATTCATTTTGTTTCATAATAGAAAATACTGTTCCTAATATGCTTACTAAAGAGAATAATGCGAATTTTCTTTGGAATTGTTAGAAAATAACCAATTTATGCAACATTATTTTTAGTTTATGCAAAACCTGAATATAGTTTGTTCAGAATCAGTAACTGAATGGATTCCAATAGTTTTTACACCATGTTTTTTTTCCTAAAAATATTTGAAAAGGTCACAAGTTGAACACCGCCGACACTAATCGGCCACGCCTCCTATTCCTTTGTTCTGACCACGTGACTGAACGTTGAGATGACGTCAGAATAAAAGAATCGGAGACATAACCTACTCGAGACAATCGACGAAAAGAGAATCGAAACGAAACAGTTATAACTTGGCTAGGGGGGTAGTACTAGCGTCGTAAAGGAATAATAATAAAAAAAAAATAATAGGTGTAAGTCTTCTAATGAGTTCGTAAGAGATTACCATCACTACTACTCATAGTTTTTTAAACCAGAAAAACGTACGGTTTATGTGGACAAAGCCTCGGTCTTGCTCCAAATTCAGTTTACTATTTCCTTCACTTATTCCCATATTTTCAAAACATACACGACGTAGAATGATTACAAAATGCAATCTTCCTAAAGTTCTCTCATAAACATTTGACGTCCTGGTTTGAATTTGCATTGCACTGCAATAAGATAATACTAGGGCGAAAAGTTGCATGGCCAGAGAGAGGTATGTACTCTATATGTAATCTAATACATAGAGAGTAAATTCTTTTTAACTAGAGCAGTACTACTCTAACATTGTATTTAATACTTTTTTTGGGGTGGGACAACATCTAAGTACTTCTCGCTTTAGCGTGAAAGGAGAGGGCGTGTCAGACTTACTGACTAAAGCCACACCTATGTTTCTTCAGTTGCCTTTTGCGTTCAAAAATCATGAGCTTCCCTTTCATACTTTTACTCCGTGGCCCTAGCAAGGAGCGGCCTTGCTGGCCCCCTACGGTTTGCTGATATCTCTTTGAGGCGCGCGTGCAACACTATGCATTGTCGACAACAACGACGATTCGTGCTCAGTTCTTAAGTTCTGCGCACACTTGAGACAAAACTGTCTTAGACAGAATTGTCTACGACGTCACAGACTTGTTTACGACGTTTCAGACTTTTCTGCGACAATACTGTTTTGTCTACGTCAATCAAAAATCACGGCAAAACAGTCTAGCAGCGTACGGCCAGTGTTGCCAACTTAGTGGATTTTCCACTAAAACTGGTGGATTTTAACCACCCGGACCACCAGGCGTACGGCAACGCGCCACCGGTACATGGTGGACATTCCACCTATACGCACAAAACGTTTTAGGAACACATTCATTGTGCGTACAGCTAAGGAGTAGAATTCCTTGCCGGAATGTGTGTTTCCTGTTAGCTACAACCCAGAAATCTTTAAGTCAAGAGTGAATAGGTTACTTCTAGGTAAGCGCGTTCCATCGTCGACCGCATCATCGCTTTCCATCAGGTGAGATGGCGGTCAAGCGCGAACCTATCCAGAATAAAAAAAAAAAAATTAATTGCGAAATATTGGTTTTAGTGGCTAGTGGATTTTTCTAGCGCTTTAGTAAAATCAATTTCTTACTAGAAATGCGATCACTCGGGTGTAAATCAGCACCAAACAATCCGTAATTATCAATCTGGTACTGACGATGGATGAATGGTGCAAACAAAAGTTATTCGTCTGAAGACGTAGGTATAGTGGTTTTCTGGTGGTTTTAAAAGTTGACTCATGTGGTAAGTTATTGTAACTGTTGGCAACACTGGACGTCTCAAAACAGCCTTGTCGCTGAAGTTTTAGAGTCATCGATACGACAAATAATAGAAGCCTTGCCAATTTATTCAAGATTCAAAATGACGACCATTTTTTTCGAAAACTTTTAAGGGTTTAAAAAATAAAATTAGAAGTAAAAAAACTTTTTAGAAACAAGCTTTTAATTAAATGTGCTAAAAAGAATAAAAAAGACCTTGGTTATCATAAAGAATCAAAGTACTCGTCAGTACGCTTAAAACGACCCCAAACTCGATGGGGTTGTGTCATTTTATTGCGGAGTTCCTACGGCCACCTTTCAGCTCCATCATCAGATCAGCTCCATGTCATCATAATATTGCATTGTCATGCACTTTACACATGTATACAAAATTTCGGCTTAATCGATTGAAGAAATCTGCTTCAAAATGGAGTTGCAAGATTTGAGCCGAACATACATGGTAACATACATACATTGCAAGTTAATAACAAGTTCATATTTTCATTGAACCACTTCATCATCATCATTTCAGCTGAAAGACGTCCACTGTTGGACACAGGCTTCTCCATTGAACCACTTGTGTGCGATGAAATCCTCAACAACCAAAAAACTTTTTGTTCTGTTCTTTTGAAGGGAAATCTGTCATTGGACTGTACGAAACATGGATATGCTCGTTTCTTTTCAGCCCTTTTATTTTTCTTTTTTGATTATTGTTTGAATATTTCGAGTTGCCCTAAAAATTAAACACTTTTTTTTTAAACTACTTTGCTCCAGATCTCCAATTACTCCCGTACCGTGGGTTTTTTTTTTTTTTTTTGGGTGGGAAAATCATCCTAATGACATCCCCGCTCTTGGGCGGAACGGGAGATAGTGTCAGACTCTTACTGACTAAAAACCCACTCCTCTTCCTTCGTCCCAGGGCCCCGGGTTCCGCTTTCACACTACCCAGGGCCCTTGAGGCGCGCGTGGAACTAAACGCGCCGTCGACGACTTGGGCTCGGTCCGGACGGTTACCGGACGGTCAGACGGCGAGCCACCCATTGCTCGGCGTCTGCAAGCCCGCGCCTACGGTGGCCGGAAATCGGGATCGGAATCCCGGCGGCGATTGGGGCGTGAGGACCTTTGCCTCACGCGATCGGCCGCCTCCTTTGCTAGCATTACTGCTTCGCAGAAGGAGGCAACCGCCTGCCACTCCTCCTCGCTCCGGACCATGGCCTGTACCAAGGCCCGGCGCAAGAGATCGCTGCCGCCGATCGCCCCCGCGAGGACACGGCGGTGCTCTGCCCAGGCGGGGCACACCTCTACCGTATGCTCCACCGTGTCCTCCGGGCGGTCCACACAATGGCGGCACCCGGGCGTTTCTTCCGCCCGTACCGTGGGTGCATTTACAAACATGTAAGCTCACTTAAACAAGACACCCAGACCCAAAATAGCTTTTTCTCTTCATCTTCTTCCTTGCCTTATCCCTTCATTCTGTGTTGGTTCTCCTCGTTTTTAGGCGCCAGGATAGTCTATCCTGGGTTGTCTGTACGTCCAGCTGAGCTCGTTCCAGATCTTTAGATACGGTTGTCCACCACGTAGCTGGAGGGCGCCCTCTGCCTTTTCTCCTTTCCGGGATAGCTAAGGCCTCCTTTACTGGGTACTCTTCGTCCCTTCTCATGTCATGTCCGAATCAGCGCATACGTCTCTGTCAGAGAGACGTATGCGCTGTCTTATCCGCTATGGGTGCAACTTTGAAGGAACCTCTGATGTATTCGTTGCGTATATTATCAAGTCTCGTAACGCCAGCCGACCATCGCAACACCCGAAACAGCTATCAAATATAACCGCCGCGGGGGCCATTGTTCTTTTAAATAAATAAATATTTATTTATAGCACACAAATATTTATTCCATGTGAAATTCGTACCAGGGACACAGCACAGTAACTAATCGCTCAACCACTGCGCCAAATGTTACCGTTTTTAGGGTTTCATACTAAAAGGGTTTTTTTTTTCGATAGTAAAATCATCTTATGATATCCCCGCTCTTAGGCGGGAGATAGTGTCAGACTTTTACTGACTAAAAACCCTTTCGACTAAAGTTCCTTCGTTGCCTTTCGTACCAGGGTCGAGTCTTCCTTTCAGAATCAGACCCTTGACCCCAGTAGGCTTCGACCATTCTAGGCCCCTATAGTTTCTGACATCTCCTTGAGGCGCGCATGGACCCAAAGGGTAAAACGGGACCCTATTTTTAAGACTCCGTTGTCCGTCCGTCTGTCACCAGGCCGTATCTCATAACCATGATTGACAGTTGAAATTTTCACAGATGATGATTATTTCTGTTGCCGCTATACCATAAAATACTAAAAAAAAAACAAAATAAATATTTAAGGGGGGCTCTCATACAACAAACGTGATTTTAAAGGAAAGCTGTTTTTCTATACCAACTTAGATTAATTTCTTGAAAAAAACCCCTCATCATCTTGTTCCGAAACCACGAGCGACAATTTAGAATTCTTTATTGAAACTACCACCTCCAAACCTCCACACTCCTGGCCATCAATTGAGCCGCGTTATCTTTGTACCGCCAGCCTCCTAATTCCAATGGCGAAGTTATTCGTTCAGCAATGACATAACAATACGACACCATTTTGGTCCTTTCCCTCGAAACTTTTATTTCCGGATTTGAAAGTACGGTAGAGATTGTATTCATTGCAGATTCAATGGTGTCAGTCTTCAATTTCCCTCGTGCCTCGGAAAACACGATGTTTCGTATTCATACTTCAAATTCTTAGTGTCTGAATACTTCCGGCCACCGTAGGTGTGCGGGTTTGCGGACGGCGTGCATTGGATAGCTCGCCGTCCGACCGTCTGGTAACCGTCCGGACCGAGCCCAAGTCGTCGACGACGCGTATTGTTCCATGCGCGCCTAACGGAGATGTCAGCAAATCGTAGGGGCTCAGCAGGGTCGAAGCCTATTGGGGCCAAGGGTCTGATTCTGAAAGGAAAATTCGGCCCTGGTACAAAAAGCAACGAAGGAACAGGAGTGGGTTTTTAGTCAGTAAAAGTCTGACACGCCCTCTCGCTCCGCCTAAGAGTGGGGGATGTCATTAGATGATTTTCCCACCAACAAAAAAAAAAGCCTTAGCCTTTTAATGTTCCTATTGCTGGAACTCAGGTCAGGACATAATATTATGTTCTTGGACAATTTGACAACGTTGCACGTCATGTTGGGGGAGATTTGGTCCCATAGTATATGTAAAGCTTTAAGCCGTTATTCCTGGGCGTCATTTGTAGATCTTTGGCAGTCATTACGGGTAGTTTGAAGGCAGGAATTCTGACATCAGTCTTGCTAAGCAGTATCGTGTTACCCAGTTCAATCATGTATCAATATAAATTTCAATTTCATACAAGTATTATATTTGTATATGTTTACCCTAGTCCGTGCGTGACTGCAGGGTGCCAACTGAAAACCAGCGCTGGGCGTCTAACGCCAAGCAAATGCTGAGGTGGCCACCCACCCGGTACGGGTACGCTCGGCGCACTTTGTACTTTGTTCTTTTTTACTTTGTATTTGTAACCGTTGTGCTGTGTCTGTCTCGAATAAAAGTATTTCTTTCTTTCTTTCAATTACTGGCTTTTGGTGATCAGATAGGCAGACGCTCCTTGGTATTCAGCTGCATTCAATTAGACTGCAAGCCGACTCCAAACTAGTTGGATAAAGGCTACGGAGATTATGAAGCGGGCGAAGCTGCTGGCAGAACTTAGTTGTTTTTTTTTTTTAATTCTTGATAGGTTCGCGCTTGACCGCTATCTCACCTGATGGAAAGCGACGATGCGGTAGACGATGGAACGCGCTTACCTAGAAGTAACCTATTCAGTCTCGACTTAAAGATTCCCGGGTTGTAGCCATCAGCAAACACAGATTCCAGCAAGGAATTCCACGCACAATGAATGTGTTCCCAAAACGTTTTGTGCGTAAAGGTGGGATGTCCACCATATACCGGTAGCGCATTGCCGTAAGCCTGGTGGTCCGATGGTAGAACGGGCTAGCCGGAATTAGGTCATGCAATTCCGACTCACACTCCCCGAAATGCAACCGGTAGAAAACCGACCGGCTAGCAACTCGGTGTCGATGCTCAAGACTTTGAAGCCTCGACTCAACGAGTGCATCATTTCCAATGATCCTCCTGGCTCGCTTCTTAATTGCCTCAAGTGCACCAAGCTGGTATCAGGCAGATCCATCCCAAAGATGAGAGCATTACTCCACACACGATCGAACTTGCGCTTGATAAAGTTTGAGCAGCTGTTCCGGCGTGAAGTACTGTCTGACCTTCGCGAGCCTTTGCCTTTATTGTGATTCGACTACATTTTTTTTATCACAGTAAAATTCGTTTAACAGTCACTCATATTGTTACTACAGCAGTTTTTCCAAAGAAACCCCAGAAGAAAAACTTTCAGTATCAAATTCTTATTTCCTAACTAGAAAACGTTCACAGTAAAGAAACCAATATGGCATCGAAAAAAACATAAAACTGCATTGCCTTTTAAACCGTCGCCTTTGGAACGATCCTTTCTTGAATACAGAGTCGAATCTAGGGTGGGTGCAAGTGAGTCTGTTTTCAATGGTCGCTGCATTTAATTGCTACTCGTTTCATTTTATTATCTAGATGGTTACTGAAAGAAATAATACATGTCTATTTGGCACACACACACGCGTTCATTATACACCATGTAGGAACAAATTTGTCATCATCATCATCATTTCAGCGGATAGGCGTCCACTGCTGGACATAGGCCTCCCTCAAATGTCGCCACAAAGAACGGTCCTGTGCGCCTCGCATCTATCAGATACCCGCAACCTTCACCAGATCATCGGTCCACCTTGTGGGGGGCCTTCCAACACTGCGTCTTCCGGTACGCGGTCATCACTCCAGAACCTTTCAGCCCCATCGGCCATCTGTTCTGCGAGCAATGTGCCCTGCCCATTGCCACTTAAGTTTGGCGATTTTTCGTGCTATGTTGACAATCTTGGTTCTCCTGTGGATATCTTCATTTCTGAAAATCACACCTATGTTTCTGCTTTGCCTTGCGTTCCAGAACCACGAACTTCCCTTTCAGAAGTCAACCTATTTCCCCAGTAGGCTTCGGCTCTGCTGCCCCTGAACACCCATAGCTTTCAGTCAGTGATAGATTTTGTGAACTCGTAAACTGGACAATGGTACTTATAGATATTACCATTAACAAGCATACAAACGAACCATCAAACATTTTCACGTTTTTGTAATTTACAGTAACTCACTTCTGTAAGAACTTGATAATATTGATTTATGAGTAAATTATTAATTATTAATAGTAATTTCCCCATATGGTACACAGAAACTAGCAAAATTTTCATTTAATTCTTAATTTAAAAAATATATAAAAATTAATTCATCTCTTTAATGTCAAAGAAATGTTAGTGTATAAAGAAAGAAAGAAAGAAAACACGTTTATTTGGCACACAGGTACACACAACGAGATAACAATTACAATTTAGAAACTTAAATACTAAAACTTGCATCTCCGCTTACCAACAGGTGGGATCGCAGTCAAGCACTGGTTTATATCAATTTTAAAAAAAAGCACTGGTTTGTATAACTTAAAAAAATAAAATAAAAAAAACTTAAAAAATACATCAACATTGTGTGTCTCACGGCTGCGCCAAATATGTCCAGTTCAGCATAATGCCAGGCCACTATGTAGCAGTATAACTTGATATATCATACGTTGGTATGTAAGACAACATGATTGAAACAAGTAGTTATGCGATTAGCTGCTGCACTGCGTTTCACTAGTTCGATTTCCGTACGGAACAAACGCCTCTTGATAGTTGTTCCGGGTTTTAGTGTATTGTGTATGTGATTTTATATTTTCGTGAACACATTTACGATTCATGAATAATTACCCGACTGCGCCAGAAGTAGAGCTACGTTTTTTTTTTTTACAATTTTTATTCATTTTGTTTTAAACGCTAAAATAAAATAAATAAAAATTACTGTCTACTTTCTTATAGTTACCACCCCATGCAGATTCTAAAAAAAAATTGTCACGTTATAATTTTATAAAAAAAAAACTTTGTGCGCTTAGTTGCCTCGAATACCTAGATTTCTTGCACCCCTAATCCGTCCCAACTCCATCCCTGTGACCCGTCCAATTTAAATATTTCACAGCTCAAGATCGAACGATCCCGTTCCGCTATTGATAAGAAAAGAAAAAGAAACAAGAAAGATACTGATTTTCCAATCTAGAGGCAAAAGAAAACATAGCCTTTGTGACAATATGTACGAGTATTTCAAAAAGAACACCTTCGTTGTTTTCTGACAATGAAATATTATTTATTTTCAGATGTGTTCATGTCAAACGGTAAAAAGGAAAATTGCCGTAATTGTTCTGTTATTGTTGGATGGTTAAACGGATGGAAATAAGATGAGTTCTTTATGTTACAGCAATCATTATTAAAACGGTGTATGACATTCATTTTGCGTAGGTCAGGCGTGTCTTTTACTGACTAAAAAACTATGTTCCTTCATTTGTTCTTTGCTTTCTTCTTCTTCTTCTTCTCAGTCGTATACTCCTGGTAGAGTGGTTGTGGTCATGGATCTTCTGGTAGTTTGGTTGCGAATTTTGCAAGACTTCTCCATCTCTCTCTGTTCGTGGCATTGAGTGTGCATTCAAATTAAATCAAATCAATATCTAAAATATTTTTATTTCACATAGGCCTACAGGGGCGCTTATAAAACGTCAGAAGCTAGTGCGTGGTTCCAAATTGGTTGTTTCCTATGAAGAAGAACCGGTAAGAAACTCCATGGTTACTCTTTTATAAAAAGTGGTCGATGTAAAAATACACTAGCGTGCACTAGCTTCTGACGTTTTATAAGTGCCCATGTAGGCCTATGTGAAATGAAAAACTTTTGACTTTGACTTTAACTTGACAATATTTCCATATTATAGTATAGTGTGCGGTTCCAGATTGGTCGTTTCCTATGGAGAAGAGCCGGCAAGAAATCCCATGACAAAACACAATCATATCAACACAAACCTAGAAACCTAGAAAGTCGTTTACTCTTGACAAAGTGGTCGTGGTTGATAATATTCCATTTTCGTTGGCGAGTGAGGCTCCTGCGATGCGTCTCCACTTCTTACGGTTTACAGCGTCTCGGGAACTTTGGACTGTGGAGGTTTGTGTTGCAGCCCGCGTGACCGCTTCCCCTCCACTTGTCCCAGGACAACGAGTCGGTCCATGGAGTGTTCATTGCGAACAACGTGCCCGAAATATTTGAGGATTCGTCGACGATAACCTCTGTTTGATTTTTTGAACCTAGAAACAGTCAACCCATTAACGCAAAACCAATTAATTAAAAACCTTCCGAAGCTCCATTTAGTGCGCTCATTCCAGGCATACTAAAGTAAACTACTGCTAAAGGTTTAGTGTAGCAATGAAGGAACAGGAACGTTTATGACGCCATGAATCTTAGGTATTACCTGGAACACTTTACTTTGTAGGTTTATGGGGAGAAGTAGACAGATAGAATTGGTGATTTATATACGTGGAAATGGTAAGTATGTTTATATATCTATAAAAACAAAAGCGAAATACCACTCACTGATTAATCACGAAATTTTAAGAACAAAGTTAACATTTGGCAGAGGTTTCTTATAGGGTGTATATATCCGCTAAGACCGGATTTTCCGAAATTCACCCCCTAAGGAAACAAAACCGGTGTCTAAAATTTGTCTTAGGAACCCGACTTTCACGCGAGCGAAGCCTCAGTCAGAGGTAGTCTATATATCATCATCATCTTCCTGCCCTTGTCCCATCTTATTTGGGGTTGGCGCAACACGTTTTTTTCTTCCATTCTATCCTGTGAACCGTCATACTATCACTAACTTCCTTTTCCTTCATATCACTGTTCACACAATCCATCCATCTGTTCTTTGGCCTCCCTCTCCCTCTCCACCCGTCCACATGGCAGGTAGTCATCCAGGTAGTCTATATATATAAAAGCGAAATACCACTCACTGATTAATCACGAAATCTCGGAAACTTTAAAACCTACAAACTTAAAATTCTTATAGGGTGTAGACATCCGCTAAGAACGGATTTTACGAAACTCTACCTATAAGAGGGTAAAACGGGGGTTGGAAGTTTATATGGAGAACCCGACTTTCACGCGAGCGAAGCCGCTGGCAGAAACTAGTTTATTATATTTAAACTTTACGTAAAGGATATTCACTACCAGTCAACCTTTGGTTTAAAAACTGTTTTACAAAAACCGACTTCTCTTCAAAAAACACTAAAACGTTGAAAACAACTTTCCATTTCGGAAGTCGGTGTTTCTGATTTATTTGTTTGTTATTTCTGACTGGCCTGTTAGTCTAGTGGTTAGTGGCCCTTACTGCTATACCGGAGATCGTGGATTCGATTCCCACCCAGGACTAATGTTTGTGTGATAAACACGATCATTTGTTCTGTGTCTGGTGTAATTGATCTATAATATGTATATATTTAGAAATATATAAATATGTTTATCAGTTGTCTAGCACTCATAACAAGAGCTCTGCTTAGCTTGGGACTAGACGGCGTTGTGTGATAGTTTTGGAATATTATTATTATATAACATATGTATAAACTTTTTTTTTTTTGTAAAATGTTATTTATTTCACACTTTTTTGCTGTGATACACATAAAGCCAGAGTACCTACAACTCACGACTATTCTAATTAGCCCGAACAGTCTTAGGATACATAATTTTATTACGAAATTTCCGTGCCTACCTTTCACCTTCCGATTCCAATATCAGATCAGTTCGATGGTACCTTATAGCCAAAGTGCATCATCATCATCATCATGACAAATCTAATTAGCCCAAACACGACTAGTATTATTACGGAGATTGATTAATTATGGAGTTCCGGTGCCTACTTTATTTTTAGGTGGGAAATCATCTGTCATCAATGACTCCTCCCGCTCTTAAAATCACACCTATGTTCCTTCTGTTGCCCTTTGCGTCACAGGACCACCAGTAACTCTTTTAGAAGCCGATCCATAGCCGCAGTAAGATTCGGCCCTGTTAGGCCCCTACGGTTTTGCTGACATCTCCTTGAGACGTGCGTGGAACACAAAGCACCGTCGACGACTCGAGTTCGAACAGCGAGCCCATTGCTCGTCGTCCGCAAGCCCACGCCCACGGTGACTAGTAGTCGGGGTCGGAGTCGCGGCGGCCCATGCGGAAGTAATTGAGTAAGCTTTAATTTCTTTTTGTTTAGAAAGAAAGAAAGACTAAAGGTTTATTTAAGTCAAACATGGCGCATACTCGTTCGGGCCACAAGAAGCGAGCAACGGCGATTTGTAGCAAGTGACGGCCACAGACGTCAACCGTGTGCAGCGAATCCTTTTAAATGTATAAAACCTTCAGCAAATATCGCCGATGGCGGCGTATCGCAGTTGTGTCCGGTGGCCCGTGTGTGGCGACCCCAAATATCATTCAATACCGTATTCGTATCTTATAAATTCTTTTTCGGTAAAATACTGTACTAGAAACTGCAAAACAGCTGACTCTTTGTCTTCAGGATTATTACCCACAAAAAAGTACTAGGATCGCAGTAACATCAAGAGATCTTAGGCTCGATCGTACGCAACAAAATAAACCACCACGACGGACTTTCATTGCTTCAATAAATTTCTCTGAAAACTAAATAGAGTCCATTATTTAACGTTCTGCTATAGCAGGCTTGGACACTTTTATATTGGCTTTAGAAATGTGTAAGTTAGTCTTTTAACGTTTCATGGCCTGATGTGTAAACGGGCCCGTATTTTTATTTTAGCACTTGGTTGAAAGTCTCGATTTTTATTTACGTCACATAGGAATTAACATTCAAAATTCTGC
The DNA here is from genome assembly GCA_949316375.1 of Mythimna vitellina. NCBI lineage: Eukaryota > Metazoa > Arthropoda > Insecta > Lepidoptera > Noctuidae > Mythimna > Mythimna vitellina. The sequence goes on from OX438708.1 coordinate 3,339,420, forward strand.
ACCGTGGTGTGATTAGACCATAAAACAGCGATCGGGCAATTGCCCAGACCAGACACAACACCCGTCTGGACGGAAAGCCTCCATTGAAAAGGGATCCTTTCTAGGTTTATGGCACTTTTATCACTTCCATTATCCTCTAAAGTTGGATTACTTTAAAGATAACTGTAACCGCCGATAAGTTCGCCAATTATATATTTCTTTTTATTATAATGTTTCCTTTTAAAGCCTTTATTATAATGAGCGAGACGCACAGTAATGTTCATTGTGGCGACACTTGGGGGAGGCTTATTTCCAACAGTAGACGTCTTTCGGCTGATATGATTAAGGTTTCCTTTTTGTTAATTATTATCTTGGTATACTCGAACAATCAATTAGGATAGTTTTACTTGGCCATATCATGAAGAGATCAATTTCTATGATCTGGCCACGACATATATAAATAAATAACTGTCTCGTTGTTTGCTGAGCCTCAGGCCCTGGGTTCGACTCCCAAGTTAGGTAAAATGTGTTATTGGAGTTTTCCATTGGGAATACTCTGTAACTACCCGTACTTTAGTAGTAGGTGGTGAAGAACTGTTGTGCTTCGGAACGCCGTTGGTCTTGCTCCTGATCCCCGATCCCCGGATATGTCGGATTGCCGTCACTGGCCCTTGCGAGAAAATGGAGACAGAGAGGGCATCTGTGTTTACGCAGGTTTGAGCACTATAATATCGCTGGCGTCCTGGGTAATCTCCATTGATGTTGGCGGCCGTGATCGAAATTCAGTCAGCAGAAATTATAAAGATAATTCGATTTGAAAACCCCCTGTGCGTCGTGGTCACAAGTGCTAAATGTTTAGGATTCGATTCACTGTTTTGACAAAGTGTTATAAAAATTTTTCATGTGGGATTTCTCAGTAGAATTTATGCCACATAATACAACATCACGCTTACATTTCCTGAAGAGTAAGGTAGAGATATACCTAGAGGGAGAGAGTGAGTAATGGTGGCCGAGTGGTAACGGCTCCGACTTACGAGTTGTAGGTCTGGGGTTCAAACTCAGCCAGGCGCATTACTTTGTGTAATTTATTTCATCACCACTGCTCTCAAAAAGGTGAAGAAAAACATCGTGAGGAAACCGGCATGTCCTAGAACCAAAAATTCGAAGACATGTGACATTCACCAACGCGCACTGAGCCCGCGTGATGGATTACGGCCCATTCCCTCTCCTAGAGAGGATGCCTAAGTCCCAGCAGTGGGATAATTGAAAGGCTGATTATGCTATGCTATTATGCTATGAACCTAGAGTATTTTTCTATATATTTCGATCGACTTTGCACTTGATAAAGTTAAAGCACTTAACTACACCAACGAAGCAGGGTTTTTGTTGACCCCCTAGGGGGCGCTCGCCGTCTGACCGTCCGGTAACCGTCCGGACCGAGCCCAAGTCGTCGACGGCGCGTTTTGTTCCACGCGCGCCTCAAGGAGATGTCAGCAAATCGTAGGGGCCCAGCAGGGTCGAAGCCTACTGGGGCCACGGGTAGTGTGAAAGCGGAACCCGGGGCCCTGGGACGAAGGCAACGAAGGAACAGGAGTGGGTTTTTAGTCAGTAAAAGTCTGACACTATCACGCGCTCCGCCCAAGAGCGAGATTTGTCATTAGATCATTTTCACACCTAAAATTTTTTTAAAAATCCACAAGAACCTAAGGCATTAAGTCCGCCTCTGTACCTTTTTGTGCATGAAGTATATAATAAATAAATAAATAAGAGGGCAAGACTGCAATTATACTTTTATATACTTTTCAAGTAAAGGAAGTATCCAACTACCCACAGCGTAAATTCTTCCACAAAAGCCCACCATTAAATGCCCACAGCTGGTCTTAAATCATTGTGTATAAATAAGACTAAGATAAGTCCCTGTGCGCGGAATTTATATCCCACAGTAAAAAATGTGATCCCATTGCGTCGGTTAAACTGAGATACATTGTACGAGGGTTTTATATTGTCCTTGTTCTCTGTCTTCAAGGTTGTAAAGATTTCGATATAAGTAGTTTAGTAGGGTGGTGAGAGTTTTGTTGATGCATATCTATACATATAATAAAACAGTAAAATTATTTTGCTATGGTATTAATTGGCGCAAAAACTACTAAACCGATCCTGTTCAAATTTTGCATACATAATCCTTATAGGTCAGGGCAACTTATAGGCTATAAATTATCACGCTATTTGCTATGGGGGGTGAGCAATAATCAAAAATGTAGGTATTGAACGACATTTGCCGCGAGTTCGATCCCCAGGTACAGTTAAAAATTTTGACATTATTTTATCCATTTTTTTGTAATAAAACTTACTTTTACCATTTTTCCGAAACAAAATTGACATTTCTATTCGATATCTTCTTAATATTTTGTAAAAACTAATCAAAACACATAATAAAATCAAATCGGCGAGTAAAATCACGTACAATAATATTACATTATTCCATTTAGCTGCAAATATTACTTCTGAAACGAAAATCATCACGCTATCATCGATAAGGAGCCTACCAGTCAATTCTGACGTTTATATAAGAACGTCTATTTTGAATTTTGATCATCGAAGACCGTAGCGCAATGGTTTCGTATCTAGACTTGCGTATAATTTATAGGTTGTTCGAATCCCATGTGGCCCTCTTGAGAAGTTTTTGGTTTTATTTTTTCACCGTAAATAAGATTTTTTTATATATTTTTGCGTGTTTACATTTTTTTTATATATCTATACATAATATATCTGTAGAAGTTTTTAGTTGTGTGCGTATCACGCAAAATGTTAGAAATCGATGTAGATAGCTTTTATACATTAAAATTCTGTATAACTTGATATATTACTTAGGTTTTGTTTCATCGCAATGAAACGAAGCATATGAAATACAAACGGTATGGATTTAAAGTTTTCAAGAAGTTAAATATGACACCATACGCAACTCGCAACGCCATCTAAAGACTCAAAGTAGAAAAAATTATGACAGTGAAAGTTGAACTTCATATTAAATTTGATAGATGGCATTGTGTATTTTAAAACTACTGGTGTTAGAAGGAGGCATTTTAAACAACTTTTACTGTAACCAAAGGAGATAAAAGTAAATACCTATGTGTATTTAATTATTGACTTTAAAATAACACGGCCAAATTTTCGGAAGCTGTTACATGGTACCTTGCGTTGGAAGGCCCTCAGGAGGACCGATAACCTGGTGAGGGTCGCGTAATCCGATGGATGGACCGGTCATTATGGCGACAATTGGGGAGACCTATGCCCAACAGTGGACATCTTTCGGCTGAAATGATAATGATTATGATGGCACCTTTTTCTTTTTTTTTAAGGTTGGAAATCATCCAATGACTTTTTCCGCTCTGGAAGAGCGCGAGGGCGTGTCAATCTTTTACTGACTAAAACCACACCTGTGTCCTTCAGTTGCTCTTTGCAACATCTCTTTGAGGAGCGCGTGGATTACGCGTTGTTGGCGACTGAGCTCAGTCCGGTCAACTATCGGACGGCCGGACAACTAGCTACCCATCGCTTGACGTCCGCAAGCTCGCGTCTACCGTGGCTGGTAGTCGGGGTCGGAATCTCGGATTGGCGTGAGGACGTTCGTTCCCTTACGCTTGCGACCTCCTCCTTCGCTAGCATTACGGCTTTGCAGAAGGAGGCGACCGCCTGCCATTACTCCTTGCTCTGAACCTCGCCCAAACCAGAGCCCGGCGCAAGAGGTCCCTGACGCCGATTGCCTCCACGAGGACACGGAGGTGCTCCGCCCTTGCGGGGCACACCTCCACTGTATGCTCCACTGTGTCCTCCGGGATGATGGCACCTTGTGGCGTAATAATGGCGTGTTTTATTATTTGCAGTCACTGCTTCATATAAAACGGAATCGAATGTGTTTTTCTAATCATAGTTCGACAACATATGATGTATCTCAGATTCCTTGCAGCCTTACGTCGACATCTGGACGTTACCTTTTTGCAGTGAATGGTGACCAACACTGGAACAACCCCCTGAGGGAGGCCAATCTCAGGGATAATATCTACTAATCGGCTGCTACATTTGTTTACCGTAATTTCATTGTTTTATGGATGCACAAGCTCAGGACTGTTGTGGGTGTTTCAGACGGTTGCTTTTCCGGATTCGGTTGGAAGTACCCTGATATTACAATGTTGCGAATCGCCCGGAGGACCCGGTGTAGTATGCGGTGGAGGTCTATCCAGCTTGGGTGAACCGCCGTGACCTCACAGAGGCAATCGGCGTCAGTAATTTCTCGGTTTGGCCATCAATATGCGAGTTCGATTGGATGGAGATACACCCGCACAAGATGTCGCCAAAATTCATTCAAAAGTTGAAGAAAATCTTCATAGGGTAGTTCCCACTATCGAAAAAACATTTGTGTGATATATGTGGACGTCAGTTAAATACACGCCAAAAAAATCATAGGTAAATGAACAAGTAACTCCCAAAATGATCAAACTGCAACAATCAATGCAAGAATTTTCTCCCAAATTCTTCATAAGTACTGTTGTGGATAAAGATAGTTGATTATGATGGTAGTTTTTGGATTCACTTAAGGCTTTGCACTATCAGTGCACGTTATCCAGCTGAAGGTTGGTGTCCCGATTATGCTCCTTCGTTTGTTATTAACTCTTTCGAATGATCTCGCAGTCCTAGCAGACATCAGCCCTAGAGGGCCCTATCCATTTACTGACATCTCTTTGAGTCGCACGTAGAATACTACGCGCCGTCGATTCAGGATTGTTTTGACCAGACGGCCGGACGGCACCATCGCAATCCCGTGTTTGCGGTGGCTGGGAACCCACCTTCTTTGATCGTAGTGCTTCACTGAAGGTGGCTACTGATTGTCATTTTCTCCACCAATCGCCCCCACGAGTACATGGCGGCGCCGGCGTTCCGACCACGCGAGAGTGACTTCCACCGTATACTCCATCGTATTCTCCGGGCGATTAGCACAATGGTGAGACCCGAGTGTTTCTTCCCGCAGAATTCAATACAGATACCTTCCGGAACAGGTGTTCCGCATCAGGTGAGTCCTACATAAAGAGAGGATACCGTGACGCCTCTGTAGTCACTCCTCTAAGGCAGGCATTACCGCTTCGATTGTGGCGTGCTCTCTGTGGCGAGGGTTTAAAATCATACAATGTGGTTTTACCAGAACATAAATCAGAAACATACATAAACTAATGCAAAAGGCATTAGTTTATGTATGTTTGTTCCTTGCAGTAGGCAGAAATGCCAACTGCTATGACCCATACATACTCTTTCTATTCATTGACTTTCATACATCTGGATCTGGACGAGTACATAACATGTTTCCTGAAGGTAATTTGCGTTTTTACCTTTAACCGTTTTATGTTAAAATGCAATCAATAATTGCGATGTTTTCGGAGTGAATTGCAAACACAGAATGATTGTAGAGTTTTACGAAGTTAACGCGGACGAAGTCGCGGGCAACAGCTAGTCGAAAATAAACCATCAATAATATTGAGTGATTTGATTTCGACTTGTGTTTTTTTGTCAAAAAAATCATTGAAAATTTTTGTACCCAAGAAAAATAACGGCTTCAAAAACAGATGTTTTCTATACATAGTAATAAAATCAAAATGTCTATTTGTAATATTAAAATATAATATATTTTTAGGGTTCCGTAACCGAAAAGGAAAAAAAAGGAACCCTTATAGGATTACTTTGTTGTCCGTCCGTCTGTCTGTCTGTCTGTCAAGACCCTTTATCTCGGAAACGCGTGAAGGTATCGAGTTGTAATTAAAACCATACACCAAGATCTAAGGTCCCTTGAAGCTGTGACAAAATCAAACTTCTAAGTTAACGAATATAAAACGTGCATTTCGACACTTTCAAAGGAATCAAAATTCAAATCACTTCCCGTTGACCCCAAATCCTGAAATTTGGCATAAAGCAAGATCATATAGTACAGATATAGGAATAAATCTGAAAACTGTAAATTTATAGTTACATCAAAAAAAACCTTTTTTTACAATTCGAAAAAATATTCGTAACTCAATTTGGGAATCGAACTGTTTTCATAGTGTGAGTTTGTGCGGAACCCTCAGTGAGCGAGTCGGACTCGCACTTGCCCTTTTTTTTACTTAGTATGAAAATATATTCGATACCTACAACAAAATGCAATGATGGATAAACCTACATCTCATGTAGTAATAATTATTAATATCTGATTCCGTAATTTCTTCCAAGTAGAGATGCCTGCAGACCTAGCCAAGTTTCGAATCTCTTTCTAAAGTCGGTAACGCCTTCGATTCCTTTGTTCTAACCACGTGACTTAACGTTAAGATGATGCAAATCCCATACATTTAAAGTTTTATACTAACTTTAAAGTTTAAAGATTATCAACTTGGGTAAGCCCTTTGAAAACAAAATGGCATGGTACTTGGTACGAAAAAGAAATTAAAATATTAAAGTTAAAGGAAATAAACTACATGCTTAATACTAAATACATAAAGGCAACAAGAAAATCACTAAGAACACCTTTTTTGTAAGGAATCAACGACCCCAGTTTTCCTGATCACCCCATTTTTCACCCCCAAACTAATAAATTTCTTCCTAACTCGACCATGCTCCCGAAAGGTGTTCCGACTGCCAGTGTTGTATCCACCAATTTATTGGGAGCATAGCATAGTGCATAGTGGGCCTTATAATGTTCCCACTGTTGGGACTCAGGCCTCCTCTCTAGGAGAGGGAATGGGCCGTAATCCACCACGCGGGCCCATTGCGGATTGGTGGATGACACATATCTTCGAATTTTTGGTTCTATGACATGCCGGTTTCCTCACGATGTTTCCCTTCACCGTTTTGAGAGCAGTGGTGATGAAATAAATTACACAAAGTAATACGCCTGGCTGGGTTTGAACCCGCGACCTACAACTCGTAAGTCGGGGCCGTTACCACTCGGCCACCACTGCTCTCAGGGAATGGGCCGTAATCCACCAAGGGAATGGGCCGTAATCCACCAAGGGAATGGGCCGTAATCCACCGTTTATTGGGAGGCGTGGATCAAAACAATGTTAGTCCGACACTGTCCTTTAGCCCGATGAAGCGGTAAATTGAACTTCGTAACTTGGCATTAGATTTTGTCTGTCCATGAATACAATGGTGGTGGGACATTTGTTCTGAGACTGAAATGGTTTAGGATTAATTAATTTATTTGCTTAGGGCCATTTTTTATGCGTCCGTAATTGAGTTTTTTTTACATAGAAATTTATCAAATGACTTCTCCCGCTCTGGATGGAGCAAGATGGAGTGTCAAACTTACTGACTAAAACTCACTTGTGTTCGTTCTGTTGCCTTTTGTAGCCTAGGACCACTATAACTCTTTCGATCAATCCCACAGCTATGAATTATAACGACATATTATAACCAATTTACAGTGTTACATTAAAAACATAATTCTCTCTATATCAAAAACACAAATAAACAGCGATCTGTGTAACGTTTATTTTCTCTCTTTTAAAACAAAAACAGAAATGCAAAGTAATCTGGGTTACATTAATTTTCTCTCTATTAAAACACAAATACACAGTGATCTGTGTAACGTTAAATCACTCTTTATTAAATACATAAATAAACAGTGATTTATATTACTTTAACTCTGTCATTCTCTGTCTCTTTATTAAAAACATAAATAAACAGTGATCTGTGTAACGTTAAATCATTCCCTATTAAAAACACAAATATACAGTGATTTATGTTACATTAATTCTCTCTATATCAAAAATACAAATACACAGTGATCTGTGTTAGGTTATTTCTCTCTATTAAAAACACAAATACATAACAATGATTACGTTAATTCTCTCTCTATTAATTCTAGATCTCTATATGCAGCTTGGTCTACTTCCAGCCTTGCTAGATGCACCTCAATACCAGAGTTTTACATGGAGCAACTGTTTATCTGACCTCCAGAGCCCAGTAATTGCGTACGTGATACCCCTAGCAAGTTTGGTAAGACCCCTAACAAAGGGTTATAATGACGTCAGATTTTCTGGCTTTTGTTAACCCATGATGACTTTCAAAGATCTACAAGTGACAGCCAGGACCTACGGTTTAACCCCTTGAGCGCGGTTGTACATACGTCTGTTCAACTTGAGTGACCTTGAAAAAAGTTTGTCGTTTTTTACACACGGGTGTAAGAAATTTATTCGGCCGAAAAATTTGGTCTCTATATCTTCGTTTTTCCTAAAAAAAAAACCAGAAAAATCGTACGGTTTAGATTTCACGATTTAATATTTTATTCTTCCCCTGATTGAATTGCCACAATATACCTCAATGGTGTATTTTTACCCTATTTTTTTTTACTCAATACTCGATACTTTATTGCATTCCATATTTTGTTTAAAGGTGGTATGAAATATAGTCAAGATCAATATGGACCCTGTCGGGCACAGCAAAGTTAGGAGAGAGGATGGCGGCAAAGTAACAAAATAAATAATTAATAATTATTTATTAAAAAGTAATATTAATTTAATTACTATTATATATTGTATATATATATATTTAATTATTTCCATAAACCACTTTCTAGTTAACCTAGTTTTATAAATGCCGTGAAACTTTGTAATTGGTTTAAGTGATAATTGTCATCATTTCGCTATCGCTGTGCAGCGTGTGTAGACCTGTCTTACATGCTAGTAACTTTCACGCAACTGCATTGGGCTATTCATTGATAGTGGGTTGGGCGTTCTTAATTCATGTAACTTTATAAATAAACTGTTGAGTTTCCTTAATCAAAAATAAATAAAACTATTTTTTATTTTATTTGGTGATGTATATTTTTTTTTAATTGACATAAACCAGTGCTTGACTGCGATCCCACCTGATGGTAAGCGGAGATGCAATCATTGATGGTGAGGCGCACTAGTTTATTAAGAGCCTATTCACTCTAACCTTGAAGACGTCTAAATTATAGTTGAACGGGAAGACCGTAGCAGGCAAATTGTTCCAGTCCTTCGATTTACGTAAAAACGCGCAATTACATAATAATAATACCCCCGTACTTTACGAGGTACGGTGGAATCTCGATAGTTATGTATAGATGGTCTACACACCAAACCCCGTAAGCATTGCTACACCTTTGGGATGGCCCTATTGAGGGAATGTTCCCATTATAGGATTGTTTGAAAGAGTTCCGTGACCCAGGAACGCTAATGGCTACTGAGACTAAGACTCACAGGTGGGTTTTTGGCAGAAAAAATCTGACAATCTCTCTTGCATCACTCAGAGCAGGAATAATAATATGCTTCTTTTTTATTGTTATAAACTAGTGCTTGACTGCGATCCCACCTGATGATAAGTAGTAATGCAATTTTTGATGGTGAGGCGCACTGATTTATTGAGAGCCTATTCACACTAGCCTTGAAGACACCTAAATTATAATCGGACGGGAAGACCGCAGTAAATTGTTCCAGTTCCTCAATATACACGATATAAACGACAAGTCGAAACGCTTGGTCCGGACCGTAGAGGTTTCAACAATGTAACCGATTCGTGCAACTGTTATTATTTTACTATGCGCCCAAAATAACGATAAAAGTATATTGCCACATATATCTACGAAATATTTGGTCCTTAAGCTAAAATCAAAAGTACAAAAACCCTCTGCCATTGCGAATTATGTAATGTTTTTCTGTAAATCAAAGGTCAAACTAAATGTCACACATTTAACAATAGGTACGCCAAAAAGATCCTGTCTGAACATTACTAGAGTCAATGAATCTAAGGCTGTTACCTTTTTCTTATGAACTATCTATTTTTAAGGTTCCGTACCTCAAAAGAAAAACACTTTGTTATCCCTCTGCCTGTCTATATGTCAAGAGCGTTTATCTCGGGAACGCGTGGAGTTATCAGAAATTACAACCATATAATTAGGTCTGCAGTCCTTTGAAGCTGTGAAAAACCCAAACTTCTAAGTTTACGAATTAATTAAAAGTTTACGAATAAAATGTCACAAAAAACGTATATTTTGACACTCTCAAGGGAATCAAAACTCATAGGGTACTTTCCGTTGACCTAGAATACTGAAATTTGGCATAAATCAAAGTCTTACAGCACTGGTACAGGAATAAATCTTAAAACAGTAAATTTTATGTCAAGTCACAAAAAAAAATTACGGTTTGAAAAAACTTCAAAACTCGACTCGGAAATTGAACTAATATTATTTACATTGGTAAGTTACTACAGAACCCTCAATGCGCAAGTCTGACTCGCACTTGCTCAGTTCTTTCGAAAATATCCAAGCTTATTCCGTCTCAATTTCAATAAAACCTTCCTATAAATACTAGTGTATAAAGAATCAAATATTGTCTCCTTATAATCGTTTCTATAGCCATTTTCGAGGCTGTCTTCCCAAGGGATCAGCGCCACCAAATAGATAGGTACAGAAAACTAGGCTAGCTCTGTACGACAAGCGAAAACAAACGCACCCACACAATCGTAGATGCACCATCATTATTTCAGCCAAAAGACGTCCACTGCTGGACATGGGCCTCCTCCAAGTGTCGCCACAACGAACGGTCCTGTGCCTCTTGTTTCCATGGCATTCCTATGACTCTCACCAGGTCATCAGTCTACCTTGCTGCCCGGGTCCTTACAACGCTGCGTCTTCCGGTGTGCGGTTACCATCCACCTTTCGGCCCCATCGACAGTCTGTTCTACGAGTAGTGTGGGCAAGAACCCACTGCCACTTAGTTCCCTCGCCCATGGCGACTTTTTGTAGCGATGCTGTAGCGCGTTCGCATCGATACAGTCACGATGATGTAGTGCGTTGGTAGCACGTTTGCATTTTTTCTATAGCGCTTGTAAATGCGACTAACGCGCGACAGCACCGCTGCAAAAAGCCGTCATGAGCGAGGGGACTTAAGTTTGGCGATTTTTAAGGCTTTGTATGTGGCATAGTTGAAAAGACGTACAGCGAACTCAAACAAATACCGATCGCGATTGCGCTTGCACTTACTGTACATGAAACGTGCCTATGTGTGCGTGAATTTTGTCTTGTTGTATGGAATGTCGCAACTCTGCGTCGGTAGACTTGGGTAGGGATCTTCTACTTGAATTAAACTCTTGGGAGGGTATCATATTTTATTTATACTATTCTTCAGGATTCGATATCAGCCCATCGCGCTACAATCGTAATCTTCGAACTGAAAAAACTAGACATTTATTTGTTCTATTCAATTTTTAAACCTATTCTAGAACGGCAAAATCCTTAAAAGTATATTTTACAAACCAGTTCGTTAGCTATAAAAAACCTAGTTCACGCGATCTCCTTTCCATGTCACAGGAACTAACCTTCTGTACCTATCTACTCTGTGCCAACGCTTTATTTGTCCAAATTCTGCGAATTCCTTAAGATATTTTCTCGCAACGCTTAATCTCATATTGTGTGCTCAAAGACCACTGAAGGCCCTTTGATCGAGATCCCTGATCGACAAATATTTGAAACGGCCAATAGGCATTGAGTTGTTGATATATAAAAATTTATCATTACCACCATTTTGTCTTTTTATTAAGTTGATTTTTAATCTGAAACTTATTTTTGGGCACGCCACAATTGTGGCGGTAAGTCCCTTCTTTGAGGCGTGGCTGGAAAGACCTCACGGCGTCCTCACCTTCCGCATGACGCAGGTCCTCACCGAACACGGTACGTCCGAGAAGTTTCTGCACCGGATTGGTGCGGAAGCGACGCCTGGGTGTCGTCACGGTGTGGACCGCCCAGACGACTCGGTGGAGCAAACGGTAGAGATGAGCCCCGCTTGGACAGAGCACCGCCGTGGTACAGGAAATGGTCCGAAGCTAGGTGGAGTAGCAGGTGGTCGCCTCCTTCTGCGAAGCAGTAATCCTAGCAAAGGAGGAGGCCGACCGCACGAGGCAACGGTCCTCTCGCCCCAGCCGCCGGGATTCCGATTCCGATTACCGGCCGCCGTAGCCAATGGCTTCGTAGATTGGTGTTAATCAAATCTGAAACATTAATTAGCCTCTTTTCATGTCTTTCCACACGTAAATATCCGTAGCTACATACGATAGTACATTTCATAAACCAAAACGTTCATAACTATACCGCTTTATCGAAATCTAGATTGGTCTAGTTCAGTGACCCGTTGTGGTTTAATCCGGATTTCGTACCAGTGTAATACTATTAGGTAGTTTGTTGTGCACATGTCGCCAGATCTGTGGAATTGTCCGAAAGAGTTGTAGAAGAATCCCGCAATTAAAAAGGAAGGATCCTCCGATCAGACAGGTTTTGTGTCTGGTCCGGGTGACTGCTCTACAGTTGATTTAAGGCTATTTATTGTATTTGTTCCAATCGCGCGGAGAACTCTCATATCACGGTACAGGATTTTTAAGTTTATTGACACTTAATATATTTTACGGAAAATGCCAAATCAATGACAATGTTTTGGTGTCTTAAGGCTGGAGTGAATAGGCTCTTAATAAACTAGTGCGTTTCACCATCAATGATTACATCACTGCTTATCATTAGGTGACACCGAAGTTTATATCATTAAAAAAAAATATATATATAAAAAACTAAGCTGTTTTTTTAGGTGGGAAAATCATCTAATGACAAATCGCGCTCTTGGGCAGAGCGGGATATAGTGTTAGACTTTTACTGACTAAAAACTCACTCCTTTTCCTTCTTTGCTTTCGTCCCAGTGCGCCGGGTTTCGCTTTCACACTACCCGTGCCCCAGTAGGCTTCGACCCTGCTGGGCCCCTACGATTTGCTGACATCTCCCTGAGGCGCGCGTAGAACAATACGCGCCGTCGACGACTTGGGCTCGATCCAGACGGTTACTGGACGGTCGGACAGTGAGCTACCTATTTCTCGCTGTCCGCAAGCCCACGCCTATTTATACTTGGATTAATTTTCTATTTTCACTCAGGCAAAGCCGCTGAAAGAAGGTTGTAGGTGGTATAGATAACCTAGACAACTGTGTTGTCTATGGAATACAACACAGTTATGCCCGATGCACACATGGCTTGTCAGGGAAACTGTTTTTTTTATTTTTGTAACGAATTATGCGAATAAACATTTTCTTTCCTTTTTTTTTAATTCTTGTTAGGGTCGCGCTTGACCGCTATCTCACCTGATGGAAAGCGACGATGCCGTCGACGATGAAGCGCGCTTATCTAGAAACTAAATTAAACAGAAAACCATAGAATTCAAAACGTTTTATTGATTAACAGTAAATTGCCAGAAATATTTATTTACATTAAACAGCTTCCCAATCTTCAGCCTCAAAGCCTACAAACCCAATCTTCAGTTAACTCTTTAATTACAGTTTAACAATACATTTCGGAGAGATCAGATAAAACCGACACAGCTTCAATGAGCTGGAATGAATCTAGATTTAGATAACATTTCATATTATTGTACGCGTTTTGGGTAAGGCAAGGTTTATACTGCGGAAGATTTGTATTAACTTTTTAACCGCATATTTAACGTAGGATATATCCAACAAAAATATTTGAGAGCAGTGGTGGCCGAGTGGTAACGGCCCCGACTTACGAGTTGTAGGTCGCGGGTTCAAACCCAGCCTGGCGCAACACTATGTGTAATTTATTTCATCACCACTGCTCTCAAAACGGTGAAGGAAAACATCGTAAAAAAACCGGCATGTACTAGAACCAAAAATTCGAAGACATGTGACATCTACCAATGACATCCAATTACGGCCCATTCCCTCTCTCTTAGAGAAAAGGCCAACAGTGTTCAACAACAATGTTCCCAACATTATAAGGCCGTCTATGCTATGCTATATAATTTACGTGTAATCTCCGATAAACACTCTCGCGTTTGTTCTACCAGGGTCGCGCATCTACAAATACAAAGTAATACAAAAATACAAATATTTTTATTTACTAAACGTAAGAGGATTGGTGGGCCACGATCAAATACTTCATCTCGTCAGCTTTTCTGTCACCTATAAGGGTTGAAACTAAACGAGATGGAGCACCCAGCCGCAAACACGTGACCCTGGCGCATAGGACATGAAAACACTTGTCGGACTAATCCGAAGCAAGCGGCTCAAGAACGCGAAATTTTCAATACGTCTAACCCTATTAAATGGCTATTTCATGAAAAAAAAATACTTTTTATGGTTTTATGTCCATTTAAAATTGTGAATAATTCAGTAAAGTCAAGTCACAGTCAAAGTCAAAGTTAAAGTCAAAGTGAAAAGTTTTTTATTTCACGTAGGCCTACATGGGCTCTTATAAAACGTCAGAAGCTAGTGCACGGTTCCAAATTGGTTGTTTCCTATGGAGAAGAACCGGCAAGAAACTCCATGGTTACTCTTTTAAAAAAATTGTTGTTCTTACAATATTTTCATATTACAGTATATGTAGATATTTTGTAATCACAGTGTAGACTGGTCAATATTGTACTAAAAAGTACAATAAAAATAATCATAATAAAAAGTGAGTCGTAATAGGAAGTAACCTAAGAATTCGCGGAGTCTACAGTGTTCTCACATTCACATTATAAAAAAAGAGGCTATATAAATAAAAGCAAGAAAAATAAATAACTTTAGTGGTACTTTTTTTGGGGTAGTATATCATCAAATGACTTTTCCCGTTCTAAGGTGATGCAAGACGGCGTGACAGACTTTTACTGACTCAAACCCATCATCCTTTTTCCTTTGCATTCTACGGTCACGGTAATAATTCGAAAAGTTCCCACAGCATACACGTATATACCTAATGATACATTATGCAATAGTCTTCACATCAGTGAATCCCACTCCAATTGTAAACCACAGAAATGGTCCGAAGCTAGATGGAGTAGCAGGCGGTCGCCTCCTTCCGCGAAGCAGTAATCCTAGCAGAGGAGGAGGCCGACCGCGCGAGGCAACGGTCCTCTCGCCCCAGCCGCCGGGATTCCGATTCCGATTACCGGCCGCCGTAGCCGCTTGGAGCTTCGTAGATTGGTGTTAATCAAATCTGAAACATTAATTAGCCTCTTTTCATGCCTTTCCATACGTAAATATCACGTAGTGTCGGCTATATTATCCACTTAGATACATTCGCACTGATATATATTCCTTTAGGTCTGGACAGTAAAGGTGTTAACAACAAAGTTTGTTTTATTGACAGGTAGAAAGCTACCGTGTAAAGCGTACCGGAAGACTCAGCGTTGGAAGGCCTCCTACAAGGTAGACCGATGACCTGGTGATGGTTGCGGGAGTCCGATAGATGCGAGACACACAGGACCGTTCATTGTGGCGGTACTTGGGGGAGGCCTATGTCTAGCAGTGGACGTCTTTCGGCTGAAATAAGAATATGAATAACTTTATTTCACCATTGTTACAAATATTTTCTTAAACATAGGTATTTTATTTGCTTAGCGGTAACAGGAGTTATATTTTACCAGAATTATTACAATGGTCCCCAAACTAGACGGTGCCTGTATCTTGAGGACCGGAGTTGCGCTATCGTTAAATAAAATAAAATACAATAAACAAAAAATACAATAAATAAAATACAAAACAAATGATGATGATGATAATGATGAGAAAGCTACACCATTGTTTTTAGAAATCAAATACGATATTTGTGAAACCCAGAGAACGAAGCTATTGGAAAAAGCTAGTTCTCAAAATTATAATTTCTAATTTGAATTTCCCAAGTAATTAGTGCAGTTGAATAAACAAATAATTGATGCAATTGCACAACGATATCAATTTTGAATCGTTTTAGTTTTCATAGATAAATCATTAATTTGATTCTAATGAGTTGGCACTAATAACGTAATTTATTGTTGTGTTCCGAACAATTTTGGTGCAAATTCTGTTTTCAGCCGATTTAACACGGTTGCGCTGCGGTATGCGGGTTCGATCCCCGCACGGAACAAATATTTGTATAGTTGACGATATATAATAATAATAATAGCCAAGAGCCTCGGACAACATCTGAGGAGGCTCTCGTTAGGCAGCTGGATCAAGGGTCTGATCCAGAAAGCAGTACTCTTGGACACGGCTCGTATTGTTAGGAGGTTCCTTTCTCTGTAACCCTGACCGCCGGTGGCTTGGAACCTGTTCCCGATACCGGTGGGGTACTATTTTTTATATTTTTTTTTTGTATCATTTTGTTTAAGAAAACACACAACAGTTAATAAAAGAAATAATAATAGTTTATTTTTTCTTTTTTTCTTCACAAAGTATATGCAAAAGTTTCATAAAATTGACAATAATTAACGCAACATAAATTAATGTATTAGTTATATGACAAACAAGCTTCTGCCAGTGGCTTCGCTCGCGTTATAGTAGGTTTCTCCATAAGAACTTTGGACATCCGTTTCATCTCCTTAGAGGGTGAATATTGGGAAATCCTCTCTTAGTGCTCGCCTACGTCATTAAAAAACCTTTGTGCAAAATTTCACGCTCCTAGTCCTAGTAGTTTCGACTGTGCGTTGATATGTCAGTCAGTCAGTTTCTCCTTTTATATAAGGTGTTAAAAAATTAACTTTAAGAATTTCGAGGAGACATTGTACAAACAGAAATCGCGAAAAAAAAAATCTGCTGTTCCCTACGTTTATGTTCGCATAACTCATCAAAATGTATGGAAGAGCTGATTTCTTTTTCGTGGTTTCAGGTTTGGTCCCATAGTAAAAGTTGTTCATAATGAGGACTACAATGTCCAAAAAACAATAATAACAAATGTCAAATGTGTGTAATGTCTACAATGTCAATATTACTATGGGACCAAACCATAACTCGTCAAAACGTATGGAAAAGCTGTTTTTTTTTTTGTTATTTAAGGTTTGGTCCCATAGTAAAAGTTGTTCATAATGAGGACTACAATGTCCCCTCGAAATTATTAAAGTTAATTTTTTAACACCTTATATAAATAGATAAAATGATCCAAATAAAAATATCGTATTCTCGATCAAACTCTCGATATCCAAGAAACCTATAAATAAATAAGAGGCAACACTGACGAGTAACGGGTGTTGTAACATCAGTGACAGAGCTAACCGCTTACATATTCATAACGTAGATAAGGGGGTTACCATGACGCTCAAAGTAAGATTGTTTCATTCTTATTTCAATGTGGCTAAGAGACAGAGACGTTTACCTGGGTGAGACGGTCCAGTTGGGTAGATCTAACTTCGAGAAAGAGGTCAATCGTCGAATCCGACTCGGCTGGGCAGCGTTCGAGAAGCTGCGCGGTGTCTTCTCGTCCAATATACTACAGTGTCTCAAGACAAAAGTCTATGACCAGTGCGTGTTGCAGGTGATGACATATGGCTCTGAAACGTGGTCGCTTACAATGGGCTTCATCAGAAGGCTTAAAGTTACTCAAAGGGCAATGGAAAGGGTTATGCTCGGAGTTTCCTTGCGTGATCGCGTCAGAAATGAGGATATCCGCAGGAAAACCAAGGTTACGGACATAGACCGAAGAATCGCCAAACTTAAGTGGCAGTGGGTAGGGCACATTGCTCGCGGAACAGATGGTCGATGGGGACGAAAGGTTCTGGAATGGCGACCACGTACCGGAAGACGCAGCGTTGGAAGGCCTCCCACAAGGTGGACCGATGACCTGGTAAGGGTCGCGAGACTCCGATGGATGCGAGACGCACAGGACCGGTCATTGTGGCGACATTTGGGGGAGGCCTATGTCCGATAACAGTAGACGTCTTTCGGCTGAAATGATGATGATGACGATGAAGAGACAGAGCTATACAGGTTGTCTAGCGCCATCTCTTACCCACACTGGAAATAAGAATGAAACAATCTTACTTTAAACGTCATGGTACAGGTCAAGGAATGTATTGAGAGTGATACAGGTTGTTCCAGTTAGCAGCTAGCTCTTTTATATTCTTGCCCATAAATAAACCTTTCTTAAAAGACTATTCCTTTCTATCTAATACCCTCAATAAGTGAACGTTCAATAGCTCCAATGGTTCGCAAGGAATTTAATTCAGTGTGGATGTTCTAAGGGTGTGGTAAGCCTAGTTTATTGGTACTTTAGCATTATGGCTAGTAGCTAGGAAGTTATTTATACGATTTAGTGGGAGTCGGTGTGGCGAATTTTGATTCGGTGTGGGTTTTATCATTGAACTTAGTAGAACTATGATTGTACTTATATATAATCCAAAGAGTAGATTTCTATATCTATACTTATACTTATAATAAATCTGTACATTGAAAATATCAAAAACAAAATAAATGGCGGGGGATGTTACTAAGCCGACACCGAACCCAAAAATGTCTGTCAGTCTGTTCAGGCATCACAAAAAAACTACCGGTTCGATTACCATGAAACTTGGTATAATTATTCTTTAATATCCTGGACACCACACTTGGTACTTTTTATTCCGGAAAAGTATATACAATAAAAAAATTTTTCGGTTTGATCCCTAGACCCGATTACTGTATCAACCGCAAATAATAAGTTTGTCGTAGGTTACGTCACCCGCACTGGAGTTCACTAAGGGGCGCTGTACATGGCTAAGATACTATAATATTTTGTCTTAAGGTACAATATCGCTCGCCATACAATTCAATTGACACACATTATGAAGATAATATTTCATATTTTCGTATCTCAAAAAACCTAATAAAACCATTTTCGACTTTTACGAAGAAGTCGCGGGCAAAAGCTAGTAGTAAAAATAGGTGTCATCACAATGGCGTAGCATCATTAAGCATTGAGCGTTGTACCCTTTCCATTCGCCTTATGTCATCGCGTCCTTGGCACGAAACGTAATGTTGCCTGCCACTTTATACGCATTATTATGACTATAATTGTATTTCCTCTTTATTTATTTTTATTGCTTTTTTTCCATATTATGATTTTGTCTGAATTTTTTTTTTATAATTTTACAAATCTATTAAAACAATTGTGTTTTAATAGATTTGTAAAATAATAAAAAAAAAAAAAATTGTGTGTATTGACACACCGTTACCAACCCACGCTGAAAACAAGCGTTGCAAACTCATCGCATTTTGCGTGTGGACACGGCATTATGCTGAGCGTTCGGCCATTTTGCGAGTACTTACGTGGCGCATATTTTTCATAATGAATGTTTATACTTTGTGTAAGTTATTAAGATTGCGTTTTTTCCGCCAATTAAATGTTTTCCTTTCAGTGCCGGATAAAGCTAACGTGGGGTCTTTAGCAAATTCTACCAAAAGGCTTATATCTTTGTAAAATGAAAAGGAATTAAAATTCTATGAAATCATTTTTCTCACAGGCGCTCTTAGGTACCGACAGCTATATAGGCAGTTGGTTATAGCATAATCAGCCTTTTTAATGTTCCCACTGCTGGGACTCAGGCTTCCTCTCTAGGAGAGGGAATGGGCCGTAATCCACCACGCGAGCCCAGTGCAGATTGTTGAATATCACATGTCATCGAATTTTTGGTTCTAGGACATGCCGGTTTCCTCACCATGTTTTCCTTGACCGTTTTGAGAGCAGTGGTAATGAAATAAATTGCACAAAGTAATGCGCCTGGCTGGGTTTGAACCCGCTAGCTACAACTCGTAAGTCGGGGCCGTTACCACTTGGCTACCACTGCTCTCCAATACAGGCTTTACAGGCAGTTGCTTACATGGCCTTTATGGTAGGGTATTTTTTTTTTTTTATACGTCCAAGCGGTGACCCCAACGCGCGAGGCCAGTAGCATTTGCTACTTTTACTATGAAGCTTATCCGATACTGTCTATATACCTTTTTTTTTTTGAGGTAGAAGTCATCAAATTACTAATAAAAGAACCTCCAATCTAAAATTACAAAGGAAAGAGGGTTAATCACCCCTTAAAATAAAAATTGTAACCATATACCTTCTCACCATAAAACAGATAGGTACAGAAGTCAATATACATACAAAGCGCGCTCGAGCAACGCACACATAGACACCTCTCACGGACACGATATCTCGGCTCAATTCAGCTCAATGCAAACTCGAGTGCTATCCGTTTGAGACACGCGTCTGTGAACTTTTATGTGGAAAAATGGAGCAACAAAAAAACTTTGTTCTAACTGTTCAGTGGACGGTTGTTTAAATTCAACATTAAACAGTGAATTGAAGTTTTTAAGACTGCCAGTTGTTTCAGAGAAGTAAGTAGATATTTGCTTGTATTTTGATGGTTTGTTTTAACGTAACACAGAACAAGCAGTGCGCCGAGAAAGAGAAGATGATTTTGTGGCAATGTATTATTACAATTCAGATTAAGTAGGCATTTATCACCGCGCCCGGTCACACTCGAACAGTTCGGCGCCACGCGCTGACCCTAGCGCGATCGCCGAGCGTAGGTACGAAAAGTGAAGGTACATACATGAGATTGGTTTGGGATTGGTTGTACATTGCTTTTGCAATATTTTATTTTTATTATTATTTATTTTGCTAACGTATCATTTATTGATAATTGTAGTTGTTTATTGTACTTGCTTTTATTTATATAGCCTCTTTTTTTATAATGTGAATGTGAGAACACTGTTAGTAGACTCCGCGAATTCTTAGGTTACTTTTTATATGATTATTTTTATTGTACTTTTTAGTACAATATTGACCAGTCTACACTTTCCTTACATAATATCTACTTATGCTGTAATACGGAAATACTGTAACAACAATTTTTTTTTTTGAAGAGTTACCATGGAGTTTCTAGCCGGTTCTTCTCCATAGGAAACGACCAATTTGGAACCGTGCACTAGCTTCTGACGTTTTATAAGTGCCCATGTAGGGCTATGTGAAATTAAAAACCTTTGACTTGACTTGACTTGACGTAAGGGGGTAGTGGTTCGAATCTCAGTAATTTTTTTATGATAATTTTATTTTATTTTACTGTAAAAAAGAAATTCTTAATATTTTTGCGTTCTTACTATTATGGTTTACCGCCGTTTGCCCGAATTTTATTTACTGATTTTTTTATTTTATTTATTTGTCAACAGCCATAATATTATACGACGTAATATTCATTTGCCCTACTCTTATTTGCTATATTAGTCACGTGCTAGAAGCTTTGTTTCCCATAAAGTCACTTACCATAACATCATTTGTCATAATCATTGTAAACCCTAATTATCACATGCCTTAATTATCACATGTCCTAATTATCTCATGCCCTAATTATCACATGCCATAACATCATTTGCCAACGACATTGAGTATGTAACGGTTGTTAACTTTTGACTTTGACTTTGATTGACTTCTGTACCTATCTATTTTGTGTCCTCACAATCAAGAGCTCCTACCTAAAATTCATAACTAGATACCGTCCTGCCTCATAAAATAATTTCATTCAAAGGTAAACACGGGTTCCGCAAACACGGACTACCTCCTGTTTAGCATTCAACCGTCGGAATTGAATATAAATTTGCGAATTTGATTACAAAGTTGTCAACGCGCCGGTAGGAAATTAAATAAAAAATAAATTGTTGGCGAGAACTTCGTTCGTTTTGCGGGGTTCTGTACAAAAACATGTTTGTTCTGTCAAAATTGATTATTACCACGTTGACAGCTGCACTTATTTTTATGTTTTTTCCAATCCTGCGTTACGAAGCATTTAAGACCTCGTTTGAAATCTATCATTATGGTAGTAGGGGGCTTTTTAGACTTACGGGGTCTAAAAAGCCCCCTACTACCATTTAAGAAACTAAAAGCTTCTTTTTTACAAAGTGTGCAGTACGAGGTCAAAGTGACCCCGTATTAAAGCAGATACACCACTGAATTCCATTTTAATTGGGCATCTCTTTACTAAACTAAATTAAATTAAAGTTACGGCAGACCAGACTATGTTTTTCTTATCCACAGCGCAAGGAAGACGTATATGAGGGGTCATCGGAGGAGAGGGATCTCGTTGCGCACTGAAAGTGTTCAGAAAAGGGTTCAAATGTGAATCATGAAGTAGGAGATGCCCTAGAGAAAGACATACCTAAAATTTTCTCAATAACTTTCCTAATTAATTTTTGTTTTATTTCAGCTGAAAGATTGCTGTGGAGCCGAGGCCAGCAATAACAAGATCAGTCTATGAATGAGTGATTTTTTTTTTATCATCATGCTTGATGTAGAGTCTAGGCTAGCAGTGTCAAGATCGGTCTATGAATGAGTGTTTTTTATTTTTATTTATTTTTTCAGCTGAAAGATTGCTGTGAAGCCGAAGCCAACAATGTCAAGACCAGTCTATGAATGAGTGATTTTTTTTATTTTATTTTTTTATTTTATCATGTTTGCTGTAGAGTCTAGGCTAGTAGTGTCAAAATCGGTCTATGAATGAGTGTTTTTTTTTTTTTTTTTATTCAGCTGAAAGATTGCTGTGTAGCCGAGGCCAGCAATGTCGAGATCGGTCTATGAATGAGTGATTTTTTTTCAAAACGGTGGTGGTTCACGGTATCTCTCTTAAAACATTCCCGTCGCCCTAGCGGGCATCGGCCCTACTGGGCCCCTACGGTTTTACTGACCTCTCTTTGAAGCGCGCAGTCAACGACTCGCCCTTGGTCCACATCAGACAGCCGGACAATGAGCTACCCATTGCTCGTCTTCAGTGAGCCCACGCCTACCGTGACTGGTAGTCCATTCCAAAAACCGTCTCCTTCGCTAGCATGCCTTCACCCTAACCGGGAAAACTCATTAAATGATTTCTCGCTTAAAAAAATAACATGATTTTACGTCATCCTTAGGTACAATGCTAATCTTCTTTGTCTTCTTCTTCCTGCCCTAATCCCATATTACTTGGGGTCAGCGCAACACGTTTTTTTCTTCCATTCTATCCTGTCACCCGTCACACTATCACTAACTCCCTTTTGTTTCATATCACTCCTCACACAATCCATCCATCTTTTCTTTGGCCTTCCTCTCCCTCTTCATCCATCTACATGTATACCTACTCAGAACTCTTTTAGTAACACGCGTTTCATCCCTCCTCTTCACATGACCATACCAAGACAAACGATTTCCTTTCAACTTTTCAGTCACTGGCCCCACTTTCAAACTTCCTCTAATATACTCATTTTTCACTTTATCCTTTCTGGTCACACTACACATCCATCTCAGCTAAATAATAAAAAAAAGCATTTATTTCAGGCAACTAATAGCACCCATACAACAATCACAAAACAGAACACACACACATAAGCAAATACATATTACACTATCGGATATAGTTAGCAACATGTCTGCTACAGCAATGTCCGATATAAGAGCAATCAAATCTGCCAGCAACCATCGCTAGAACTGTATTGGAGCTGCCCCGCACCCTGCGCACCAAGGACGCGCACCGCTTGCGCATGGTGGTGTGAAAACAGTCGGTGCGCGCTTCCGCAAACATGCCCGAGGCACTACAGAAGCGGGACAGCCCCTACACCGTCCTGAACGCGTTATTGTATTGGATACGGAGAGCACTGTAAACCGCGTTTGTAGGAAACCCATAGGCTGCACGCGTAAAATGAAGTGCAAAAAACTTTAAAAAGCAAAATCAAATGCAATCTTTTATCATCCATCTTTTTCACAGCCCAACATTTTGATCCATACAGTATGACAGATCACGGACTTGTAAATTTTAACCCTTCAACTTGAAGGGCACCCGTGGAATGTTAATCTCCTTAGTATGGGTCCAATTTTAGTATAAGTATGTAGTGCCCAAGCAAATACACCTAACCTGAAATCATATTATCTGTTGAAAGAGATTGGATCCTGTGACATAGAGTATCCTAGTGCGGGATTCAGTGTCACACTTATGTAACTGTTGTTAAGGGTTCACGAAACGGTGGATTGCGAATGACAATTAAACGTGAATGATCATTTCAAGTGACGGACGAATGAAGTTTCGATTGAAAGCGCATCATTTGCGCACGCTTCAGTTGTTGCTAAACTAATCTCATATGCCATCAATGTATGTCAATACACGGCGCGTCGCGGTTAACGTCGCGTCTACTCAACGTTGGCGCTTTCCCACTAGAAAATCGAGACGTTAACGTCACGTCTGCACAACGTTCGCCCTGTGCAGACATTGGAGAAGCGCCAACGCTCGTTAAACGCCACTGGGATAGCGGCCTTAGAGTTATTCACGCAACCAAACCGAAGTCAACTATCAGACAGTTGCCCAGACCAGACACAATATCTGTCTGGTCAGAGGATTCTCCCTTATCAATGGAGGTTCAAAGGGATTTACACTACTCTAAAGGTATCATATCATAATCCATATGTATACAAAATCAAAACAAACATTTAAAAAATAGATATTAAAATTCCATAATCCAATATCATAGCTCCAATTAATTAAATCTTATAAACTTATGTACTTCTGTTGTAAGAACTAATATAAGCTTGAAATTTAAATTAAAAACTCTCTAGTCAAATAAAAAGCCAATTGCAAATAATTTAATTAAATATAAATGAAATAATACACATTCAAACACAAAATTGGACAACATAATAATTAGTACACACAGTCAAATGAAGCTGCATCCACCTCTGTATCAGGGACAGGACCCATCTATCGGACTACACCATAAGGAAACTGTTCGAGCTGCTTCGTAAGCGACTTAATAGTAAGGCGCTCCGCTTTCTTATGATCGCGATAAAATCAACCTTCCACGCAACAGCAAACACAGTATCGTAAAAGCATTGTTGTATTGTACAGTGCACTGTACGCCCGCTGCGTAAAGTAACTTCTCTTCTTAGTTACTCTTGCCAGAGTGGTCGTGGTTCGTCAGGTACGCCGCACGACTTCCCGCCGCTTTTGCCTGCTGGCAGCCATCCGGGCGCACTCATTCAATGGGCTGACAACAGCCATTTTGATTTGGTCAGTCCGTCCACCTTTTCTTGTATAACAAGGCGTTCGATGGAGTCACCTCCACGTCGACGAATATAGCCAAAGTATTTAAAAATACGACGGCCCACCAGCGTAGATAAGCGTTCCTTGACGCCAAGTTCCTCGAGAATATAAAGTAACTTATGGAACCCTAAAAAAGCCAATTTGTTGACACGTGTCACAAGCTAATTTGTAAGCAAACATAAAAGTTAGCGTTCACACAGAACGGTTCCTAGAAATAATAATATCTTGTTGTCATTAATCAATTTGTTTTTCCCTTAAATTTTCAAGATTTTATTATTGACAGGTTTATTTACGAATTTTTGAATTTATTGAGTGTTTTTGACGGGTTTGGAACGTCATTCGATTTCAACAGCTGTGACATCGATTTGCCTACAAAAAAATTTTTCATCGCAAAAATACGACGCGTTAACGCAGCGTTTGCTCAACGTTTACGTGGTGGATTCAGTTATCAATACACAGATATGCGATATTTATTCGTTGAAGATTTGCTAACATGCATTGTATAGAAGAGTTTGATCTCTTTTTTAAAACGTGAATGTGAGAACACTGTAGACTCCGTGAATTTTTAGATTACTATCTATTTTGACCCTATTTTTTACTATGATTATTTTTATTGTGCTTTTGGGTACATTAAAGACTGGTCTACATATCTAAGAAATATTGTAAGATCAACAATTATTTTGAAAGAGTAACCATGGTGTTTCTTGCCGGTTCTTCTCCGTAGGAAACTACCAATTGGAACCATGCACTAGCTTCCGACGTTTTATAAGTGCCCATGTACATTTTGAACTTGAATTGATCTTCGAAAGTTTTCATCAAATCTTCATCAAATGTAAATGAGACCACGTGTAGAAAATATTCTTTTAATCGAAAAGAATCATCAAAATCAAATTGATAAAGACTAACTTGGTGGAATTAAATTGTGCAATTCCAACGCACACTCCCCGAAATGGGACTTTCTTATCCATATACATCCACGCTTTGGAATATGCAATTAGCATTATTTTTGTGACTGACTTCGAGACAATTCAAAAGCGCCAATAAATTATTTATTTAAAATAAATGCTTTGATTCTTGATTCTCCTTCTTATCCAATCGCAAAGAGACGCTATTAGGCATTTCTACAGCTCACTCACGGCTGCGTACTTTAAATGGATTGGTTCGGGTCACCGGAACTTTAGGCAGCCCCTCACTCGATCCAGGCCGTAGCTTACTGCTTGGAACGAATAATCCCAGTGATTTTACAAGTAGATTATGGTTCTTTTTATTTATTTATGTAACCTACAGCAATACACAAAGTATGTTACAGAGTAAGTGCTTATAGTAAACTATGGCTAATAACAGGTTTCCCTTCCTAACTGGAAAAATTCTGTAACATGCGAACGGACTAATAAGAAAATTAATAAAAATGTAGGTATTCTGTACCTACATTTTTATTAATTTTCTTTCAGTTACAATTTTGCCTGAAATAATTTTGGAATAAAAATCAGAAAAAATAGCATGCTGATCTTCGCTAATTGTCGTATTCCCGGAAACATCCGAATCATTGAATCCTAAGAGCCCTGAATTATGCATGAAGAAAATGCAGTTACTACTCTATATACATATCGTCTTCCGAGCTCAGGGAATATGACCGTTGCCGAACAGTGACGAAAATTTCTATGCGCATTATTACTTTGGGAGACCTGTAATTGCCAGTCATTTGCCTTCTTTTACAGTTTTCATAATTAGTTTTTTGAAAGTTGGCTTATTCCAGTTGAATATGTCTACTTGAAAGAAATTTGTGTTATAAATTCGAGCAATGCGAGTCATTAAACAATTTTGATGACGTAATGACTTGGAGACATTTGTGAGAGATTAGCTAAAACAAAACAACGAAAAGAGTGAGAGCGACATCTATGACGCAACATTAAACCAAAAAAATTCTAAATCTTACATCGTAGTATTAGTTTCACTGCCTAAAAACAAAACAAAAAGTCGGGACTAGAAACCATATCCTTCGCCGCCTCACATCTAGCACCTGGGGAGCATCACCACAAGTTTTTCGGCAGGAGAGTTTGCATGCCCAGTGTGGCATCGTTCCGCTCACGCTAGAGAAGTGGACATAGCGCTGAACGATACCTGTCGCATCGTAACGGGATTCTTAAAACCTCTTGCAATGTTGTACCCTCTAGCAGGTATAGCTCCTCCAGAAGTTCGCCGCGAGATAACCAGCCGTATCGAGAAGAGTAAACAGGAACGGAACGGCCGTCACCCCCTGTATAAACATCAACTTATACCCGCACGTCTAAAGAGTCGTAAAAGCTTTATGCGATTTACGACCTCTTCAAAAGACAGTGCAGAGGACGAGAGATGCGCGCTGTGGAAGCAGAAGCACCCAACTCCTACACATATCATCACCCCGTCAGAACATCTCCCCCCTGGACGCGAATTGCAGTGGCCAATCTGGAAATCCCTCAACCGAAATCAATTACAGGACAGTTGCTCGGATCAGACACAACGCCTGTCAATAAAAAGCAGAGAAAGAGTACGATGACCTATTTATTAAATGACGTGGAAACTTGCCCCACATATTTTCTATGACGTAGCTTCTCACAGGATGCGAATCCGACCCGCATCAAGATCACATTTCAGAATCCTCAGAACCCCTAGAGCGCAGTTCTATCAATCAAAATATTTAATAAGGTAAGCTCTGACGTCACACGACAAAAATATTATGTGACGAGAACTGAAAGTGATAAATTATGAGCGATATCGTGTTCTTTACTTAGAGAGTGTACGGAGAATTGTACCAAGGTTGGAAATAATTAGCTGTCTAGCCCTTTCGCTTAAGAGCGTCCAACCCGAGATACATTTCTATACAACCGCTCTAAGGGCCTTTACCCACGGTGACTTTTTGTAGCGATGCTGACGCGCGTTTCGTAAGCGCGCGACAGTATCGCTACTAACGCGCGTTAGTTGCATTTGCAAGCGCTATAGAAGATGGCAACGCGCGACAGCATCGCTACAAAAAGTCGTTGATGGCGAGGGCTTTTACTATTACTATTACCAACAGAGTAACATATTCGGACTAGCGAAAAAACTCTTTAAATAAAGATTTAAAAAAAACCGCTCTTACTCGATTATGACGTTATTTCTAGATATTTTGGAAACACAAGATATCTTGTGGATAACACAAGATATCTTGTTTCTATTCCTAAAAATATCAAATCATTGAATATATTAACAACTAGCTTTTGCCCGCGGCTTCGCTCCCGTCACCTGACTCTATATTCTACTCTACCCAACTCTAACCTACACTACCCCACTCTACCCTCCTCAACCCCACTCTACCCTAACCTACCCTACTCTACATTACTCTACCGTACTCGATAAAAAATATCCTATGTCCGTCTCCTGGTTCTAAACTACCTCCTCACCAACTTTCAGCCAAATCGGTTCAGCCGTTCTTGAGTTATAAATAGTGTAACTAACACGACTTTCTTTTATATATATAGATTTTTATTCGGCACAAATAGTAAACACAATCATAAAATATCAAATGATGAGAAAAACGTACTAGTATATCTAAAGGAAAATAAACAATATAAACGTGTAAAAATAATAATCCCATTTATGCCCCATCCCATGCTATTTTTCGTGAAGAATGGTCCTTCATAATGTACTCATAAATTGATAAAATAAAGAAAATATAATGTATAAAAACCTTACATGTTTAATCGAGACTCCGTAAGTTGATGAATTTTTTTCCAAAAACTTTTTGTGAAGTATAATATCAAGAGAATGTCGGAATTACTGACTGCCAACAGAGCGTTATCTTACTTTTTCCACGTTGCCTCTTGATCAAATATTGCATGAGGTTGTGCTGGTAACAGACAGCCCACTCTGGACCTGCATGAAGGAGGACGAGACAGCAGCTCATCTTCTTATATGGTGCCCAGTGGTCGTTGGATACAGGGCAAAGTACTTCGTGAACCCAGGTACCCTCTCCGGTCCTCAAACTTTTAAGTTAACGAAAAAAAAGATAAAGCCGTTGTCGCAAAAAACGTGTATTACGACACTCTCAAGTGAATCAAAATTCATAGGGTACTTCCCGTTGACCTAGAATCCTGAAATTTGGCATGAAGTAAGGTTCATAACACAAGTATAGGATAAAATCTGAAAACTGTAAATTTGTAGTTACGTCACAAAAAAAAACTTTTTTCCGATTCGAAAAAATCTTCGTAACTCATTTCGGGAGTTCTGTTTTCATAGGTAAATTTGTACGGAACCTTCAGGGCGCGAGGCCGACTCGCATTTTTCCGTTTACATAAAAGGCCGTATCTTTTTTCGTTAACTTAGACATTTGATTTTTTAACAGCTTCAAGAAACCGCAGACTCGGGAAGGCTCCACTTAAAGATAGCTATTTTCACCAAAACTAATTTCTCTAGGTTAATTATTACCTGTCTGGTATCCAGCCTTTTCGCTTGGTTGTTTGTTATAAACACTGTTTAAGCTTTCAGATTTATGGTTGCTTTTAATCCATCTTCAACTATTTTGCTCGCTCTTATACTAAGAATATTTAGTTGGCGTTGCGGAAAATACGAATTAAAGGGCATAACTATATTATTTTCCCATAGCTTAGTTTTTAAATGAAAAAATTGATCATGTGACCAATAAACAAATGTGTAGCTTGAGTACAAGCTTGAGCAGTGGTGGCCGAGTGGTATCGGCCCCGACTTACAAGTTGTAAGTTCAAACCCAGACAGGCACATAACTTTGTGTAATTTATTTCATCACCACTGCTCTCAAAACGGTGAAGGAAAACATCGTGAGCAAACCGGCATGTCCTAGAACCAAAAATTCAAAAACATGTGTACATCCACCAACCCGCACTGGGCCCGCGTGGTGGATTACGGCCCATTCCCTCTCCTAGAGAGGAGGCCTGAGTCCCAACAGTGGGAACATTATAAGGCCGACTATACTATGCTATGTAGCTTGAGTAGGGTGCAATCCCTATCAGGATTCTTCGAAATTCAAAAATAATTGAAAAATCCGGTTGTACTCGACATTTTGAAATCCGGTTTTTTGGACTCAAATTCGGTTTTTTAGTCAAAACTGAGTTTAGCGAATAATATTTGGAGTTATCCACAAATTTCCATTACAAGTAGTCCAAACGATATTTGAATTGGTAGGATTAGGTGTAGTGTAGTGTATTTGCGCGACTTTGACTCGCCACAGAGATGACACTATTCTAACGGCCGATATAGCTTTTCAATTTTTGATAAAATCATTAGACAGCCAAGACACGATATCTGCAAAGCAATTGACAAATTCATTGAAAAGGAGAATTAAAGAGAGACGGCTCTATACTGTTGTCGGTACCTTACAATATTAACACAACACTAATGATTTTTTAAATTACTTTATGTTGTTATCTTAATTATCTAGAGTTTATGTTAATGTTATATTAAAAATGATTATGTGAATTTATAACGGCTAAAATTACTGATGCCTAAAAGTTTTGTGGATTACTTATTCTGTCGTGCTGTGAATTGAGCGAATAAATACATATTTTAAATTATTTATGCTATTTATTTCAGTTATATCAAATCAACTTAAAACACTTAAAAGTTCGAAATTCAGATAATCCGGATTTTTATCGGACGAGAGTACAGAAATCCGGATTTCTAAAAAGTCCGGATTTTGCAATCCCTAGGCTTGAGTTTGACATAGAATTTCTAATAAAAAACTTACTAACTATTCAAAATAAAATGCACTCATACATATACATAGTAGAACCCACCAAAATGTTTGCACACAGACATAGAAAACACTCTCTCAAAGCGAACACTGACCAATCCTACAATAATATTTCCATACATTTGATCCTCTCACATCGAGTACTCTCGACTGTCAGCCTACTTCATCTTGAGCACCCTTCATCTGACCAGCAACGTGGAGAGGGCACAAGTGTCTCTTGTAAGCAAATAAAGGACAAACAGTACAATATGTGGTTCCTTAGGAATCTGCGGTTTATTATCATAGTGTGACGGTTGTGTTTTATTGCTGAGCTGGTTGGGTTGGGGTGGGGGATGAGAGTTGAGATGAAGCGTTTTATTGGGAATAAGTAAAAAAAAAAATTAAGTTAAATGGTTTTATTGAAAAAAAAAATGTTGGGCTGTGAAAAAGACGGATGAAAAAAGATTGCATGTAGCGGAGATGAGAATGTTAAGATGGATGTGTGGTGTGACGAGAATGGATAAAGTGAGAAATGAATATATTAGGGGAAGTTTGAAAGTGGCGCCAGTGACTGAAAAGTTGAAAGGGAATCGTTTGTCTTGGTATGGTCATGTGAAGAGGAGGGATGAGACGCATGTTACTAAAAGAGTTATGAGTTTACATGTGGATGGATGGTGAGGGAGAGGGAGACCAAAGAAAAGATGGATGGATTGTGTGAAGAGTGATATGAAAGAAAAGGAAGCTAGTGATAGCATGACGAGTGACAGGGCAGAATGGAAGAGAAAAACGTGTTGCGCCGACCCCAAATAACACGAGACAAGGGCAGGAAGATGATGATGATGATGGTTTTATTGAAAAAAAAGATAAAAATTGGGCAAGTGCGAGTCGGACTTACGCCCTGAGAAGACTGTGACCTATGTAAGTTCAATTCCCGAATGGAGTCTCAAAGATTTTACCGAATCGCAATTTTGAGGGGTTCCGTCATCATTTCAGCCGATAGACGTCCACTGCTGGACATAGGCCTCCCCCAAATGTCGCCATAGAGAACGGTCCTGCTCGTCTCGCATCCATCGGATTCCCGCAACCTTCACCAGGTCATCGGTCCACCTTGTAGGGGGCCTTCCAACACTGCGTCTTCCGGTACGCGGTCGCCACTCCAGAACCTTTCGGCCCCAACGGCCATCCGTTCTGCGAGCAATGTGCCCTACCCATTGCCACTTAAGTTTGGCGATTCTTCGTGCTATGCCGGCAACCTTGGTTCTCCTGCGGATATCTTCATTTCTGATTCGATCACGCAAGGAAACTCCGAGCATAGCCCTTTCCATTGCCCTTTGGGTGACTTTGAGCCTTCTGATGAGGCCCACTGTGAGCGACCACGTTTCGGAACCATACGTCATCACTGGCAACACGCACTGGTCATAGACTTTCGTCTTTGGGGTTCCGTAGTCACCTAGAAACCCTTATAATTTCGCCTAGTCTGTCTGTCTGTCCGTCCGTCCGCAGATAATCTCAGCGACCATTAGCACTAGAAAGCTGAAATTTGGTACCAATATACATATCAATCACGCCGAAAAAGTGGTAAAATAAAAAGTTGAAAAAAATGTTTTATTAGGGGGTTCCGTACACTTAAAATGGGGAGTGTTTTTTTTTTCATTTCTACCCTAGCGTGTGATATATTGTTGGATAGTTATTAAAAAATGAATAGGGGTTTACTCAATCATTTTTTGATAATATTAATATTTTCGGAAATAATCGCTTCAAAAGTTAAAAAAAAATGAACTCTAACTTTTAGAAAATATGAAAAAAATCTCAAAAGTAGAACTTTATAAAGACTAGAAAAAATATTTTGAACTTGATGGGTTGAATTTAATTTTAGTTGTGTGTAAACAGAATAAATAAAAAAAAAACACCAAGAAAGTGTCTCACGGCTGTGGTAAATAGGTTCAGTTCAGTATAATGCCAAACAACTACATAGCAGTTGCCTGACGCTGCTTTTCAACTGAATGTATCTCCTTTCGTTCAGCCCATCCAAAGGTTGTCTGTAAGAGATTGCGTTTTTATAAATTGTTGTGCTGTATTTTTATAAGGTGTAAAATAAAGAATAATCAAAATAAAAAACATTGTCCTGTACCTTAAAAAGTTTTTTTAGAAAATGCTAACATCTTTACGATTCTTACTCATTGGACCACCACCATTTCTAGGACGCACAATCGACCTTCGCTAGTCAGGCCAATAAAAAGGGGTTTTACGCCAGAACTTGGTAGCACACAGTTTTTCTTCTTCATCTATTTGTTGGGAAAATGGCTTAAATCGCCTCCAGACGTTTTTTTATAACATTTGAATATAAAATTAGATGTCACATCAAGGGCATTTGGGTAGTAAACTAGACTGTCAAACTAGGTTAGAAGTCTTTTTTAGTTTTGCAATATTATTTTTTATAGAGCTAACAATACTGCAGTACATAATCAGGAATAAAGATATCTGCAGAAGAACCAAGGTTACTGACATAGCCTGAAGAATCGCCAAACTTAAATGACAGTGGGTAGGTACTCTGCTCGCAGAATAGGTTGTCGATGGGTCCGAAAGGTTCTGCAGTAGAGTCCACATATCTGAAGACCCGCCGTTTGAAGGCCTCCCACAAAGTGGACCGATGACTTGGTGAGGGCCGCGGGAATTCAATGGATGCTCGACGATCAGAAACAAACGTTCTGGTGATACTTGAGGGAAGCCCTTGTCCAAAATTTGACGTATTTTGGCTGAAGTGATGATGATGACATAATCAGACTATAATGCCCCCAATTTTGGGGTAAAGTCCTCCTTTCTGTGAGAGGGAGTGGATTGTTATCCACCACGTGGGCCTAGTGCTAGCCTAGGATTAGTTGATGCCACATGTCCTCGATTTTTAGTGCTAGGTCAGGTCCGATTCCTCACCATGAATTGCTTTACCGTTTTGAGAGCAGTAATATAATATAATATTCCACAACTTCAACACAACACCATCTAGTCCCATAATAAGCAGAGCTTGTGCTATGAGGACTAGACAACTGATAAACATACTTAAATATTTCTAAAAACATACATATTATAGATAAATTACACCCAGACACAGAACAAATGATCGTGCTCATCACACAAACATTTGTCTTGGGTGGGAATCGAACCCTCACGACCTTCAGCATAGCAGTCAGTGTCATTAACCACAAGACCAACAGGCCAATCAATCAGTGATGGCAAAATAAATTACTCAAAGAATTGCTCCTGGGTGGGTTTGAAACCGTGATCGTAATTCGTAAGTCGGGGCCGTTACCACTGGGCTACCATCACTGTTTTCCCAGTCACTTCCTAGATGAGTATGAACTGCTTTGAGGACACGGTGGAGCATACTATAAAGGTGTGCCCCGCTTGGGCAAAGCACCGCCATGTCCTCGCGCCGGACCTTAGTACAGGCCGTGGTCCGAAGCGAAGAGGAGTGGCAGGCGGTCACCTCCTTCTGCAAAGCAGTAATGCTATCAATGGAGGATCCCGATTTCTGGCCACCATAGGCGTAGCTCGCCGTCTGACCATCCGGTAACCGTCCGGACCGAGCCCAAGTCGTCGACGGCGCGTACTGTTCCACGCGAGCCTCAAGAAGATGTCAGCAAACCGTAGGGGCCCAGCGGGGTCAAAGCCAACTGGAGCCAAAGGTCTGCTTATGAAAGGAAAACTCGACCCTGGTATGAAACGGAACGAAGGAACAGGAGTAGGCATTTAGTAAAAAAAATGAAAAAAAATACGTAGGTACCGTACTTACGTAGGCTGCATTTTAGTCAATAAAAATATGACACGCCTTCTCTCCAGAGCCAGGAGAGCCATAAAAAAAGGGGATGACGTATCAGCAGTGCGGTTAAGTAACAACAAAATTACATTTTTCCCTTTCCCAGATCAATACTAAACAGCCTGCTCCAATATTAGAAACAGTAGCAGTTATTAAATATTTTTAACAGTCCAATTTTACGGTATAACACATAAAACGTTCGTTTGTCCGTCACTAAATTGCGTTTTGGCATAAATTCAGTTGTTTATTATCAACATAAAGTGGGATCGTTTCAATTGTACAGCATTTTATTGGGGTACCTGTTGTTTGTGGTGACTTTGCTTGTGTTTAGGAGTTTGGATGGAGCAAGAAAGTGTGTCAAGGTGGAGGACCAAGGCTTGGACAGACTTTGTAGACCTTTTTTTAGAACATCAAAAAATAACTTCTGCTCTGAATGGAGCGAGTGGGCTTTTAATATCCTTCAGTTGACCTCTGTGGTCCAGTGCCACGGTAACTTCTTCAATCATTCCCACAGCTCTAGCAAGCATCGATTCTACTTGGCCCCTTCAGTTTTGCTAACATCTCTTCGAAATGCACATAAAACACAACGCGTTATCAACTTGGGTTAGTCGCCCATTGCTTGCATCCACAAAACCCGTGCCTACGATGTCCGGGAATCACCCTGCGACTCCTGAATCTCAACAGCCGTGGCCCCTCCTGCGGCAGCGGCTGGCGTATAAAAAGGTCCTCTCCCTTACGATTTCGACCACCTTTGCTCACGTTACTGCTTTGTAGAAGGAGATGACCGCTCTCCATTCCCTCTCGCTCCGAACTGTGGGCAGACACAAAACGTCACTGCCACCGATCGCCCTGACGAGGACACCGTGAACTGATGTTCCGCCCGTGTCGTCCGGGCGATCCGTACATTGGTGACACCCGGGTGTGTCTTCCCGCCGAATCTGAAAGGAGTAACTCCCGAAACACAAATTTCCGGTGAAATCTCTCGCTTAGTAAGAATTTCAACATAGTCATCATATGTATAAGCTTGAAGTCAGCCACTGCTGAGTACAAACCTCCCAATTCATCTGTTAATATTTAAGTCAATGATTTATTTAAGTTAGAAGACAGTTTTGACCTTTTTTGTGGGTAGGAAGGAAATCATTTTTTTTTATATATATATAAAAATGTTATTATATTACACATCAGGAATAACTTTCATATCATGGGTGCGTTCACAAACTTATAAAGTCTTACAAAATGGACCCAGAACGCGTACATATCTGTTGGCTGTACAAATAATAGGGCTTAAAGTATGAAATTGCCGTTTTTTTAAACGGGTTGCTTCGAAGTGTTATATCTTTGGATTGACTTGGAGTTATAAGTTTAAATAAACTTTATATTAAAGGTACGTTATTCTTTTTTTGAAATTAAGTATTTATTGGATCATTTATGTTTTGTATTATCTGTAATATCACAGTTAATAATAATACTTACACGTTTTTTTTTGGTTGGGATAATCATCTTATGACAAATCCCGCTCTTGGGCGGACTTGACTAAAAACCCACTCCTGTTCCTTCTTTGTCTTCACCCCAGGACCCCGGGTTTCAGTTTCACACCACCCGTGGTCCCAGCAGGCTTCGACCTTGCTGGGCCCCTACGATTTGCTGACATCTTCTTGAGGCGCGCGTGGAACAGTACGCGCCGTCGACGACTTGGGCTCGGTCCGGACGGTTACCGGACGGTCGGACGGCGAACCAACTATTGCTCGCCGTCCGCCAGCCCGCGCCTACGGTAATAATAATAAACGTAATAATAGGTCTAATATTTGTTCCGTGCGTGGATCAAACCTACGACACGCAGCCGTCCGTTCTCTGCTCCGGGTGTAGCGAGATGGAGTGTTAGGCTATTACTAACTGTAACCCACCAGTGTTCCTTCAGCTGCCCTTTGCTATCCAGGACCCGTGTCTCTCTCGAATAAACCCACAGCGACCTTACAGACAGACAAAGAAATTCTCAAACATGCGAAAATAACAAGCAATAAAGTATAAATGTATTTCGGCTATATTTCAGCAGTTAAACACGGCAACTTGTACAATTGCCTATCAAGAGACTTTACGAGTATTTTACAATCATTTCTAATTGTTCCTATAACTGTTAAAGACTGATCTGGATATAAAATAACAATTTTAAGGAAATTAATCGAAGTTTTAATGAATTAGTTTTCAAGAAACTGCCAGTAGTTGGCGCCATTAACTTTGAAAAAGTAATTTATGATAGATAGATGGAAAGACCTCCCCAACTGGACCGTCTGTCCCAGATAAACGTAGTCGTCCACAACTAGGAACGTTTATCTGGGATAGACGGTCCAGTTGGGAAGTTCTAACTTCGAGAAAGAGATCAATCGTCCAATCAGACTTGGCTGGGCAGCGTTCGGGAAGCTGCGCGGTATCTTCTCGTCCAATATACCACAGTGTCTCAAGACGAAAGTCTATGAACAGTGCGTGTAATGACATATGTAATGACATATGGCTCTGAAACGTGGTCACTTACAATGGGCCTCATCAAAAGACTTAAAGTCACCCAAAGGGCAATGGAAAGGGCTATGCTTGGAGTTTCCTTGCGTGATCGAATCAGGAATGAGGATATCCGCAGGAGAACCAATGTTGCTGACATAGCACGAAGAATCGCCAAACTTAAGTGGCAATGGGCAGGGCACGTTGCTCGCAGAACGGATGGCCGTTGGGGCCGAAAGGTTCTGGAATGGCGACCACGTACCGGAAGACGTAGCGTTGGAAGGCCTCCTACAAGGTGGATCGATGACCTGGTAACGGTTGCGGGAATACGATGGATGCGAGACGCACAGGACCGTTCATTGTGGCGGCACTTGGCCTAATGCCTATGTCCAGCAGTGGACGTCTTTCGGTTGAAATAATGATGATGATGATGAGATGGATAGATAGATATTCTTTATTGTACACCAAAAATACAACTTACATTAGGAAATTAAAATTAATAGGGTATGGTATGGTGTGTGTGTGGTGAGTGTGGGTGTGTGTGTGTGTGGGAAAATCATCCTAATGACATCCCCGCTCTTGGGTGGAGCGGGAGATAGTGTCAGACTCTTACTGACTAAAAACCCACTCCTGTTCCTTCGTTGCCTTCGTCCCAGGGCCCCGGGTTCCGCTTTCACACTACCCGTGGCCCCAGTAGGCTTCGACCCTGCTGGGCCCCTACGATTTGCTGACATCTCCTTGAGGCGCGCGTGGAACAATACGCGCCGTCGATGACTTGGGCTCGGTCCGGACGGTTACCGGACGGTCAGACGGCGAGTCACCCATTGCTCGCCGTCTGCAAGCCCGCGCCTACGGTGGCCGGAAATCGGGATCGGAATCCCGGCGGCGGTTGGAGCGTAAGGACCGTTGCCTCACGCGATCGGCCGCCTCCTTAGCTAGCATTACTGCTTCGCAGAAGGAGGCGACCGCCTGCCACTCCTCCTCGCTCCGGAGCATGGCCTGAACCAAGGCCCGGCGCGAGAGATCACCGCCGCCGATTGCCCCCACGAGGACACGGCGTTGCTCTGCCCAAGCGGGGCACACCTCCACTGTGTGCTCCACCGTGTCCTCCGGGTGGGCCACACAGTGGCCACACCCGGGCGTCGTTTCCGCACGACGGCTGGGGCCTGAGGACGTTCGTTCCCTCACGCGTGCGTACCATTTTTGCTTCGCAGAAGGAAGCGACCGCCTGCCATTCCTCCTCGCTCAGACGACACGGTAAAGCTTACAATAGAAGTCTGAACCGCTTGGGCGTAGTGCTGCCGTGTCCTCGTGGAGGCGATCGACGGCGATCTTTCGCAATCAGCCCCGGTTCAGGCCATGGTCTAGAGCGAGAGGAAATGTGAGGCAGTCACTTCACACCGTTTGGCCGTCATTAAAGGACCGAGCCTGAGTAATCGGGCGCGTAGTGTTCCACGCACACCTCAAAGATATGCATTATGCGTGAGGCCGCAGCTTTATGCTGAGCGTTCGGGCGTTTTGCGCGGATGTGACGCACCAATTGATTATGTTCGTTAGCTAGTTTTAAGATTGCGTCATTTCGCGTGAATAGACTATTTTTCTTTCTTTCTAGATATGTCAGCAATACCTACCGTGGGAATATAGTAGGCCCAGTGAATTTTTGAAAGAATTCTTGTGGATCAACAATATAGGACACATATGCGTAAGTCAGACCTCTCACTCTACCCTAGACCAAAAAATTGCAGAAAAAAATATACAAATGCCTGCATCAGTATTCAGTAATCAGAAGAGAGTGATCAGTGTGATCAGTATTTTCAACCAGTAAATTTCCAGTACTGTGTTTGTATCTGAAATAATGAATATAACAAAATAATAAATTAATCATTGGCATGATTATAATCTTCGGCAGACATTGGTGATCTAAAAACCTAAGCACGTGGTTCCTTCACCGTGAAATCGTCTTCAACATTTCTAAGTGCCATTTACAACGACTTCAAAATAATAAAAGATGGTACTTAGTCATTGCTGTAAGGAATCATGAATGTAGTTAGACCAACCTATTTTCAAATTAGGAATTTTATTAATAGATACAAAATAAATAATATGTTAATAATCAATATGTTGGGTTTAGCAGGATTCCCAGTATATCAAAGAATTTTTTATAAACATAAACCTAACTAAATTATAGTCAAATACATTTTTTCTTCAGAAAATTATCATCGATATAATTATGCATAGCGCCATCTAACGAGTTTTATCTGTACTGTTTGTACTGATACAGCTACTAAGAACCATGTATGCTGTTAGTTCCGACTTATATCACTAGATGGCAATAAATAAACGTAAATAAATTTACTTTGCTCAGATTTTTATTCTCATTGCATATAAAAATCAATCGCACCATTTATTTTATTTTATTATTTTACTATTACTGACACATAAAAATATTTTTTGGCAAAATTACAATAAAACTAATAATACTTTCACCGGGCACTAGATGGAGTGGTCTTCAATTGTTAAAATATTTTCTTGCCCACAAATGTCGTTTACCCCAATTGAATAGAGAGATACATACCTACATTAATCTCAGTATTATTATTATTGAGAACCTCAAAACCTCAGTATTAGTATTATTATCGGTCATATAAAAGAGGTTTGTCAAAATAACATAGAATTGAGATGAACAGAAGTTGATCGAATTAGCGCTAAATATTCAGACTTGGAACACATGGTCATAAAATTTTGTATCAGCGAATTATATTAAATACTGTACAATACAAATTTCAAACTACAACCCTTTAGAACCTTACTAATTTAATGGTCATTTAACAACTAATATTTAAAAATATTTTAATAATTGCAAAGATAGAATAGTAAAAAATCGAGTTGTTAGCGCTGGATTGAATTTACTCGTATTTTGTATCTAGTATATGGTATTTTACTTTTTGTTTTAAATATCGCAGCATACGCTGGATATAAGAGCCTTTTTGGCTTCGCAGTTTTTTATACGCGTTTTTTTTTTATTATTAGTTAATTTTTATTTAAGCTATTTATTGCTAACATTTTTGTTATTAATGTTTGTCCTGTGCGAGTCACAAAGAAATGTTTTTTTTTTGTTTTTTTTACAGGTACCGAAGCGAATTGGTCTCGATTTGAAAAAAAACGGCCAAGTGCGAGTCGGACTAGCGCACGAAGTGTTCCGTACCATTTTATCTCTACAATATTAGACGCTATATATTATTATATCCTTTTTTATTTTTTAATATTTCTTGTTCTAGCGGCATCAGAAATATCATCTGTCAAAATTCCAACTGTCTAGCTATCACGAAGTTTTTAATATTTCTTTTTTTTTGACAATTGAGGCGGTTGCGGCTATTCTGCCAGTGTGAAGTGGCATTCCTTGTTATAGCGGCAACAGAAATACCATCTGTCTAAATTCCAAGTATCTAACTAGGGCCCGCAAGACACAGCCTGGACAGACAGACAGACGGACAGCGGAATCTTAGTAATAGGGTCTCCTTTTTAACTTTTTTTTTTATTCTCGATAGGTTCGCGCTTGACCGCCATCTCACCTGATGGAAAGCGAGGATGCGGTCGACGATGGAACGCGCTTACCTAGAAGTAACCTATTCACTCTTGACTTAAAGATTTCCGGGTTGTAGCTATCAGGAAACACAGATTCCGGCAAGGAATTCCACTCCTTAGTTGTACGCACAATGAATGTGTTCCCAAATCGTTTTGTGCGTATAGGTGGAATGTCCACCATGTACCGGTGGCGCGTTGCCGTACGCCTGGTGGTCCGATGATGGAACGGGCTAGGCGGAATTAGGTTATGCAATTCCGACGCACACTCCCCGAAATGCAACTTTTGGTTACGGAACTCTAAAAAAACATCAACCAAAAACCACACATACATACGAATACCCGTTACCATCGCCGCAGAGGCCCACAATACAAACCTCTTTATTTCCAATATATCACAGAAAGTCGTGCATACGGACCGCCAGATAACAAGCTACCTACTACCTATATGGATGGCATAATGAGCAGGCTAGACCTTATGTGGTGCTGTGCTGGGAATAAAGGTGGAGCGGAGAGGGAGGGGATTTGAAATTGTTTTAGGAGACTGTTATAATGAATTGGTTAAGTTTATTTACTTATTTATCATTTTTACATCGTAATACCGGCTTTCCAATTTAGTCTTAAGAACGCGAGCGTCGAACCCGAGATACATTTTCATTATTTTTCATACATTAGCTCTTACGTGATTATGACGTTAGTACTGAACAATGGTTTCGCCCGCAGACATAAAATGTAGCCTATGTGACTCAGGAATAAAGCAGCTTTGTATCGATGAAAAAATTTTAGCAATCGGACCAGTCCCTTCAGAGATTACCTCCTACTTAGGTCATACTGAAAGTTTCTGGATTCTGATAAAGAAGACTAGATATAATGTTTATACATTTATGGTTTTTCCAAGTATATTCCCTCGCATTAATACATTTTTGCATTCGCTGAAACCACTGTGCATAGAAGTTGGACCAGTCTTCTTTAGGGACCTCTTCAATGGCTTTATAGAACGCATTCACCGCCGATTCAGGGCTCATAAAACATGTGTCTCTAAGTTTGTCTTTAATTTTTGGAAACAAATAGATGTCGCAGGGTGCGAGGTCCGGGCTGTAAGGCGGATTATCATCAGTTCATCATTTGAAGCCTTCAAATAGGCCTCTCGCGCGTTTCTCGTACACACGAGTGTTGCGAGGATGCGTTATCGTGGTGGAGGAGTACATTACTTTGACGAAGGACCGCGAACTTTTTCTAAGACTCTGGGCAAGCAAGTGTTGACGTACCAACCTGCAGTCATTGTCCTTTGATCTTCAAGCGATACTGTAATTTAATCCTAATTTGCCGAAAAAGAAACAACCATATTTTACCAACTTTTCTCAACTTTCGTCGGCAAATCTTCAAAAGGTAAGACCCACTCTGCCGACGGGCTTTTCAGGTTTCATCACCTGTCACAATATTATAGAAAGCCAATGACTGTCCTCCATTATACTTTTTTTAAATTTTACGGCACCACTGGACGCAGTCGTTTCTGATTCTCCGTAAAGTCATGATGTATCCATCGAGTGCAAAGCTTCTGAACGTTCAGAAGCACATCTACAATGTTTTGCACTTGGCTCATTCCAATGCCTAACAAAGCACAAATTTGCTGGCAAGTAATTTTTTTGTCAGTTTCAATACGTTGCCGTACGGTGTCAATATTCGAGTCTGTAACCGTAGTCACCGGCCGACCTTCACGTACCTAGTCATAGAGATGATCACGTCCACGCCTAAATTTTCTAAACCACGAATATACAGAGCTGCGACACTATGCTTCGTCAACAAATGCCAATTGATATCTCTGGCAACTCTCTTGTTGACTTAAGCCACAACGAAAATCATAAAAAATCATTGAATGAAAATGTTCATGAGTTAAATTCATTTTGATAGCGGCACACAATCTTCGAAAGGACGCCACAATAAAATAACAAATGACAGTCTCGCAAATTAAAAAGTAACATGCTCAGAGCGTTCCATTTTCGAATTCTATAATTGTTTTTTCATTATTTTATTGTAAGTGGCCAGATCCAGAAACTTTCAGTAGAACATATTATGTATATTTTTGTCTAGATATTTTGAAAACACAGATATCTTATGAAAATTATATTGAAATCAAAACATAAATTAGTGTAAAACTAATCCAGTAAAGATCTTCCAGCTTCTAACAGAAGCTTCGCTCAAGAAACACTACCGGAATTAAAACTAACTTGTTGACTAATTTCAGGACTTGGTCTACCCGTGTGCCATCTTCATTATCATTTCAGCCGAAAGATGACTTCTGCTGGAAATAGGACTCCCCCAGGCGTCATCACAACGACCGGTTCTGTGCGTCTAGCATCCGTCGTTTACCTGCCACCTTCACTAGGTCATCAATCCGCCTTGTGGGAGGCCTTCCAACGCTGCATCATCCGATACGCGGTCGTCATCGTAGAACCTTTCGGCCCCATCGGCCATCCGTTCTGCGAGCAATGTGTCCTGCCCACTGTCACATTAGTTTGGCGCTTCTTTGAAAAAAATGCCATGCATCCTCACCACATTTGCAACAAGATAAAATACTTCAAGCAAAAAAGTTTTGTAATGTTCGCATTAATATTCAAATAAGGCTTGTTTTTTCTGTTTGTTTCTACCAAGTTCTGCGTTGCATTCTCACAGTGAGCACGATAGACTTGTGAACTACTTGGAAAGCGTTTAAAGTTCCTGTGTAAAGTTGTGGTGAGTGGGTAGACTTTGGCGCTGAGAAAAAAGAGATATAGAAACTTTTGCAAAACATATTGCTGCCTGCGTGTAAGAGAAGAAAAGAAGTTGTGTACATCCCACCCTGCACTCCTACTTTATCAAGGGCACAACAAACAATACACAGGTATTCAAAATTCATGAGACGCTACTGAGAACCTAAAGTTTCATCCATGTGAAAATAAGTTATGTCAGTCAGCTCTGGGATCTTGATCTATTGTCTTCACATTCGATGGTAATATATAGGTACTTCAAACGAAACAGATCTCGCAGCTTTCCTTTAGCCTTCTGAATGACACTAGGCACTTGAGTGCGCCAGTCCATATTAATAAAAGGACGTCCATAGTCTCAGTGCTCGACCAACCTAGTTAATCACAAACTTAGTCCACGCGAAGTGCTGAACAAAAATATAAGTAGATAAAACTTGATAATGACTACAACTTGTGTCTTATATTTAACGAGAAACAACTACGATACTACTACAGTACCTAAAACAAATAAGTACCAAGTTGGAGTTAGTTATTAGCGACATTAATTGTTTACTACAATACTAGCTCCTTTCAT
This sequence comes from Mythimna vitellina, assembly GCA_949316375.1. Classification (NCBI taxonomy): domain Eukaryota; kingdom Metazoa; phylum Arthropoda; class Insecta; order Lepidoptera; family Noctuidae; genus Mythimna; species Mythimna vitellina. The sequence goes on from OX438708.1 coordinate 3,383,180, forward strand.
TGGCACTGCCTGCGTGACAGTAGAAAGCCGCCGCTGTCGGTCTGTCCCTATATATGCTTAGGTCTTTAAAACTACGCAATGTATTTTGATGCGGTTTTTTTTTAATAGTTAGAGTGATTTAAGAGGAAGTATTATATGTATAATACATGCATACTATACTAGAGAAACACTGATAATTTTAGAGGTTTCTAATGTGATGTCGTAAATAAACACTTTTTTTGCGCTTATATTGCAAACGCTGGCTGATCCCTAAGAGATAGATAAAAATAATGTATTACAGTATTGTACACCTTAAAAAGGTCTACAAAAAAGTCCATGATGGTATACGTCTATCTCTTAGGGATAACCCACAATAACTATTTTTTATCCTTTATTTTTTAAGAGAAATAATGGCTTCGATTCTACAGCATTAATCCTTATCCAATTAGGTACCTCAAATAAATTGTGCAAATATGGCCCTTTACAGTATGTTATTTAAATGAATATTTTCGAAGATATTACTGATTTAAAATACAAGGACATAGCGGTTGCGGTATCAGCATTGACCCCGAGCGAAGCCGAGGCGGGTCGCTAGTATTCATATAAAGCAAAAAGTGAATAATTGCAGTGTGAAGTGTTACTAGCATATTCTCTTAACATAGGTTTTATTTACTATCAATAAATTGAGTTTAATTTACTTGTACACTAATATTATAAAGATGTAAAATTGGTTCTTTTTTTTGTTTGTAGGAGGTCAATCTCTGAAAGTAATGATCTGATTGCGATAATTTTTTCACCAAAAGAAAGCTGCTTTATTCCTGAGTAACATAGGCTATATTTTATGTGTAGCGACATCTATGGCGTCACATAAGAACTAATCCTGCATCGCGCAATTTAAGTTCTCCGCGCGATTGGAACATATAGAACAGCGCGAAATCATCTATCGGGCAGTTGCCCACCCGATATAACACCCGTCTAGTCGGAGGATCGTCCCTTTTCCACGGAGGTTTACAGGACTTTACTCTCTGTTCCACATACCTCCAAATATGTATGCGGACGAAGCCGCGGGCAAAAGCTAGTTATACAATACATATATGTTAGTCTGTAAGGTATGTATGTATGGGCCAAGATGCCTAAAAATAAACAATGTATTATTATTATTAAAGCATAAAGCATAATCAGCCTTTAATGTTCCAACTGCTGGGATTCAAACTGAGCGGAGAAGGAATGGGCCGTATCCACCACGCGAGCCAGTACAGATTGGTGGATGTCACATGTTTTCGAATTTTTGTTTCTAAAACATGCCGGTTTCCTCACGAGGTTTTCCTTCACCGTTTTGAGAATAGTGGTGATGAAATAAATTACACAAACTAATGCGCCTGGCTGGGTTTGAACCCGCGACCTACAATTCATAAACCGTTAACACTAGGCCACCACTGTTCACTAGAAAAGATTCGACTGGAAAGAAATGAGGCTCAAGACCAATGGCTTTATGTACTTTTTGAGCACGGGGTGTCACACCACTAACGGCTAAACCCGGGGTAGCTACAGATTAGTTCGTTTTGGAAAAGCCCAATAGCCTTTTTTTGCCCGATATGTTAATCGAACTTGGGACACCATGTTCAGCAGTCGTAGGCGCGTGCTTGCGGACAAGTCGTCGACGGCGCGTAGTGTTCCACGCGTGCCTCAATGAGATGTCAGCAAACCCTGCCGGTTCGAAGCCTACTGGGGCCATGGGTGATGCGAAAGAGAACCCCGGGACCCTGGAATGAAGGCAAAGAAGGAACAGGAGTGGGATTTAGTCAGTAATCTATACTAATGTAGACGTAGACGTAGACATAGACGAAGACAATGCTTGTGCAGACTTTCTTTTTCTCTATAATCGACTATGGTGACGTGTGCTACTTTGACCTGAATGCGGTGTTGCTAAACACGTTTGACAGGCTCCTCAACAACTGCATCCGGTTCATATTTAACTTAAGAAAATATGACCATATTTCTAGTTACAGATCAGAACTCAAATGGCTGCCCATTCGCCAGAGAAGACGTTTGCGCGCACTGACTACACTTTTCCCTTTGCTCAACTCTCCCACCCCACCTTCTTATCTTATATCACACTTTCAATATCTATGTTCTTCCCGTGCTAAGAATCTGCGTTCTTCTAACAATCTTCTACTGCTTGGTCCTTCTCATACTTCTGAATTTGTTCATTCCTCCTTTCATATACAGTCCATACTTCTGTGGAATGCGCTTCCTCTTGACACCAGGATGGCCACCAGTCGTATGCATTTAAGCGGAAGTTGCGGCTTTATTTTCTACATAAATAGCGGAGTGGTCTCAAAAATACTGTCATTTTTCCTTATATAAATAATATATATTAATGTATATGTAGGTTCATATTATATTAAATATTTATGTATTTTTATTTTTTATATACATATATACATTTGATCCCTTGTTTTCCTATTATTTTTTTATTTTTTTATATGCACCCACCATGTTTTCTCTTCACTACCCTTGGTAGACTGGTAAAGAATGCCTAAAGCATTAGGTCCGCCTTTGTACCTTTGTATTGCATGAGGTTTTAATAAATAAATAAAATAATGTAGAGATATGCGAAACAGAGTGTAAAGTTCCATAATACATACCTCTGTTGAAAAGGGAGAATCCTCCGACCAGACGGGTGTTCTGTGACAACTGTACCAGGTGAATCCGGGTCACTACCCGATTTTTACTGACCTCCATGATTTTGAATGTCATGACTGGAAAAATTAAACTGTTAACTACAAGCTACATACCTGACCTTTTTAATTCCCAAAATCCCTGCGAAGTTCCTACAATGTTATAATATGGTCCTTCGAGCCGGATAATCTATCTACAAAAATCAAAGTGGAATAAGTTGTATATTGAACTTTTTCATTAGATATTATTAGGTAATAAATATTTGGTGTTTTATTTTTTTTTTTACCTGTGAGGTGCGTATAAATAAGATTTTTTCTTTCTTTAAAAAAATAAAAACCAGCATAAGTAGAAAAAAACGCAGCAGTATAAAACTTCAGTTTACTGTCTGTAAACATCTGGGTTTTTACGTTTCCAGAGAACTCACAAAATAGTCCCATAAAAGTACAAACGGGTCGCGCAGATTATTGGAAGGCGCGAGGTTACACGCAGCTTGTGGGAGAAAGTTTGAGGAAAACCATTATTTTATTTAAAAACTATATTGTGTCGACGTCCTAAAATATTCAACTCAACAAGGAAATAAGGGCCTGCGCACATTTGAGCCTTCTTGTCTGTCTAAGTCAGTCTTGTCTCAAGTCAAAAAAAAAGTGTGTGCAGGCCTTAGAATTGAGAGGAGCTGAGAGGTAGGACAGAGAAATAAAAAGATTTCAATTAGGATTTTTTTTTAATTAATTAAAAAAACTAGGCAAGTGCGAGTCGGACTCGCGCACGAAGGGTTCCGTACCGTCTGTAGCAAAAAACGGCAAAAAAAACATGTTTATTGTATAGGAACCCCATTTAAATATTGATGTTGTTTTTATTTTTAGAATTTGTTGCCATAGCAGCAACAAAAATATATCAACTGTTTTTTTTTTATTTGGTGGGAAAATCATCTTATGACGTCCCCGCTCTTGGGCGGAACGAGAGATAGTGTCAGACTCTTACTGACTAAAAACCCACTCCTGTTCCTTCGTTGCCTTTGTCCCAGGGCCCTGGGTTCCGCTTTCACACTACCCGTGGCCCCAGTAGGCTTCGACCCTGCTGGGCCCCTACGATTAGCTGACATCTTCTTGAGGCGCGCGTGGAACAGTACGCGCCGTCGACGACTTGGGCTCGGTCCCGACTGTTACCGGACGGTCGGACGGCGAGGATCGGAATCCCGGCGGCGGTTGGAGCGTACGGACCGTTGCCTCACGCGGTCGGCCGCCTCCTTTGCTAGCATTACTGTTTCGCAGAATGAGGCGACCGCCTGCTACTCCTCCTCGCTCCGGACCATGGCCTGAACCAAGGCCCGACGCGAGAGATCGCCGCAAATATATCAACTGTGAAAATTTGCAACAAGGAAATAAGAATAAAAAGGAGCAGATAAGGAGGAGAGAGAAATAAAAAGTTTTCAATTGATATAACAAATTAAAAAAAAAAAACTGCTATCAAATCTAAGAAGTAACTTATGTTTGACGTTTTACACTTTTTTTTCAAGCCGAAATAACTGTTTGTTGGCGTAACTCACACAATTAAATTACCTTTTCCGTAAAAGAATGGAATTATGATACTATTTTTATTGTATTACAAGACATACAATTTTTAATCAACAAAGAATATGGAACAAAACGTACCCACTCATGTAGCAAATTAAAAATTGGTACTTTTGGAAAAGTTTTTTTTTTTTGTGTTTGGCCTCTCGCAGGTCAACCTAGGAGGTTGTCGGCTGCTTAACCGGTCTTGCCTGTGGCGGCCTCGATTAGAAAATCAAAGCCTCCAGCCAGGGCTTACTTAAAACTAAGCGACTACACGCTAAGGGCACCCCCTGTGGGGTACGGGCCTCGGCTTAGGGCGTCGCTGGGGGGGGGGCAGCAAGGGACGAGCTGGATCAAACAGTATTAATTATTATTTATCGGGGATTTTAAAACTACAGGCTCAGCGGCGCGGGCTGGCTCGAGCAAGGGACGGGGAGGACGTTTAATAGAATGTCGCGGCGGGCCTCGGCGGCGAGGACGGAAAGACGGCGGTTTGTGGTGTCTTTTTACTGTACTGGTTTCCCTACGGCTCTCTTGGAGCAGGGTCATCGGGGGTGAGAAGAGTATGCCGAGGACGGCGAATTTTAGAAATACGGGAGGTTTCGTAACGGGCGGCCGATACAATAAGGGGGTTGCGGTGTTTCACAGCAGTGTCGAAGAAACGCTTGCAAAGGCGTTTCATGAACTGCTGGATGGTGGGGATTTTGAGATCTAGATGTAGATTCTCATTTCGGATGAAAAATGGGGCTCCGAGGATTTTACGGAGGATTCGGTTTTGGAGGGTCTGCATCCTATGGAGGTGACGGGGCTTGGCGTGTGCGAAGATAGCACAGGCATACGTCATGATCGGGCGGATAACTGCTGTAAAGAGACGCAGCTTGCACTTAAGTGACAGTTTGCTGCGGGCAGTCAGGAGATAGTGGAGCCTACTTTGAGCGAAAGCGGCTCGCGAGCGAGCCTGCTTTATGTGCTCGGCGAAGGTCAAGTGACGATCGAGGATCACTCCTAGGTACTTGGCTTGCTTCTCCCAGGGGATTGGCTTGCCGTACATAGTGATCGGAGGGGGTTTTGGAAAAGTCTTTGAAAAACAAAATATATATATATTCGTTGTATGGAGGCAACTTTGTAGCTTGCGGGGAAAAAAAATATTTAACGTTAAAAATGCCGAAAATCCTTAGTAAACTCGACCCACGCACATTCGACGTTTTTGTGATTTTATGCGTTAAGTACTAGTCTTCTTCTTCGACTTCGAAATATTATACACTAGTTTCGGACTTCGGTGTGTCGTAATTGGCATTCAGTATGTAACCTTATAGCCACAATTGGTGAGTGAGTAGTACAGCTGATGCGACGTACACATAAGTGCGAGTGAAACAGATAGCGTGTAGTCGGCGACACCGCGCCGCATCGATCCCACAATTGGTGAATGAGTAGTACAGCTGATGCGACGTACACATAAGTGCGAGTGAAACAGATAGCATGTAGCCGGCAACACCGCGCCGCATCGATCAGTTAGTACCGGCTTAGAACTGTCTTGGAGTGCGCGCGTATATAGTTTATTTTATTCGTACTTTTATCTACAACCTGTGCCTTCACAACTGTCTTCTGCTTCGACAAAATGGCACAGGAACGCCATATATTGTGTATTACGTGTGAAAGATCAGTACTTCGCGACCGTAATAGGCATTTAATAACGCAAGGCTATTTGGAAGACAATCCAGGCTTCACACAGTATTTGATGACACGGATTATCATAAAAGAGGTGAGTGAGGTGAATGTGATGAGTGTAAACATAACTTTTAATCATCGTGTTCATGGTGTCTCAGTCACGCAGGTATCTGTCATGTATTTTTGTTTTTTTTTTTATTAAGTAATTAGGGTTAAAATTTCGTTTATGGTCCGTCGATTTAAGGGTTGGAGAGGAGTGTGGGAGGGGGGAGGCAGGGCTACCCCCCTGTACCAGTGCGCAACCCCATGGTTACGGAGATATCCATCGGAAGAGAACCCGAAGAAGTTTGAGGCTAGGTTAGGTTAGAAAACTAATTTCCATCGATTTAAGGGTCGGGGAGGGGGGTTGGGGGGCAGGGCTACCTCCTGTACCATCCCCACCCCGCAGAACCCCATGGTTATGGAGATATACATGCATGAGTATGTGCATGGTAATGGCTTTTGACATTAGAAGGGGATCTGGCGCTCGGCAGCCGCTGCAGCGGCACGCTCGCTCCGCTCGCTCGCCTTCGCGCTTTTATGGTCACTGTACTATTTACAATACAAAAATGAACTTCTAAATCGACGGTCCATAAAGGAAAGTTTAGCCCACCTAATCAAGCCGACGGGATCCCGTGGGATATGGGAAGAGGGTGGGGAAATATTGGGGGACACTGAATGTGACCTTGACCTCAAGGTCAACGACCATCAGTCTTTTTTTCTCAGTGCCCCGTTTGGTATCATATTACCTGACGATTTGTTTTTTTCTTTTAGTTGAACCTCAATCGACTTCAGTACATGTGTCATCGTTGTTGGTTGGCTGGAAGACGACATCAAGAGAAGTTCGAACAAGAACCAAACCAGGAACCCGCCATGGCAGAGCTGTTGCAACCAACGACTTTTCAAGTTGTAAATCCGGCGCTTCAATGTATATACCGCGGGTGCAACAATCAAGATTTTCATAGATTGTCCGAGATTATGAAAGTATATTTGTTGGTTCATGAGGGAGTGCACATTGCTGAAAATGTACGCATTTGTTCACATCACAAATACACAGATGAGTGTAGCTCGCTGTATGATCAAAGAGAGCCCGTATTCAGTCCAGCCCGTCTCAGAGAATCGTTACTAAATGCATTCACATATGAGAAAAATGTGTGAAACTGAAGCTAGCAGCCAAACAAGTCAGGGCGGATCTAGTGTGGGTCCCTAGGCCGAGAAACAAATTGTCAATGTAAAGTTAAACTGTATGGTACAGTTTCAACAGCTAAAAACAATACATTTACGCAGATAGTTCTTTTTTTTGTGTGGGAAAATCATCTTATGACAAATCCCGCTCTTGGGCGGAGTTGGAGATAGTGTCAGACTTTTACTGACTAAAAACCCAATCCTGTTCCTTCTTTGCCTTCGTCCCGGGTTTCGTTTTCACACTACCCGTGGCCCCAGTAGGCTTCGACCCTGCTGGGCCCCTACGATTTGCTGACATCTTGAGGCGCGCGTGGAACAGTACACGCCTTCGACGACTTGGGCTCGGTCCGGACGGTTACCGGGCGATCGGACGGCGAGCCGACCATTACTCGCCGTCTGCAAGTCCGCGACTACGGTGGCCGGAAATCGGGATCGGAATCCCGGCGGCGGTTGGAGCGTAAGGACCGTTGCCTCACGCAATCGGCCGCTTCGTTTGCTAGCATTACTACTTCGCAGAAGGAGGCGACCGCCTGCCACTCCTCGCTCCGGACCATGGCCTGCCGCGCGACGCCGGTATGCTAGATACTGCAGGCGCGGCATCCGTCCACCGGATGCGGAGGCCAGAGAGGCAGAGCTGTACGAGGGATACAGAGAGGCAAAGCGCACCCTCCGAGCGAAGATAAGGCGGGCCAAACTCGAGGCCCGCAACGTGTGGCTCGTGGGGACTCTGAATCTCTCACAAACTCCGCCCCTGGGCTTGCCTGCTGACGCAGAGTCTCCGGCCCCAGCTTGTGGAGGGTGTTGTGAGCACTCTGTTCCCCGCGCGAGGGGAACACTCTCCCCCGCCCATAGCTCCGCCACCAGCGGTGTCCGTCGCGAACCACGATGGTGACGACGATGACAACGCTCAAGAGGTGACCGAGGTAGAGATGAGAGTGGCGGTACGAAGGCTGAGTGCCAAAAATAACGCCCCAGAACCGGACGGCTTGCCTGGGAAGTCCTGGCTCCTGGCCATAGAGGCTCTCGGGCCTCGACTAAGAGGAGCCCTCTCAGCGCATGCATGGAAAGGGGCCAGTTCCCAATTCGCTGAAAGACGGGGAAACTGTTCATCATCGTGAAGCCGAGGCGCCCTGCGGACTCTCAGTCTGCGTACCGGCCCATTGTGCTGCTCGACGAGGTGGGCAAGCTCTTTGAAAGAGTAACTGCAGACCGCTTCGTCGCGCACCTATCACGGGTGGGGCCGGATCTGGCGGACGGCCAGTTCGGTTTCCGCAAGAGGCGCTCCACGGTGAACGCCATCATGCGCGTGCGAGCTCTCACGACGGCGGATGCGGTGGCCCAGGGCAGGTGTGTCGTGGCGGTTTCTTAGGACATCGCCAACGCCTTCAACTCCCTGCCTTAGAGTAGCATTAGGAGGGCACTTTGGTATCACCGGACGCCCGACTACCTCTGTCGTGTGGTTGAGGCATATCTGTCGGACAGGTACATCATCTACCCTGGCCACCAGGGAGAGTGGGAACGTCGAGAGATGTCGTGCGGTGTTCCGCAGGGATCGGTACTGGGACCACCCTTGTGGAACATCGGATACGACTACGTGCTGCGCGGCGACCTCCTTAACGGGGTCAGCGTAGTCTGCTACGCAGACGAAACGCTGGTCCTGGCGCGGGGAGAGTCGTACCAGGCGGCGGCCGAACTAGCGAAACGCGGGGTTGCGATAGTCGTTGGCAGGATCCATGAGTTGGAAATCGAGGTGGCATTGCACAAGTCCAAGGCCATGTGCTTTCACGGCCCTCGGAACGCGCCACCACCGGGTTCCCAACTAACGGTAGAAGGAGTTCACATCGGTGTCGCGTCGCCGATGACCTGGGACTCGTTCTCGACAGCCGATGGGATTTCGAGGAGGCACTTCGGACGTCTGGCTCCCAAGCTAAATCTGACTGGGGCTGCCCTCGGGCGGCTCCTGCCCAACCTGTGGAGTCCAGACGCCTCCTGACGGAGGCTATACGCGGGGATCATTCGTTCCATGGACCTTTATGGCGCACCGGTATGGGCACCTTATGGCCGCATGCCAGAGGGTCATGGCCATACGGATGGTACAAGGAAACCGGACGATTTCCCGCGAAGCAAAATCCCTATAATAAGTTGAAACATTTTAATTACAAAATAAATCATATTTTTATAACTACTCCCCTGTAACTTTAGTTCTAAAAACTCGAATCGGTTTAAATTTGATCCAACGTAAACTTAGAGTGTCATTGAGGTTTGATATTATTTTCGAGAGGGATACTCAATCCCTTCTATTTTTTATAATTTATTATGTTACGAATTTGGATTTTCATCATAACTCTTCTGTAAATGTAGTCCTGAACACTCGAATCGGTTCAAACTAGGTCTAATGTCTTCTTAGAGTGTCTTTTTTTTTTTGCCGGTTGTGTCGCATAACTCACTCTTTTAATAATAATATTTTGCTAGAATATGAGTATAGTAATTAGCTGGCTGGTTTAAACATTGTCCGTCATATTCAACCACAATCAGGTGTGCAAAAATGTCAAATATTTAAGACGTAAACTCAATAAAATAAATCAATTTTCAATAAAATATGTTAATTCAATGTCAAAAATAATTTAAAATAATGATGTCAAAATAGAAGCTATACAAATATAAATGTCAAAATAAAAACTATGCAGTTAAAAATGTCTTGGTAACTACTAAAAATTTGGAACATTGCGCTGACTACTGGGGCCTAAGTCTGCTATTTTTACAAATTCGTCATTCCAACACGATCCCATTGTCATTTTGCTACAAGTTCGTAATCTAATAATCAATAATTGATCGGTCAATGATCTTGTGGTAGGATGACAATATCGAGCTGTCTCGAAACAAATTAAAAGCAATGACTGCACAATGACGTTCTAATGGTAGGTCACTGATCAAAGGAACTGTCAAAATTTTGGCAGTTATCCACATACGTCAAATATTCATTTGTCATTATGTACGAGATTACCATTCTATGCCATTTCTTTCAATGGAGTGTCAGTGGTTGACCATTGGAAAGTCATAATGACGCCATTATATTAGTAGATTACCAAACTTGGTCAACAATTATGAAGACAATGATAGACCATTCGGCACTATTTTAATAGCCGACTTGAGGCCCTGGTTGGGCGCTGCTACATATAAACACACACTTACATACTCGTATACACACAAGTGGTATCCCTATCGGTCATACTCTGTGATTTTCACAAAGCAAATTATGAGGGTACCTCGGAGACTTCTAGTCAGTCAGCTGTGCCATATTGTGTTAAATGTACCTACATGTTTGTCCTCAATGATTTTGTTGTGCCCTGTTATACTGTATCGTAGTTTTACGTGATGTTGTAAGCCTATTGTGTATACATAATTGTAATTTTACTATAAAGTGTATTGCATGCTTCGTCACTAGACGACAAATATTTAACCAAAATTTTAAATCTCATATAAGTGCACGTTTATAATATGTTCTTATGAGAAATAAAGATTCTTTAAACCTAATTTAAAACTGTCAACTGGTTAAAAAAAAAATTTAATGATTGAAATGTCCAAATGTCAAGATAGAAACTGTACAATCACAATGTCAAGGTAGCTAGCTACACTATACAATTAAAGATGTCAACTAGTAAAAAACGTAAAGATTAAAATGTCCAAAACGTCAAGATAAAAATTATACAAATAAAAATGTCAAGTTAACTACCGTTATGTGTTTAGTTAGTGGTATGTTATGTTATAATATTATACATATATATTTTTTTTCAAGTAATGTGCCATGTTTGTCGTAAATAAACTCTTTTTCTTTCTTTCTTTCTTTCTTTTATTTTTGTTAATATTTGCAAGAGGGATACTCATTCACTTCTTTTTTTTATAATTTATTATGTTATGAATTTTGATTCTTATTGTAGATCTTTTGTAACTTTAGTCCTGCACACTCGAATCGGTTCAAACTTGGTTCAACGTCTACTTAGAGTGTCTTTGAAGTTTGATAATATATTTTCAAGAAGGATACTCAATCACTTCTGTTTTTTTAATAATTAATCAATGATATTAACCATACTAACATTATATGTTTGTTAAAACATTACGACGGTGAAGTGCCAATACCTTCTAACTGACATTTTTCAATAAAATTACTTTTAAGTTCTTATATTTTAAATGCGTGTTTCCGCATGCTTCGTAAAATATCCGAAGCGGATATTTAGTTGCAACTGCATCAAATTAATTTGTGGAAACAAACACCTAACTAAACCAACGTGTCAATTTATAGTATTACTTCCTAACAATTTTTGGACAGATAATTTTGACTTCCGACAGTTAGGAGTTATTGGTACTTCACCATCGATTAGGTAAATATAAAAAAGTTAATAAAACCTAAGGGTGGAGTCCTGGTGTCCTGAAATACAGGCCCCAAGCCTAGTTTAGACACCTGTCTCCCACAATATGCTTACTGTATCTACCTTTACCCTAGAAAATGTAATTATGATGTATTGTAGCGAGAAAATAAATAAATCTTCTTAATATTATAACTATTTTTTTCTTTCCCAATCTGCAATCAGTTTTACTTTTAGCAGGTGTGTTGGAGTTTGAATTCGTGGCGGGATAAGCTTGGCTCCAGGGAGCCATCTACCCAATCAGTTGCTGAGTCCACTTTAGCAATTGGACTATGTTATGTCTTTCTTTTTCAGTCTTTTCGAGGCAGCCGCCAGATCGTTAGGGTGTCTTTCCAGTCTCTCCTGGTATTTTTGTGAGTGTATTTGTATTTCCTCCGACACAGTATTCATTTTTAGTTCGTCGTGGATTTCAGTGTTGATGATGAACCAAGGAACGTCAGAAATAGATCTCAAAATCATGTTTTGCATTCTTTGAATTATGGTAATACTTGATTTACAAGCACTTCCCCATAGCTGAATTCCATAGAGTCACACTGGCTTAAGGATTACTTTGTAGATAAGGAGTAATTGGTTTTCAGCACTCAATATGCTATTGCGTCCCATTATCCAGTGTAGGTTTTTGTATAGAATATTGATCTCGTGCCTCTTTGCGGTCTTTATATGATGTTTCCACGTTAGACGGCGGTCGAGGAACTATTATATGACATTAAAAAGCGGTCTATACTCGGGAGTTTCCTTGCGTGATCGCAGCAGGAATAAATAAGCCGGCAGGAGAACCAGAGTCGCCGACATAGCCCGAAGAATTGCCAAACTTAGGTAAGTGGCAGCGGGCAGGGCACATTGCTTGTATAGAACAAATGATCGATAGGGCCGAAGGGTTCTAGAGTGGCGGCCGCGCACCGGAAGATGTAGCGTAGGAAGGCCTTCCACGAGAATGACCGACCTAGTGAGAGTCGCGGGAATGTGATGAATGTGAGAGGCACGGGACCGTTCGTTGTGGCGGCGCTTGGGGGAGGCATGTGTCCAACAGTGGACTCCCTCTGGCTGAAATGATGATGATGATGAGAAAATATGAATAGACAATGGGCTGTGGTTAACTACTATTTCCACAATTGACAGAAGAAGACGACATTCTATTTCAGTTTAGAAACATACTGCTTAAAGCTTGCTAGATCATAATATGTTTCCGAGCATTTACGAGGTGGAGATGGTATATATATGTCGGCTCAAGCTCTGTCCAGGGACTCTCTGTTTTGTGGTCGATGGCTGGGTATCGAGCACTAAACAAACTATTCCAGATCACACAACTGATTTATTATGATGCATGCCTTAGGCCTCCGAGACTCGGTGTTCGGGCTAGTAAGGAGCTAATCCGGTCCGAACGAGTGGCTCGAGAGTGGTAGAACGTACGAATGTCTCACTTCAGGCAGTCTCTAAGCGGCGCGAAGCCAATCTGGTAGAATTCAACGCCGCCAAAACACAAGCGTGTCTGTTCACCGCCAAAAGGAGCCCGTTCACCTTGGCTCCTGCTTTTCAGAATATATCCCTGGAGTGAACCGACCGCCTTCAGCTCTTAGGAGTTGAAATTTCCTCAGACCTCAATTTTGGCCAGTTCATTGAGTCCAAAGCCAAGGTAGCTGCTAGAAAACTAGGCGTTCTTGCAAAGGTCCGACGGTACTTCACACCGAGACAGCTTCTAACTTCTAGCTTCTTTTTCAAGCTTCCGTACCAATAGTACGGAAGCTTGAGAATGACTTCTCCGACATATAATATTGAGGTATCTTCTAGCCGTAGCCCTAATATGTCGCAACATGTACGAGTGACCGAAAACTGCTCGTTAGTTAGAGGCCGCATAATAACGAGGAACGTATCGAATAAAATATATTTTGATCAAAGTGAATGTCAGCAGAGAAGCTATCGAAGCAAGATCGCAGTCAAGCACTGGTTTATATCAAATAATAAAAAAAGCCTTTAATTGCTCCTGCATGACGGGTATAAGAACTCTAAGTGCCTGTGCCTACACTATTAGCATAATATGGTACTTAGGTGTTAGCAGGCGCCTTCGTAGTGACTTCGTAGGTCCGGTAAGTGTCTGAGATGATGTAATCATTGGTAAGTAAGTAAGTCAAGTAACAACATAATTTAATAAAACTGTGTTTTTTAAGATTAATGGCTTTTATTTATTTATTTTTCTGTACCAAAAACAGACGGTAGGAAGGTAAGTCGTTCTCTCTTTAGACAGAAAAAACCCGGCCAAGAGCGTGTCGGGCCACACTCCACTGAGCGTGGCCCGACACGCTCTTGGCCGGTTTTTTCTGTCTAACACAACCTGTCTAGGTTGTATAAATTAGTAACCCAATTTCCCGAGAGATGGCGCTGTACTTTGAGCTACTTCGCGCTGTTAATGTTTTTCCTGAGTTGATGGGGTCGGGACGGGTATGAGCTATATTGTCCAATTGGTGGTATTTGTTCTTGCTCGTTGGCTCGTTGACGGACGGGAAACTACGGAACCCTACACTGGGTTTCGTAAATTCCCGTCTGTCGCAGTGTCCCTACTTAAGAGTTAATGAACGACAGACGACGAGCAAGAACAAATACCACCAATTGGACAATATAGCTCATACCTACCCGTCCCGACCCCATCAACGCAGGAAAAATCTTAACAGCGCGAAGTAGCCCAAAGTACAGCGCCGTCTCTCGGGAAATTAGGTTACTAATTTATACAACCTAGACAGGTTGTGTATGTTCGATTTTAGTTGGTAATTTTGGATTGCGTGAACCGACTTTAATCATTCTGTTTTAGTTGAAAAATAAATACCTTCAGGATAAAAAAATGCTTTCATATACTACACATTTAGGTAGGGGCCGCAGACCTGAGTATATGGTTTTAATTTCAACTCGATACCTCCACGCATTCTAGAGATAAAGGGTCTTGATTGACAGACAGACAGAGAGACGGACAACAAAGTGATCCTATAAGGGATCCGTTTTTAGGGTTCCGTACCTCAAAAGGAAAAAACGGAACCCTTATAGGATCACTTTGTTGTCCGTCTGTTTGTCTGTCAAGACCCTTTATCTCGGGAACGCATGCAGTTCCTTAAAGCTCTGAAAATATCAAACTTCTAAGTTAACAAAAAAAGATACAGCCGTTTATGTCGCAAAAAACGTGCATTTCGACACTCTCAAGGAATCAAAATTCATAGGGTACTTCCCGTTGACCTACAAACCTGAAATTTGGCATGGAGCAAGGTTTCATAGCACAAGTATAGGGAAAAATCTGAAAACTGTAAATTGGCAGTTACGTCCCAAAAAATACTTTTTTTGCGATTCGAAAAAAAATCTTTTTAATTTAATTCGGGATTGAACAGTTTTCATAAGTAAGTTTGTACGGAACCCTCATAGCGCGAGTCCGACTCGCACTTGCCTGGTTTTTTCCTTTTGAGATACGGAACTTAAAACAAACCTATCTAAACCAAAGTTAAACATTATAAAGAACACTATCGTTCTTCAACTGTCCGACCCGAATTCCGTATAAGTCCGTTTAAACTCTTTTATTTTCCTGTCTGTCCTGGATTGCGAAACACCGCGGTTTAAGACTTGAAACGGTAGTATTATTTGTTTTTTTTAATTGATATAAACCAGTGCTTGACTGTGACCCAGCTGATGGTATGCAGAGATTCAATCATTGATGGTGAGGTGCAAAAATTCATTAAGAGCCTATTCACTTTAGCCTTGAAGACACCCAAATTATAGTTGGACGGGAAGACCGCAGCAGGCTAATTGTTCCAGTCCTTCGACGTACACGGTAGAAGTTTCAACAACGTAAGGGTGGATACTCGCCGTACGTCGTTGACCGATGGTAGAAAGGAGATGGTGGAATCAAGTCATGCAATTCCCGCGCACACTCTCCAAAATGTAACCTGTAAAATACCGATAGGCTGGCTACCCTGCGCCTGTGCTCGAGGCTTTTTAGATTGGACTGAACCAAATCTGGATCCCCAATTAGCCTCTTCACACGCCTAAATCATTGGTTTGAGTTTAATAGGTGTCTGTTATATCTTCACCTGGTTATGATATGATAGATTCCAATCCCGATTTTCGGCCACCGTAGGCGCGGGCTTGCGGACGGCTAGAAATGGATGGCTTGCCGTCCTATCGTCCGGTAAGCCTCTGGACCGAGCCCAAGACGTCAACGGCGCGTACTGTTCCACGCGCGGAGATGTCAGCAACTGTAGGGGCCCAGCAGGGTCGAAGCCTACTGGGGCCACAGGTAATGTGAAAGTGAAACCCGGGGCCCTGGAACGAAGGAACAGGAGGGGGTTTTTAGTAAGTAAAAGTCTGACACTATCTCGCGCTCCGCCCAAGAGCGAGTTTTGTCATTAGATGATTTTCCCACATAAAAAAAACATTTATCATGATTTTTATTGTATTTTAATATCTTTTATTTGACATTAATTATTATTGCGAATTGTATTGTATTATTATTATAATTTGTAATGTATTTTGTGTAAAATTATCTGTATAACTTACAATGAATTTAATGGAGTAATGATGTAGATTTTAAGATTAATTATGTAATTGTGTAGTAGAATAAATGGCTTTTTTTATTTTTGTAGAATTTTATTTATTTTAATCTTTATTTCAAAAATATCTGATCTTATCTGGAACGATGAATATCTAGCGGGCTACCCATTGCTCGTCTTCCGCAATTTCCTGATAGCTACCACCTACTTATTAACTGCCCTGAAGCTGTTTCCAAAAAGTTGCTTATATTCAACAATGACGTTTATGTCGGATACATCGAAGGATTGGAACAATTTGCCTGCTGCAATGACACGTCCGATTATAATTTAGTTGTCTTCAAGGCTAGAGTGAAAGACTCTTAATAAACTAAAAAACAAAAGAATCTACGACATTCACCCTGAGCTACGGAATGGAATGATTTTTTTCTAAGATTGGTTACAAATTAGCATAGTTATTCCATTGTGTTTGAAGTTTCTGAAGAAAGATATTCCATAACCTAGATTTTCGTTTTTGAGGTTAAAATGAAGTTCCACGAACAAATTTTTGCTAAAATATCTTCAGAAGACAAAAGGTTTAGTTTAAAACATACGTGGGGCATACTTAGAGTCTATATCTGGCCACTTCGATCAAAAAATTAAAAAAACAATTACAGCATTTGAAAATGGAACTCATGCACACACACACTTGTACACACATGTTGCTTTTTAATTTGCGAGACTGTCATTTGTTTTTCATTTTGGCTTCCTTTTGAAGATTCTGTGTCGCTATCAATATTTCGACTGGCCTGTTGGTCTAGTGGTTAATGCCCTGACTGACTGCCGGAGGTCGTGGGTTCGATTCCCACCCAGGACAAATGTTTGTGTGATGAGCACGATCATTTGTTCTGTGCCTGGGTTTTTTTTTTATTATTGTGTGGGAAAATCATCCTTATAACATCCCCGCTCTTGGGCGGAACGGGAGATAGTGTCAGACTCTTACTGACTAAAAACCCACTCCTGTTCCTTCGTTGCCTTCGTCCCAGGGCCCCGGGTTCCGCTTTCACACTACCCGTGGCCCCAGTAGGCTTCGACCCTGCTGGGCCCCTACGATTTGCTGACATCTCCTTGAGGCGCGCGTGGAACAGTACGCGCCGTCGACGACTTGGGCTCGGTCCGGACGGTTACCGGACGGTCGGACGGCGAGCCACCCAACAATTACAGCATTTGAAAATGGAACTCGTGCACACACACTTGCACACACAATGTTGATTTTTAATTTGCGAGACTGTCATTTGTTTTTCATTTTGGCTTCCTTTTGTAGATTCTGTGTCGCTATCAATATGAATTTAACTAAGTTTTATAAAAATAAAAATACTCTAAACAAAAATATAATAAAAAAATCTACAAACCAAAATTTATGGCTCCAGTAAGTATCGCTATTATGACGGGATATTGGATTCCATAAGTGTAACAAATAAATACATTTGACTTCGCCTTTGAAAATAAGTCACCATTTAACAGTAAACTCTTGAATGAAGACTCGATAATATTCCGTTCAGTTAATCCAGATCTATGTGAAGTGTTTGCAACACGCAATCCGTCTGAATTGCGGAAATATTGTACGAATAAATTCTTGATTTGTGTTAGCACAATCAGCCTTTTAATGTTCCCACTGCTGGGACTCAGGCCTCCTCTCTAAGAGAAGGAATAGGCCATAAACCACCACGCCGGCCCAGTACGGGTAGGTGAATGTCACATGTCTTCGAATATTTGGTTCTAGGACATGCCGGTTTCCTCACGACGTTTTCCTTCACCATTTTGAGAGCAGTGTGATGAAACACACCGACCTACAACTCGTAAGTCGGGGCCGTTACTACTCGGTCATCTCTGCTCCCACTCGGCCACCACTGCTCCCACTCGGCCACCACTGCTCCCGATTTGCACCGCTGCTGATTTGTGTTATGAGCATAGAAATATAAATTACTCCTTTCTGATATCCATGGTGAATCTCGTATACATAGTAACCGTCGTTATGGCGACACCTGGGAGGAGGCCCTGATTGCTCAGGGCAAATCCGACATATTTTTATATAGCAGCAAAGATTTTTGTTTATTTTTTTAGTATTTCACAACTAGCACACAACGTGAAACGTCCTCTAGTCCCAAGCTAAGCAGAGCTTGTGTTATGAGTACTAGACAACTGATAAACATACTTATATATTTCTAAATACATACATATTATAGATACATTACACCCAGACAAAGGAACAACTTTTATAACACTGGCCGGTTGAGATTGCATTATACTATTTAAAAATATTTTTTGTATGTGCGTTTGGATTTTTTTTTTGTTTTTGTTTTTTACTAGACAACTGATAAATATACTATAGATAAATAAATTACAACCAGACACAGAAAAAATGATTGTGCTCATCACACAAACATTTGTCCTGGGTGGGACTCGAACCGACGACCTCCGGCTTAATTATCAATGTTTGTATTACATTTTTTAGTGCGTACATTATTGGCTTGCTATACGCTTTGGTGCACACTGTAAGTATAGCAAGCAATTGATTAATAAATAAATAATAAATGTTCAAAAGTGGTCATCTTTCGGCTGAAATGATGAATATCTATGGTTATAATTATAGTGATGCAACGGAAGTGTCTTAGCGGAAACGGAAACAAATGTCAAAAGTAAATCTTTGCTGATGCGGATGCGGAAGCGGAAACGGAAGCGGAACTAGAAGTGTTAATACTATGAAGAAAAAGCACTATTTAATTTTTTTTTTATACCAAATTTTGACTGCGATCCCACCTGATGGTAAGCGGAGATTACCACTGGATATTTATAGTATTAGTTATATAAGTAATTCATTTTTTATATTTAACTACATATGTGTATTATTTGATAGTTTAGATTAAGATTTCACACATTCTTCTTCTCTTGCTCCCTAAACACTATTGTCTACATTTCTTTTAATTTCTCCTTTTGCAGGTCTGCTGGAAGAAATTTCTTTGGAAATAAGCAGTACTTTTGTACTCTTGTCTACTTTGTATTGTCTTTTTCTGTTTTTGTGTGTACATCATCATCATCATCATCATTTCAGACGTCCACTGTTGGACATAGGCCTTCCCCAAATGTCGCCACAATGACCGGGCCTGTCTCGCATCCATCGGATTCCCGCGACCCTCATCAGGCCATCAGTCCACCTTGGTCCGGAAGACGCAGCGTTTGTGTGTACATAAATAGTAAAATAAATAAAGAATTAACTTTTATCTAAGGCCCTACTATTTCTAGTTGCCTACCAGAACTAATAAACGATCATTACAGAAACCTTACTAATCCTACCAGAAACATGATCCGGCGCCATCTTTATCTAATTACAAACACATTAAAATAAAGACACCTATAATTACAGAGGTGCCGAGGAAGGCATATCGCGTGACAAAATATAGGGGGTAGGTCCAATGTCATGGCTAAAATGGGGACACGCTAACATTATATATATTGCTGACAAGGTTGAGTGTTTTCTGATGTTTTTGGACGTATTAAATATTATCAGATTTTCTTTTTTTTAGGATTCCGTACCCCGAAAGGGTCTGCACCGGATTCGTGCTGAAGTGAAGCCCGGGTGTCGCCACTGTGTGGACTGCCCGGAGGACACGGTGGAGGTGTGCCCCGCTGGGGCAGAGCACCGCCGTGTCCTCGAGGGGGCGATCGGAGGCGGCGATCTCTCGCGCCGGGCCTTGGTACAGGCCATGGTCCGGAGCGAGGAGGAGTGGCAGGCGGTCGCCTCCTTCTGCGAAGCAGTAATGCTAGCAAAGGAGGCAGCCGATCGCGTGAGTCTCCAGTCCTCACACCCCAACCGCCGCCGGGATTCCGATCCCGATTTCCGGACACCGTGGGCGCGGGCTGGCGGACGGCGAGCAATGGGTAGCCCGCCGTCCGACCGGCCGGTAACCGTCCGAGCCGAGCCCAAGTCGTTGACGGCGCGTACTGTTCCACGCGCTCCTCAGGAAGATGACAGCAAATTGTAGGGACCCAGAAGGGTCGAAGCCTACTGGGGCCATGGGTAGTGTGAAAACGAAACCCGAGGTCATGGGACGAAAGCAACGAAGGAACAGGAGTGGGTTTTTATTCAGTAAAAGTCTGACACTATCTCACGCTCCGCCCAAGAGCGGTATTTGTCATTAAATAATTTTCCCATCCTATTCCCATTCCAAAAAAAAACCCCGAAAGAGTAAAAACGAAACGCTGTACATCTTTTTTTTTCTTTTTTAATTAACATAAAGCAGAGATGCAATCATTGACGGTGAAGCGGACTAGTTTATTAAGAGCCTATTCACTCTAGCCTTGAAGACACCTATATTTATAGTTGGACGGGAAGACCGCAGCAGGCAAATTGTTCCAGTCCTTCGATGTACGCGGTATAAACGACGAAGCGAAACGCTTAGTCCGGACCGTTGAAGTTTCAACAACGTAAAGGTGGATACTCGCCGTACGTTGGGTTGTACGATGGTAGAAAGGAGATGGTGGTATCAAGTCATGTGCCTGTCACCAGGCTGTATCTCATGAACCGTCATAGCTAGTTAGTTGAAATTTTCACAGATACTGTAGGTTATTTGGTTGCCAATAGCGGCAAATAGAATTATTATAGAATAACAAATACTCAAAACAGAATAAAATAAATATTTAAGTGGAACTGTCATACAACAAACGTGATTTTGTACCGTTTTTTGCTCGATATTAGCATAGCATAGCATAATCGGCCTTATAATGTTCCCACTGTTGGGACTCAGGCCTCCTCTCTAGGAGAGGGAATGGGCCGTAATCCACCACGCGGGCCCAGTGCGGGTTGGTGGATGTCACATGTCTTCGATTTGTACTCGATATTAATAACGGCAAAAGGTGACGACGAGACGCTTGAAATATTCACAGAAATTTAATTGTATATTCACTTTATAAATAAATAATTAAATTAAAATAAGATAAATATTTAAGGAGGAATAGCATACAACAAACGTTATTTTCTTTGCCGTTTTTTTACCCGAAATTAATATTGTAGTACGGGACCCTTCATGTACGAGTCCGACTCGCACTTGGCCAGTTTTTGGTTAAGGTTGTTGCCCCTGCAAGGGAAATATATCATGTAATATATTATTCAGACATTTGCAACATTACAGACCGACCAAGACTTGATTTGGTTTTTTTTTTTTTTAAATTATACGTAGATATAAACTAGTGCTTTACTGTGATCCCGCCTGATGATAAGCCGTGATGCAATCATTGATGGTGAAGCGCACTAGTTTATTAAGAGCCTATTCACTCTAGCTTTGAAGACACCTAAATTATAATCGGTCGGAAAGACCGCAGCAGACATATTGATTTAAAAGCGGAGGCATTTTAAATTATTAAATTAGTAATGTACTAAATGGTAAATGATATTTATTTTGTAAGTAGGTTTAAAAAAACACTTTTACACGTCAATTTTTTTTTTGTCATTTTAAACTAGATGAGGCCGGTGTTTCCCAGCTGACTACCCTGAGAAGAAACACCGAAACAAACTCAGGGGTCAAAGTCTCTTTTAAAGTCCATACAGTTAATATGTAATGGTCAAATTATACTATTTATCATGTAAATTGTAAAGGTGATTGGTAACGATGAGGGAGGCACAATCTGTCTAGATTAAACAAGAAAGCAAGCTATCATCATCATCATTTCAGCCGAGAGACGTACACTGTTGGACGTAGGCCTCCCACAAGTGTCGCCATAACGACTGGTACTGTACGTCTCGCATCTATCGGATGTCCGCAACCCTCACCAGGCCATCGGTCCACGTTGTGGGTGGCCTTCCTACGTTGCGTCTTCCGGTACGCGGTCGCTACTCCAGAACCTTTCGCCCTATCGACCATCTGATCTACAAAGGAAGGAAGGGATCAAGGAAGCTATGTGGTGTAAAATAAAAAGATATGATAAATGGTAATAGCTAAAATCCTTGGACGAAATTTTCCTAAAAAATATTTAGCACAAAACGTCGAAAATTGAGCACTATACAAAAATAACTGCTAAAAGTTAAAAATAAATTTTCATTTTTAATTAAAATAATTGTCTTCTAAATTTAAAAAAACAAACAAAACCGCATTTGCTTATTATCTTTTTAATTGTTTTAATTAGAGGTTTCAAGTTTCCATTAGGTATATTATTATTATTCTAGTTTCTTCGAATTCATTAATGCATTTTATATTTTAAGCTTTTCACGGCACGATATACTAACTACACTAATTATCACAAACAAGACACACCAAAACACAATAGAATCAACTTTATTCTGTACTAGCTTTTGCCTGCGACTTCGCCCGCGTAGAAGTCGAAAATGGTTTTATTAGGTTTTTTGAGATACGAAAATATGAAATATTATTTATTATCTTCGTCGTGTGTGATAGTCCATTGAATTTTATTGCGAGCGATATTGTATCTTAAGATAAAATATTATAGTGTCTTAGCCGTATGCAGCGCCCCTTAGTGAACTCCACTGCGGGTGACGTGACCTACGACACACTTTTTATTTGCGGTTGGTACAGTAATCGGGTCTAGGGATCGAACCGCAAAATCAAGTTTCTTTTTTATTGTATATACTTTTCCGGAATAATACTTGTAATTATACCAAGTTTCATCGTAATCGTAACGAGGGTTATGATTTTGACAGGCTATGTATGTATATGAATATGTTCATCTGTTCCCTCATAGCTCCTAATCTACTTATCGGAACTTGACATATGAGGTATCGTTAGAACCGTCTTAATAGTCCGCTGAACTTAGGCTACATGATGTGTTACAAAACTCGACATGGCGCCCTCTAGCGGACAAAAGTAATGTTTTAAAAAATAAAAATGGAGATAAATACGTTGTTTGGTGTCATTTGAAGGTTATCAAAATTACACAGACATTTAAAAAAAATTAACACAAAAATATTCTTTAACAATAGGAACTGAAAAGTTGAAAGGGAATCGTTTGTCTTGGTATGGTCATGTGAAGAGGAGGGATGAAACGCATGTTACTAAAAGAGTTATGAGTTTACATGTGGATGGATGGAGAGGGAGAGGGAGACCAAAGAAAAGATGGGTGGATTGTGTGAAGTGTGATATGAAAGAAAAGGAAGTTAGTGATAACATGACGAGTAACAGGGCAGAGTGGAAGAAAAAAACGTGTTGTGCCGACCCCAAATAACACGGGCACGCCACAATTATGGCGGTAAGTCCCCTCTTTGAGGCGTGGTTGGAAAGACCTCACGGCGTCCTCACATTCCGCATGACGCAGGTCCTCACCGGACACGGTAAGTTCGGGAGGTTCCTGCACCGGATTCGTGCGGAAACGACGCCCGGGTGTCGCCACTGTGTGGCCCACCCGGAGGACACGGTGGAGCACACGGTGGAGGTGTGCCCCGCTTGGGCAGAGCAACGCCGTGACCTCGTGGGGGCAATCGGCGGCGGTGATCTCTCGCGCCGGGCCTTGGTTCAGGCCATGCTCCGGAGCGAGGAGGAGTGGCAGGCGGTCGCCTCCTTCTGCGAAGCAGTAATGCTAGCTAAGGAGGCGGCCGATCGCGTGAGGCAACGGTCCTTACGCTCCAACCGCCGCCGGGATTCCGATCCCGATTTCCGGCCACCGTAGGCGCGGGCTTGCAGACGGCGAGCAATGGGTGGCTCGCCGTCTGACCGTCCGGTAACCATCCGGACCAAGCCCAAGTCGTCGACGGCGCGTTTTGTTCCACGCGCGCCTCAAGGAGATGTCAGCAAATCGTAGGGGCCCAGCAGGGTCGAAGCCTACTGGGGCCACGGGTAGTGTGAAAGCGGAACCCGGGGCCCTGGGACGAAGGCAACGAAGGAACAGGAGTGGGTTTTTAGTCAGTAAGAGTCTGACACTATCTCCCGCTCCGCCCAAGAGCGGGGATGTCATTAGGATGATTTTCCCACCCAATAAAAAAAAAAAAAAAAAAAAAAAACCCTAAATAACACGGGACAAGGGCAGGAAGATGATGATGATGATGGTTGGTACCTACAACGTGTGACTGCGACTTTTCTTTTTGTTCTGTTCGAAGTATGAAAATCTTGGTTAATACTTTTTCAGCGTCATTTTTTTTTTGTCGTAAGAAAGGTTTTAGATTTTCACTTTTTATTGTGCGTCTATTTGGGAAGAATAAACATGTTTTCTTTCTTTTAGACAGTTATTAGGCAGTTATTATGATAAGAAATGATCTCATAGTTTTAACCTATTTTTTTCTTAATAAATTATTATTATTATTTCCTTTATTTGTTCAACATACATTTAAATTACATTTATAAATATTTTTTTAAAACAAAACTCGTAAAAAAAAACATTTAACATTTTTTTTTTTTTTTTTCTTTAGATATAATAATAATAAATGATGTGACCATCAATACCACAGCGTACCTACCACCATGACATTTAGAAAACTAATCTGAACGTAGCAAATTACAAGTTGACGATGGCTAATTATGTTTTAACACGGAACGCGATAATTATACTTATTGTCACAATCTTATTAGTATAGCTCAAAAATGAAATCTAGCCATTTTTTCTAGATTTTTTTAAGGTTCCGTACCTCAAAAGAAAAAATTTGGATCTCTTATAGGATCACTTTGTTGTCTGTCCGTCTGTCGTTCTGTCAAGACCCTTTATCTCGAGAACGCGTAGAGGTATCGAGTTGAAATTAAAACCATATACTCAGGTCTGCGGTCCCTTGAAGCTGTGAAAAAATTAAACTTCTAAGTTAACGAAAAAAAAAGAGTTACGGCCGTTTATGGCGCAAAAGTCGTAAATTTGACAATCCAAAGGAAATCGAAATTCATAGGGTTCTTCCTGTTGGGTTTATTTTATAACATTTAATTTGGTGATCCCGATTTGGTTAACACCAATCTACAAAGCCTACACAGGGGTAGGGTAGCCAGCCTTTCGGTATTTTATAGAATGCATTTTGGAGAGGACATTGGACGTCTTTCGGCGGAAATGATGATGACGAAGATGATGATTTTGGAGAGTATGCGTAAGAATTACATTACTTGATTCCGCCATCACCTTTTTACTTATAATACGTTGTTGACATTTCTACGGTCCAGACTAAGTGTTTCGCCTGGTCGTTACCGCGTACATCGAAGGCCTGGAACAATTTGCCTGCAGCGGTCTTCCCGTCCGATTATAATTTAGGTACCTTTAAGGCTAGAGTGAATAGGCTCTTAATAAACTAGTGATATTCATTTGTCACGATGTACGAGATTACCACTCTATGCCTCTTCTTTCAATGTAGGGTTGCACTGTTTGACTATTGGAAAGTCATAATGACGCCATTATATTAGTAGATTACCAAACTTGCCAAAATCAACAATTATGAAATCAATGACAGACTCTTCTGACACTATTGTAATAGCAGACTTGAGGCCCAAATCATCGCTTACCATCAGGAGATATCGATAAAGACGATTTCCACAGATGGGGGTTCTCGGACGGTTCCGAACTTCAATGTTTGTGCGGCGTCTCTCCGCAGACCATGTCCCACCTTCGATCCCGCATCACGTGCCCTGTTACCTGTTCACGTAGGGACCTAATGACAGCATCAGCGGACGGTACTGCCGTGGCCGAATACTGGGCCATGCAAGGAATTTAACTAGTTTGCCATCGATACGCTAAGAAGAAGAGGGAGAGATCGTGGATTTATTATAATGATCTTCGAACCGGCGCTCAACAAAACTGCTAGGTGGCAAAAAGAAACATGGCGGTGAGTTCTACACAAATTATGATTATCTTACGCGACAAAGGACTAAATCTAACTCAAAAACTAAGCTAATCTCGGCCATTACAGTTTAAAACTAGTACAGAAAACTTTATAATCGTTCCCTAGACAAAGTTTATATTTATTCTAACATTTGACGTTAATTAGAATTTGTCGTGTTCTGCCGCGATTAACCATAATGTGGTAGACAAAGTTTTTTAGCGCTAAATTTAGATTAAACTAAAGAATGTTTAGTTTGTATATACGTGTCGGATTCATGGGGTTCGTGGATAAAAAACTTCGCTCGATTCGATCGGTGAAGCTATTATACCGAGACCCTCGCAATTGCAGGTGTAGCGACATCTATCGCGTCACATAAGAAAATCCTGAATCGCGCAATCAAAGTTCTCCGCGCGATTAGAACACATAGAACGGCCCGAAATCATCTATCGGGCAGTTGCAGCCCACCAGACATAACATACCGTCTGGTCGGAGGATCCTCCCTTTTCAACGGAGGTTTGCGGGACTTTACACTCTGTTCCACATACCTTCACAGGTTATTAAGCTGCATCTGGTTAGGTTAGGTTAGGTTAGTTGGTTGGGAAACGGCTAGGCAGATGATGTTAGGACGTCTCAGTCGAGCAGAGAGAGAGCCTTCAAACTGACTTAGGGCGGAATTCACCAATAACACTAATCGCGTTTTAACGTTTGGCTCGCATAATTGCGTTTAGCCACTGTCATTAGTGTCACTTGTAAAAATACAACAAAAGAAAAATACAGACAAGTGCCCAAACGTTAAAACTCGATTAGTTTTATTAGTGAATTCTGCCCTTAGAATATTGACCTTCTCTTCATCATCACTTTTTACTTGGTTTTGCATATTATTGTAACTTATTAATGACATCAAATTGTAGTTTTTTGTTGACATATGGTTTTTTAATTATTAATGTTATCAATTTGTAATTATTTTTTTTTGCCACATTTTTTTTTTATCTGACTTATTAAAACACGAATATTATTATTAAGTATTATTTTAAATTTAAATATAAAACTAAAGTATATACTCATAACAATAATTAGTAATAAGCTGAAATGAATTAAACGATATAATTAATATACAGATAAGAAAATTAAATAGGTACTTATATTAGCGGTCTGCTCTGGAATGGCGACCGCGTACCGTAGGACGTAGCGTTGGAAGGCCTCCTACAAGGTGGACCGATGACTTGGTAATGGTTGCGAGAGTCCGATGGATGCGAGACGCACAGGACCGTTCATTGTGGCGACACTTGGTGGAGGCCTATGTCCAGCAGTGGACGTCTTTCGGCTGAAATGATGATGATGATGATTAGCACTCTTCCTCTCTCCTACCATTTATAATGTTACGGTGCCTGACAGAGTCCACAATTATTTAATTTTTTTATTATTTATTACTTGACATGTACATTATGGATTGCAATAAAGACTTGAGATTGAGACATCACTTCAGCTGAAAAACGACCAGTGATTGGACATAGGCTACGCTCCAAGTGTCGCCATAAAGACCGATCCCGTGCTTCTCGCATCCATCGGATTCCCGTGAACACTCACTAGGTCATCGATCCACCTTGTGGAAGGTTTACCAGCGCTGCGTCTTCCAGTACGTGGTCGCCACTTCAGAACTTTTCGTCCCTATCGATGATCTGTTCTGCGAGCAATATGTCAACTGCCACTTAAGTTTGACGATTTGATTGACGTTAAGCTGCAAAAAAAAAATTGAAAAAATATGCCAAAAATGTTTTGTTGACAAAATTGCCAATAAGAATACAACTGTGCTATCTTTATCTCCCAAGTAGAGCTCAATAAATACCGCTAACATAGTCTTTTGAAGATATTCTTGTCGACTTGTGTGTGTTTCAGAATCAAGGACGAACCTCTAAACAAAGTTACGATGTTATTGTATGCCTCGAGTTTGAATCTTATTCTGATAAAGATAAGGTTGTAGTAAACGCATACTTAAATTGATATTCATAAGGACTTGACATGGTATTTGTGTGATTTAGTGTATGGGTTTATATTCATAGGCGTTCCATGAGTTGGTGTAAACAAAAGCCAAAGAAGTTGGGGAATTTTATTTAGAAAGCAAGAAAAACTGTAATATATTTATATTTTTTTATTTTTGGACTATCTCACGTGATGGAAAGTGATAATGGATAATACCAATATTATTATTTTTTTTATTCAAATATTTTACAAAAAATGAACATTAAGCCAACAGTAACAAGGTTTTCATGTTACATTTTGATACAAGTGCAAAAAGTTTGTGATTGCGGCCGAGGTGGAATTCGCACGAGCCGTAGTTGAGTGTGTTATGCCCCCACCAGGACACGGCGTTGTTCTTCCCAAGCAGGGCACACCTCCACCGTGTACTCTACCGTGTCCGTGTCCGTTTCTTCTAATCTAATTCTAATCCGGTGCAGGAGCCTCCCAAACTTACCGTGTCCGGTGAGGACCTGCGTCATGCGGAAGGTAAGGATTCCATGTTTCCTTTCCAGCCACTCCTCAAACAGGAGACTTACCGCCATAATTATGGCGTGCCCAGCACTGGGTTGCGATAATCGCTATCGCCATTCCGCATGGAGCCAAGGGTTGTAGTGACAATTTTGCACGTGTATCAAATGACTTTTTTCAATACACTCACTAAGAAATGAATAAACGGGGGTTGACCGTCGACTCGGGGGGTCGACGCGCGCCTGATACTATTCATATAATAACATTGTGGCAGGGGAAACGCATATTACTAAAAGAGTTATGAGCATACATGTAGATGGATGGAGAGAGAGAGGGAGGCCAAAGAAAAGGATTGATTGTGTGAAGAGTGATATGAAAGAAAAGGAAGTTAGTGATAGCATGACGAGTGACAGGGCAGAATGGTAGAAAAAAACGTATTACGCCGACCCCAAACAACACGGGACAAGAGCAGGAAGATGATGATGATGATGTAGATATAATATTGTTACGAGCGTGAGTAATAAATATAAAGCTAGTATATTAATACCTAAAACTATGTCTATGAAATTATGATGACACGATGACACTGAAACCCTTTTAATCAGTAAACTAACCTAGTGACTGACACGACTATTACACATACACACAAACATACCTACATCTCACCACACACACACACACACACACACACAAATACACATATACCCACACATATACAGACACAAATACCCACACACACACACTATCGCTATTCCTTAATAATATAAACTTTGATGTGAGCTTTTAGCAATTATCTTAATTTTGTTATTATTAATTAATTTTTATTTTTATTTTTCTGTAATTTATTTCTTTTGACGCACAGTCTACACATATCGGATCATTGTAATCGGAGATACCTCAACCCCTGTCATACAGGTTGTCCTAGTTCAGGGGTTGAAACCACATTGATGTAATGTATTTTGGAGTTTTGGAAATAAATTATTATTCATCATCATCATCATCATCTTCCTGCCCTTGTCCCATCTTATTTGGGGTCGGCGCAACACGTTTTTTTCTTCCATTCTATCCTGTCAACCGTCATACTATCACTAACTTCCTTTTCTTTCATATCACTGTTCACACAGTCCATCCATCTTTTCTTTGGCCTCTTTCTCCCTCTCCACCCATCCACATGTATACTCATAACTCTTTTAGTAACATGCGTTTCATCTTTCCTCTTTACATGACCATACCAAGACAAACGATTCCCCTTCAACTTTTCAGTCACTGGCGCCACTTTCAAACTTCAATAAAATTATTATTATTATAAAAAAAAAAAAAAATTATGGCCGATGATTGAGCACGAAAGTCTAGAAGTAACTTTACTGACCAAAACAACACCTATGTTCGAATAGGTAGAGTATATTTGCCTAAACTTCGAGAAAATAAGTAACATAGAATTGATAAATCCTGTTCTAAAATCCCATGAATAGAAACATGACGATTAAGGAGATGCAACTCGACATACATTTTCACAGTTTTTCATACAACGGCCCTTACGCGATTATGACGTTATTACTCATTCTTCATTAGATATTTTGGAAACACAGTATCTTGTGGATATTATCTAGGCTTCTATTGAAATCAATTTAAAAATTTGTGTATAACTAATCCAGTAAAGACCTCCGATAACATGTTATTTTGCATGTACTTTGTCACTTCATAATTTACTCAAGAATTAAAAAAGTCAAAAAAGTATAACAATAGCAGCCTTGCAAATTTAATCAAGATTCTGAATGACAACATTTATTTTTTCATAAACTTTTAAGGGTTTAAAAATGCACGTATTTACTTGAACAAGTTTTGTAAAATATTCGAATAAATCATAGAATTACCGAATGCTAACAGAGTTTTCAGGCGTTATCTTTCTTTTTTCGCGTTGCCTTTTTGTCGAACATCGCGTTGGATTACGTTAGATGAAATAACAAGCTTTTAAACCATGCTCGATGTTGGCGATAGGCGAGTGGAAAAGGACCTTCTGAAATCCCAGGATTCATGAAAGTGCAATTTACTTTAAATTGTGTTTTAAATACATTCGAACTAGACTATTATAATTATTATAGAATCTTATTATGTTTTTAAGTTGTGTACTCATCATTATTTCAGCCGAAAGACCGCTGCTGGACATAGGCCTCCCCCAAGTGTCGCCACAACGAACGGTCCTGTGCGTCTCGCGTCCATCGCATTCCCGCGACCCTCACCAGGTCAACGGTCCACCTACGGAACAGACACATTCATAAAAACCGCGACCAAGTCTACCGCATCGATGATTTCTATCAGGTGAGATAGCCATCGAACGTTCCGTACCTTTATATATAAAAAACGGCAAAAAATCAGGTCTGTTGTATGGGCCCTACTAAAATATTTATTTTATTCTTTTGTTAGTAGTATAATAATAAACATAATTAGCCTTTTAATGTTCCCACTGCTGGGACTCAGGCCTCCTCTCTAGGAGAGGGGATAGGCCGTTATCCACCACGCGGGTTCAGTGCGGGTTGGTACGGTTATGGTGCGGCTGTTTTTAATATTTGTGGGTAATGTGGCAACAGAAATACATTATCCATGAAAATTTCAACTGTCTAACTATCATGGTTCATGAGAGAGGTACAGCCTGGGTCTCAAGTCGGCTACTACAATAGTGTCAGAATGATCTATCATTGATTTCATAACTGTTGATTTTGACAAGTTTGATAATCTACTAATATAATGGCGTCATTATGACTTTCCAATGGTCTACCACTGACACTCCATCGATAGAAGTGGCATAGAATGGTAATCTCGTAAATATTGTCAAAAGAATGTCTCACGTATGCGGTAATCTGCAAACATTTTGACAGTTCCATTGATCAATGACCTACCATCAGAACGTCATTGTGCAGTCAGTGCTTTTAATAAGCTCGATATTGTCATTCTACCACAACTCCATTACGATCCCATTAACCGATCAACGATCGATCATTATGAATTAGCAGATTACGAACTTTTAGCAAAATGACAATGGGATCGTGTGGGAATGATGAATTTATAAAAATAGCAGACTTGGGCCCCTGGGCCTCAAGTCTGCTATTTTTATAAATTGATTGATTATCTGAAACTATAGTTATAGCAGACTTGAGGTCCTGAGCGTCCGGCCCTGGTTCAGGACATGGTACGAAGCGAGAGGCAGTGAGAAACAATAACCTCCTTCTGATAAAAATAATGATACAAAACTTGGCCTTGGTTTGATAATTTCTGCGCTCTATCAGGGTATGCGCCCTGTGTCTAGGCACCGCAAGCACCGCCCCACTTACGGCACTGGTCTTTAAGTCAAGAGTTAATAGGTTACTTCTACGCAAGCGTGTTCCACCATTGACCATATCGTCGCTTACCATCAGGTGAGATGATGGTCAAGTGCGAGCCTATTAAAAATAATAACAAAAAAGCTCAGTTGAGATAAGTCACCGTGATCGAAATTCAGTCGAGAGCATAAATATTATTGTACAGGTGTGATACGATACGACCTTACTAAACCATAAAAAACTATACTAAAATTTCACCCGACCTCACCTGCTAACTGTGCCATGACCTGGTGAAACATTTGGATAATTATGTCAATGTTTTATGAGGGTAGGTAACGCCATTACATGGGCTAGTGAAAACAAGGTGTGGAGTAACGAATTTGATGGCCTTGAGCTAATATTGTGTGAGTTTTGACTTTGGGTTTAGGTTCGACAAAGATTTGGCAAATTTTTGGGGACAATAAGTCTTTTTTTTAGGGTTCCGTATCCAAAGGGTAAAAACGGGACCCATGCAAATGACGCCATTATAAAGATTACCAAACTTGTCAAAATCAACAATTATGAAATCAATGATAGACAATTCTGACACTATTGTAATAGCAGACTTGACGCCCAGAACATGTTTGCAAAATTTCATCTCAATCGGTCAGGGGTAACTGTTTTAAAATTTATTTGTAAGACTTGATCTGAACAAACAAATATGTATAAACAAACATTGCAAGTTAAAAATAAAATAAATGAAAAGCTTATGAAAAGGAATCGTGTCACGAAATTCCACGGTCTGAAATATTGATCATGAACTGTCAAGAATCAAGGGAACAATCAATTCTCTCAGTTTCCGTAAATAAACTCTTTTTCCTTCTTTCTTTCTTTCTTTGACTGATTATACAAGTGTGAGTCGGACTCGTGTACTGAGGGTTCCGTACAAACTTACCTATGTAAATAGTTCAATTCCTGAATGTAGTCTCAAAATTTTTTTGAATCGCAAAAATATTTCAACAGGAAGGACCCTATGAATTGAACTGGGAACACAGGTGTGGTTTTAGTCAGTAAAAATCTGTGCTTTCCGACGCAACCCGAATCAACTATGAAAACTTATATGATCATATAATTTTTTATTTATTCCGTGCGGGAATTGACCCATGAGACGCAGCGCAGCAGTCAACCACTGCGTAACACCAAGAAATAATCAATTCTTGAACTTATTAGTGTCTTGGTAACATGTAAAATCGCAAGCGTCATCGTTTTAAATAATTACAAAACAATAAATATATTTTACAGGAAGCATTTTGAAGAGTGTATGCGGGAATGGCATGACTTGATTCCGCCATCACCGTTTTACCATCGGACAAGCCGACGTAGATAGATACTGATGCTGCGCTGATAGAGCAATGGTGGCCGAGTGGTAACGGCCCCGACTAACGAGTTGTAGGTCGCGGGTTCAAACCCAACCAGGCGTTGTGTAATTTATTTCATTACCACTGCTCTCAAAACGGTGAAGGAAAACATCGTGAGGAAACCGGCATGTCCAAGAACCAAAAAATTTGAAGACATCTACCAACCCGCACTGGGCCGCGTGGTGGATTATGGCCCATTCCCTCTTCTTGAGAGGAGGCCTGAGTCCCAGCAGTGGGAACATTATAAGGCCGACTATGCTATGCTATAAGCAGACGTACGGCGAGTGTCCCTTATGTTGGTATCACCTCTAGGGTCTGGACTAAGCGGTTCGCTTCGTCGTTGGTACCGCGTCCATCGAAGGACTTCCCGTCCGACTATAATTTGGGTGTATTCAAGGCTAGAGTGAATAGGCTCTTAATAAACTAGTGCACCTCATTATCAACGATTGCATCACTGCTTACCATCAGGTGGGATCGCGGTCCGGCATTAGTTTATATCTATTAAAAAAAAACATCCCATCTTCCTAGCTCATCGTGCTGTGCTGGTGCTGCCGCTGCGGCTGCGGAGAACCTCAAGCGTCGACAATATAACAACCTCGTCGGCAGTTATATTTTTGAGCCGTTTGGGGTTGAAACTCTTGGGCCGTGGGGTCCGAGTGCTCATACCCTTTTTAAAGAACTATCCAAACGCTTAGTTGACACTTCGCGTGACCCAAGGGCTGGCTTTTACCTTGGTCAGAGATTAAGCATTGCCATACAACGTGGCAATGCTGCCAGACTTTTGAGCACACTTCCAGTCGACAGCGATGCGGAGGAGTTTTATGACGCCATATTTTATTTAGGAGTAGCCGTTAATGTATATATATAGTTTTAATTAGTTAAGTGTTTTTGTATATAATTTTGTATATATATAAATATAATTACCATTAATTAAAGCATTAAAAAAACATCTAAAATAGCAAGCGCTATCAATTTCATCTTAATAAAGGCACAACAAATCAAGAAAAAACAGACCTTTCAAAATTAAAAACACTTCAAAACCCTTACTCACAGATTCTCAACAACAAAGGCTTCAGACAAACACTTTTCCTTTCTAAGACAAAGGTTCTAGCACAAAAATAAACGCTTCGTTTCGAACAGCGCCGCGGTTACTAATTAGCAACCACCTTTAGATAATGTACCTGGACCATAGACCTAACAATAATTTTAATTTGGGAATTCTGTTCAAATGATTTTGTGTTTTATTAGGGTTCCGTACCTCAAAAGGAAAAAACGGAACCCTTATAGGATCACTTGATTGTCCATCCGTCTGTCTGTCTGTCAAGACCCTCGGGAACGTATAGAGGTATCGAGTTGAAATTAAAACCATATACTGAGGTCTGTGGTCCCTAGAAGCTGTGAAAAAATCAAACTTTTGAGTTTACGAAAAAAAAATGATACAGCTTTTTATGTCGCAAAAAAACGTATATTTCGACACTCTGAAAGGAATCAAAATTCATAGGGACTCAGAATCTTGAAATTTGGCACGAAGCAAGATCTCTTAGCACAAGTATAAGGAAAAATCTGAAAACTGTAAATTTGTAGTTACGTTACAAAAAAAAAACTGTTTTTTGCGATTCGGAAAAATCTTCGTAACTCAATTAATATAATGGAATAGAACTGTTTTCATAGGTAAGTTTGTACGGAACCCTCAGTGCGCGAGTCTGACTTGCACTTGCCCGGTTTTTTTTTGTCGTGTTTGTAATTTTTTAGAACAAAGAACGTAAGATTTTTTCGAAAAATCTACTGGGAAATGCAGAAATTGCATCCGCACGAGGCCGAGCCGGATGGTTAGTTTGGGGACTACAATTCGCAACGATTCACAATTGTAATAAAATTATTTGGGATTTTTAACACACGCGTGATAATGATATAAGTGATGATTCCCTTTCGGTTCGGGCACGCTCAGCGCAACTATATTGTAAATCTGCACTTTTTTTTTGTTTTTGTGTTGTTGCCTATTGTAATGCCTGCATCGAATAAATACTATTCTATTCTATGATTAACAACTAAACCAACGCAACAACCAACAGTAAACATTTTGAGATTTTCCCTTGATTTTTGAGCAGATGCTAAATTAATAATACAAACAAGTGCGAGTCGGACTCGCATACGAAGAGTTGCGAACTACAAAATATTAATAAAATACAGCTAAATCTTATATGGGAACCCCCTTTAATTTTTAACTTTATTTTCAATTTTACTTTTTGTTACTGTATTGGCAACAAAAAGCAAGCGAAACATTGGCCAGGTGGAAAGCGATGATGCGGTCGACGATGGAGCACGCTTACCTAGAAGTAACCTTTGGAGGTACGCGGAACAGAGAGTAAAATCCCACAAACCTCCTTTGAGAAGGGAGGATCCTCCGACCAGACGGGTGTAATGTCTGGTGGGCAACTGCCCGATAGATGATTTCGGGCTGTTCTACTTGCGCGGAGAACTTTGATTGCGCGATGCAGGATTAGTTCTTATGTGACGCCATAGATGTCGCTACATCACTCCCTTCCAGAGAACGGAGATCAATGGTTCTTGATGCTTCTTGATGCGTGCCAGGCCAGTTGTAGGTTTTTTTTTTTTTTTTATTGGGTGGGAAAATCATCCTAATGACATCCCCGCTCTTGGGCGGAGCGAGAGATAATGTCAGACTCTTACTGACTAAAAACCCACTCCTGTTCCTTCGTTGCCTTCGTCCCAGGGCCCCGGGTTCCGCTTTCACACTACCCGTGGCCCCAGTAGGCTTCGACCCTGCTGGGCCCCTACGATTTGCTGACATCTCCTTGAGGCGCGCGTGGAACAATACGCGCCGTCGACGACTTGGGCTCGGTCCGGACGGTTACCGGACGGTCAGACGGCGAGCCACCCATTGCTCGCCGTCTGCAAGCCCGCGCCTACGGTGGCCGGAAATCGGGATCGGAATCCCGGCGGCGGTTGGAGCGTAAGGACCGTTGCCTCACGCGATCGGCCGCCTCCTTAGCTAGCATTACTGCTTCGCAGAAGGAAACGACCGCCTGCCACTCCTCCTCGCTCCGGAGCATGGCCTGAACCAAGGCCCGGCGCGAGAGATCACCGCCGCCGATTGCCCCCACGAGGTCACGGCGTTGCTCTGCCCAAGCGGGGCACACCTCCACCGTGTGCTCCACCGTGTCCTCCGGGTGGGCCACACAGTGGCGACACCCGGGCGTCGTTTCCGCACGAATCCGGTGCAGGAACCTCCCGAACTTACCGTGTCCGGTGAGGACCTGCGTCATGCGGAATGTGAGGACGCCGTGAGGTCTTTCCAACCACGCCTCAAAGAGGGGACTTACCGCCATAATTGTGGCGTTCCCAGCACGGGGTCGCGACAGTCGCTGTCGCCATTTCCCCATGAGAGGCCAGTTGTAGGTTGGTTCTAGTGGGTCGGAACCCAATGCCGCATAGTTCTCGGTGAGTCGGAACTGTCTGCGGTGATGCCCCAGTGAGTCGGGGTGGTGCTATCCCAGTGAGTCGGGATGATGCCCCAGTGAGTCGGGATGATTCCCCAGTGAGTCGGGATGATGCCCCAGTGAGTCGGGGTGATGATGTCCCAGTGAGTCGGGATGATGCCCCAGTGAGTCGGGTTGATGATGTCCCAGTGAGTCGGGATGATGCTGCAGGCTCCAGTGAGTCGAAGTAGTACTGCTGGCTCCAGTAGTCGGAGCGGTGCTGTGTGACGTAGAGGCTGGCGTCGACCAGGAGAGGTTCTTCGTGGCTCTTCATGTGACTAGCCGAAGGTGCAGTGTACTTCGCCAAGGTCGCTAATGGGGCTGAGGGTGGATTAGTTTTTATGTGACGCCATAGATGTCGCTACTAACCTATTCACTCTTGACTTAAAGATTCCCGTGATGACTACAAATCATCAGGAAACACAGATTCTGGAAAGGAATTCCACTTTTTAGTACTTATACCTTCTTTATTTTCAAACCTTCGACACATTGCATAAAAGAACTTAGCTCAGCCATTTCATTGGCTCACAGGCATATTATATATAACTTGGATGTAACTAACTTATGACAGCATTACCAAAGAATGCTGGTACATCAGTCCTACAACACTCAAGCAGATGACATATGCAAAAAACTAAGTTCAGCTGCGTATGCATTATTTAGTCTATCAAAGAAAGTTAACGTTCAGACAGTATTAATAGCATACCACAGTCTAGTTGTTTCTGTATTGAGGTTTGGAATAATATTTTGGGGCAACTGTAGCGAGAGAGAAAATATTTTTAAGGCCCAAAAACGCTGCATTAGATCTATTTTTAATCTGAAAGTGACCAACAGCTGCATACCTGTTTTCAAAAAACACAATCTTTTAACATTTCCTTGCCTGTATATATTAGAAATAGCCATTTTTGTTAAAACAAACAATCACTTATTTCCAACTTTAAAAGATACTAGAAACAGGACTACCAGTTTAAGAACGCAATACGAAGACAAGTTATGCACAGGCGGATATAAAACTGCATTATTGAGAAAGAGTGTTATGTGTATGGCTCCTATCATTTATAACCATGTACCAAAAATGATTAAAGAGCAACCATTAATAAGATTTAAAAAGAACCTTAAAGAATTATTAGTAAAAAAATGTTATTACTCTGTATCGGATTTCTTAAATGATAAATCAATTTAATTGACAATGTTATGTAGCATCAAGTAATGAAATAGAATTATTGTAGTACCTAGTCATAAGTTCGTAAATTTTGCATGCCATCCAGGCGGAATGTACAAGGATTCCAAAATATTGTAACATCAAATTGTATTAATTACCTACATTCTACGCAAATAAATAAATCTATCTATCTATCTATCTAACACTACTCACAAAGGCATTTAAATATATTCATTTGAACCTTCTCTATGCCTTCCGAGTGACACACTCATATTATATCTTTTTACTTTTAGTTTCTAAGAAGTGTTAGCATACGCGCTTGCTATAAAGTCGGTGACACACTGGCCTTTTACATTTTCCTTTAAAAGATTTTTCTATTTACAAAACTTCCATTTTCAAAGCGCTTGAGCACTGAAGTAGCCAGTGAACCTCAGCAGGCTGTAGTGATGGACACGTCATAATCATGGCAGTAAGTTCCCTCTTTGAGAAATGCCTGAAGAGACGTCATGGCGCCGTAACCTTCCGCATAACGCAGGCCCATGTCAAATACGGTAGGTTTCTGCACCTGATTAGTGCTGAAGAAACTCCCGGGTGTCACTATTGTGCGGGCTGCCTAGAGGACACGGTAGTTTATACGTTAGAGGTATTATTTTCGTTGAGAAAATCATCCAATGACATCCCCCGCTCTTGCGCGGCGCGGGAGGTTGTGTCAGACTTTTACTGACTAAAAACCCACTCCTGTTCCTTCGTTGCCTTTCATACCAGGGCCGAGTCTTCCTTTCAGAAGCAGACCTTTGGCCCCAATAGGCTACGTCTCTGCTGGGCCCTGCTTTAGCAGAGCACCGACTTGTTGTCGTGGGGGCGATCGGCAGCGGCTACAAAAAGATGTCAGCAAAACCGTATTAAGGCCGAAGCCTACTAAGACCATGGGTTGACTTCCAAAAGGAAAACTAGTGGTCCTGGAGCGTAAACGGCCAAGAAAGAACATATTTGTGAATTAAGGAGAGAGGCATCGATCACTAGTGAGGAGAAATCATTGGATCGGCCGGTAACAAAAATACAGCGTACCCATTGTGTCTACAACCTAACCTGAGTTAACTTTTGCCACAATGTAAAGAAGATGCAAATATTCTGTTCCTTTTATTTCGAATGTGTTAACCTTTCGTTTTTAGATAAATTTATTTTAACGCTAAATGAGGAAGGTGGATACTTTGCAGTTTAGAATGAAGATACTGCTCAATATGGATATTGCAATGTAGCGTTTCAGAATATTATGTTCAAACCAGCTTTTGCACGGCAATGGTGGCCTAGCCCCGACTTACGAGTTTGTAAACCACGGGTTCAAACAGGCGTATTATTTTGTGTGATTTATTTCATCACCACTACTCTCAAAACGTTGAAGGAAAACATCGTGAGGAACCCGACATGTCCTAGAACCTAAATATCAAAGCCATGTGACATCCATCAGTCCACCTTGGGTCTACACGGTGTATTAAGAATCAGAAGAATCAAGAATCAAAGCATTTATTACAAATAAACCATTTACACGCGCTTTTAAATTGTCAAGAAGTCAGTCAAAAAAAATGATGCTAATTGCACACTCCAAAGCGTACTTAGATCTTTATGGAGAAGAATGTGTAGGAAACTCCATGGACACTCTATTCAATCATAATGTGTATTGCGAACGGGTACGTATCAAAATCCCGAATTTTAAAAGACCGAATTTTAAAATACCGATGATTTTTCTATAATTTTTTGTAAACCTAACCTCAAAACACGTGAAAGTTGCTAAAAAGTGTAGTCGGAGCTAGGCTAGAGCTAGTCGAGTAGTTCGCTCATTTCGCTCACTCACTAGACTCCGCCGCACCCTTCTAACCTAACCTGTCCGTGTCGGGGTGCCCTAAGGTCCCGAGCTTCAACAGGTACAATCACACCACCACCACCAGTAACACCAGCCACTGTGTTAGGTTCATCATAGGGATCTATCTGCGGGCAACTTGGACGTAGCGCTCGCCGGCCGCTGCCACACTAAAACAGATCAAAATGTTTACGAACTTTGTCGCCGCTCTTTGGGATCCATAGGTACAACCCATTCGGGATTTCGTCCATTCGGGCATTTGAATATCGGTATTTTGTATTTCGATTTAACGTCTATCGGCATTTAAAAGTTTCGGTATTATGAATTTCGGTGTTTTGGACGCCAGTATTTCAATCATAGGTATTATGAACACATTGTGCGTAGAGTTGAGGAGTTAAATTCCCTGCCGGAGTCTGTGTTTCCTGATAGCTACAACCTAGGAGTCTTTAAGTCAAGAGTGAATAGGTTACTTCTAGGCAAGCGTGCAACACCGTCGACCACATCATCACTTATCACCAGGTGAGTTAGTGGTCAAGCGCAAACCTATTTATTAATTAACAAAAAAACTGGATTCTGCCAGCGACTTCGCCTTAAGTTGGAAATTATGCCAAGGGATACTGCCGGGATAAAAAGTATCGTATGTGTATGGACATGTTGTATCCATGCGTCAAATTTCATCTAAATCCATTGAGCCGTTTGAGCACGAAGAACTAACAGAGTAGTAGTAGGAGAGTAGTAGTGAGTGTGTGTGTGTGTGTGTAACACACAAACTTTCGCCTTTTTTTGTAATTTGTGTAATAACCAGCTCAGCTAGCTGTCACGTCAGCCGTTTGAACGTGAAGAAGTAACTAACAGGATAGTAGTAGTAAAGTGTGTGTGTAACACACTCACCAATTTTCGCCTTTAGTGTGAATTGTGCACTAACCAGCTCAGCTAGCTGTCTCGTCAGCTGTTTGAGCGTGAAGAAGCAACTAAAAAAAAAATTAAAACCATATACTCAAGTCTACAATCCCTTGAAACATCAAAAAAATCAAAATTGTGAGTTAACGAGAAAAAAGATACTTCGGTTTATGTGGCAAAAAACGTACATTTGGACATTCTTGAAGAAATCTAAATTTATTCCCCTTGAATAGAAAAGGTCCTTCCTGTTGATCCACAATCCTAAAAAAAAATTAGGAATAAATCTGAAAACTGGAAATTTGTTTTTGTCTCAATTTTTTTTTTTGTAATTCTGAAAAATCTTCCGCAACTCCATTCCGGAATTGAACTATTTACATAGGTAAGTTTGTACGGAACCCTCAGGGTGCGAGTCCGACTCGCACTTGCCCAGTTTTTGTTTTGTATCTCAATTTTCAGTTCAAAAATAATTGAATGGACCCTTGAAAGACCTTTCCTGTCATTCCACTTCCTTGCACAAACATTAAAGTTGGCCGGAAAATTGGTCGGCGCGGGTGGCGCAGTAGTTGAACGAATGGCTACTGCGCTGCAGGTCGCGGGTTCGAGTCCCGCACGGAAAAAATATTTGCATGGCCTCTGTAGGTGTTACGAGTCTGAATGTCTTGTGTATGAGAGTTTACATGTTTGTGAAAGCATTCACAAACATGATTAAACATGATTCATACAGGATTAATTCCTAGAGTGGGGTAAATCATTATTTATTTAATTTTAAGGAAAAAAAGAAATGAGTCACCTCTGTAACTATATCGCTAGCCAGTTACCCACTTAAGAGGGTCCTTTTCCACTCGCTTATCGTCAACATCGAGCATGGTTTAAAAGCTTGTCCTTTATCTATTTTATAATATATATTTTGTACTTTATCCAACGCGATGTTTGACGAAAAGGCAACTCGAAAAAAGAGAGATAACGCCT
Source organism: Mythimna vitellina (assembly GCA_949316375.1). Classification (NCBI taxonomy): domain Eukaryota; kingdom Metazoa; phylum Arthropoda; class Insecta; order Lepidoptera; family Noctuidae; genus Mythimna; species Mythimna vitellina. The sequence goes on from OX438708.1 coordinate 3,424,592, forward strand.
GAAAACTCTGTAAGCGTTCTGTAATTCCGTGATTTACTCGAATATTTTACAAAACTTGTTCCAGGAAATATGTGTTTTTTTTTAATTGTTGTTATTTAGAATTTTGGTTAAATTGGCAAGGTTTCTTTCTATTGTTATATTTTTTAAAATTTTGGAGTATATTATGAAGTGTCAAAGTTCATGCAAAATAGCAGATTTTCAGAGGTCTTTACTGGATTAGTTTTACACAAATTTACAAACTGATTTCAATAGAAGCCTAGATAATATCTACAAGATACTGTGTTTCCAAAATATCTAATGAAAAATGTGTAATAACGTCATAATCGTGTAAGAGCGAAATGTATGTCGAATTGTATGCCCTTAAGTACTAGTGATCAATTTCATAACCGAAGCTCAGTTTGTGATCTATCTTTTGCATAGCAACAAAGGCTGCAATGATTAGGCTTGCAGCTTCTTCGGCTAACCTCGGCTATTCTCGGCTGTCAGTTCACCTCACACCGGCGTTAACCATCACATTATCTTAAAATAGCGCTACAATAAACACAAAAAAAAACTTTTTTTTAAACGAAAAAAAACTAACTTTTTTTACAAAACCGTTGCACTTGCGCATCACATCATACGACTTAGCTATTGTTAAACGGGTTTTTAGCGGGAGTCGACATAACTATACCTTTCTCTTTTCCTCCCGTATAAAATTGTATGTCTGTCTCTCTCGCTCACGGTGTCGTGTTAAGGATGGAGGTACAGGAGACGTTTTTTTATTTAAATTTGAATAAATTTACACTTTTAAAGAAAGGTTTTGAGTTTATATAGGGTTTTTGAACTCTTGCGCACTCCGTCACATTGTGGTGCGATTATAAAATCGTTGTTATGGTGTTTATAACTGTATGGGTTTTATTGAGATAGAGTTATTGGCACCTTGATATTATTTATTAGTTTGACAGTAAATCTATTCGATAAAAGCTTTGTTTTTTTTACGATTCCGTCCTCCTTAAAAGAAAAAGTCCGGAACCCTTATAGGATTACATTGTTGTTCGTCCTGTCTGTCAAGACCCTTTATCTCGGGAACGCGTAGAGGTATCGAGTTGAAATTAAAACTATAAACTCAGGTCTGCGGTCGCTTGAAGCTGTAAAAATCAAACTTCTAAGATTACAAAAAAAAAAGATACGGTCGACTCTCAAGGGAATAAAAATTCATAGGATACTTCCCGTTGACGTAGAATCCAGAAATTGGGCATGAAGCAAGGTATAGGAAAAAATCTGAAAACTGTAAATTTGTAGTTACATCACAAAAAAAAAACTTTTTTTTGCGATTTGGAAAAATATTCGTAACTCAATTCGAGAATTGAACTGTTTCTTTAACCGACTTCAAAAAAAAGGAGGAGGTTATCAATTCGGTTTTATGTTTTTTTGTTTCCTCAGAACTCCGTCGTTTATGGACCAATTTGCATTTTTTTTCCCTTGTAGGATATGCTTCCAGATTGGTCCCATTTTTTTCAAAATCTAAGTTCTGATGATGGGATCCATGAGGAATCGAGGGAACTCCTCAAATATTATAAGCAATTATAAAGTGATTTTGGTATTTTCATCGAGAACTTAAGCATTTATAGTCAAAAAGTAACATTTGATGAAGTGAAACTGTTGAGAAAGACCAGCAACGGTCAACGGAACTTCATACTCACATAGATATCACAATGAAGATAGTTAAGCGACTATGATAATACAAATAAATGAATGGTTCTGAATAGTTACGTTGAAAATGGTATCATCGAAGTGAACTGATGATGATGATGGAGCTGGAAGATAGGCACTGGAACTCCATAATTAATCAATGTAACCTAGCCGTGTTTGAATTTATTAGAATTATCATGAGATATACTTTGGCTATAAGGTACTATCGAACTGATCTGATGATGGAGTCGGAAGGTGGAAGGTAGACACAGGAACTTCATAATAAAACAATGTAACCTAGCAGTATTTGAGTTAATAGGAATTGTCATGAGAAATAGGCACTCTATTTATAAGGTGTATTGCAACTAAAAAGTGTGAAAACCACTTCAAAAAAAATAATAACCGACTTCACTAAAAAAAACACTAAAAGGATCAAAATAACTTTAATTTCGGAAGTCGGTGTTAAATAAGAAACAAACAATACAGAGAAACACCGACTTTCGAAATTAAAGTTATTTGGATCCTTTTAGTGTTTTTTTTTTAGTGATATCAGTAAAAAAAACATTGTGATAAGTTTTTTTTGATAATCAATTAATCACCTCGATTATTTATTTATTTATTTAAACTTCATGTACTGTGGTGGTACATAGGCGGACTTAATGCCACAAAGCATTCTCTACCAGTCAACCATTGGGCTAAAAAGACAACACTGTGGTAGGATTATCATTGGATAGCACTGGTTAGTGCTTGACTGCGATTCCACCTGATGGTAAGCAGAGATGCAATCATTGATGGTGAGGCGCACTAGTTTAATAAGAGCCTATTCACTCTAGCCTTGAAGACACCTAAATTATAGTTAGACGGGAAGACCGCAGCAGACAAATCGTTCCAGTCCTCCGAGGTACGCCGATTACGGGGTCTAATTCGCCCCGTACTGTAGTAATCGATCGCGACCACGCTGGCTCGCTGCTCACTCTACGCTCCGGACCGACTGCGGGCGTCGCGCAGCTGTGCCATACGGAGCCTGTTCGTTGCCCCTCTATCACGTACTCTAACGGCTCGATCTGCCCCTACAGCCCAGGCGCTCAATCTGCTGAACGCCCTAATTGCTCAAGAACCTAAGTTTGACATATTTTTTTATAGCAGTAAAGAAATGATAAATGTTTGTATAAATTTTTTTAGTTCATAGATTGTTGGTTTGTTGGCTTGCTATACGCTTTGGTGCATACTGTTAGTATAGCAAGCAATGGATAAATAAATAAATAAAAATAATACGAAAATTAGTGCTACTGTCAATGTGTTAATATAGAATACGAGTGAATCCCAGTGTACAATCTAGTAGCAGATTGGTGCTGGGGAATTCATACCACATTTTCATTCAAACCATATTGACGTGAACTTACCTTCAAGAACTTCTAAGAAATATTGCTAAATGATTCAATTTTTTTTTCCAATTAGTTCATTAAAATATTTTAATTGTACAACGGTGAAATCACTACCGGAATCCGAATTCTCTAAAAAAAAAAACTGGTAAAGTGCGAGTCGGATTCGTGTACCGAGGGTTTCGTACAGACTCACTTACCTATGTAAATAGTTCGATTCCAGAATCGAATTTTGAAAAAAATCGAACTTCAAAATTCGGATTTGTGAAAAAGTAATATATATTTTGTGATGTAGGTAACTACAAAACAGTTTTCAGACTTTTCTTTATGTGTTCAATGGGAAGTACCCTATAAGTTTTGATGTCCTGAAATATGCGCTTTGTAAGAAGCGTAAACGGCCATTTCTTTAAATTGCGTTGAACTTAGATTTTTTATAATAATTTTAGCTTAATAAATCCACGAGAGTCAATCAATCAACAATGTTTATTTGTCAGAATATGGTACAATAGATATTACAATTTTGGTTCCAGCATATCCTGCCATACTATGTCGTAAAAATATTTATTTACGAATGCAGGATCATAATTATTAACCTATTAATTATTTATAAAAATTATGTAATAAAAATTGGAATTATAAGTCATTAATATTGAAAGTGAGTCTTGACAGACGGACAACAAAGTGATCCCTCATAAGTTGGTAAGCGTTTGGAGGGCGCGCGTCGTCTTCAGAGATCAGAATCCCGCACAAGATTGCCGAGTGTGGCCGAAGGTGCCCGAACATGGGTTCCGATTGTTTTTTTTGTCTGTGGTTTTTTTTTAGGTGAGAAAATTATCTTATGACATCACCCGCTCTTGGGCGGGGCGGGAGATAGTATCAGACTTTTACTAACCAAAAACCCACTCCTGTTCCATCGTTCAGACCCTTGGCCCCAATAGGCTTCGACCTTGCTGGGCCCCTACAGTTGCTGACATCTCCTTGAGGCACGCGTGGAACAATACGCGCCGTCGACGACTCGGGCTCGGTCCGGACGGTTACCGGACGGTCGGACGGCGGGCTACCCATTGCTCGCCGTCCACAAGCCCGCGCCTACGGTAGCCGGAAATCGGGATCGGAATTTTTTGACTGTGGTACGGAACCCCAAAAACTAAAGAAAAGCAATGCATCGGGGAAGTACTAGTACCACAAATTCTTCCACCACTCACCAAGCAGCGTGGTCATGTTCCGGTTGGAAAGGCATATGGATGCTAATGAATATGCAAGCGTATAAGACTTTGAACTGTGACAAGTTTAAAACCCGATTTTTGATCGACATCACGACTTCTAATGAAAAAGAAATTGATTTGCATTCTGAGAAAAGATCACATGATTCAGATAATACATGAGAAATACTTTTGCATATAAATGATGAAGTATAGATTTAATAATAATAAATAATAATAATAAATTATTTATTGACATAAAGTTTTTTTACACGTGAAATTCCCTGGCTCCTTAGCTATTTAGGAACTATATTACAGGAGCCAGTGTATTCCCCATAATATTGTTACAGTTTTGTCAAAAAATTCGAAAAATTTGAGACAAAAAAGTATTATAAAAAAAATTGAAAACATATCAAAATAATTTAAAACTACATCATCATCATCATTATTTCAGCCAATAGACGTCCACTGCTATACATAGGCCTCCCCAAATGTCTTCACAAAGTTCGGTTCTGTGCGTATCGCATCCATCGGATTCCCGCAACCTTCACCAGGTCATCGGTCCACCTTGTAGGCGGCCTTCCAACACTGCGTCTTCCGGTACGCGGTCGCCACTCCAGAACCTTTCGGGCCCAATGGCCATCATTATTTAAAACTACGGTAATTGCCAAACATCGCACTTATATAATTCATAAAATCAGAATATAAAATAATAATAATGTTCAAATCCACAAATAAAATCAAAATTATAATCAAGTATAAAATCAAAATTAAAGTCTAAAAATAAAATAAAATCAATATTAATATGTGTATTCTTTTTAGATTTCAGAAAGTTTTCAAACTTCCTTGTATTTTACCTTTTTTTGTGTACATATTCGTAGTTAAGAAATGCAAAATAAAATAGCTCATCAGAATGTCCCTATCTAAGACCTCATGGTTTATTGAGACTTATAAAATACTCGCAGAATACTACGACGTACCCAGCCTTGAAGACCTTTACACACTTAATCACATCACATCTTTCAAATTATGGGGAAATGCATCCAAAAAGAAGCCTGAGAAGCAATTTCTACCCGATCGAGTTGTAACAGAATCAAACAGGCTCCCGGAAAGTGTTGTGAAAGCTCCCACATTGAACTGCTTTAAAAATCGGTTGGATAGTCAAAACCTCTCCAAACATCAGCTAATAACTGCTAGTGTGTCTTACCAAATAATAATCATAATGTTCTGCACTTACCTTTGATAAGGGTACAGGACTCGTGCTTGTTCATTTCACCACGCTCTCTTGCCTAGGTATGGACCTGCATGGATTTTTTTTGGCCGCATACGGCTACGAATCATGTAGAGGCCACGAGCGCGTCGCGAAATAGCGTACGCCTGAATCTGGCATTTGATTGTTCAGGCAACATTAGTCTGCAAGCAAAATCTTCCTTGAACTTAATTTAATATTTTTTTACTCAAACAGGATTCACAGGATTGAGGATTATTTATTTATTATTTATTTATCCACAGAATAACCAAGGTTACCGACATAGTACGAAGAATCGCCAAACTTAAGTGACAATGGGCAGGGCACATTGCTCGCAGAACGGATGGCCGTTAGGGCCGAAAGGTTCTGGAATGGCGACCACGTACCGGAAGACGTAGCGTTGGAAGGCTTCCTACAAGGTGGACCGATAGCCTGGTGAGGGTTGCGGGAATCCGATGGATGTGAGACGCACAGGACCGTTCATTGTGGCGACACTTAAAAAAGCCTATGTACAACACTGCACGTCGGCTGAAATGATGATTCGAACAACTCATTTTCCTAAGCAGGGTACAACCATTCCTTGAATTTGCTTCACCACCTATTTATCGATCTACCGTTGATGCCACAGTCAGTCCCAGGCTTTGTAAGCCCGTTAGTCCATCGATCGATAGAAGCTAGAGCTCTTCGTACCCCAGAGCTCTCGAAGCTTTTACAAAAATTGCCAGCTCAATGCCCAAACCTTCAGCATGTTTCTAACACAAGTTAGGTCAGTAGCTAGTATTATTATTTTGTAGATAATTTAATGGTGTATTCTTTATCATTCCTACTTTATTTCATTCTATCTCCCCTCTTTACCTAAATCCTATGATACTACTGCTTAAAAATTTCGCAATTCGAATCCAAATTACTGGACACGTACGTAGTAAGTATACGCTTCCTCGTTTTAAAAAAAACAAGAACGATACAACCAATCGCCTTCTCGGAAACATTCTCAAACGAAATGATTCAGTTTCGGGTTCAAAAAACCTGATTGTAAGTTATTTAATTAGTCTGAGTGCACACGGTCACAATATAGATGGGTACAAAAGTTTAGCTGCATACAACAAGAAACAAAATCGAATGCACGCTTCACGTGCGCTTTCTCAATGTATGTATATGTTTCCACATATTCTTTACAATGTTTCGATACATTTCCTTCAACATAGTACGATTCTTATTATAGTTTGATATCTTCATTATGTAGGTACGCGTTTAGACGCCACAATAACGGCGGAGAGCCTCTCTCCTGGACACGAGTTGCCATGGCCCACCTGGAAAACTCTAAACAGACTCCGCACCCAAATTGGGCGCAGCAAAGACAATCTCCACAGATGGGGGTTCTCGGACGGTTCCGATCTTCAGTGTTTGTGCGGCGTCTCTCCGCAGACCATGTCCCACCTTCGATCTTGCATCACGTGCCCTGTTACCTGTTCACGTAGGGACCTAATGACAGCATCAGCGGACGGCACTGCGGCCGAATACTGGGCCATGCAAGGAATTTAACTAGTTTTGCCATCGATACGCTAAGAAGAAGAAGATAGCGGTAAGTCCCCTCTTTGAGAAGTAACTGGACAGGCGCCACGGCGTCCTCGCCTTCCACATGACGCAGGTTCTCATTAAGTTCAGGAGGTTCCGGCACCTGATTTAGGCGGACGAAACGCTCGGGTGTCATTATTGTGTGGAGCGGTCAGAGGACACGATGGGCATAAGATAGAGGTGTGCCCCATTTGGGCGAAGCTCTACCATGTCCTCGTGGAGGCAACCGGCGCCGGCAACCTCTCGCACCGAGTCCTGGTTCAGGCCATGATCCGGAGCGAGAGGGAATGAGATGAGCAGGCGGCCAAGCGTAAGGGAACGTACATCGTCACGCCCCAGCCGCTACGAAAGGCGATACCTCGAGCGATCTCCGGCCACCGTAGGCGACAGACGACAAGCAATGGGTAGCACGTCGTCCAGGAGTCCGGTTAGGCCTACGCCCTAGCTCTACTCTAAAGCGGGAGAAGTCATCAAATGTCCCCCTTCCAAAAACAAAACAAGTCTAATGTGCTTAAATTAGTATGCAGCATGCAGCTGTAGCCACAAAAAGACTACAAGAAAAATCCTGCTAATTGCGCGATGCAATTAATTGCCCGCCAGACATAACACCCGTCTGGTCGGAGGATCCTCCCTTTTCAACGGAGGTTTGCGGAACTTTACTCTCTGTTCCGCATACCTCTAAACAGTCAACCTTCTGTCCCTACCTGTTCTGTGGCACTCAAACTGTAAGACAATTCGCTAAAAGATTTACTGGTACATGCGGTATTTTAATTATATTACGATCTGTTCCTGCCTTATTAATGTTTGTGTGAATTACAAGTTAAAAAGATTTAAAGATACCGTAAAACCCTGAAATCTTTATTGGAAAGATCGAACAGTTAGAAATGTCTCGTATATCATCATTATCCTCCTCTATATACGGAACACACATATTCCCACATAATATTATGTCTGGTGAAAAGGGAGAAGCCTCTGACCAAATCGCTGTTGTGTCTGATCCGGGCTGTTGTTGTTGTGTTTGTGTGTTATGTTGATGTTTATTCTACACTGTGTGTATCTATGTGTGTCAAAAAAATATTTTCATTTCTTTCTTTTATGTTCTAATCGTGCGGAGAACTCGAGGGTACTTTTCCACTCGTCTGTCGTCAACATCGAGCATGGTTTAAAAGCTTGTTGCTTCATCTAATGCAATCCAACATGATTTTTGATGAAGAGGCTATGCAAAAAAAGAGAGATAATGTCTGAAAATTCTGTTGGCATTCGGTAATTCCATGATTGTCTCGAATATTTTAGGAAATACGTGTTTTTTTTTTTTTAATCCTTAAAAGTTTTTTAGTAAAATTGTTGTCATTCAGAATCTTGATTAAATGTGCAAGGTTTCTGTTGATGTACTTTTTTATATTTTTAATATATCAGTACATTATGGAGAGCTAAATTCGGGTCGTCTAAACCCATTTTTTTTATAAAAAACATGTCAATACCGCAGACGTGCGAGACCCCGCATTTCTGATCCTGCAAAAAGTTGAAAAGCGAGATCCCGCGTTTGCGGGATTGGATTCCCTATTCGAAACATACCTATGTAATCGTTTAGTAACTTTAATTTTAGTTTTTATTTAATTTCATAAATCTATTTCATCCTTTATGTGCTTCCGCTATGACTAATAGCAAATTCATATTAGACGTTGATATATTGACATTACGGTAATGTAAAATGTCAAACATTTGATTGACAACGTTCAATTACCATTAAAGGTCAAAATCCTGCAGATATTTTATCAGGCCACATCTCTTCTTACACTCATGAGAACATTCACACAGAAAAGGAAAAAGTAATTAAAAAATTTAACAAACAAAAAAAGACTTTGATTAGGGACCCCACAAATCACGTTCTCAAAACTACAGCATTTTATGTTTGAAAGAAAGAAAGAAAAAGAATTGATTTCAAACTGAAAATAAATCTTTCTTTTGGTTTGTTCTTTTTGTATGTCTTTTTAATTTAGGTGTCGGTTATTTTTTGAGATGGGAAATCATCTAATGATTCGCCCGCCTAAGGTCGAGTGAGAGGGCTTGTCAGACTTGAGTGACTAAAACCATCCCTCTTTCTTTGTCCAGGCGATCTCCCTTTGGAATGCCTCCCTCTGAACGTCAGGACGGCAACCAGTCGATTGTCCTTTAAAATGAAAGCACGAGAACACTTTCGCAAGAAGTTGTTATCATCACACTCTTGATTTGTTGTATTCGTTTTTCTCTCAATATCATTCTTTATTTGTATGCATGTATCTAAGTATATATATTATTGTTCTTGTTTCCTCTCTGTCAGTCTCCTATTAAGTTGCACCTGCCATGTTATGTCTCTGCACCACCCTAAGGTCAACTGGTAGAAAATGCCTAAGGCATTAAGTCCGCCTTTGTACAATGTTTATTAATGCATAAAGTTTTAAATAAATAAATAAAACCACAACTGTGTCTTTTATTTGCCTTTTGTGTTTTCGGACCACGAGTTTCCTTATCAGATATTCCCTGAAGCCCTAGACGGCATCAACCCTTCTGGGCTTTAGGGTTTTGCTGACATCTCTTTGAGGCACGTGTAGAACACTTAGCACCGTCAACGACTCGGTTTCGTTCTATGGTCCTTACTGGAGATCACTCTGCGTCGCCCGGTGCATCACCTTTCAAAAATAACTAGAGTAAGGTAGAGTCGCTACTACAACCGTTCAAAAATGCTTCGAGTTGCAACCCAGGGTCTAACTCCAAGCTAACTCTAACTCCAAGCAGGGTAGGTTGGTGTTAACGGCCATAAATGACACTTGCGTGACATTGACAGTTGAACGTTCGCGTTCAAAAATGCGAGCGTAGAGTATCTACTCTGATGACGTACTTAGAGTTAACTCTGTCCTCAAATTTGAACGCAGGGCTGAGGTGGTCACTGGGGAAGATGTCCGTTCCCTCATGTTTACAGTCATCTTCTTCGATAGTATTATTGCTTTTCAGATGGAGTAACTCAAAGGTTTTGTTCTCTGGTCTAGGGATGAGAAGTACGGCTGATCATTTTAGGTGGTCCTATGTTAGATCGTTTATTTTTGTGACTTTTGGTGATGTAGGTACTTATATCAAGTATTTTCTAAGCGCTGATGGTGATTACAGCGAGTGACCACGTGATTGAGCATTGAGGTGACGTCAGATTATAGGAATGGGAGGCGTGGCCTACTCGAGGGGATCAACGAAAAGAGAATCGAAACGAAACGGTTATAACTTAGCTAGGGGGGCTGGTGAGAGTCGTGGAAATGGATGCGAGACGCACCGGTCGTTGAGGCGACACTTGGTGGAAGTCTCTGTCCAGTGTCCAGCAGAGGATGTCTTTCGTCTTAAAGTGATATTATAGGATATCAAACTTTTCCTTTATTTGTTCTATGCGAATTTGCTTCTTGCCAGATTTCAGGAATCTAGATCAACGGGAAGTACTCTATAGGATTGATTTCATTGCGAGTGTCAAATTATGTGCCTAAACGAAGCATAAACGGCTTTCTTTTTAGATTTCGTTTACTAAGGGCGGAATTCACTTGTAAAAATACAACAAAAGAAAAATACAAACAAGTGACACTAGTGACAGCGGCTAAACGTGATTATGCGAGCCAAACATTAAAACGCGATTAGTTTTATTGGTGAATTCCGCCCTTAGAAGTTTGGTGGGAGGCCTCTGTTGAGCAGTGGAAAAAACTAACTTAAAAGGAAAAAAAACTGGGCAAGAGCGAGTCAGACTCGCGCTCTGAGGGTTTCGTACAAACTTACCTATAGTTAGTAAGTAAATAGTTCAATTCTCGAATCGAGTCAACGAAGTTTTTTATGTGTCCTATAACTGTGCTGTAAGTCCTTGCTTTATGCCAATTTTCAGGATTCTGGGTCAACGGGAAGTAACCTATGAATTTTATTCACTTGAGAGTGTCGATATATACGTCTTTTGTGACATAAACCGCCGTATGTATGTTTTATTTACTGTAAACATAGAAGCTTAATTTTTCACAGCGTCAAGGAACCGCAGACCTGAGACTATGGTTTAAATTTCAACTCGGTACCTCCATGCATTCCCCAGACAAAAACAAACAGACTGACCAACGGACAACATACTGATCCTATAAGGGTTCCGTTTTTTCCTTTTAAGTTTCGGAACCCTAAAAATGACCGTGTGACCTCCACACTAACCTAAGATCAGAGTTAAGGTTCCATAACTCAAATAATATTGTTTATTTTTTGCATAGTTTGAATATAAGATTTATTATTGAAGATGACCCGCAAAATATGCATTGTATTTTTATTGAATTCACAAAAACCATTTTGATCTTTCACATTTACGCTAAACTGGTTTAGCTACATTGTTTTACCTTTTAGACTATTACCTACTTTGTGCTATTAGCTATGTTTTGATGTGCAACTTTTTAAAATGTTTAGCATAGCATAGTATAGCATAGTCGGCCTTATAATGTTCCCACTGCTGGGAATCAGGCCTCCTCTCTAGGAGAGGGAATGGGCCGTAATCCACCACGCGGGCCCAGTGCGGATTGGTGGATGTCACATGTCTTCGAATTTTTGGTTCTAAGACATGCCGGTTTCCTCACGATGTTTTTCTTCACCGTTTTGAGAGCAGTGGTGATGAAATAAATTACACAAAGTAATGCGCCTGGCTGGGTTTGAACCCATGACCTACAACTCGTAAGTCGGGGCCGTTACCACTCGGCCACCACTACTCTTAAAATGTTTAAATACCAAAAATTTAGGTACTCATCTGAAACGTATACAATGAAGAACACGTGAACATAAAGGGTAAAATCTACAAGTCCGTGATAAGACCTGTCATACTGTATGGATCAGAATGTTGGGCTGTGAAAAAGACGGATGAAAAAAGATTGCATGTAGCGGAGATGAGAATGTTGAGATGGATGTATGGTGTGACGAGAATGGATAAAGTGAGAAATGAATATATTAGAGGAAGTTTGAAAGTGGCGCCAGTGACTGAAAAGTTGAAGGGGAATCGTTTGTCTTGGTATGGTCATGTAAAGAGGAGAGATGAAACGCATTTTACTAAAAGAGTTATGAGTATACATGTGGATGGGTGGAGAGGGAGAGGGAGGCCAAAGAAAAGATGGATGGATTGTGTGAACAGTGATATGAAAGAAAAGGAAGTTAGTGATAGTATGACGGTTGACAGGATAGAATGGAAGAAAAAAAGATGTTGCGTTGACCTCAAATAAGATGGGACAAGGGCAGGAAAATGATGATCTAAAACGTATACAATGTGCGGTATTGAATCTTGGGCCGTGGGATCCGAGTGCTCATACCCTTTTTAAAGAACTATCTATAAAGAAGAATCCAAACGCTTAGTTGACACTTCGCGTGACCCAAGGGCTGGCTTTTACCTTGGTCAGAGATTAAGCATTGCCATACAACGTGGCAAAAAATCTATAATTATAAGTATTATAATTATAGATTTTTATTTATAGATTTGAGAGCAGTAGTGGCCGAGCGGTAACGGCCCCGACTTACAAGTTTTAAGTCGCGAGTTCTAACCCAGCCAGGTGCATGACTTTATGTAACTTATTTCATTAGCACTGCTCTCAAAACGATGACGGAAAACATCGTGAGGAAACTGGCATGTTCTAGAACCATAAAATCGAAGACATGTGACATCCACCAATCCGGTTTGGGCCCGCGTGGTGGATTACGGCCCATTCCCTCTCCTAGAGAGGAGGTCTGAGTCCCAACAGTGGGAACATTATAAGGCCGACTATGCTATGTATGCTATAGGTAAGTATTATTGATTATTGACCAGGCATCGTATTTTTCTAATGATTATTTACGAGTTTTATTTTTAACAACCTGAAATTTTATGCAGATTCAAAACTGCTTCTTGTACCTACTTTTAACACTAAACACCATTGCGATGCTATGACCAACTATATCGACCCATTAAAGGAAGAACATCGTAAGCGACAATTACAGTTGTTGCAGGAATAGGCTTTATCTTGTAAACAATAAAAACATCGTTATGTTTTTTGAGAATTTCACACACATCATATTTGTGTAGTCAAAAGTTAGAAAAAACGAATTCCTAAAATTGTCCAGGGGTAATTTTTGTAATTGGTAAATTCATAATTGAATCAATCATTTGTATCAATTGCTACTAGACAATTAAGATGGTTCTAACGATATCTCATATGTTGAGTTCCAATAAGTAGATTAGACGCTTTGAGGGAACAGATGAACATACTCACATACATACATACATAGCCTGTCAAAATCACAACCCTCCTTTGGCTTTGCCACAGTCGGGTAAAAAAAATGACACAAAAAAAAATTGCATAGTGTTTTTTTCATTTTTATTGCCATTCATTCATTCATAATCAATAGTCTGTGCAAAATTGCCATAGATTGAGGGACATTTTGGGATATAAACAAACGCTCATAACTTTTCTGTTTATGAACATTATAGAGATAATAAACGGCTCAATTGCCATAACAAAAAAAAACTTAAATTATAGCAAGACTTTTTCTAATAAGCCGTTTAAGTATTTGTGATAAATTAAATTATATTAGGTTAAAAATTATTAATTAAATTAAAGTCCGAAAACGTGAGGGAACGGCTATCCTCACGCCCCAGCCGCCGCCTCAGAATACGCCGCGCGTCGGGAATCACAGAGGAATTTCTGAAAAGGGAGCCGTGATCCTGGAACATAAAGGGCAACTGAAGAACACAGATGTGGTTTTATTCAGTAAAAGTCTGATACGCCCTCTCACCCCACCCTAGAGCAGGCCACAACTGACTTTTTGAACAATTCCGCGGTCATAACCCTTGGTATAACAAATGATATTTTTTTTCAAACGCATCCTTAATCTGAACTAACATACTATCAATCATAATTATCTTCCTATACATAAGAAACTTTTTACAAATATTCCTTATCAGACTTCGTGACCTAATAAAAGAAACCTCTTAGTTCATGATAAAATTTATTTATTTATTTAACACTTCATGCACATAAAGGTACAGAGGCGGACTTAATGCCTTAGGCATTTTCTACCAGTCAACCTTTGGGTGATGCAGAGAAGAATAGTGGTAGGTGCAATAAAAGAGAGAGAGATAAAAAGGTTAATATAAAAAGATATGCAAATGAATCACAGATACAATACAATAAATATAATATATATTACATAATATATACTTAATTTACTTAATTAAATATATATAATAAAAAAAAAAACAAAAATTGGTCCAAATCGACAAACAGAGAAACATTAACGTTGTGATGATACTATTGCCAACTTCTTACGAATATGCTCGCGAACCTCAATCTTGAATCTTAAATTCTCATTTGTTAACAAATACCTAATTTGTTTCGGCATTTTCTAAACTAACTTATTGCACGTTCTGTTTGTGATTTTGATATTAAAAGTTGTAAGACTACCAGTTCTAGAGAGAGAGAATATAGAAATCATCATCTTCCTGCCCTTATCCCGTATTATTTGGGGTCGGCGCAACACGTTTAGAGAATATAGAAATAAAACTAAGAATATATTATGGTCTGCAATAAAAAAAATATTATTAATATTATGCATTTCGGTTTACCATCAGGTGGGGTCGCAGTCAAGTACCTACTACACTATATCTATCCCACCAAAAACATTTCATGTAAAATGTTGCCAAGACGACCACATAAGGTTTGCCCTGTGAAAAAGATATCAGATCTCTTGTAGAGCCAAGCTTCTGAATCTACACGGCCTAAGTCTACCGACTAACTTCACAAATTCTACATATCAGTAAAAATGTATGGATTCGCCGTTTCGCTATCGTCATGGAGGTGATGCGAATATTTAATTTCTGAAGTAAGTAACGAAACACCCAAGCCATACAGAATTTGTGAAGTTAGGGTCGGTAGAGTTAAGCCGTATAGATTCAGAAGCTTGGCTCTACATGAGATATTTTTCACAGGGCAAACCCTTTATGGTCGTCTTGGCAACATTTTACATGAAAGGTTTTTGTTGGGATTTCAGTTCTTTTTGTAGCTGTCTACAGTCCCGTGTAAACTTATATGTCCTGATTCATAAAATTGGTGCAAGTCAAATATCCACCCCCCCTCCCCAATTTTAGGAGATGGGGCGAAAGTTATAAGTTTAGCTGGGGGCACAGTAGTGTTTTTTTGTATTCTGAACTTTCTACATACCAAATTTCGGCTTTCTAGCACTTCAGGAAGTACCCTAACATTTTAAAGTGCGCCTGACCATCAATGATTGCATCTCCGCTTACCATCAGGTGGGATCGCAGTCAAGCACTGGTTTATATCAATTAAAAAAAAAAAAAAGTCTCATACAAACTTCCACTCCCCTATTTTAGGGGATTGGGGCGAAAGTTATAATTTTATGAATTTTTTTGTTGGTTGTGTACTAAACTTGGATTACATACCAAATTTCAGCTTTCTAGCACTTCAGGAAGTAGCCAAACATTTTGATGATCATCAGTGTGTCAGTGACGAAATCGGTGTATTTTAGATATCAATAAAATCTAAAGTATTAAAGCTATTCAATTGAGACTTTGTATGTTTAATTAGTCTATTATTGACATCATATCCTGAGAATATGAACTATCTGGTACATCGGAAACCAACTTTGCGAGGGGTCAAAAAAAACGACGATACACTTCGAGAAAAGGTAGGTAGTGCCCTTGCGCTTCGCTTGGCTCGTCTTGGCGATAATTAAAAAAAAAACAGTTAGAACTGAAATTAGAAAATATGTTGATTTTTATTTATAAGAATCTGAATACCTACCCTACAGTAATACAGGGTGTTTTACAGACAATTTCTACTTAATTTGACTAAGAGTAGTCTTCTTCTGTCAATGCAAGCTCATATTTTGCCATTGGCTTTTTTTTGAGGTGTGAAATCATCCAATGATCATGTTATCTCCCTCTAGGGTGGAGCGTAAGGGCTTGTCATTATTTTGCTGACTAAAACCACACACCTATGTCCTTTAGTTGCCCTTTGCTTTCGAGAACCGTGGACTTAAGGCTTTAAATCTACAGTTGGTGCTCGCATAAGACAACAGTGTAAGACTATTCCTTAACCAACATTCAACTATTGTAATAACTCTAGTGGGTGCACATATGAACCCTGTCTTCACAGATGCTTAAACCACCGACACTTCTGATCACTCTCGAACGCAACCTACCGCGATAATAGACACCAAAGAAAAAAAAAGTTCTCCACTCTGAAGTGCGAGTGAGGGCAAGAAGAAAAAAGCACCACTTTTGCCTAAAGCAAACCGGTCTACGGCCAACTTCACTCCGTAGCGTTTGATTATCCGAAGGTCAGACATTTTGCCAGATGCCAGATGCGAACCAACACTGTGGGAGACCGCACGTCTCTCTCCGCTCCGTCATAAAAAACTTTTACGTATCAAAAACTAAATCGAACAACTTATTTTGAATAAAAAACGCGTGTTTGTTAGCTTAAATACGAATTTCAAATGTCGTTTTCGTTATAATTTATAGTGCAATTGTGTTTTAAAAGTTGTTGAGCTGAAGTAGAAAGTTACATTGCATTGACAAGAATCCCAGTGGTTTCTCATGTGTTTTAAAGTTCTGTGTTGTGTCTGTGTTTAAACTGAGGAAGTTTTGCCGTTTTGGTAAGTCTAAAACTTGTATTTGAGATTTTATTATAAAGAAATGAAACTTAAATTTGTAGCTTGCACACCCTTTTGTAGTCTAACCAATTGTTGTAGATTCTTTTTATGTCCTGATTGATAGTGTATAGTGTATAACGTAATAGAATAGGTATTATGGTACATTTTAACTTAATTAGGTTTTACCTAATAGATGTTCTATGTATTATGTCACGTGCGGGTCACCCACCCACCAACTTAATAAATAGATTTGAAACTCAACTAACGATGAATTTGGAGCAATGAAAGATTACTTTTACGTTCAAATTCCCTTGAGAGTTGCACAGGTCTCTAGGTGCAGTACACGTAAAAACTTGATGTAACTTCAAGCCATATAAGTACCAATCAACTTAGCACTGGCAGTGTTCAAGTTCAGGAAGAAAAAAAAATTTCTTCGATTTTCTTTATTGGAAGTTTGAAACAACTTTTTTAGGAATTAAAAATGGCATAACAAAAATGTACCTATCTATAACTTGAGAAAACTTAATTAACTCATATCGTAAAAGCTTAGAAAACAGTAATCTCAGTGTTTATTCCGCCAGGGTCGCACATCCACGACCGAATACTCCATCTCGTCAGCTCTTCTGTCACAGGTGACAGGAGAGGTGAAGAGATGGAGTATCCAGTCACAAACACCAATGTAAGCGGTTCAAGGAATATACCGAAAGGTTGACTGCCAGAGAATCCCTTGTCGCATAAAGTATGTGCAACTGCTGTATATTATGTATAAAGTTTAAATAAATAAAGGTATCTAAGTTTAGAGCCTAGATACAGCAGTAGTAGTTTAAACACTAGCAGGTATTAAAATCACCGACTAGTTTGACAAGTATGGCAATATACTGTTTTGGCATAAACCAGTATCCGTAAACATAATTAAGTATAGACTAGAATTCTTGATGATTACGCGATTTTGTATCGTCTTTAACGTTATCTTCTGGGCTTTTTTCATGTTTGAAAAGTTCATCCTGTATAATTATATATTTTTTATTATTCGGTTTTTTTCACATTATTTGGTTTTTTTTTTAACTTTATTGTTAAATAATAATGTTTGTTGTTTTGTGGCGTTAGTTGTGTACACCTAACAGTACTTAGGTATATTATCTAAAGTATAGGTACCTATCCTTTTTAAGCGGGTTCGTTCGAAAGAGTATCTGCGGCTCTAAAACACAAAAACCAATTGGAAGAACACGTGTGGGTTTAATCAATAAAAGTCTGACATTCCCTCTCGCTCCACCGAAAGCGGGAGAAGGTATTATATGATACTAGCTTCTGCTACCGACTTCGCCTATATGAAAGTAGGTTTCTCTATACACACTTTGGACCCCCATTTCATCCCATTAAGGGGTGAATTTTGAAAAATCCTCGCTTAGCTAATCTACGTCGTAAAAGGAACCCTTGTGCAAAATTTTCGCATTCCTAGTTCCAGTAGTTTTGGCTGTGCGTTGAAATGTCAGTCAGACAGTTTATACTTTTACCTATATTGGATTATCGCACTGTAATTAAAATAAAAAGCATAGTGTGTCTAGCATAATCATTATCAAAATTATCAACTTTTTGAGTTAATCTTTAGTCGATAGACCACTATTGTGTTTTATCCTTTTTTTTTTCCTGACATACAAGTCAATCAAAGAGACGATCTACCTATAAAAATAAAAGAATTCAAAAACCGAAAAAAAAATTCGTTTTCATTTTATTTCATAATTTAAATCAAGCATTTAGTTGTCTGCGGCATTGTTGGAAAAAAGTCACCTAGGCCCCGGGACTAGGGTTGCCAACCGTACTCTAAAATAAAATGGAGTATTGTAATTTGTACTCAATATCATATATATTTTTTTTTTAATCTTTGTAATCGGTTATATGTTAGTCTTAAGTTTGCGACTTTTTCGCCAAATAAATGTCTGTTCTTTCGTTTCTTTCTTTCTAAAATTTACATTTTTCAATTTACACAATTGTTGTGCTATACTTGCTTTCGCATATATGATTCATACCTATTATCACAGTGAGAGTCTTTACGATCATGATTGTAAAGCGGCGGAAAGAGAGGAACCGGGCCTTATCAAATTCAATTAAAAATGAACTCCTGATCTATGTAAACTTAGATTTAGAATGTGTTTGAGTCGTACAATTCTTTTAAATATAATGAAAAAAATTTATGAGCTGCAAAAAGTTCATAACTTATTATTTTTTTAAAATAAATGATACCTACTCTTTTTATAAGTCCGTACTCTTTATTTACCTCCTTTGAAATCAGATATACTCTATTTCTTTTAATAAAAGTTGGCAACCCTACCTGGGACGCAAAAGGTAACTAAAAAACGCAGATTAGTAAAAGTCTGACACTCCTTTTCGCTCCAACCAGTGCGGGAGGTATTTGAAGATCTCTTACCTTCTAAAAAAAGTGTTGTTATTTAGGAAAGCTTGGAACACTTCTCTTATCTTGTCCCATCGTATCACGTGGCTTGGTTCGAGGTTATTTTAAATTGCACTGGTGCCTTGCAGCTGACATGTTTCAGGTTTTTATTTCAAACAGGTTTTGAACTGCGAGAATTCTTTGCCAAAAAATGTTGGGTGTCCGTTATGCAAGATTGATGTCAATAATTATGATACCAGTTAGATGTCAATTTCATTTCAATCAAGTTGCTCTGGATCACTATTTATGACAAAGAAAATACATAATTCTATATGCTTCATATTGATTGATTTTGTACTGAACTATCTTAAAATCATTAATTAATATTCTTAATCAAGTTAAGTTAGAACACGGAAAACCATTATACTCTTTAAAACAAAAGACGACTATTTAATTCTATTAAAAAAAAATATAAACAAACCATAAATAAGTGTTAAATAATATTCGAACTTGACAGCAACATTCCAAATTTGAATAAACTTCTAAAAATAAAGTAAAAGGTTGACTGTCACAAAACTAGTTTCATTTCGCGTCTTTGCTCTCCTTGGTACAAATATGTCTGTCATTGACTTTTTAATATGGACTCTCTGTTGTCCAATTTCGATTATTGAAAATTGTTTTTAGTTTTTTTTTTGCATTCCAACCTTTATTTTCATTAAAAATTTATTAATAAACTTAATAAAGTGACTGAATCCTGGAAGTACAGGAAAAGATCCTTTAACTGAAATGATGATGAAAGGAGTTAAAACTTAAGTATTGTGAGATTGATTTTTTGCAAAATCTATGGTAATTAACAGAACTTAAAAAAAAAAAAAAATGTGTTCCAGTTCTCAGTATGGGGAACCCCCAAAATTCACGGACGGACAGACGAATCCATAAGGGTTCCGTTTTTTGCCATTTGACTACGGAGCCCTAAAAACAAAAGCCTTATAAACGCTACACGAACCTGCAAGTCCTCCTTGACATATTTTTCATCGCTAAAAGAGCTTTGTAAAGGAAACCTCTTGTGAAAACCCTCTCCATCGAAGAAAACCTGAATCCTGAATCCTAAATACTGAAAGTTATTTTCGGCTGGCCTGTTCGTCTAGTGGTTAGTGGCCCTGACTGCTATGCCGGAGGTCGTGGGTTCGATTCCCACCCAGTACAAGTGTTTGTGTGATGAGCACGATCATTTTTGTGTCTGGGTGTAATTTATTTATCTATAGTATATTGATCAGTTTTACAGTAAAAAAAAAAAACCAACGCACATACACAAAATATTTTTAAACATTATAATGCAATCACAACCGGCCAGTATTATAAAAGTTGTTCCTTTTTCAAACTTGAAATATCGAACTCTAGCCTTGACGGTTTGTATTAAGTGACGTCATCTGTCACATTTATTTATTAACGTTTTTAAGCTTCACCTGCATGTTATGCACGCTGCTATTGGTTGGATAGGCTCTGACGTCACACAGATAGTGATGGCTGCCAGTATGCAAGCTTTACCGGTTTTTGAAAGGGTGATCAAGATTATAGAAGTGTAGAGACATATCTAGTGTTATGACCAAATTATTATGAGTTGACGAATTCGATAACTGGTGAAATAATGGCTTCTGGTTTCTTTATGTTCTCAAATTTAATAAAAAGACATTTCACTAGCGATCGCTTGTCAAATCATGGCTATCGCTTGTCAAAAAGTTCGGGATTAACATGGTTGAATTTCGTTGTGAATAAATATATCACTGGGGAGTTTGAAATTTCATAATCATTTTCTTGCTCTTTTTTTGGAGTCACACCTGTTTTTTTTTTGGCCTTTGCGTTCCAGGACCACGGGTTACACAGACGGGTACGTATCAAAATCCCGAATTTTAAAAAACCGAATTTTAAAATACCGATGGACGAAATCCCGAAAATTGAAACGCCGAATGGTTGTTTGGTCGAAAGTTTAAAATCCCGAAAGTTCATTTGCCCGAAAGTTTAAAATACCGAAGTTTAAAGTCCGAACTGGGTGAAATAGGTTAGGTTAGGTTAGAATTGTGATCAACCATGCGCGAGCCGAGCAAGCGCAGCGAGCGGTGCCGCGGCAGCGGTCGGCGAGCGCTACTTCCCAAAATAAAACAGATCAAAATTTTTTCGGACTACGTCACCGCTCTTTGGGATTTCATCCATCGGTATTTCGTCTATTCGGGATTTTGTCCTTTCGAGCATTTGAACATCGGTATTTTGAGTTTCGATATAACGACTATCGGCATTTAAAACTTTCGGTATTTTGAATTTCGGTGTTTTGGACGTCGGTATTTCAATCATAGGTATTATGAACTTTCGGGATTTTGATACGTACCCACACAGACACTGAAATGTAACGTCACCGCCATCAGGTTATGTATGTAGAAACATAATAATAACATTCCACAACTATCACACAACGCTGTCTAGTCCCAAGCTAAGCAGAGCTTGTGTTATGAGTACTAGACAGCTGATAAACATACTTACTTATATATTTCTAAATACATACATATTTTATAGACAAATTACACCCAGACACAGAACAAATGATCGTGCTCATCGCACAAACATTGGTCCTGGGTGGGAATCGAACCCACGACCTCCGGCATAGCAGTCAGGGCCACTAAGCACTAGACCAAATGGCCAGTCAAAGATGTGAGATATACCCCGCATTCTTCCTTATATTAATATTAATTGTAGTACTAATTGCTACAATATTTTTTTTATGCTGTTTTTGAAAACTTATTTCATTAAACAGTTATTTGTTGTTTCGTTTTTTTAATTGTTTGTAGGGTCACACATTAGGACTATCTCACCTGATGGAAAGCGACGATGTGGTCGACGATAGAGCACGCTTGCTTAGAAGCAACCTATTCACTCTTGTTTTAAAGATCCCCAGGTTGTAGCCATCAGGAAACACAGATTCCGGCAAGGAATTCCACTCCTTAGCTGTACGCACAATGAATGTGTTCTCAAAACGTCAAAATAAACATTTATTTATTTACCAGTATTTGTACAACGTTACAGAGGATATCCAAGGCGTTGTACAGTAGATTCTTACAAACTAAAAAAATAAATTTAATAAAAACAATAATACCCTAATAATAAATCCATACACATTGAAGAAGAAGAAAAAAAACTAAATAAATAACATATAATTTAGAAATAAAAAGAAAATACATATACTTTATCCCTCAAAACAAATGATCAATGTTAACTTATTTTTTATCCATCTTCTCACAAAACCTTAGACATTCACGACATGGCGGTACGCATTTATATTACTGGCCAATATTAATTCGCAATAACCATGACCCTCTTAAAGCGTACGGAAAGCGTAAAAAAAATAACTGTTTTGGTAAATATTAATGCCCTTGGCTAAATAGGTGAAAACGCAAATGTCGATAAGATATCCAATATCTTTCGTTAACTGAAGATAGTTTTTTTTTTTATATCTTTTATATATACTTAACCTTGACGCATATCCTTGAAGATATTGCTAAAGGGGTCCTCCAAGGAGTTCTTAACCCGTTAAGCACCAAGCGTAAACTGCCCCCTAGCCAAGTTACGATCTTTGCGTTTGCATCGAACGCCTCGAGTAAGCCACGCCTCTGATTCCTTTGTTCTGACCATGTGACTGAGAGTTATTATAGTATAGTATATGCCATAGTACTGAGCTTCTCGAGGCGTTCGACGTTAACGAAACGATCGTAACTTGGCTAGGGGGGTAGATGGTGTTTTATTTACGAAAAATTAATAATTTTTCTAATACTAGCTTCTGACAGCGGCTTCGCCCACGTATTTGTTAGTTACTCCGTACAAACTTTAGACACCCGTTTGTATTTTACATAATCTTTGGCCATTTCATTAAATAAGTCTCTTAATAAACTAGTGCGCCTCACCATCAACGATTGCATCACTGCTTATCATCAGGTAGGATCGCAGTCAAGCACTAGTTTACCAACTAAAAAAAAAATGGTCACCTCAAAACCGACTTAACCTCGACCATATCATGAAATGGTCAATTCTACGATATACCTATGACATTATACAGCGCCGAAGCATAGACTGAAATACATACATCAATATGATTTTCCTTAATAATAATTTAAACTTTATAGTATAATAGTAGTATTATAATAGTATTATTATTTGCTGGTCATGTCCTGTTATGCCTACATTATAAACAATAATGAATTCAGAACAATGCTCAGTGCATAAAGAGATAAGCTGAGACTTCTCCATATGCCAGATTTTTTTTTTCGCGGTCATTCCATAGTCATTCCCGTCCTGGGCGGAGCGGGAGATAGTGTCAGTCATCCACTGACTAAAAACCCATTTCTGTTTCTTCGTTGCCTTTTATACCGGGGCCGAGTCTTCCTTTCAGAATCAAACCCGTGGCCCCTACAGGCTTCGGCCCTGGTGGCCCTTCGGTTGCTGACATCTCCTTGAGGCACGCGTGGAACATTACGCGCCGTCGACGTCTTGGGCTTAACCCATTGCTCGCCGTCCAGTCAGCCAGCTCGCGCCTATGGGCTATAGTGCGAAACAAACACTTACGTGGAAGGCTCAAATTCACACCGATCTCCAGTAAAATGACAGAAAATCCGATTCGATGCCTTCGCTAATATGGACACGTCCAAAGATGTACAAATCGCCCTGCGTTTACCAGAAAAAAAAGCATATAGAGGCCATCTGCATAAGGATTCTACTTCTTTTTAGCGGTCGAAACTTGTTTTTAGGGTTCCGTACCTCAAAAGAAAAAAACGGAACCCTTATTGGATCACTTTTTTATCCGTCTGTCAAGACCCTTATCTCGGGAATGTGTGGAGGTATCGAGTTGAAGTTAAAACCATATACTCGGGTCTGCGGTCCCTTGAAGCTGTGAAAAAATCAAACTTCTAAGTTAACGAAAGGAAAAGGCCGTCTATGTAGCAAAAAAAGTATATTTCGACACTCTCAAGGGAATCAATTTTCATAGGGTACTTTCCGTCGACCCAAAATCTTAAAATTTTGCATAAAGTATGTTCTTATAGCACAGATATAGGAATACATCTTAAAACAGTAAATTTCTTATTACATCTCAAAAAAAAAACTTTGGCGTTTCGGAAAAATCTTCCGAGACTCCATTCGGGAATTGAACTATTTACATTAGTAAGTTTGCACAGAACCAGAGTTGTGACTTATTTGAAATACTTGTATTTAAAATGCAAATGCAAAATACAAAATAAGTATTTTATATTTTGCACTTAAATACCTTTATTTAAAAAGTATTTTGTATTTTATTTGAAATACTTTTCGAGATGTATTTTATATTTTTAAAATACAAAATACTTTTTTACGGCTAAGTTTCGAAACCATTACCACAACAGCACCCTGACAGAAGTTTTGGTCCATGGAAAGTGTCTGACACTTATGATACTACTTTAGAATATTATTCTACAAAACATATATAAAAATTTAGTCATAAAAAATTAAGTTAAGTAACTCGTCATTTTTAGTTCCCTTTCTCACCTGGTACCTGCTCAGGGGCTCCAAGGGGGAGCTCCACGAGTACACAGGTATTCAAAGCACATGAGACACTACTGAAAACCACAGGTTTCATCCGTGTGAAAATAAGTTATGTCTGACAGCTCTGGGATCTTAGTATATTAGTAATCTTATCTGAAAGTATTTTATTTGAATAAAGTATTTTGAAAATACCTATTTCGTATTTAGTATTTAAATACAAAAAGCAAAAGTATTTTGTATTTTGCATTTCAAATAGTAAATTTGAAAAGTATTTGCATTTTGTATTTAAATACTTTCCTAAATGCATTTTGTACATCTCTACACAGAACCCTCTATGCGCGAGTCCGACTCGCACTTGACCAATTTTTTTTAAAGTTAAATTCCTTGCCTGGCCCAGTATTTGGCCACGGCAATGCGGTCCGCTGACGGAAAGTTGAACTTGAGGACTATATCCTATTTTTCGACTAAAGCATTATATCATTCAGCTGTCTTTTGGGCAGTTCCCTCATTGACATACAAACGAATTGTTTACAAGATTTGTTTATATAATTGTCCCTTAAATTCTTTATTTTTGTATGAATGCTTAAATCTATTGTTATCTTTTATTTGGATGTGCGTATTAGTCATTTAAATGCCTCTGTGATCATTCATGAGCAATGCATGATAACTTGTTTATAAACATAATTATTCTTTAGATACTATCAATATAATGCTACAAAATACAACTTACATAACATCATCAGCATATTACTTTCCCACATTTGGAACATAATACTCTTCTCTGTCATTCTCGTCCAATATACCACAGTGTCTCAAGACGAAAGTCTATGACCAGTGCGTGTTGCCAGTAATGACATATGGCTCTGTAACGTGGTCGCTTACAATGGGCCTCATCAGAAGACTTAAAGTCACCCAAAGGGCAATGGAAAGGGCTATGCTCGGAGTTACCTTGCGTGATGGAATCAGGAATGAGGATATCCGCAGGAGAACCAAGGTCATACTGATACTTCCACGCGTTCCTGAAATAAATTGTCTTGACAGACAGACAAACCGACCGACATACACATAGGCGAACCACAAAGTGATCCTATAAGGCTTCCGTTTTTTCCTTTTGAGGTACGAATTGGCGGCCTTGTCACATTCGGTGATTTCTTCCAGGCAACCTGGACTGGTTAGAGATTGCCTGAACACAAAATGGGGTGGCATGTTTTTTTCTAAATATATATCGTTTCTGACTTAAATTGTAAATATCTTTATCTATCAAAAACAATTGACGTCACCTTATCAGTAAAAAATATTTAACAATATCATAAAATATGATTATTTTATCACTATTCACAGATTGCCATTTTGCATTTAATAACCCAATCATTCTTATATAATTTTCTCACTGCTGGGATTCAGGCCTCCAGCCTATGAGAGGAAATTGGCCGTTATCTACGACACGGATTCGACGTCGGTTGGTGGATTTCACATGCCTTCGAAGTTTTGGTTCGACTTTCGCATTTGTTTCAATTAATTTGATCTCAAAAACAAGTCTAGTGACTTGCTCATCATCATCATTTCAGTCACCAGGTTTATGTGGAACAAGCTTGATGTTGCGTCGCTGTCTCCGCTCTGGTTGAATGGAGTGCAAATTTGTCACGCGAGGACGGCTAAAAACCTGGAGGTGATCATGGACTCGTACTTATCGTGGACTGCCCATGTCGCTGAAATCAGTCGCCGTGACACATTCCATTCCATAAAATGCCTTCAGAGTTTTTTGCCCTTGAAAACCAAAATTTCCCTCGCCCATACACTCATTCAGCCCATTATTGACTACGCTGACGCTCGTTATTTGAATGCCATCGAGGAGCTTATAAATAAACTTGAGCGTTTGCCAAATATTGGGTGGCTGCTTTACATGAGCCACCCCCAAGTGTCGAGATAACGACCGGTCCTGAGCGTCTCACATCTATCAGATTCCTGCGATCCTCACCAGGCCATTGATCCTTACCTTGTGGGAAGCCTTCCACCACTGCGTCCTCCGGAACGTGGTGGGCACGCCAGAACCTTTCAGCCCCATCAGTCATTTGTTCAAGTTACAACCGTTTCGTTTCGATTCTCTTTTCCACGATCGCCTCAAGTAGGCCACGCCTTCGATTCCTTTATTCTGACGTCATCTCAACGCTCAGTCACGTGGTCAGAACAAAGGAATAGGAGGCGTGGTCGACTCGAGGCGATCAACGAAAAGAGAATCTAAAAGAAACGGTTGTAACTTGGCTAGGGGGGCAGGGCAGGTTGCTCGCCCACTGCCACTTAATTTCGGCGATTTTTCGGGCTATGTCGGCCGGCGGTGTGACTCGCTCAATACAACAGACGTGCTTGAACCAATTGACCTCCTTATAGTATTGAAAATTTGAGTAGAAAGCAAATAATTATGATAAATTAATCGTAATTGAATTGACAATGACCTGCTGATGTGATTAATTGTATACGATTTGATATCGCTATTGGATTGGTCGTGAAATTAAACTTAATGATAGTCTTTTCAAAGGACGAGCTAGGCTTACTATTGGTGGACAAAAAGATCCGTTAGTCATGGGGCCTTACCATGACGTGTTCTAAAGTCAAGCGTGAGAGCGAGAAAGAGGGATGGAGTTATACATTCTATAGCTCCATCCTTTTAACAGTTCAGTTTCGGCCATCAAGTGGAATGAAGTTCATCCATCGTATGAAGAGCTCATGGGCCTCTGACCTGTTTTTTGACCTGAGGATAAAAATGTGTAGTTTATCCATTCCCGTGTTTATGTCACCGTGTATAACTTAAAATCTATCTTTGTGGGTTTGATAGAATGATACACCGCAGCCCAGCCCCTCTAGGCAAGTTACAATCGTTTCGTTCGCTCCGAACGCCTCGAGTAGGCCACGCCTCCGATTCCTTTGTTGTGACCACGTGACTGAGCGTTGAGATGATGTCAGAACAAAGAAATCGGAGGCGTGGCCTACTTGAGGCGTTCGGCGCGAACGATACGATTGTAACTTGGCCAGGGGGGTTGGAACGCAAAGGGTAATTGAAGAAGTACGTGTGGGTTTTAGTCAGTACATCTGACACTTTTATGGCATCGTTCGATTGAGTCAATCATAAGGATCAGATCTCCCGAATAAACAAAATTCCACCTTGTACATATGTATACAGGGTGGAATTTTGACTGTTTCAAGAAATCCTTTTAAATTCTTCTTGACTCCGAGCAAGACCTAGAACCATGACATAGTATAATAGCTTAGCCAATTAGCCTAATGAGGTGCCGAGATCGTAACAGTTAGACATTGTTTTGGTAACTTGAACTAAAAACTTCACACATTATGTTTGAATATGTAATAAATATATCGCGGCTTGTCCTAGTAGAAACCGTATCAAATCGCTGTGTCTAGAAATGAACAGGGATTCTTTGTTCACGCTTGGTCGTCACAGATTACTGTTTTTTGTGTATGAGAAACTATCAATCAAAATCAATCCAAACCATTTATGTCAAATAAACCATTTACAGACACTTTTGAATTGTCAAAATGTCGTTCAGTCAAAAAAGTGAAGCTAAAGTGCACGTTTCAAAGCGTAGATCTCTATGGAGAAGAACGAGCAAGAAACTCCTTGGGCCCTCTTTCTAATCATGTTATGAGTTACAAAAATCTTGGTTACATATTTCTTGTCGCTTCTGTTATGTGAGCAGAATTTAAATAAATAACAAAAAAAGAAATTAAAAAACATAAATTGAAATAACCCACTGGCAGTTAAGAGAAGACCAGTCTCAACTCACGAAGCCCGTTCACAAACATGACGCGTGCATCAGCCCCACATAGATTAATTATTTAGAAGGGAACTCCATCAGCGAGACTTTTAATTGAGCTTGTAAATTCCTCTCTATTCAATATCATGTCCCGCTCTAGGGAACGGGCATCCTCACGCCCCAGCCAAAGGGATTCCGACCCCGATTTCCAGTCACCGTAGGCGTGCCTGGGCTCGTAGACGACGAGCAATGGGTAGCTCGCCGTTCCGCCGATCCCAAATCGTCGACGGCGCATAGTGTTCCACGCGCGCCTCAAAGCAACGTCAGAAAAACCGTAGGGGCCTAGCAGGGCCGAAGCCTACTGGGGCCTTAATTTGACTTCCCGAAACCTTAAGCTCGTACTATTACTTATTCTGTGCCTTAAGGGGCATACCTGTGTGTCTAAAAAGACAGGAAAAGTCTGAAATAACTTCCCGGTCGGCACTAGAGTGGGAGAAGTCATTGGATGAATTTACACCTTAAAAAAAAACCTTTTTGGCCGTAGTGACTTTTAACTCGAACAATAGAAGTGCTTGTTACTGCGCCTTTATTATTCATAATTGTTTTCCTTCACGGTTTATCAGTGATATTATATCCAAGATTATTTAATAGACTTATTGCCTAGTGCATAATAACTATGAACTTGACATATTGGCCTTAAAATTGACGAGTACGAGAAACGGAGATCTGTGCCATCGGAAGCTAAAAAGCGCAATTTCGAAATTTACAAAATTTTGGTTTATTTTTTTTCTCATCAGTTAGCTTCAAACCTTCACAACAGGCAGGCTGGTCAAAAAACCATTAACTTTATTGAAAAATAAAATTAAAACATTATCCATACTTAAATAATCTATAAATGCGAAATTTTGTTAAATTATTTCAAAAGTAAATCGATCTGAATCTGAATTATATTTAACATACCTAAATAGATATAGATTCGGAACTGATGGAAGATTTGAGATACTTTTTATTAATATTCCTCATGGGTGAAATCGCAGGCAAAAGTTATATTGAAATATATGTGAACAACATTTGAACCTAAAGATCTAAGAAATATCGCGTTAAAAAAATGGGAGGTGGGGTAGATGTATTAAAAATAGCTTAGGACCAATTCTCAGAACTACCAAATATACTTACACAAAACTATATATACACTTAAATCAAAAACTACTAGCTAAAATATGGCGTCAAAAAACTCCTCCGCATCGCTGTCGACTGGAAGTGTACCCAAAAGGCTGGCGGCATTGCCACGTTGTTTGGCAATGCTTAATCTCTGACCGAGGTAAAAGCCAGCCTTTGGGTCACGCGAAGTGTCTACTAAGCGTTTGGATAGTTCTTTGAACAGCTTATGAGCACTCGGACCCCACGGCCTAAGAGTTTCAACACCAAACGGCTCTAAACTTATAACTGCCGACGAGGTTGTCATATTACACAAAAATCCCATAAAAAAAAATCGATAACTGTTATCGACTGTGAACTGAAATATGTGTCCACAAAATCTCTTTTTTCGAAAAAAAACACTTCAATTGAGTAACTCGGCTTCGAATGCAGAACTACCAAAACATACACGAAACAGAACAATCTTGAACTTGTTAAAACACGCAACGATTTCCTACCAAAAAGAAACATAGATCCTTGAACTATACCAAAAAACATTACGAAGCGTGACCAAAAAACAATTAAACCACTTAACGAAACAACATGAGCTCCTGATGAACCTGCAAATCTCAAAGAGCATGAACATCTTAAGGTAATGCTCGCACAAAACAATCGCAAGAATAAGGAAGTCGGTCAAATCGGTCAAGGCAGAGCCATGCATATTCATATAGCTAATGATATACATAGCAATTTTCATTGTTTTACATAAACGGTACTTTGAAATGAACTTCACGTGTTATTTGTAATTTAAATTATTTTTGCGGAGATTCAAGAGAGAATGTAACGGTTTCCATTTTGGGTTACTGTGGCGTGAATGTTATGTAAAAAATGGTTTATAATTATTTTCTGCTCGCATTTTTGAAGTCAGATGACCGATATATTTTTTAGGGTTTCGTACCTGAAGGGTAATCAAATGAAGCTATTACTAAGCCACAACTATACGTCTATCTGTCCGTCCGTTTGGCTGTATCTCAAAATTATAGAAGTATATTATTAAATTTTCGCGCATTGTTGCTATTATAAAAAGTATATTAAAAATCGTACGGAATCTATCATATGCGAGACAAAGTCACATTTGAACGGTATATTGCAAACTAACGCTCCTTATTACCCTTAGCCTCAAAACTTAATTGACACCAGTTAGCACGAATTTAACCTCTTCTAATAAACAACTTCTTCAATCATCATTAAATTGTTATTGCTTATCAAAAAATTTCTCTGCAAGAAAATGTCAGATTTTTACTTTCATTCTTTTTTTTGGTCCTTAATGTTTTTTTCGTTTTCTTTAAATTTTTCTTCATCGTTCCGTTCATTATTATTTTTATTAGTCATACCAGCGGTTTTTACCTTTGCAAACTTATTAAAATTCGATTTATTTTCTTAGAACCATTTATTGGTACTCATTTGACCCATGTCATGTAAGACTGTCAGTACTATTTGCACGACCTCACGCTTCCCACATAATATACTCATCTATTCATATCTTAGCCATGTAAACACCTCATCATTTTATGTTAATCCAATATCCGTATTTAAGAACAATCTTCAAGAATGACTAACATTTTTCAGTCACGAATCTACCTAGAAATTTTGAGGTCAAGATAACTTGAGGTCTACAGTGGCGTCATTGGGGTTTTAATATTGGAATCACTAGGATACTACGCAATTATTCTTCGTAGATTGAGTCTTGTAAAGGATTTTTCTTAGTATTGGTTCTTTTTGCGTAAAGAACTACTTCTAGTTAATAATGCGATTGAAAAGTGATTCACACTACAACAGTGTATTAAAGTTCCAATATATAGGTATTCAAATATTTATTTATTTATGTACACACAAACACTTAAAAATGAAAGACAAAAAAAACAAAAGCAGATAGAAGAGCACAAAGGTACTGCTTATAATATTCATGTACATAAATATAACTTGTGTCATATAGGTTTGAATATAGAGCGCTCACATTTGATTTGATGTCTCGTAAAGTTTAACAATCATAGACATCAATTCAGCCTTTTTCAGAAAGGCTTAATTGATGTCTATGATTGTCTACAATCTGAAACCCCTTTTAAATACGCACTATTGAATGTTTAGAGAGTTTTAAATAAACAAAAATATACACTACTACAAGTAATTCTTAGTTAGTAGAACAATCCGTACGAACGAATATACTCGTAGGAAACGACAAATAGCTATTGCAAAGTGCTCATTCCATCTCTGCATGGGAAGAAGAAATATCTTCGATTTGACAATTACAAAAACTCGGTCTGATCAAAGATCAAGGTTATCATAAGGAAGTCCTAATTCTAAATGATAACACTTCGCTTTCACTCTATCATGAATGCTAATCTCAAACTAAACAATACCTTGAATGCATTCTCAGAAATTGATTAGATATTAAAATCGATCGATCAACGATAGATGCTAGAATATTTCTACAGTCTTCGATAGAGTTGCTAAAAGGAATTTTGTAATAATTGCAAAACAGATGACTCAGGGTCCTGACATTCCATTATTATCTTTAGTCTTAGGCTTATGACGAGAAATATGATTAAAGTCAAATTATGCATTAATTTTGTAGCAGGATCAATCGTGTACAAAATTATTTTATTTGATCGTCATCTAGTCAGTTTTCACCCACTTCTGAGCGTTGTCTCGTTTATATTGTTATTGCTTTCCAAATATTGCTTTCAAATTTATTTTAGTTTACCTTCACAACTTGCGTTGCAAAAGAAAGCGTTTGTTTTATTCTGAATGACAAGACGTTAGTCCAGCATCTAAATCTACAGTTCTTAAAACATGGTCTATAGCGTCACAATTCCTTGCTCAGGCAGCTGATGAT
This sequence comes from Mythimna vitellina, assembly GCA_949316375.1. Taxonomy (NCBI): domain Eukaryota; kingdom Metazoa; phylum Arthropoda; class Insecta; order Lepidoptera; family Noctuidae; genus Mythimna; species Mythimna vitellina. Next base: position 3,457,085 of record OX438708.1, read on the forward strand.
GCCTATCCAAGTTAAAGTCTAGTAGATTCTGAACTACTAATTAACCTAAATAGTGTAGACTGCTCTAATCTATACTCTTTAGGTAAACTTTCAACAACACTGGTACCTAGTATAGGATATACAATCCATGTTATCAACATCACCATTAAATTGCTTATGTACAAACCTGTCTGAATATTAAGCCATATATGTATTAAGAATTTCCGTGTTTTTGAACACGCATCGCGTATTTTCTTAATAATTTTTCAATAATCTTATTTCTGTAAACTTCAAAGGCACGTTCGTCAAGTCAATATTTGATTTTTTTTTTTACAAAATAGTGTGATCCTTTGGCAAACTCATAGATTATGCTCTCTATAAAATTACAGATATCACGGAGTAGAATTACGTAAGTGCAACAATGTAGGGCGGCGACTGGAATGGCCTTTTGAGGAAAGAGCCTTTGAATTGACCTGACCTAACAGACAGCAGCATGCATCAAAGTGTAATATGGCTAGTGTCCTTTGCTTGCTTTAAGGAAATAATACATTTAAGGACTTTCCTTCGCAAAATAACATCAGATATTCTCTAAAGGGATTACCAAAATTGGAATAAGAAACCCAAATACCGGTTGTCTTTCGGTCCTTTATACCTGTTTAGGGGGCCACTCTATTGCCCAATCATAATCAGTATATCTGTGTCATATCCTATATATTCTCTATATATCCTTAATATTTTCGTGAACGCTTTGAGTACCTCGTTCCGAGGAGTAATTCCCGTCGCACTGCCTCCTTTCTTCTCTTTCGTCATCCGCGTCACACTTCAAGCCGTTATAGCGGCTCCTTTGTCACTGCAGTGCGTCTGTAGAACTCTCCACCTATGCGACAGCTCTTGTCTGGATGGCTTCCAGAGGAAAATTAAAGATCGTTTCCTTTCACAATGACAAACGTATTTAGGTATAGTACGTAGAGATGTATTATTATATTCGTAGTTTTAAAGTTGTGCATTGGATTTTACAAGCTATTGTGAACTCCTTCTATCACTCCAGAGGTTTGCTTGGAGAAAACTCAACTTTGAGTTAAACTCCGAGTAAATCGCCTTTATAGGTTATCTCTTTAATCACTGTAGGCTTGTTTTGGTGATAATGAAGAATTAAAGATTATAAAGTTCCGACCAATGTCTTTGGTACTCATACCGGGCGCAAATCCTAATATCTGGTTGTTGTTACTGTGAATAATTGAATTGGGTATCCAAAATCCCACTTCAGCAATTGCGAATGCAAACATTTGCCCAAAGAGGCAATCAAATGTAGATCCGATATGGGCTGCTTTATGTCCTTCATCGTCAACATCAAAATACTTCATAGTCCACTGCTGGACTACCCTTCTTTTATTGACCGATTTCTTTTTAAATCATGCACTCGCTAGGGTGCAATATATACACCTAAAGGATTTTCTTTTGATGGATTGTTTTAACATCACAAGGTTTATTATTTAGCATTAAACTTAATGCACTAAGTATCGATTTTTGATACCGTGGTAGGTGCGTCTTTGTACGGAAATACTATTATATTATTAGATACTCAGTTCAAAGGCCAAATGCTTTGAATCCTTCACTTTATTCTCTAGTGTTTTAAGTTTTACTGCAGTTTCAACTCAAGCTACTGTAACCTGTACTGCTTTAAAATTAACGTTGAGTTTGGCTTACTTGTGGATCCCGTATTCGAGATTTGTGTCATTGTAAATGGTTATAGTAATATGAGATTTTTGTCAATAATATGTGCTTGATAATCTGTTGAGTTATTATTAGTTGATTCATTTGATTAGTCTTAGTATTAGCGCCTACGTACTAAATTGTTTTTATGACTTAAAACCAAGGTTTCTCCAATCGCTACTGACATAATAATTATTATTTGTAGATTCATTAATTCCATTGCAGTTCTTGTTCGTTTCTTTTTTGTAGTTTGTTTTTGGGCTTCTAATTTGATTGTGGGTTAAGACGGTTTTCTGAGTAATCTACCAATTGATGTTTCGTTGATACGCTTGTTTGAAACTATACAATATCTACACTTTCGTTATCGCAAATGTGACCTTGAGAATATTGTTGACAAAATATCAAATTTGTTCTTGGTAAAACTTCTAAAATTCTAGTCCAAAACTTACCATTTTTAAAATCTCCAACTGCTTTGTCTTTGGATGAATAGATATTAAAACCATCATCTAAGAGTTGTGTAGCTCACTTTTGTTTGAGTTTTAATTTCTTAATTAGATCATCTTCCTACCCTTGTCTAATTTTACTTGGGCAACACATATTTTTCTTCCATGCTGTCCTGTCACTTGTCACGCTATCATTAACTCTATTCTATCACATCACTCCTCAAACACAAAAACTTAAAATAGTATACAGTGGTTTTACAATTCATTAATTCGTTTGTTGGTTAAGATTATTATCTTGGCTTTCTAATTTCCAATTGATGTTTCCATCACCACCAATGTGATACTTTGTTAATATAATTGACAGTGTTATCTTTGTTTCTTGACAAAATTCTAACATTCCAAAACTTGTTATCTTTAAAACCCGAAACAGTTTTATCGTTTGGTGAATATATATTGAAGCCATCTATACAGCTCGCTTCAAATTTTATATCACAACTCAATCTGATTTTATGTTATTCGTCGCAATCCAAATCATTCCAATTAGGTCATTTTGTTGGTTTACGAGCATTGATAAGGTTCGTATCGGCCACAACTTGCGCCCCAATTTGAGTACTTGACATTTATGACTTGTATAGCGCGTTTGATACACTTTAAAATAGAGCATGCGTGATATTAAATTGACTACTCTGAATTTTTAATAAGGACATTATAGAAAGAAAGTATAATATTTGACATTTAAAATCAATTTCATTTAAAAAATCAACTGAAAAAGCACTAAATTATGTTGATTATAATTGTTTATAAATATAAACAGCGTGATATACAGCGTATATGTTTGTCCATTTATTTATAGTTTTAGCTGTATATTAACAGATAATTAATATTTAGAAAATTAAATTATATGTGTAGGTTTATTTGATACCTGTTCTTTTTCTCTTTACGCACTATTTTTTATTTTAAATTTTCTTACATTATTATATTCTTAAATTCTGCCAAACTGTAAAACAGTTCATCGGCAATTGTTCTCATTTCACATTTTTACAAAGTTAAGACGTGTTAACTTATACTAAGTTAACAACATAAAATAACCAATACACTTTTGTATATTGATGTAGAATGTAGGATTGTTTGAAAAATCAAATAAATTCTGAAAGAAATCGAATTGAAGACTCTGCCAGGTTTACTCAAAGAAATTTCTTTAGAAATACGCAACCGTTGTGATCATATATTATAATTTACCAGCTTAATAAAAAGAGAATGGATAATAATCCACCAAGCTGGCTAACTAGGTTGGTGACCTGAATCAAGTAGCAGGAATGCAGGCATGCAAATATATTCAGGACTATTGATCTATTCCTTCAGTTGCCATGGTAAACCGGGAGTATATGAAAACAGGTCGTATCAGGAACAAGCATTCCCGAAGAACTCAAGTTTATATTATAGATTAGTTGTTTTTGTTGACTTGTTATTTTGTTTTGGATCGTTAAGTCGGGTAAACAACAATTTTATAGGCAATCAATCTGGCTGTATTCCCGAGGGGGGAGAGGGGAGGTTTTTTTTATTGGTACAGAGATTGACTGATGTTTTATTATTTGGATAGGAGACTCGTTTGTCCCATCGTTTGTTATTGACTTTTTATTAGTGTTGTTTTCTGATTACTTTTGCTGAGAGAATTCAAGACTATTTTTGGAGCTGATTCCATGAAAAAAGCTGCTATTATTCTTATAAACTCTTTTTTATTATGAAGAGGGTCACGTTTGACCACTATCTCACCTGATGGTAAGCGATGATGTTAACGACCATGGGATACGCTTATAATCATAAGCATAATCAGCCTTTTAATGTTCCCACTGCTGGGACTCAGGCGTCCTCTATGGTTCAGTGCGGGTTGGTGAAAGTCACATGTCTTCGAATTTTTGGTTCTCGGACATGCCGGTTTCCTCACGATGTTTTCCTTCACCGTTTTGAGAGCAGTGGTGATGAAATAAATTACACAAAGTCATGCGCCTGGCTGGGTTTGAACCCGTGACCTACAATTCGTAAGTCGGGCCCGTTACCACTCGACCACCACTGTTCAAACTCGACCACCATTTGACACTTGACTTGGGACACGCTTGCCTAGAAGTAACCTATTCACTCTTGACTTAAAGACCCGTTGGGGGACATTTTGCCCCCAAATGTATCTGCCTCCAAAATAAACTCAACTCAAAGTATTCACTCAAACCCATCTCAGTATCGCCTTCTTTCCGACGTTGAATCTAAACTAAACTATCTAACCATCAGTTACTTTAACCACTCAGTCACGTACAACTTGACCTACTTCAGTTAAAAATAAACTGAGTGAGAATTTAATTATAAAGTATCGATAGTGTGCCTATTTTGTGGCTAGACACTTTTAGATTTACGGTTACGATTTTTTCTATAAGATGTTGTGATGTACCGGTTATTTGGTACGTTTTCACTAGTTTTGAGTGATCGTTGTAGCATTTTAGACGTAGCGTTGGAAGGCCTCCTGCAAGGTGGACCGATGACCTGGTAACGGTTGCGGGAGTACGATGGATGCGAGACGCAGAGGACCGTTCATTGTGGCGACACTTGGGGGAGGCCTATGTCCAGCAGTGGACGTCTTTCGGCTGAAATGATGATGATGATGATGTTGTAGCATTTTAGTGCGTCTTAATGTATAAAACCTCGTAAGCTTGTACTTTAATAATTTAGCTAGTACTCTAGTAGTATTTTTAGCAGTGTTTCTTATAAGCAACACACTGCATTATTTCGTCTTGGTATTAAGCGCATACCTACTAATAATTTGTAACTCATAAAAACTTGTAAGTTTCCTGCGGGACAGGCCTCGCCTAGTGCAGGAAGTCTTCGGAAACCATGCTATGTTAATAAATAATGAAAACAAAATACTGTAGAACTACCCACTCCCTGTAACCTATTTTTTCCTAATAAACTATTATTATTATAGAGGTGTAATAAGTGATGGTAATATAACAACAAAATATCAAAATATGAAATCAGTGCTTATTTATTAATAACAGAACGTAAAAACAATATCTTCATTTCAACCGAAAGACGTCCACTGTTGGACATAGGCCTCCTCCAAATGTCGCCACATCGACCAGTCCTGTACGTCTCGCATTCATTGGATTCCCGTAACTCTCATCAGGTCATCGGTCCACCTTGTAGGAGACCGAATGCTCACAATGATATCCAACTTACGAGTTGTACATCGCGAATTTAGAACCAGGCAGACGCATTACTCTATGTAATTTACTTCATCACCACTGCTTACAAATTGGTGAGGAACAATATCGTGTGGAAACCGGCATGTCCTAGAACCAAGATTCAAAGGAATGTTACATCTATCAACCTGCACTGGTCCTTCGTGGTAGATCACGGCTCATTTCCTATTCTAAAGTCCTCTATTTCCCACCACCGATGACTTCTTCAGCTCTAGGGTGGAACAAGGGCGTGTCAGACTTTTTCTTACTAACATGTCCTTCAGTTGCTTTTAGCCCTTTTGGCTTTAGCGGTCGACGGTCCTACTAAGTCCCTACGGTTTGCTGACATATCTTTGAGACATGCGTGGAACACTACGCGCCGTTGAATACTCGAGCAGCTTACTGAACGGCCGGATGGCGAGCGTCTTATTGCTTGTAGTCCGCAAGGATTGGTCAGCTGGACTCTTAATTCATACTAATACCTAATATAAATGCAAAGGAATGTGACATCCATCAACCTGCACCGGTCCTGCGTGGTAAATCACGGCCCATTTCCTGTTCCAGAGTCCTCTATTTCTTACCACCGATTACTTCTTCTGCTCTAGGGTGGAACAAGGGCATATCAGACTTTTACTGACTGACACGTCCTTCAGTTGCTTTTAGCGTTTCAAGACTACGTCTTCCCTTTTAAATATTCTCCGTGGCCCTAGAGGTCGACGGTTCTACTAAGTACAAGTGTCAAATACTACGCGCCGTTGACCGAGCTCGAGCATCTTACTGGACGGCCGGATGGCGAGCTACTTATTGCTCGTCGTCCGCAAGGATTGGTCAGCTGGACTCTTAATTCATACTAATACTAAAAATGCAAAAATAACTCTGTCGGTCTGATCGTTTCTCACCTCTTTATGTATACGGCTTAACAGACTTGAATTAATCTAAACCATGTCCTGAAACACTTCAAAAACTAAATACTTTTTATAGCAGGATAATTATTTTTTTAAATTATGTAAAGAAAAATATATTTTCCTTTCATAAACTAAAAAGATAGTTCACTAAGTAATTAGACAAAGGATCGCCCTGCTACTCCGGAAGCCTAGAGAGGTTTATTGTGTTCAAAGATTTAGATTGACGTGCGGTATTAATTTTCGAAAATAAAAATAATTTCACAAGGGGTCAAAGTAAATACAGCAGGTCATGGTAAAACGACTTTTATGACAGAACTATAAAACAATTTCACAACTTTCTACATATTTTAATACTAAAAGGTTTATAGTTGTATAGTTCAAAAGGTTTCTGAACTGGTCGTATAATATTTGCCCAACAGTCGCAATTATCCTCAATATTAACAAAAAATTGGGCAAGTGCGAGTCGGACTCGCTCCCTGTGGGTTCCGTACCAACTTACCTAAATAAACAGTTCAATTCCCAAAAGGAGTCCGAAGATTTTTCCGAATCGCAATTTTTTTTTGTTTTGAAGTACCAACAAATTTACAGTTTTTAGATTTATTCCTATACTTGTGCTATATGACCTTGCTTTATGCAAAATTTCAGGATTCTGAGTCAACGAAAAGTACTCTATAAATTTTGATTTCCTCGAGAGTGTCGAAATGTACGTTTTTTGCGATTTATACGGCTTATATATTTTTTTTTGTAGATTCAGAAGTTTGATTTTTTCACAGCTTCAAGGGACCACAGATATAAGTATATAGTTTTAATTTTAACTCGATACCTCCACACGTTCCCGAGATAATGGGTCTTGACAGACACGGACGGACAACAAAGTGATCCTATAAGGGTTCCGTTTTTCCTTTTGAGCTACGAAACCCTAAAAATTAAGTTTATTTATAGTGAAACACCTGTTAATTGGACTGATCGCTCGTGCTTTAATTGCGATTTTTTTTGCAACAGTTGTGCAATGATTGCCGCCAGATTTAATTTGTGTTATAATGTTTCTATTATATTGATTTCTGTACGGTTGTTAAATATCATTAATTAGTAAAAGGGATGTATACAAATAGCTTAGAAAGCAAAATAATCTTCCCATTGCTGGGATTCCGACCTTCTCTCTAGGCGTTGGGAGAAGCAGGGCGATTCCTGGCCACTCGGTCTGGTAAGGACAGATATACAAGTTACACAAAGAATTAGGAATATACTCGTAGGTTAGGTAGGTTATAAGTTACACAAGAAAGGACCTTATCAAACTAGCGGATTGCTAGCGTCCTCAAAACGGAGCGGGTGTGCAACGAATATGTTACGGGCGCGCAACGAACACGACGCGCTACGTGATCCGGCTTCGAGGTGCGGGTCTCCGGCGAATTCAAAGTAACAAAGTCAACAGTAGTGTCTTGTACGTCGTGAACTTGCTACAAACACGCGTTGAAAAGTTGCGAACTTGCCACGCGTCCGCGACGTCTTCGCTGTGCAGCGGCAGCGTGTTCGCGACGTATTCGCTGCGCACCCGCCCCGCCCTGCAGTCGCTCGCAAACCGCTAGTGTGCTAAGCCCTCTGGCCTGTATAGTGGTTGCGTTTACAAACGTGTAAATTCACATACACAAGACACAGACAGACCCAGATCTGTGTGTAGGTCATACAAATATAAGTACCGTGCGGGAATCGAACCCGCGACACGTAGTACAATAGCTAATCACTCAACCACCGTGCCGTTAAAATATTCATAGTTAGTTAATAATTCAGTTGTTTAAGTGAGTGAAGTAATATTGCAGTGAAGACGCATTATAACAGGCGAGTAGACTTGAACGTCTTTGTAAGAGTACATAAAAATAAAATTATCTTACTAGCTTGCGCCAGCGGCTTCGCACGTGTGAAAGTAGACCATAACCATACAAACTTTGGAATCCCATTTCATCTCCGCAGGGAATGAATTTTTGAAAATCCTTTCTTAGCGCATACCTGCGTCATAAAAACTAATTGCGTGCCAAATTATTTCAGCGCAATGCATTCGGTGGTTTGAGCTGTGTTGATATCAGTCAGTCAGTAATGGTTACCTTTTATATACACAGTATCGTTATAAATAGTAAAACTTATAAGTAAAACCAGTTTTTGTTAAAAATTCCACTTGACTATGTTCTATTTTTTGCATTAATTATTTTTAAATAGCTGTTTAATCTAGATTTTATGATCGACCTGACATTTCGAAATGGAAATAAAATTTTTCAATAAACATTTTAAAATTCTAAGTGTATTGTTAATATTATTAATCAAAATCTAATCTAGCACTATCATTGTGAGAAATGTTAATAAGTACTTTATGTTTCGTTTAGTACGGGATAGTAACTTGACCGAAAATTCTTAAAAAAAAAAAAATATTATTAATAACTTTTAGAAATAAATAAATGATCAAAGCTATAGTTTTAGGTTGCCTGTACATTAGACTATGACCTGTACCACGACGTTTAATTTCATTCTTATTTTCAGTATGGGTAAGAGATGGCGCTAGACAACCTGTATAGCTCTGTCTCTTACCCACACTGAAATAAGATTGAAACAATCTTACTTTGAACGTCATGGTAACCCTGTATGTCTAAATACGAATTTTTAGGATTTTTCGCTATGGATAAACATCACATATTTTATATGTATGTGTGCTAATTCCGATAGTGGTCAAACGCGAGTCTATAAATAATAATAAAAAAAATGATTTTTCCTAACATCTTTATGTGTCTTGACTGTTTCAGAATATTAATGAATCAATCGGAGCTATTAATAAAATATTATGGATATACACAAAAAAATAAGAAACAAAACTGTAAACAACGTATCGTATTCAATAAATTATATGCAATGTGTCAAATGTCACCAATGTCACACTTGACAGGAGGGACTGATGACGGATAAACCGTTTGCTTAATATTTTTATTTTATTTATTTAACGATTTAACACACAAAATAAAAGATTAGAAAAAGGAAACAGAAAAATAGGTACAGAGGTGATGCTTATTTCTAAAGGAATTTCTTCCAGCATACCTGCGAAAGGAGAGTTGGAAGAAAATAGATATGAAGACACCGTGTGTAACATAGTATTATGTATATAGTAGTAATAGGAAAATAAGTACATATAAAATAGGTATCAATAAAATAATAGATTAAGCAAAAAATATATACTATATTTATACTTACTAACTTTCTATTATTACTAAGATATACTTTTTTATTTTTTAAAATCTATTTAATACTATAATATAATAATTCTCACTACTATAAATAAAATCATTGACATAATAGGTTTTAAACAAATATTGACATCGGACATTATTGTGTATATATTTGTATTAGGTGCTTTCATAGGGCATCATCATCATCATCATCATTTCAGCTGAAAGACGTCCACTGTTGGATATAGGCCTTACCCAAGCGACGCCACAGCGACTGATCCTGTGTGTCTTGCATCCACCGCACTCCCGCGACTCTCATCAGGTCGTCGGTCCACCTTGTAGGAGGCCTTCGAACGCTGCGTTTTTTTTTCATAGGCATATTGCAACTAATCTAAATTGTCGCTTCTGATTAGACGGCAGAAATTGGAGTCTTTGCAAGTATCGCGTAAACATTTTTAGTTACGTATAAACGCTAAAAAGAAAATTTGCAGTTTTGTTCACATTCGATTTATATATAGCATGTACCACGACGATATTACACATCAAGCAACCAGTTCAAAAATCGCGTGCTCCATAAACCACTTCCTATCATTCATAAAATCCAATTTTAATTCGTCACACTCCAGTAAAGTAAAAATCGATAGTGATGCTATACTGTCTGACTGACTGACTTTCGTATCAAACGAGGCTCAAGTTACTGACTTTCGTATCAAACGAGGCACAAATTTCCGAATGAGTGATAGATAGCCTGATTTTATGTTGATAACAATGTTTATATATTATTTTATCGGCACATGTGAAAGTGTCGATTTTAGGCACTTGACCGTAATCTAGATTCGATTTAGGTGACCTATTATTTGCTGTATGTAACGGTGTTTTTTATGTGATTGCGTCATAGTATTTTAGTTGTCCTAATTGTAGTTATTTTTGGTGTTTTTGTGTGAAATTCCCTGCCGGAGTCTGTGTTTCCTGATAGCTTACAACCTAGGGGTTACTTCTAGGCAAGCGTGCTCCATCGTGGGCCACATCATCGCTTCATCATCATCATCATCATTTCAGCCAAAAGACGTCCACTGCTGGACATAGGCCCCCAAGTGCCGCCACAATAAACGGTCCTGTGCGTCTCGCATCCATCGTACTCCCGCAACCGTTACCAGTTCATCGGTCCACCTTGTAGGAGGCCTTCCAACGCGACGTCTTCCAGTATGTGGTCGCCATTCTAGAACCTTTCGGCCTCAACGGCCATCCGTTCTGCGAGCAATGTGCCCTGCCCATTGACACTTAAGTTATCGCTTATCAACAGGTGATATAGTGGTCAAAAGCGAGTATATGAAAAAATTTTTTCTTGTGATAGTAGTATCCCAGTAGCCCACACAAAAGTATACCTAAATAATTTCATCACAACTGCACTCAAAACGGTGAAGGAAAACATTGATAGGAAACCGACATGTCCTAGAACCAAAAAAAAATCGAAGACATGTGACAGCTACCACTCGATCCACCACGCGGGCACAGTGCAGGTTGGTGGATGTCACATGTCTTCGAATTTTTGGTTCTAGGACGTGCTGGTTTCCTCACGATATTTTCCTTCACTGTTTTGAGAGCAGTGGTGATGAAATAAATTACACAAAGTAATGCGCCTGGCTGGGTTTGCACCCGCGACCTACGACTCGTAAGTCGGGGCCGTTACCACTCGGCCACCATGAGTTGTGAGTACTTAGGCATTGTCCATAAAGGTTCATACACACAACAGTCACGTCACTGTCACGTCTCCGATAAGATACCGGCTTTATTTTAATGACAGACGCCGATTTTCAAAATTCGAAGTATTTAAATAATTTCTCCCGCTCTCGGTGGAGTATCACTGATTTTTACTGGCTAAAACACACCCGTGTTCGTTCGGTTAGCCTTTGCGTTCCAGGGCCGCAGTGACTCTTTCGAAAAATGTTGTAGCCGCTAGGTATTTTCCACTGGAAATCTGTTAAACTTCGACATTATATTGGGGTATAATTCGTTCTTGACCCCTAAATACTCAATTCAGAGAACCAAGGTTGCTGACATAGCCCGAAAAATCGCCAAACTTAAGTGGCAGTGGGCAGGGCACATTGCTCGCAGAACAGATGGTCGATGGGGACGAAAGATTCTGGAATGGCGACCACGTACCGGAAGACGCAGCGTTGGAAGGCCTCCCACAAGGTGGACCGATGACCTGGTGAGGGTCGCGGGAATCCGACAGATGCGAGACGCACAGGACTGATCATCGTGGCGACATTTGGGGGAGGCCTATGTCCAACAGTGGACGTCTTTCGGCTGAAATGATGATGATGATGATAAATAACTAGCTGTCGCCTGCAGCTTTGCCCGCGTACATAAAACATAGCTTATGTCACTCAGGAATAAAGCAGCTTTCTAACAGTGAAAAATATTAGCAATCAGACCAGTACTTTCAGCGATTACGTCCTACAAACAAAAAAAAAAAAAACTTTACCTCTTTATAATATTAGTGTAGAAAGCCTAGTAATAAATTTCCTTTGATTCCATGAGATTCTAGTAACCAGGTTACACTGTACATTAAATTTTTTACGTGACTTTTCGGCGAGTTATGAGTATACATGTGGATGGGTGCAGAGGGAGAGGGAGGCCAAAGAAAAGATGGATGGATTGTGTGAACAGTGATATGAAAGAAAAGGAAGTTAGTGATAGTATGACGGTTGACAGGATAGAATGGCAGAAAAAAACGTGTTGCACCGACCCCAAATAAGATGGGACAAGGGCAGGAAGATGATGATAATGACGTGACTTTTCGGCGAAGGACGAGATTGTTGTGTGTGTGCACCTTTATGACCATGAGAAATGCAAGGATTCCTTAACGGTAGTACAACCAATCAATTCGAGAGACAGGCTAATTACTGAGGTAAATGACTAAACATTAGCAATTAATCACTTGTGCTAGGTATTCTGTGTATTCGCCGGCTGAAGCAGGTAATTCGTTAAATGTGTGTAATTTTACAATGAATGGATAAATTGTTAAGATTATTGTTGAAGAATTTTTTTTTGTGATTGTGATAAGTTGTAATCAAATGATTATTAAGTAAATTAGCTTCATTAAAGGGTTGTATCCTTGGCATGATAAATCAGAAATTGCCTAGCTAAAATAAAGGTATTTGTACTGGGTATGTGAAAAATTCTACAATCGCAGCAATATACCTATATTTGTTGATATTCTACTGTTCAAAGACCTTTGAAACTTAAAAGATGCAGATACTACACCGCGTGTGGTGTGATGAGAATGGATAAAGTGAGAAATGAGTAAAAGGAATTTCGAAATTGGCGTGACGAGTGACAGGTCAGAATGGAAGAAAAAAAAACGTGTTGCGCCGACGCCAAGTGACATGGAACAAGGGCAGGAACAGTATGACACCTACTTAAGGGGATGCAACTCGACATACATTCTCACTGTTTTTCATACATCCGCTCTTACACGATTATGACGTTATTACATAATTTTCATTTGATATTTTGGACCACAGAATCTTGTGTATATTATCTAGGCTTCTATTGAAATCAATTTATAAATTTGTGTAAAACTAATCTAGTAAAGACCTCTGAAAATTTGCTATTTTACATGAACTTTGACACTTCATAATTTATTCAAAAATTAAAATGAAGTCAAAAAAGTATAGCAGCAAATTTAATCAAGATTCTAAATGACGACAATTTTTTTTCAACATTTTAATGGTTGAAGAAAACACGTATTTCCTAGAACAAGTTTTGTGAAATATTCGAGTAAATTATCGAATGCCAATAAAGTTTCCAGGCGTTATTTCTCTTTTCTTGCAATTCCTCTTCATCAAACATCGCGTTGGATTGCGTGCTGCTCCATACATTTTGACGACTTATGCGAACATAAACGTAGGGAAAAGCTGTTTTTTTTTCGCGGTTTCAGGTTTGGTCCCATAGTAAAAGTTGTTCATAATAAGGAGTACAATGTCCCCTCGAAAATCTTAAAGTTATTTTTTTAACACCTTATATATTATTATTATGTATAATTGAAATCGCGAACAAATCAAAAATAAATGCTTTATCTATTTAACCATCTATCCTTCCTTACATAAGGACATCAACTGACATATTTCCAAGTTCCAGGCATAACAAGCTTGTGCAATCGAGTGAACATCAGATCATTTATTGAGTGCAATCTAATACTGATATCACGTCTTGTCCGTCACTTTGTGACGTAACTGTGATGCAATGTACCTTTTGTGTAGGTACTGGCAGGTTTGTTGGCAGAAGGTCCAGTTAGTTTCATACTAACTGGACCGGCTGCAGTGTTTCTCAAAGTGAGATACGTGAACCTTTCGGGGTTCGTCAATTGATAGTAGAGGGTTTGAGATTAGCTTTTCGTAAAGGTTATAATTATGGCTTATGGCAGATAGTATACATGTTATCGCTCAACAGGAGCTTATCAATTACACAACATCAACAACAGCCACCGTAAGCGCGGGCTTGCGGACGGCGAGCAATGAGTGGCTCGCCGTCTTTGGGGGTATTATAGATGATGATAAAAGATTTTAATTTTAATGTATGGTTCCGTTGAAAACCAGTTTCCGAGAACTACTGATCGTCTACAGTTCTAAAGTTAAAGTTCCGTTATTTGACATTTGGCGGTTTTTAAAATGTCACGGTAATCAGCCAAAAATTCTCTACCGACATGTCTAAGCAGTATTTTTCTACTATTTAGATTATGAGATAAAAAAAAATTAAATCACCGTTAAGTTCCCTTGACTTCTATGCAATTCAATGCTGTTTTTTGTGCGTAACTCAAAATTTGATTTGATCAGATACTGGCATTATAGCCTGAGGACACAAAACGACATTGTTTTATAAGTTTTTTTTTTATATTTGTACGTATACAACATTATTTTTAGTATATGCGAAACCTGAATATAGTTTGTTCAGAATCAGTAACTGAATTGATTCTAATAATTTTTACACCGTATTATATTTTTTTTCCCAAAAATATTTAAAACATCACAAGTTGGACACCACCGACACTAAGTACAACACAGGTCACGGCAGGTCATAACGGGCATTGGCCAGCACACAGCTGGGTACGGGAGCAAAACAACCCCTTACTCATCCGGATGGTCCGGTGACCATGTATTCATGTGGACAACCAAGTAACATAAGCTTATAACTTTGTGATTTTCCATGGTATAGTTATAAAATTTTGTACATAGATTCTTTACATATAAATACCAGACACGTGTTTCGTATGTACTTAAACTAATGTTGTATACTTTATACCGATGTCCCGAAGAAGCAGGTTTTATGCTTTCTTTCAAATAATGTTCTAGAAGTGATGCAATTTGAACAAATGGAAGCATGCCAAATTACAAATTTATTTTTAGGGTAAACAGAAAACCTGTTTGTCCTAAGGAATAAATTTGTGTGTGTGCATTCAAAATATGTGTGGACAGCACTATGAAGAGGAGCTAATGCTCCTAGTCTTAAATTACCTGATGCCTTAGCACTTGTGATTTTTCCAACGATTAAAAAAATTGACTTATGACCAAGAAACGTAGAATTTAGAATCTTTGTGTTATCCTTGCGATAAACTTAAAAACTACAATAATCAGAATGATTCATGAGGAAGGTTTAGGTGTGCCTATAATTCAGGCAAATTATAGTAGAGAAAAGCCGAGAATTTCAAAGATTTGCAAAACAGGTGCGAAACTGCTCACCCCTCCCAGTTTAGGGTCAGGATCATAACTCCCTGAGACAAGGTAAAACGTCATAATTTTTTTTATTAAAATGGTTAATTTTAGTTCTTATCTGGACGCGAATTGCAGTGGCCAATCTGGAAATCTCTTAACCGACTGCGGAGCCAGGTTGGCTACTGTAAAAACAATTTGGCCTAATGGGGCTTCCTCGACCCATCCCTAACACAGTGTCAGTGTGGAGCTGCTGCACAGGACATGCGTCATTTGCCACCTGCAGTTTTCAGGATCTATACGAGGCCAATAACAGAGCCGTAGAGGTTACCAAATACTGGTCAGAAAAAAATTTGTTAGAGTACATCGACACGAAAAGAAGAAGAAGAAGTTCTTCTTTAAGTTAGAGAGTTATGTTAGTGATTTTAATGAGAATAATTAGGTAAATAAATACGTAGATATCGTTACCGCAAATACCATATTATCCTTTAACTTTGAATTTCGTGGACTTCTCTGGACCACCTCAATGTGATTTCTATGTGGTATTATTATTATATTCTTTATTGTACACCACATAAACAAAAATACAGGACAAATATAGTTAAAAATAAGTGTACTATGCGCGGTCTTATCGCACAGGGCAATGTCTTACAAACAACCTTTGGATGGACTGAAAGAAAGGAGGTGTTAGGAGTGGTATAATCATGTAGCAGCCGTAGTTGGGACTGAAACTTCTGTTCTCACTGCCCATTGTATCAGCTTTTCTCTGTGGGCGACGCTCGTTGTTTGTTTATTAAAGAATGCAGAGTAAACTCTCCAACAGTTATGCAATGAATCAAAGTATACATTACATTGTTCATCATTTACAGAGACGAATTTATTTTATAAACAATCATTTGTGTTCATTGTTCTAGTGACTAATGATGTTATGTGTACGTTTTTTTTTTGCTGTGGGAAAATCCCCCAACGACATCCCCTGCTCTTGGGCGGAGCGGTAGATAGTGTCAGACTTTTACTGACTAAAAACCCACGTTCGTACCGGGGCCGAACTTTCCTTTCAGAAATAGATCCTTGGCCCCAGTGGGCTTCGACCCTGCTGGGCCCCTACGGTTTGCTGACAACTCCTTGAGTCGCGTGTAGAACAGTAAGCGCCGTCGACGTCTTGGGCTCGATCCGAACTCTTACCGGACGCGAGCTACCCATTGCTCGCCGTCCGCAAGCCCACGCCTACGGTGGCTGGAAATCGGGATTGGAATCCCGGCGGCGGCTGTAGCGAGAGGTCCGTTGCCTCACGCGTGCGGCCTCCTCCTTTGCTAGCATTACTGCTTCGCAGAAAGAGGCGACCGCCTGCCACTCCTCCTTGCTTCAAACCATGGCCTGTACCAAGGCCCGGCGCTTAAGATCGCTACCGCCGATCGCCCCCACGAGGACACGACAATGCTCTGCCCAAGCGGGGCACGTTATAGGTACGTAATAATATACAGTATTATTTTTAGTATATGTTATATTTTAACACCATGTTATATTTTTTCCCAACAATATTTAAAAAGGTCACAAGTTGGACACCACCGACACTAAGTACAACACAGGTCACGGCAGCTCATAGCGAGTATTAGGCGCCACCGCACAGCTGGGTGTGGGAGCAAAACAACCCCTCAGTTGCCAGGATAGCCCGGTGACCATGTATTTGTGCGGACAACTAGGTATCATAACAAGCATATAACTGTGATTTTTCATGATACAGTTATGAAATTTTGTACAGTTCGGGTTTCGCATACACTAAAACTAATATTGTATAAGTACTTGAATAAAGTGATTAGGTAGGTGTTTAATTAGATCAATAGGTAAATTATGAGGCTTCTTTCAATGCTGTTAAATCAATACAATAATGTTAGATAATGATTAGAAGACCTATCGAAAAACACGCTTACAGATACCGGCACGGATCTTGAGCGCTGACTTCTACAGTTCTACTTGCGCAGAAGCACGCAGAAACGTGAAATATCGAGTCTCTTTAATGGTATGATAAGAGATGCGGGGGTGGGGAGTGCAATCCCTGTACAGTGATTAGCTCGCCGATGTGTACGATGCGCAAAGCGATCCACGCTCTTTGGCCGAGCGCTCAAGATTCGTGCCGGTATCTGTACGTCAGAATGTTGAAATGGTATTGAAAATAATCTTTTTACCTACCCCAATAGCGTAATATTAAATACACAACAATGTGTCACAAATGAATTAAATAAAAACCAAGGATCAATTCCACTAATTTTACACCATGTTATATTTTTTCCCAAAAATATTTAAAAATGGTCACAAGTTGGATACCACCGACACTAAACAACACAGGCCATAGCGGGTATTAGGCGCCAGCGCACAGCAGGGTTTTATTTTTATTTTTCTTTGGGAAAAATCATCTTATGACATCCCCCACTCTTGGGCGGAGCTGGAGATAGTGTCAGACTTTTATTGACTAAAAACCCACTCCTATTCCTTCTTTGCCTTCGTCCCAGGGCCCCGGGTTTCACTTTCACACTACCCGTGGCCCCAGTAGGCTTCGACCCTACTGGGCCCCTACGATTTGCTGACATCTCGATGAGGCGCGCGTGGAACAGTACGTGCGACGACTTGGGCTCGGTCCGGACGGTTACCCGACGCAAAACCGCGCCTCCGGTGGGCAGCTGGGTGAGGGATATTTCACTTTGTTTGAATAGAAAATATTTATTATTCCTTGTAAAAATTGTGACATTTGAATGAATCTCTTTGAAAAAACACCAGATACAATAATAAAAACATAACTGTCAATTTACTGAAAACATGATGACTGATAGATTAACTATAATAGAAAAAAATATCTAGGAATACATATACAGAGTCACGAAGACACAACTATCAATTGTATCCTGTGTGCTATTCCAGGAGATGGTCTACCCATGTACCAAGTTTCATCGAAATCTGTCAGCCGTTCGAGCTTGAAGGAGTTTCGCCTTTATAAATATGTCTTAACCTTTTTTTATTAGCTTTCATAGTTATAAGTACTGCGATATTACAGAAAATACAAAACACAAATAAACCAATAAATAACTAATTTCTAAAAAAGAACAACGTACCTTTAATTTAAAGTTTATTTGAACTTATAATTCCAAGTTCATCCAAAGATATAACACTTCAAAGAAACCTGTTTTAAAAAACGGCAATTTCGTAGGTAAAGACCTATTACTAACTAGTGTCTAATAAAAAAATTCCCATATCTTGAATTGAAGCTTTGAATAAGTGTGAAGAGGAAATCAAACACTCTACCAATAAGGCTCGTAAAAATGCCTAAAGCTTATTCCATATTAGGCAGGCATCTTAAAAAGATCTTTGTTTACAAATCACCATTCCTATTTTACCATGAAACAGCTACTATATTAGGCTTTCACCGTTACATCAACAAATAAATCTTTAGAACATAGAGTACGGAAACGACTAAGTGCCCACTAATAAAAACGCCCTTGGAATAACTTTCCATTCGATTTAAACGCGTCAGTGAGTCTACTTAATCAGTCTATTACGTCTTCCTAAATGAAAGATAGAACAGAATGACGTACGAGTTGTTGGTCGCGGGTGGAAACCTAGCCACGCGCATTACTTTATGTAATTTATTTCCTCACCACTGCTCTCAAAACGGTGAAGGAAAACATCGTGAGGAAACCGGCATGTCCTAGAACCAAAAAATTTGAAGACATGTGATATTTACCAACCCGCACTGGAACCACGTGGTGGATTACGGCCCATTCCCTCTTCTAGAGAGGAGGCCTGATTCCCAGCAGTGGGAACATTAAAAGGCTGATTATGCTAAATTAAAGATCACCCAGACCAGGAGGAGTCCTGCTCTAGGTGAAGTGAGAAAGAGAGCGAGACTTACTGACTAAAACTCACTGGTGTTCCTTCGGTTTACTTTTGCGTTACAGGGCCGTGGCGACTCTTTCAAACACACCCGAAGCCCTACCACGAGCTCTTAACGCGATTCATTTGACGACCTAAACTGAACTGTTAAAGGGATGTTAGCTTTATAGGGTAGCTCTCTCTTTCTCGCTCGCACAACTGACATTTTAGTATGCCACAGTAATGGCCCAGGTCTATGGCGTTCAGTACACGGTCATGCAAGCGCCAATCTAGATAGATTGGCGCTTGCATGACCGTGCTTGCATGATCATTCATGATTAATGAGATCATCAATCATGAATGATGTTTAAATGACGGAATTTTATCGCCATTATGTTTTCGTCATGCAAACGTCAATCATCGCATTAGACGGTAGATTTTTCGTGAATCAAAATATTGACTTGGACAAAACTGAAATGGACGCCTATAGGGGTGATGACGATGATGGAGCTTCTATTCGATTCCATGTTCTGTGCTGCAAACGAATAAGAATGATGACATTTACGATAAGAAAGTCAATTCATGCGAAATTATCTCGTTGTTGTGAATCTATAAGATCGTAAATCATGGAAAGGTGGTGTCTACTTATGACCTTTTGCTACTGATGTTCGTAGTTTTGAGTAAGGATTTGTTGCTTCATATGGCAAAGTGTTAGATCCTAAAAGGTTGGTTTTTGTTCCTATAGATTGGTAAAAAAAATAATTTGGTTAATGTCAGAAATTCTTTACTAAGAAACTTCAACGCTCCAACTTAAATGACACGACGACCAAAGGCTCTTCCATGACCTCTTAAGAGCGTCCAACTCGAGTTACATTTTCATACAACTGCTTTTAAGTGACTATGACGTTATCACACATATTTTTTCAGATATTTTGGATATATAGATATCTTGTGGATATTATCTACGCGTCTATGGAAATCAAAATACAAATTTGTGTAAAACTAATCCATGTTATATTTCTGCACCACCCTAAGGTCGACTGGTAGAAAATGCCTAAGGCATTAAGTCCGTCTTTGTACAGTGTTTCTTACTAGTGCATAAAGTTTTAATAAATAAAATAAATAAATAATCCAGTAAAGACCTCTGAAAATCTGCTATTTTACGTGAACTTTGGCCCTCCATAATGTACTCATATATTAAAAATATAAAAAAAACGTATATCCATAGAAGCCTTGCACATTCAATCGAAATTCTGAAAGACGACAATTTTTTTCAGAAACTTTTAAAGGTTTTAAAAAACACGTTTTTCCTGAAACAAGTTTTGTGAAATATTCGAGCAAAAAAGCTAACAGATTT
Source organism: Mythimna vitellina (assembly GCA_949316375.1). Lineage (NCBI taxonomy): Eukaryota > Metazoa > Arthropoda > Insecta > Lepidoptera > Noctuidae > Mythimna > Mythimna vitellina. The sequence continues at coordinate 3,477,493 of OX438708.1, forward strand.
TTCAGGCGTTATTTCTCTTTTTTTGCATTGCGTCTTTGTCAAACATCGCGTTGGATTCCGTTAGATGAAGCAACAAGCTTTTAAACCATGCTCGATGATGACGACAGGCGAGTGGAAAAGGACCCACTTAACGCAATTTATTTGACGACCTAAACTGATCTGTTAAAGGGGTGGAGCTATATAGGGTGTATAGCTCCATCTCTCTCTCGCTCGCACGCCTGACATCTTAACACATCATGGTAAGGCCCTACTGGTTCGGTTTACAAAATAAACCCAGACCTGAAGTAAGTTTCTGAAGTCCATACAAATATTTTTTCCGAGCGATAATCGAAACTGCGACACGGAGCGGAGCAGCCAATCACTCCAACATTGCGCTATCATAATTTATTACGCCACCGTAGGCGCGGGCTTGCGGACGGCGAGTAATGGGTGCCTCGCCGTCCGACCGTCCGGTAACCGTCCGAACCGAGCCCAAGTTCTGAGGGTCTGATTCTGAAAGGAAGACTCGGCCCCGGTACGAAAAGCAACGAAGGAACAGGAGTGGATTTTTAGTCTGTAAAAGTCTGATACTATCTCCCGCCCCGCCCAAGAGCGGGGGATGTCATAAGATGACCTCCACACCGAAAAAACAAACATAATTTATTACAGAAACAAACTAAAACTAATTGAATTGTCTCTAAACTGTATAGTGTGCTGTATATATATCTGTTTAGTATATTTTTAATTTTAATTTAGATTTATTTATTTATTTATTTATAACTTTATGCACTAATGAAACATTGATTTATGTTTAATTTTTTGTTTTTTTGTTATACATTTAAAGTTCCTCAAAATTTGTAAATTTTCTTTCTAAATCATATGGTTTGCTGTAAGAAAACCTAGTTGTGGGTTAAGCTCGCCTATGTACATCAACTGTCCTATTTTTATTGATCATATAAAATTGTGTGTACAATAAAGAATAAGAATAAGAATAAAACCAATCACACACTCGCATGAGTACAAGCTTTAAAAAAAAAAAAACTAAACAATCGTTTGGCAACCATTTGGCATAACACGACGACTGGACACACTTTAGATTTCAATCATCGATATGGAACCATCTTTTGTTCACTCTTATCAACATACATGAGTTACATATCTTTTATTATGAAGGTTATAACGAGTAGAACTTATTCATTATTATTGGTATAAACAGTGCTTTACTGCGATCCCACCTGATGGTAAGCAGTGATGCAATCGTTGATGGTGAGGCGCACTCGTTTATTAAGAGCCTATTCACTCTAGCCTTGAATTGAACCTAAATTACAATCGGACGGGAAGGCTGTAGCAGGCAAATTATTTCATTACTTCGATGTACATGGTATAAAAGATGAGTCGAAACGCTCAGTCCGGTCCGTAGAGGTTTTAACAACGTAAGGGTGGATAATACTCGCCGTACGGTAGAAAGGAGATGGCGGAATTAAGTCATGCAGTTCCCGAGCACATTTTCCAAAATACATACGGTAAAATACAGAAAGGCTGGCGTAGGGTAACGCCTGTGCTCCGGGTTTTGTAGATTGGACTTAGCCAAATCTGGATCCCTAATTAACCTCTTCGCATGCCTTTCTACTGAATCCAAAGCTGCAAGAAAGTATTTTGCATCACCAGCCCATATGTGACAGTAGTTTTGTGATATAATCAATATATTCCATATGCTGAGGTAAAGCCGGCAATGCAATCACGTCTTTCAAAGAATTTGAATCGATTATTATGGAAATTGAATAGAATTAGAATGAAGAAAATGTCGGATATAATTTGTTTAGAGGCAATTCAATTGTAGAAATTGCTGTCTACACCAGATTAGTACCAGTACACAGTCTAGTACGAGAAAAATAGGAAAAAGACTGTTAAAATATTGATGAAACAAAAACTCAGCAAGTCTGTATGTCTTGACAGTTGCAGAGTCTGTTTCCTGATAGCTAAAACATACGGGTCTTTAAGTTAAGAGTGAATAGGTTACTTCTAGGCTAGCGAAGTTCATTGTTGACCATATCGTCGCTTACCATCAGGTGAGATAGTGATCTATCACGAACCAATCTATAGCACATTCGGCGGTAACGATCTCTCGCGCCGGGCCTTGGTACAGGCCAAGGTCCGAAGCGAGGAGGAGTGAAAGCAGGCGGCCACCTAATTCTGCGAAGCAGTAATGTTAGCAAAGGAGGAGGCCACATGCGCACGCGTGAGGGAGCGACCCTCACGCCCCAGCCACCAGGATCCCGATCCCGATTTCCGGCCAACGTCGCGTCGTTCGTTGATCGCCTCGAGTCGGCCATGCCTCCTACTTCTTTGTTCTACTTCTGACCACGTGATAGAGCGTTGAGATGACCTCAGAACAGAGCAATCGAAGGCGTGGCCGACTCGAGGCGATCGACAAAAAGAGAATCGGAACGAAACGGTTGTAACTTGGCTAGGGGGGCTGAACAGAGGCCCTACCACGGTCTTAACGCGGCCATTTTACGACCTAAATTGAACTGTTAAAGATGGAGCTATACAGGGTGTATACCTCCATCCCTCTTTTTCCTTGCACGCTGGCCATTTCAACACGGTAAGGTCAGCAATTCGACGTCATTGAATTTACGTAGGTACATACAGAAATGTTATTCCAGAAACAATGACGCGGGTAGTTGAGGACGTGGTCGCTCACAATGGGCATCATCTGAAGGTTTACAGTCACCCGAAGGGCTATGGAAAGGGCTATGCTCGGAGTTTCCTTGCGTGACCGAATCAGAAATGAAGATATCCGCAGGAGAACCAAAGTTGCCGACGTAGCACGAAGAATCGCTAAACTTAAGTGACAATGGGCAGAGCACATTGCTTGCAGAACAGATGGCCGTAGGGGCTGAAAGATTCTGTAGTGGCGAAGACGTCCCGGAAGGCACAGTATTGGAAGGCCCCCTACAAGGTAGACCGATGACCTGGTTAAGGTTGCGGGAATCCGATGGATGCGAGACGCACAGGACCGTTCATTGTGGTGACATTTGGGGACGGCCTATAATAATAATAATAATAAAATTTATTTTCAGAATTGCTTCCATATAGTCCTATGTCCAGCAGTGGACGTCTATCAGCTGAAATGATGATGATGACGATGGGTTGTCGAGATCCTTTCGCTTAAATAAAGGTGATAGACTAGAGCAAGAAAGGGATGGGTTCAGGCGTGCAACAGCCAGTCGAAAATATAATCAGCGTAACCACATATCGATCCCCAAAATTATAACCTATGACTGTTTAATTTTTTACCACATTGGAAATAATATTTCTCATTAATAGACAATGGCTAAGGCCAAATGAGATCATTCGCGTATTCATCTATCATCCATCATCATACATTTCGATACATCAATCAATTTGTCTGTTCCATGCGTTTATCCTTGAACGGATCAAACGCCCACCGGTATGGACTATTGTTTATTTTTGTTATTAAAAATGTTATTAATATTATGTTCGTTTGTTTGTGATTTATTGTTGGTTGTTTGGCCTACAGGCCTAGTGGCTGGACTAAGATTGATTTCGAAGATCCGACTCGCACAGGACTCGCCTTTTTTAATGGTGAGAATTCATCAAATGACTTCTCTCGCTCTGCGTAGAGTTATTGGCCGTGTTTCTTTAGTTGCCGTCTGCGGTCTAGATCCGCGGTGACTCTTTCAAACAGCCCTCAGCCCTGTTAGGCATCAGCCATCTCTTCGAGGCACCTGGGAAACACAATGATACATTGTTCGTCGCCCGGAAGCCTGCGTGTACTGTGATCGGGAATAGCTCTACGACTCCTGAAGACCAGAGCGTCTCCTGTGGCAGCCGGGAAATGATTACACTTCCCGCCGCTTCCTTCGCTTGCATTACTGCTGAGTAGAAGGAGCTGGCTGCTTCCCATGACAACGGCAGTCGATGATTGTATGACATTTTAAGTAGAGATGCTATCTTATTATTTGGACTCATCATCATTGCAGCCGAAAGACGTCCACTGTTGGACATAGGCCTCCTCCAAGGCATCGCCACAACAAACGGTCCTGTGCGTCTCGTATTCTTTGCGTGCCTATGCTCATCTCCGTTTTCTACCTTTAAATAGTAGTTTACAATGGACAGCCAGGTACATAACATATTTTCTTAGTGCTAAAGTCTAGTCAAGTCCGTTCCATCATCGGACCACTAGACCTACGGCGTTGCGCCTTTAGTAAGTCCGTGATTGACATCCCACATATACATACAAAGCGTTTTGGGAACCCATTCATTATGCGTACAGCTAAGGAGTGGAATTCCCTGCCAGAGTTTGTGTTTCGTGATAGCTATAACATAAAGGTCTTTAAGTCAAGAATGAATAAGTTACTTCTTGGCAAGCGTGCTCCATCGTCGGCCACATTATCGCTTCCCATCAGATGATATAGTAGGCAAACGCGAGCCTATGCATAATAAAAATAACTCTAACACTACGAATTATACTTACTTAGCTGACTTCTACCAACTTCCTTTCACCTCCAACAAAAGAACTTACCTCCATTATTGCACAATTTTAAAGTTGTCAATCAACTTTAAGTTATTGGAACTTCGAAGGGTCATAAATATTGAACAAAAGGGCATACAGACAATCTGTTTTAAATGGGTTCTGAGAAAACTGACAACATTCATAAAATGGTAACAAATTAGCAAAAATATATCTTGTTAAGATTTCTTTAACACATCTTCTCTTGTGTGAATTGAGGTCACTCCAGAGCTTGAGCAGGATTTTGAACCCAGTTTAGCTAATGTTTTTGGGTGCCTTTTAAGTCAATAGCTTAACAGATGGTCCAAATGGGGCCAAAGGTTCTGGAGAGTTGACCGCGTACCAGAAGGCGCAGCGTTGGAAGATCTCCCACAAAATGGACCGACCACCTGGTAAGGGTCGCAAAAACCCGATGGATGCGAGACATATAGGACCGGTCGTCATGGCGACACTTGTGATAAGCTTATGTCAAACAGTGGAAGTGTTTTGGCTAAAATGATAATGACGTATTATTATATGTTTTCGAATCAAAATTGGTTTAGTAGAGCAATTCGTTGCTGCACTGTGTCTCACGGATTCGATTTTCCCTTCTTAACAAATTTTTGTATGGCCTATAGATAATTGTTCTGAGTGTCAGTGTCTTGTGTATGTGAGTACACATTTGTGAGCGCACCTACGATACAAGAGTAATTCTTAATGTTTTTTTAGGTGGGACGAAGCGAGAGGGCGAAAACCTCTTCTCTTTCACACAACTTTAGTCCTAATGGGACTAAAGTTGTGTGAAAGAGAAGAGGCTTCGACCCTACTGGGGCTCTATGGAGTAATTCTTAGTGTGGTGTAATCACGGGTAGTGTGAAAACGAAACCCGGGGCCCTGGGACGAAGGCAAAGAAGGAAAAGGAGTGGGTTTTTAGTCAGTAAAAGTCTGACACTATCCCCGCTCCGCTCAAGAGCGGAATTTGTCATAGGATGATTTTCCCAGCCAATAAAAAAAAAGTGTGGTTATAATTTTCAAAAATGAAATAAACCTTTTTTCTTCCAAAACGTGGTTTGCATCTGATTTCCACTTGTTGGAACCGCGACAAATATAGCGTTTCTTTAAACGAAAGTATTTTGAAGTGAAAGTTATAGTTTTCTATTTCTATAGAGTAATGGTGGAACGCTGTTCCCATTGTGTAGTGGGTAGGCAGCGGCCGTGGTTCCGGTTCCAACTAACTAGTTTGTTTACGCTTCTCTTTATAAGAATGAAAAGTTCGCGCTGGGTGATTTATATTAAGGTGCCAAATATTTGAGCAGCGGTTGCCCTGTAGTCTTCTTCTTAGCGTATCGATGGCAAAACTAGTCAAATTCCTTGTATGGCCCAGTATTCGGCCACGGCAGTGCCGTCCGCTGATGCTGTCATTAGGTCCCTACGTGAACAGGTAACAGGGCACGTGATGCAGGATCGAAGGTGGGACATGGTCTGCGGAGAGACGCCGCACAAGCACTGAAGATCGGAACCGTCCGAGAACCCCCATCTGTGGAGATTGTCTTTGCTGCGCCCAACTTCGGTGCGGAGTCTGTTTAGAGTTTTCCAAGTGGGCCATGGCAACTCGTGTCCAGGAGAGAGGTTCTCCGACGGCTCGACAAAATCGCCAGGAGGTTTAAACTTCTCTCGCCAGAGGACGCATCTCTCTGAGGTGCTGTTACATTGAGATGGGCTCACGCTTGCAACAAAACTGTAGTAACCGCCACGTTTAAAGATTTGTAGGTTTTTTTTTTATTCTTGATAGGTTCGCGCTTGACTGCTATCTCATCTGATGGAAAGCAACGATGCGGTCGACGATGGAGCGCGCTTACCTAGAAGTAACCTATTCACACTTGACTTAAAGATTCCCGGGTTGTAGCCATCAGGAAACACAGATTCCGGCAAGGAATTCTACTCCTTAGCTGTACGCACAATGAATGTGTTCCCAAAACGTTTTGTACGTATAGGTGGGATGTCCACCATGTACCTTAACGGGGGCTCGAGCACCCATGAGAAATAAACAGTGGGTGCCGAGCACCCCTGAGAACAGGCGTCAGGAAACAGATCGGTCGCCTTTTAGGTAGTAGTTTTATTTTTATATAATGGTTTCATTTTATATGACTATCAAAAATATTAGTAATTAAGTATGCAGTATGTTAGTAGGAAATTTATTTGTTTGTTGGTCGATCAGTGTGTATTTCTCTTCTCACACTTCGCCACTTTTTCGAGTCATCAAATGAGCATGAACACCCATGAGGTTTTCTAAAAGCCGGCGCCTCTGAGTGCAAGTCAGAGTCGCGCACTAAGGGTTCCGTACAAACTAACCTGCCCATTTAGGTCTATTTGAAATAAAAATAGTTGAATTCATATTTGAAAGGGTCTTGACAGACAGACATACACACAGACGGACAACAAAGTGATCCTATACGGGTTCCGTATTTTCCTTTTGAGGTACGAAACCCAAAAAAAAACATGGCGGCTCTTCAATTTCCTGATGACATCCCAAAAACGTTAACCAACCAATAACAATTTAACTGTCAAAAATTCTAGCCCATCAATTTCAAATTACAAAATTCTTAATATTCAGTATCCGTGAAAAAACAAAAACTTACTACCGTATAGCATAATGGTGGAAAAAAATCCTCTTTTTATTTATGTTGGTAATTATATTAATAGTATTTCCTACTCCTTGATTGCCCAATCGTGATTTGAAGGAATGAAGCTCTTAGTGTTGACTACTTAAACTGTAACCTTCGCACATAATTGCATCGCTATGCTTTGTTTATATATAAAAAGTTGAAAATTATTATTGTTTTATTCACTGTTTTCCTTGGAGAATTTTATTTTATGACGGCTTTTGAATATTTTGAATCAATTAGCAATGATGAGGATCTATTAGACTTATAGACTTCCTTTTGAATTTCAATTTCTTATATCAACATTTCATTGTGAGTACAGCTAAGGAATGGAATTCCTTGCCGGAATCTGTGTTCCCTGATGGCTACAACCCGGGAATCTTTAAGTCAAGAGTGAATAATTTACTTCTAGGCAAGCGTGCTCCATCGTCGACCACATCGTCGCTATTCATCATAGTATAATATAGTTTCATCATAGTGGTAAAGCGCGAGCCTAACAATAAAAAAAAACTGGGCAAGTGCGAGTCGGGCTCGCGCACTGATGGTTCCGTACAAACTTACTTATGTAAATAGTTTTTCCCGAATGGAGTCTTGAAGATTTTTCCGAATCGCAAAATAAGTTTATTTTTGTGACGTAGTGAGCCGTCATTAATAAAATCGTCAATTTTATATAGTTATAAATAATAATAAGTTTTTAAAATTAAAAATTACTGTTTGTAAATAAATCCAGACATATTGATATGTATTATTTATATATAACAATATTATTTACGCTTAAAAACTCTATGGAATTCAGATCTTACTTCATAAAATTTAATAATATCATTATTATCACACAATGCATTCTATGCTATTAAATCTGTGGTATTTATGGCTAATTTACTATAATACTCGTATCATAGACAATTGATCTAGATTCTAGATTATAGATTACACAGCACCTAGGCATTAGTCATGTATGAAAATATGTGGTAAATATAGAGCAAATATTTGTAAAGGGTACTTGGTAAAGAACTATTATGAGATCTGACTAGACTAGCTTATTCGCGCAGCCTCGCTCCCGTGGCCTTTGAATATTAATAATAATAATGTAGACTCGGCGATCATTGTACCAATAGTCGTGTCAGCCAATGGCTTAATAGTCAAGAACCTCGATTAACACCTTAGGAAACTCGCGTTAGGCGGCTGGATCAAGGGCTTGATTCAGAAAGCGGTACTCCTGGACACGGCTCATATTGTTAGGAGGTTCCTTTCCCTGGAGCTCTGACTGCCGGTAGTTTGGACGCTGTTCCCGATACCGGTGGGACACTATTTTATATATTTTCAAATGTTTTTTAATTTTATTTATTGAAATATTTAAAAATATAATTTATATGTTAAACTAATGAATAAACGAATAATAATAAAAAAAAATACAACTGGAGATAGGTAATAATTTAAAATCAGTACAAAGTCTTTTACCCTCTTTAACCAATAGTTAAGATCTCACCTTGGTTCACAGCTGTGAGATTCTAAAAGAACACAAGGTACTAGCCTGAGAAAAATTGCCAAAAAAAACCATAATAATAATTTTATTTGGAACACAACCATAAATCAAGTCTTAGTAACTAAAACAGGAATAGTTAATTTAACAAAAGTACATACCTGCTGTCTCCTAAACTAGGCCAAAACCTGAATCTTGGCCACATCATCATCAGGTGAGATAGTGGTCAAACGCGAGCCTATCATCATCTTCCTGCCCTTGTCCCGTGTTATTTGGGGTCGGCGCAACACGTTTTTTTCTTCTACTCTACCCTATCACTCATCATGCTATCACTAACTTTCTTTTGTTTCATATCACTCTTCACACAATCCATCCATCTTTTCTTTGGTCTCCCTCTCCCTCTCCATCCATCCACATGTAAACTCATAACTCTTTTAGTAACATGCGTCTCATTCCTCAACGCGAGCCTATCAATAATAAAAAAAAACTTGGGAGGCAGAATATTAACAAATTATTCGTTCTATGGTTCATAATCCATGAAGGACGACGTGAACTTAAATAAGTACGAATATTTATTAGTTAAGATTTCACAACCTCTTTTTTGCTTATTTCTACACACTATAATCTACATCGCTTCTAATCTCTCCTTTCGCAGGTCTGCTGGAAGAAATTTATTTTTGAAATAAACAGTACCTTTGTACAAATTTTTATATTAAAATACCTGTCCTCTTCTGTGTATTTGTGTGTACATAAATAAATAAAAAATAAGTTATATTAATGAAAGGTCAACAAAAACAGAAAAAAATTGAAGACAAACTGAAAAACTGTTCAATAATATTTTGATATATTGCCATAATTATTTATTTCAGTAGTGAAATTACTATAATACCACTATAAACTACTATAATTACTTAATAGAATCCTACTGCGTCACTACGCAGTAGGTGGAGCGATAGATAGAAACCCACCTATGTTCCTTCAACCGTAGGGGCCCAGCAGGATCGAAGCCTACTGGGGCCATGGGTGATGCGAAAGAGATCCCCGGGGCCCTGGAAAAAAATGGCAAAGAAGGAACAGGAGTGTGTTTTTAGTCTGTAAAAGTCTGACACTATCCCCCGCACCGTCCAATAGCGGGGATGTCATTAGATGATTTTCCCACCCGAAAAAAAAAACTTATGTTCCTTCATTTGCTCTTTGCGTTCCAGAGCTAGAGTAACTTGAACAATCCCTCAGCCCTAATTCAACAGTTCTCGCTGATCTAACGAACGACAAATTGGAACGTTAAGATTTTAACGTTCCAATTTGTCGTTTAAACTAAGTCTGTGGTAAAAAAACAAAAAAAAACACTTCATCAATAACAATCGCGTATCAATTACATAATAAAAACATCAAACAAAACGGGCCATCTTTGACCTTCAAACTTATAACTACCTATCATCTTTTTTAACAACCATTTTTTATTCGAACTTCTTAGTTCCGTGCAAGCGTGATGTTCAAAAAATATTGCTAAAATCTGACGCGTGACTTCACTTTTTTTTATTTTTTTTTTTATCTTTAATTTTTTTTTTTATTCTGGATAGGCTCGCGTTTGACCAGTATCTCATCTGATGATAAGCCATCTCTTCACATCATCATGTGGCCAACGATGGAGCACGCTTGCCTAGAAGTAACCTGTTCATTCTTGACTGACCCAGTTGTAGCTTTCAGGAAACACAGACTTCGGCAGGGAATTCTACTCCTTAGCTGTACGCGTAATGAATGTACTCTCAAAACGCTTTGTACGTACAGCTGGGATGTCTACGACACATTTGCAGATAAAGACATCCAAGCAAGAGGAGTTAGTGATAGCGTGACAGGTAACAGGACAGAATGGAATAAGAATAAGAATTTTTATTAGCACAAACATGTGTATGCATACAGAATTAAAACAATACATATATTAAATAAGAATGGGTCACGACATGCCTGCTATTTTTCATGACGTGCAAATATGTTAGGTTCAATAAATTATATAGTATCCATGAATTAATTCTTTTTAAAATGTCACATTTATATTAAACATTGGTTAATTAAAGAAGAAAAAAGCTTGTGTCCTGACCCCAAATAAAACGGGATAAGAGCAGGAAGATATTGATGACAGTCAAGAATGAGATCAGATGTCTTACCATGACGTGTAAAAGAGAGCCATACACCCTATATAGCTCCATCCCTTTAACAATTCAGCTTAGGCCGTCAAATGGATCGCATGAAGAACTCGGATCATCCTGCTCTAAACACAAAGCACGTCTTCCAATTTATCCAAACCAACTAGTAGTGCAGTAAACCATTCCGGAATCATTACGAAGAAAGGAGGTATGTTTTGGAAACTGATAGTTGCACATAATTGAATAAAGTGATTGACCCACGCGGGAATATTGCTCTGAGAGTCACAATTTTCTTTCATCATATCTGCCCATAGTTAAACGACTGATTGACAGATTATAAAAAGAAAAAACAAACTTGGTAACACTGGAAAGTCATCTGCGTAACGACACGTTATTAGTTGTACGTAAGCATATAAAGTAATTAAGTTATTTTAAGGAGCTCTTTGGTTTTAAGAGAAGCCTCTCGCCTATACCATTAGTTCATGGATTCGGTTATAAGGTAAATAATAAGAGAATTATTTCCCTATCATCTTTTTTCACAACAATTTTTTTATTCGAACTTCTTATTTCCGTACAAGCGTGATTTAAAAAAAAATATTACTAAAATCTAACGCGTGACTAATTTTTTTAAAATTTTTCTTGGCAACACTGAAACGTCAGTTGACGTCACTATCCACGTTATTAGTTATACGGAAGCGTTTATAGTAATTAGGTTATTTAAGGAGCTCTTCTGGTTAAGAGTTCACGCCTATACCATTAGTTCGTGGATGAAGTTAAAAGGTAGATAATAAGAGGACTAATATGGAGGTGATTTATTTTTGTTGAAAAACAAAGCGCGATTTTTTATGGTCAAGCGGCTCGACTAATATTTCAAAGGCTCTGAATCTATTAGTCTATGAGTTAGTAGAGGACAAAGGGAAAATTAAGACTTGCTTTGTGACGAATAACTTTCTGCCAAATTCATTTTCAAGTGTGTAGTTTTTTTTTAAATTCCGTTTACAAAAGGTGTCAATGGGACCCTAATTCTAATAGAAAGAAACTAATAAAATAGATTTAGACGCAAATTTAAATTATATTATTTAGAAATGTTTTTTTTTTAAGTACATTTAAGTATGTCCAAGGACTCACCGACGCCACAGTCAAACCATTGCAACGGTTTTGTGGGGCTTATCTTATAATTTACTTTCCTTTTTGGAATAAAGATAAATAAAATAATAATAAAAAAACTAAGAATCTGCTTCCTATCTGTTTGTTTGTCTTTCTGTCAGCGAGCTGTATCTCATGAACTGTCAGAGGTAGAGAATTAAAATTTTCACACAATGTGTATTTCTATTGCAACTTCAAGTAATAAAATTAGAGAAACTACTACTACTATAGATGCTACTGGCAAATATTCAACGTTTCTACGTTCATCCTCCTTCAAGTAAAACTGCTTCTGTTGCCAACATCAAAATTACTTGGATGCTGGTCACGACTATAGGAAAACTGACCACTTACGTAGGTCATGATGATATTGTAACCTATATGACGTCATATGTTACTGATACGGAAGCAGTTTGAAGATTCTCACGAGATATCACGACTATCGTTATTGGTTAACTTTGAGATGCTTTACTTGGGGGTAAAGTTTTTTTAACCGGACATAAATTATGTTACCAATTTTGAGCATATCATGAATATTGTTAATCATTACCTACCTAGTACCTAGATTCGCAAGCCCCCGGTCACTGCAGGAGGCGCTTTGGGCGTCGGGAGTCGCAGGACGAATGAGCAATAAATAGGTCACCGTCCGATAAGGACCAAACATAATTCGACAACGCGCTGTATTCTAAGTGCGTCTCTAAGAGATGCCAGCTTGATTGGCGGGAACAATCAGGACCGATTTCTGGCAGGACTGTGGAATTGTTTTAACCTCTCGAGCGCCGAATGTACGAACGTCTGTATAACTTGAATGACCTTGAAAAACGCTTAATTGTCGTTTGGTACACCCGTTTGTACGAATTTTTTTTTAGCCGAATATTTTGTTTTCTGTTTTTCGTAGAAAAATCCAAAAAAAGTTATTTTTTTACGATTTACGTAAAAACGCGCAATTACGTAATAATAATAACCCGGGGCGTCCGATGGGAGTTTCTGCGTCCCTGAAATGAAAAGTCGGTAAAAGTCTAATAGTCCCTTTCGTTTCACCCAGAACAAAAGTTATTTGATGATTTTCCATCTTCAAAAAAAAGGGGTCATTATAAACTTGACTCTGCCATTGCCTTTATACCATCGGACAACCCAATGTACGAAGAGTGTGCACCATTACATTTCCGACACATCTACGGTCCGAACTAATCGTTTCGCCTCGTCGTAAATACCGCGTACATCGAAGGACTGGAAAAATTTGCCTGCTACGGTCTTCAGCTGTCTTCAAGGTTAGAGTTAATAGCATAATCATCCTTTTAATGTTGCCACTGCTGGGACTCAGGCCTCCTCTCTCTAGGAGAGGCAATGGGCCGTAATCCACCACGCGGACCCAGTGCGGATTGGTGAATGCCACATGTCTTCGAATTTTTGGTTCTAGAACATGCCGGTTTCCTTACGATGTTTTCCTTCACCGTTTTGAAAGCAGTGGCGATGAAATAAATTACACAAAATAATGCGCCTGACTGGGTTTGAACCCGTGACAACTCGTAAGTCGGGGCCGTTACCACGCGGCCACCACTGCTCTGAGTGAATAGGCTCTCAATATACTAGTGCGCTTTGCCATCAACGATTACACCACTGCTTACCATCATTTAAGCAAAGGTTTATGTCATTTAAAAAAAAATACGAGGCTGAACCACCAGCCAAGGTCTTTTCTGCCATGGAAACATCTAAGTTATGGCAATTCTGCATCTCATGACATCACATACAAGATACGGAAACATTTAACATAATTGGGTTATATGTTAAAGGAAGCATACTAACGCAGGCGTGAGATTCTTGCATGTTTTAATGGTAATATTGATATGCGAGTAATTATATGTTACTACCAGTATTACTTTAATAGTTGAGATCATTCATATATTGATTTCGGAGATGATTTGATAGACCCGGTTTTTAGTAGTACGGAAATTATATCTAATGTTGATGAACTAATGTTAGGATTTTTTTTTTAATTGATATAAACCAGTGCTTGACTGCGATCCCTTCTGATGGCAAGCGGAGATGCAATCATTTATGGTCGGCGCACTAGTTTATTTAGAGCCTATTCACTCTAGCCTTGAAGACACCTAAATTATAGTTGGACGGGAAGATCGCAGCAGGCAAATTGTTCCAGTCTTTCGATGTACGTGGTATAAACGACGAAGCAAAACGCTTACCGGACCGTTGAAGTTTCAACAACGTAAGGGTGGATACTCGCCGTTCGTCGGGTTGTCCGATGGTAGAAAGGAGATGGCGTAATCAAGTCATGCAATTCCCGCGCACACTCTCCAAAATGCAAGCTGTAAAATACCGATAGTCTGGCTACCCTGCGCCTGTGTTCGAGGCTTTGTAGATTGGACTTCACCAAATGGTAATATTGATGTGCGAGTAATTATTTGTTACTGCTAGTACTACTTCAATAGTTGAGATCATTTCTATATTGATTTCGGAGATGATTTGATGATTGATTTGATTTCCTTGCGTGATCGCATTAAGAATGAAGATATCCGCAAGAGAACCAAGGTCGCCGATATAGCCCGAGGATTCGCCAAACTAAAGTGGCAGTGGGCAGGGCACATTGCTCGTAGAATGGATGGTCGATGGGACGAAAGGTTCTAGAGTGGCGACCGCGCACCGGAATACGCAGCGTTGGAAGGCCTCCCACAAGGTGGACCGACGACCTGGTGAAAGTCGCGGGAGTGCGGATCCACCGCGAGACGCACAGGATCGGTGGTTGTGGCGACGCTTGGGGGAGGCCTATGTCCGACAGATGATGATTTTATAGAGCAGTTTTTAGTAGTACGGAAATTTTATCTAATGTTGATGAACTAATTTTAGGTTTAATTGTGAAATAGCTTCTGCTAGCGGCTTTATTAACGTGGAAAGGGATATGTACTCAACTGTGGGATTGTTCGAAAGTTTCATCACGTGCTTTGCACGTGGTTTTAGTCAGTAAAAGTCTGACACTCCCTCTCACTCCAATCAGAACGAGAGGCGTCATTGGATGATTCCCCACCTCAAATAGAAATGGGCACGCCACAATTATGGCGTTAAGTCCTCTCTTTGAGGCTTGGTTGGAAAAACCTCACAGCGTCCTCACCTGCCGCATGACGCAGGTTCTCACTGAACACGGTAAGTTCGGGAAGTTCCTGCACCGGATTCATGCGGAAGCAACGCCCGGGTGTCGCCACTGTGTAGATCGCCCTGAGGACACGGTGGAGCACACGGTGGAGGTGTGCCCCGCTTGGGAAGAGCAACACCGTGTCCTCGTGGGGGCGATCGGCGGCGGCGATCTCTCGCGCCGGGCCTTGGTACAGGCCATGGTCCGGAGCAAGGAGTGGCAGGCGATCGCCTCCTTCTGAGAAGCAGTAATGCTAGTAAAGGTGGCGGCCGATCGCGCGAGGCAACGGTCTTTACGCCCCCGCCGCCACCGGGATTATGATCCTGATTTCCGGCCACCGTAGGCGCGGGCTTGCGGACGGTGAGTACTGGGTGGCTCGCCGTCCGACCGTCCGGTAACCGTTCGAACCGAGCCCAAGTCGTCGACGGCGCGTACTGTTCCACGCGCGCCTCAGGGAGATGTCAGCAAATCGTAGGGGCCCAGCAGGGTCGAAGCCTGCTGGGGCCACGGGTAGTGTGAAAGTGAAATCCGGGGCCCTGTAACTTGTTGACTAAATCCCAATAGATCATCGTGATCTTCAATCATTTGGCAACCATTATAAACTAGTTAAGCCCATCAGTTTCATCACCTAAAAGCATTAATAACAGTCTCGAAAGAAATGTCGTCGTCAATTGTTCTAGGATCTATTGTTTGTACCGGTTTATTTATTGGGTTAATAAGTTTGACAGCCTCTTAAGGCCCTAGCGCCCGAGCAGTGACTTTCTGAAGCCTACTCCTCGATATTGGCTTGGTTAATAGGTCTGAAAAAAATATATGTTTATTATAGATTCATGTATCATAGGATCAGAATATTGGGCTGTGAAAAAGACGGTTGAAAAAAGATTGCATGTAGCGGAGATGAGAATGTTGAGGTGGATGTGTGGTGTGACGAGAATGGATAAAGTGAGAAATGAGTATATTAGAGGAAGTTTGAAAGTGGCGCCAGTGACTGAAAAGTTGAAGGGGAATCGTTTGTGTTGGTATGGTCATGTAAAGAGGAGAGATGAAACGCATATTATTAAAAGAGTTATGAGTATACACGTGGATGGGTGGAGAGGAAGAAGGAGGCCAAAGAAAAGATGGATGGATTGTGTGAACTGTGATATGAAAGAAAAGGAAGTTAGTGATAGCATGACGGTTGACATGATAGAATGGAAGAAAAAAACGTGTTGCGCCGACCCCAAATAAGATGGAACAAGGGCAGGAACATGATGATACATTCATGTACAACATTATGAACATTATGATTTTTTCGTGTGATTAATACTTTTGTCTAAAAAAAATATTTAAGAACATGATATTTTTTCGCTTTTTTTCCCTACTCCTTTCAAATAGCTTTGATCTTTAGAAATATGTTTACACAAAAAAATTGCTGGTTAAGTGTTCTTCAGAATGTAAATAGCATATGTAAATTAATCAATATTTTGCAAAGAAAATGATTTTAAAAGTCAGCGGGGCTCTATGCGGGCGGACGCGGCTTTACGAGTTTGTGTGCAACTCCATCCAGATGTTCAAGGGACTATGCGCCTTAAAGAGGAGATAGCAGGACTGGTATTGTGTGCGTGATGATTCGGACCTTGAAATGGTGGTGAGAACTGAGAAGTGGAAGAACTGGTTCTCTGAAGAGTTGTCGTTTGGAAACCCGGCTTTGAGTATTGGTGTTGAGAAACTTGTATCTTAGTGTTGAGGGTTCTTGTCAAAGAAATTATCAACGGCGTTTTTTTATAGTTTCGCACCTCAATCGTCATAAACAAGACCCTCATAGGATCACTTTGTTTTCCATCTATTGGTCTGTCAAAACCCTTTATCTCAGGACGTATTAAGCTAATATTAATATCAATCATAGGTTTGCTACTAGTTAGGGCAGTAAAAAAAAAAACAAATTTCTAAGTCAATGCCATCCGCAAAGGAAAAAATTCCGCCGTTTCAGACTTCTTCCTTCTTCCTTGTTTCTTTAATTTTAATCTAATATTTACTTTATTAATTTGCAGTACACCACAGACTACCCCCTTTTTCTAATTCAAGTTCTTATAGTCCATTCTAAGTTTGTCTGGTAGATATCGCAGTCAGTGATAAGACCGACTTTGTACCCATCGATTTAAGTTAGTGTAAAAGTTTGATTATGCTTGATTGCGAGTGTAAAAATATACGCCATAAATGGAGCACAAACAACCTTTTTTTGAAATTGCGTTTAGACTTGAAGTTTAATTTTTTCACTGACCTTTTTTTTATTGGGTGGAAAAATCATATTATCCACAAATCAAACAAATCCCGCTCTTGGGCAGATCGGGAGATAGTGTCAGACTTTTACTGACTAAAAACCCACTCCTGTTCCTTCTTTGCCTTCGTCCCAGGGCCCCCGGCTTCGCTTTCACACTACCCGTGGCCCCAGTAGGCTTCGACGCTGCTGGGCCCCTACGATTTGCTGACATCTCCTTAAGGCGCGCGTGAACAGTACGCGCCGTCGACGATTGCATAGCATAGCTTAGTCGCCCTTATAATGTTCCCACTGCCGGGAATCAGACCTCCTCTTTAGGAGAGGGAATGGACTGTAATCCACCACGTGGTCCCAGTGCGGGTTGGTGAATGTCACATGTCTTCGAATTTTTGGTTCTAAGACATGCCGGTTTCCTCACGATGTTTTCCTTCACCGTTTTAAGAGCAGTGGTGATGAAATAAATTACACAAAGTAATGCGCCTGACTGAGTTTGAACCCGCGACCTACAACTCGTAAGTCGGGGCCGTTACCACTTGGCCACCACTGCTCTTACTCGCTGCTCTTAGTCGACGACTGAGTGTTTGACATTCAGTTTAGCTTATTACCTCCACGCGTTCTTGATAGAAAGGATCTGGACAGATGGACAAAATGGTCCTATAAGGGTTCCATTTTTGCCGACTAAAGTACGGTACTTTAAAAATATAACAAGCTCAAACAAACAAAATATAAACACCATAACACTATACCAGTTTGTCCATTAACCATCGTCTACCGGGTATAACCAGGGTTCCTTATATAGAAGTATTGTGGGCGAACCGGTCGTAACTTAATTATTCTTATTGTACACTCAAATGTATGGCCATTGTATGTATAATACGACATAGATTGGCGGTTGTGTTCGGATACTTTCTAATTAAAGAACTTACTAAAGGTACTGGCGGAATATAACATGTCTGGGGTTCTCGACAAAGTGTATGTATATACATAAGGTGTTAAAAAATTTACTTTAAGAATTTCGAGGGGACATTGTGCTCCTCGTTATGAACAACTTTTACTATAGGACCAAACCTGAAATCGCGAAAAAAAATCAGCTGTTCCCTAAGTTTATGTTCGCATAACTCGTCAAAATATATGGAGCAGCTGATTTTTTTAACTGAGTACAATGTCCCCTCGAAATTCTTAAAGTTAATTTTTTAACACCTTATTTATTGGGTGGGAAAATCATCACAATTATGACAAATCCCACTCTTAGGCGGAGCGTGAGATAGTGTCAGACTTTTACTGAGTAAAAACCCACGCCTGTTCCTTCTTTGCCTTCGTTCTAGGGCCCCGGGTTTCACTTTCACACTACTCGTGGCCCCAGTAAAAGTGTATGTATGGATATTTCACAGGACTCTCAAAATTGCTTGCATGAAAATCAGAGTTCCTGTGTGGTTACCTGTTGACTAACTCGTCAAAAAATCGGCTAACTGCGAGTCGGACTCGCTCACAAAGGGTTCCGTACCGTCAGTAGCAAAAACGGTAAAAAAAAACACGTTTGTTGTATGGGAGCACCTGTTTTTATATGCTGTTATAGCGGCAACAGAAATACATCATATGTAAAAATTTCAACTGTCTAGCTATCACAGTTTATGAGTTATCCCCCCGTCTGTAGCGCGGAGCCAAATCAGAAAAAGTCCAAGTCAAATCAGAAATCAATCAATCAAAAACGTTTATTTCAAATAGATCAATTACAGGCACTTTTGAATTGTCAAAATGTCGGTCAAAAAAACAAGTGAAGCTAAATTGCACGTTCCAAACCGTAGATCTCTATGGAGAAGAACGTGCAAGAAACTCCATGGACACTCTTTTAAACCATATTATGAGTTACATAAATCTTGGTTACATATTTCTTGTCGCTTCTAATATGTGAGCACAATGTAGATGAGTAATAATAATTTAAAAAAAAAAGTATTAAAAAATAGAAATTAAATTAAGCCTAATTAATTAGTGATTCCTGGTCTCGCTGTTTATATATGAGAGATTTTGTTTGCTCCAGAACTCCCAATGAGAGGGAAAGTTAAAAAAATAATACATATAATAATTTATATCCCGGAGGTTTATAATTTTTCTACTACTAGATACTATTCTTATGAAATGCAAGTGACGTCGTTGGCAGAAACCAGTACCTAAATAGTAATTAAAATATTTAAAATACTTACAGATTCAACAACAATTTTCTAATAATTATTTTCTACAACACTCATTCATCTAGAAAGGGGTCCAGTTCACATTTTTGACCCCAAATTATAACAACCATAAGCCCCTATTAAGGCTATTATGGCTACAGACCTTAAGGTCAATAAGGTCTTTTATTAGGATTAACGTTAGACGGAATCTTAAGTATGAAGATGAGTTATAGAGCGCAATTGTAGTTGTGGTACATCAATTGCACTGAGGGTAGCAGATGTTCTGCATCGTTTAAAAAATCAATAGTAAACTCTATAGATGTTGCCCCGCACTAGGAATTACTCTTGTATCGTAGGTTTTCTTTTCAGGTGGAAAATCATCCAATGACATCTCCTGTCCTTGGCCGGAGCGAGAGGGCGTGTCAGACTTTTACTGACTAAAACCCACTCGTTTGTACCTTCTTTGCCTTCGTTACAGGGCCCTGGGGTTCTCTTGGGCACAACCCATGGTACTAGTAGGCTTCAACCCTGCTGGGCCCCTACGGTTTTGCTGACATCTCATTGAAGCGCACGTGGAATACTACGTGCCGTCGACGACTTGGGCTAGGTCCTAACCCGTGACAAGCACCGCAGGAAACAATCACGTGCTAACTGTACCATCATTTCTTCAGTTTCATCTTTATCTCCATAGCCTTTACCTAACTACTTTGGGGTCGGCTTCCAGTCTAATCAGTTGCGATTGGTACACCATCCATCACACAGCCATCACGGTCCCTCAGTTACAGGGCCATCACGGCACCATGGTAATTTTTTTTCAGTGTAAAAAAGTAAATAAACGCTAAAATGAACTTTGAAAATTAAGCAAAAGTGCGCGCTATGGCTCATTCATACTCAAACCGAAGTGACCATTAATTTACTAATCGAGTCGAATCGTGTGCCGCACTGAAGCCAAAGACACGCAATTACTACAATAACTATCTCTTTTATTTACTAAGAAATTGTAGAAGATATGACCATGTTTACATGGCTTTTAAGATTGACTCACGGCTTGCTCAGAACGAAATTTTGAGGTTGATTTTTAATTTTCGCTCTAAGTAAACTGTGAGTAAAGGTAGGTTTCAAGCTGGGCTACGGGGTTTTAGAAAGAGTCCATAGTCTTGAAACTTAAAGGGCCACTAAAAAAACATGGGTGGGTTTCGTTCATCCAGAGCGGGACTAGTTATAAATTTATTTATTTGATTATTTCCAGCTCACCCTAAAAAAAGGTAATTTTTTTTTTAGGTGGGAAATCATCCAACGTCTCCTCCTGTTCTTGGCCCGAGCGGGAGAGCGTGTCAGACTTTTACAGACTACAACCAACTCCTTTTCCTTTTTTGCCTTCGTTCCAGAGCCAATGGGGTACACTTTAGTACAACCCATGAAAAATTGGTTAGTTAGGGTTAAGTAGAGTTGCACATTTCCAACAATAGGCATAAATAAAAAAAAAATTGTATCTAGAATTCAATTTTGCAGTGAACTACAAAACTGAATTCGAAAACACAGCCCGTCTGTATAAAGCCTTACAAGTCGTCTCCAGTTCATCAGTATTCACCTTAAGACCCCATCATTAGGTCAGTTCTACACAACACTAACGTACGGCCGACCTAGTTACACACTTGCGGGCTGTGGGCGTTGAAAACAGTAACCCAGTGACATCCAACCAAATTCGACAGTGTGGAACTGGGGTCTACAATAATTGTGAGTGTGTTTGAAGCCTTATATGGGGGGACAGGTTAGCCAAATATAAGTTTAAAAGTCTATATATTAATTGGGTATTGGAATTTAAGTGGTTTGTTTATGAATAGTTTTTTTGGGTTAGAAAGCTGCGACAGTTGTGATTAGGAATGCTAATATTATTTTTTTTCGCCGTCTTTTGAAGTCCTTTTAAGTTTTTACATGTTTGTCTACGCTATTTGTAACTCATAAACGGATAGATAGATTTGCTTGAAAGCGGTTTTCTATCAGTGTGCGCATTTTATACACACTCCTTTTTTTTTGGGTTTTGTATCCGAAAGGTAAAATCGGGACCATATTGCTAAGACTCCACTGTCCGTCGATCTGTCATCAGGCTATCACCTGTACCATGATGTTTAAAGTAAGATTGTTTCATTCTTATTTCCAGTGTGGGTAACAGATGGCGCTAGACAACCTGTATAGCTCTGTCTCTTACCCACATTGAAATAAGAATGAAACAATCTTACTTTGAACGTCATGGTAACCCCGTATATGTGAGTTACCATGTTTGTAAACGCACCGAAGGAGAAATTCCTAGTGTGGGGCAAAGTTTTTTTTTTTTAAACTCTGTTTATCATTTATTATACAACTATTTTCTTTTTCTATATCATTGATCACTACATAAACATAGTATAATCAATTTTATAATCTTGCCACTGCTGGGACTCAGGCCACCTCTCTAAGAGAGGGAATGGGCCACAATACAGCACACGTGCCTGGTACTGGTTAGTCGTCATCACGTGTCTTCAAATTTTTCGTTCTAGGACAAGCCGGTTTGCTCACGATGTTTTCCTTCACCGTTTCGAGAGCAGTGGTGATGAAATAAATTACACAAAGTAAAGTGCCTGTCAGGGTTTGAACCCAATTACATTTCTTATCAATTACATGATTGAATTACATATTTTTTACGCTTGCAAGTTGCACATACATGTCAAATAAATCAAATATTGCCCAAAGGCTGAGTTTAGATATTAAACGCACACATTACGTTTTTCTAAACACCTCATACTTTAACCTTACCGATAACTGGTCTAATTTAGAGCACATATGCTTAATAATCTTGCAGCTGTATGTAATATAACCCGGTTCTTAATATTTGAAGCTTGAATGATTGATACGTGGATGTATGGTTACTGGATGTGTGTATGTGGTAGTTGAGCGTGGTTTGTTAGAGATAGTGAGCGCACTTTTGTTGTAACGGATTGATATGTTGTAAATTCAGATAATTATAATAGGTCTTCATATAAAGTTTATTTGAACTTACTTGTAATTTTAAATCAATCCAAAAATATCACAGTTCAAAGTAAACCGTTTTAAAAAACGGCGTTTCTATAACTTTTTTATTATATTTAGGCTTGCGTTTGACCACTCCCATCTGATGGTAAGCGGCAATGTGGTCAGCGATAGCTCTATCGTCGTAACCTATTGTAACCTATTGGGTTGACTATTTTCTATCGCACAATACCTAAATACTTTCTTAAGCTTAATTATTAAGATTATAATGGTATAAAAGTAGGTCACTTAATGATATATTTTCTCTTGAATTAATTTCTACAAAAAATGCGATTTATTTTTCGGACCATTCGTCACCATTTATCATAAACAAATATTTCTGGCACATAAAAACTTACCTTAATACCAGTTTTTTTTTTATTGACTTTCACTGACTATTTATTTAAAAACGTCAACAACGTCTACTGGATGTCACTTTCACTGTTTAGAAAAACATTGAATAGTAAAGAAGTTTATCTGAGGTGAGGTGATGATTAGCATATTGATAAAATACCAATAATAGTGTTTTATTGATGTGAGAAAAACGTAAAAAAGTTTCATTTTACCCATCTCTCGTCACACCTTTATAACGGTGGAGGTGTGCCCCGCTTGGGCAGAGCAACGGCGTATCCTCGTGGGGGCGATCGGCGGCGGCGATCTCTCGCGTCGGGCCTTGGTTCAGACCATGGTCCGGAGCGAGGAGGAGTGGCAGGCGGTAGCCTCCTTCTGCGAAGCAGTAATGCTAGCAAAGGAGGCGGCCGATCGCGTGAGGCAACGTTCCTTACGCCCTGTCCGCCGCCGGGATTCCGATCCCGGTTTCCAGCCACCGTAGGCGCGGGCTTGCGGACGACGAGCAATGGGTGGCTCGCCGTCCGACCGTCCGGTAACCGCCCGGACCGAGCCCAAGTCGTTGACGGCGCGTACGGTTCCACGCGCGCCTCAAGAAGATGTCAGCAAATCGTAGGGGCCCAGCAGGGTTGAAGCCTACTGGAGCCACGGGTAGTGTGAAAGCGAAACGCGGGGCCCTGGGAAGAAGGCAAAGGAGGAACAGGAGTGGGTTTTTAGTCAGTAAAAGTCTGACACTATCTCCCGCTGTGCCCAAGAGCGGGATTAGTCATAAGATGATTTTCCAAATAAAAAAAAACACACCTATAAAACGTCAAAAATCTTATCGTTTCACATTATCTTCATGAATAAGTTTATGACTAAGTAACAGATCACT
Source organism: Mythimna vitellina (assembly GCA_949316375.1). Classification (NCBI taxonomy): domain Eukaryota; kingdom Metazoa; phylum Arthropoda; class Insecta; order Lepidoptera; family Noctuidae; genus Mythimna; species Mythimna vitellina. The sequence continues at coordinate 3,501,258 of OX438708.1, forward strand.
CGATGATGCTTCATAAGTTTATTGAAAACAAAGCATGAAAAACAAAAGCACGGTCATTTACTTTTTTGTGTGTGTTTTGGCGTTTACCTGGCTTAAAAACTTTATGATGTTAAATAACTTAATTTGAGGATTTTACAAATAATTTATGTTTCTTGTCCCATTTAATTTTGGTTCAGTCATCAACAATAATATTCTAACTTTCCTCTTTAAGTTAACCTATACTGCCTATCTGGTGGACAAAGGTTCCTGCATACTTTTCCAATATTCCTCCTCTAACTCCAGCCAATAAAAAATGCTAACATCAACTGGGTGCCAGAGAATGTAAGTATGTTGCGTCCAGGTCAACACAAAAAGTGGTAGAAGATTGACACGGACTCACACCACAAAGTGTGATTTGAGATGGCACAAAATAAGAGTGTCTTAATAGATATGGGTGGAGATCTTTGCCCAACAGTATGATATTATAGAATAATAAAAACAACATTTACTATTTAATTAAGTATGTTTATCAGTTGTCTAGTACTCATAAAACAAGCTCTGCTTAGCTTGGGACTAGACGGCGTTGTGTGATAGCCGTGTGAATATTATATTATATTATTATTATAATATTCTATATTTTTGCATCCTTATTTTTTTTCTCTATTTTTTATGTTCCTACCATATTATGTCTCTTTCGCCTTCAGAACTTCGCTTTGCATGAAGATTTTTCAATGTTTCCAGGACAAATGTTTGTGTGATGAGCACAATCATTTGTTCTGTGTCTGGGTCTAATTTATCTATAATATGTATGTATTTAGAAATATATAAGTATGTTTATCAGTTGTCTAGTACCCATAACACAAGCTCTGCTTAGCTTGGGACTAGATGGCGTTGTGTGATAGTTGTGGAATATTATTATTATTATTATATTATAATAAATAAACGGCTAAAAAAAGGCACACAATTCATTAGCACATCTAGTAAAACTATAGATCTAAAGCAAATAATGATCAATGCGGTTGTCATATCCAGGTCACGTTCACTTTCGATAGTTTAACACTTAGATATGTGACCCTGTACGATCTGTTGAGAGAAAGTCATTAATAATGGATTAAGGGGTCACTGGAGTGCATAATCTTCTTGAATCAGAACCTTCCTCATCATCATTTCTGCTAAAACACATTCACTGTTGGTTATAGGCCTCCCCCAAGTATCACTACAATGACCGGTCCTGTAAGTACCACAGGTTCAGTTGAAAACCAGCGTCAGGCACTAGTTGCCTGGCATTTATGCTGAACTGGACCTATTTTGGTGCAGCCGTGAGGCACGCAACTATATTTTTTTGCTACTGTTTGTTTTTTTATATATTTTTATTTTATTTTATTTTTTAGTGTTTAGTGTTATCTGATATTATTTTTGTGTCTTGTGCTGTCCCAAATAAATTATTTTTCTTTCTTTCTTTCTTTTCTTTAAGTCTCGCATCTATCAGATCTCGTGACTCTCACCAGGTCATCGGTCCACCTTGTGGGGGGCCTTCCAACGCTGCGTTTTCTGGTGTGCAGTCGCCACTCTAGAACCTCTTGGCCCATCGACCATCTGTTCTACGAGCAATGTGCCCTGGTATGTCCTAAAACAAAACAATTCGAAGACATATGACATCTACAGACCAGCACTGGTCATCGGTCCACCTTGTAGGAGACTTTCCAACACTACGTCTTTCGGTACGTGGTCGCCACTTTAGAACCTTTCAGCCCCAACGTCCACCTGTTCTGCAAGCATTGTGCTCAGCCCACTGCCAGTTAAGTTTGGCGATTCTTCGGACTATGTCGATAACTTTGGTTCTCCTGCGGATATCTTGAGAAAACGTCCGAAGTTAATATAATTTTGAAGTAATTTGGGATTATCCGTTTCTAGTTCCGGCTTATTAGGGTTGAAAAATTATAGAAGTAAAATATAAATAGCAATATTTGACTTTTATTTCTAGTGTAGACTAGCTTACCCGGCGAACTTCGTACCGCCTAACAGTCAATGAATATAGTATATCTTTCGACATAGTCAACCAATTGCGATGAAACAAAGCCTAAGTAATATATCAAGTTACACACAATTTTAATGTATAAAAGTTATCTATATCAATTTCGTAAATTTTACGTGATGCGCGCACAACTAAAAACTTCTACAGATTTATTATATGTATCGATTATCATTTGTTTGGCCAGGAAAAACAAATGAAAACCTGTCGTAACCTGTCATTTAGACTTAGCCTCTATCCGAAACTCTTATATAGGTTTCGGTTATGGCTACTATGGTTTAAATCCTTTGCTTCTTACCCTAAACCTGCTGGACTCTTACGGTTTTGCTGACATCTTTTTATTTATTTATTATTAAAACTTTATGCACTAGTAAGAAACACTGTACAAAGGCGGACTTAATGCCATAGGCATTTTCTACCAGTCGACCTTAGGCCACCCTTTGCAGAAATATAACATGGTAGGTGCAACATAATTGTAAACTAGATCAGAAAAACAATAATAAATATATAATTAGATACATACATACAAATTAACAATGTCATTATGAAAAACGAATCCAACAAATCAATGCTGTGATGTTTTAAAACGCGCATAGAATACTGCGTGCTGTCAACGACTCAGGCTCGATTCTAACAGACGGCCGGACGGTGAGCCCAATGTTGCTTGTCATCCGCAAGCCTACACCTACAGTAGGCAGTATCCCGGGAGTATGTTTCTGTGGTATATTGGCTGTGTGGGTAGTCTCAAGCTTTGTGACACAAATCAGTTGCCATTCGGCGATTGACTGCAGCAGTTTTGCTGTGCGAATATAATATGTGTTTCACTCCGGTGATAAGCCGTAAAATACTACAGATTCCTTTAGGATAATTTTTTATTTTCAAATCGGCAAAGTCCCTGACAGAAGCCACTCCTAACGTTACCAAACTATGCCGCAGGTGTCTCAACATATACCTGATATTACACCTCATAAAATATACTCTGATCAAATAATAAGCAGCTTGGTAGCCATAATGTAGGTTGCATTCACTTTCGATAGCTCTGGTGACCCTGTACAACTTTAGAGAAAGCATATTCGTGGGATGGGTGAAAGATTAGGTTTGTATGATTGAGGTAATGCGTTTGAGGAAAGATCACGGGTTTTTTGTGTAGAGACGAGTTTAGGTCATGCTAAGTGATCATGGCCGGATCTACCTAATGGCTAAATGGGCAGCAGCCCAGGGCCCGTTGGATGTAAGGGGCCCCCAGTCCTCATTGAAAACTCGAAAAAACTTTTTAGAAGAAATGGAGTACTACTGTTTACTTATTATGGAAACAGTCATTAATATCGCTGCTAATATGGGGTGGATTAATTTATTTATTTATTCAATATAAACAGAACGGCCGAAGCCAATTACACCATTTAAACACATACAGAAAAAAATAAAAATAAAACAATAATTGAAATTAAAATCAGAAGCCAGAAGTCACGCAGGACTTTTATTGGGACCTATTTAATAAATATTACACACAGTCATTCATCTCACAAAATTTCATACATTCTAGTTTACAACGGCTCAACGTTAGTGTTCAAATTCGATTTAGGCATAGTAACTCATGATCAGTTGAAGGTTTCTTTCGATCATTATCTAAAAGGCACACTTCAGAAAAAAATATAAAACTGATTTTTGACAAAATGCCAATTAGTTTGATTACTTAGGTAGGCCCCCAAACAGTGTTAGCCCAGAGTCCAACAATATCATGATCCGCCCCTGTAAGTGATATTTATTTTTGCAAGTTGGATGCCTCTTTTTCTCGTCAATTTAAACAGCTGGTCGACTCTTCGTGTGACCAGAGGGCGGGGCTTTTCTTCGGTCAACGAATCAGCATTGCCATCCAGCGTGGCAATGCTGCCAGCGTTCTGGGCACTTTTCCCATGGACATCGATGTGGACGAATTTTTTGATGCCCTATGAGTCCTTTTTCTACCCGTTTGTACATATTATTGTTTTCATATTTATTAAGTTATAATGTTTAATAGTTAAGATGTATATGTAACTTGATTGATAAATGAGAACTCCCCAAAGAATAAAAAAAAACTAGATGAGGCTGATGAAGCAGTGGTGGCCGAGTGGTAACGGAACTTACTTACGAGTTGTAGGTCGCGAGTTCAAACCCAGCCTGGCACATTGCTTTGTGTAATTTATTTCATCACCACTGTGCACTGCTCTCAAAACGGTGAAGGAAAACATCGTAAGGACACCAGCATCTCCTAGAACCAAAAATTCGAAGACATGTGACATTCACCAACCCGCACTGGGCTCGCAGCAATTCTCGCGTTAAAAATCTGTTTGTATCAACTTAGAATAGTGTTGAAGTAAGCATTGTTGAAGAAAGACTGACTACATTGACTTGGTCTAGTGGTTAGTGACCCTGACAGACATACCGAAGGTCGTGAGTTCGATTCCCACCCAGGACAAATGTTTGTGTGATGAGTACGATCATTTGTTCTGTGTCTGGGTATAATTTATCTATAATATGTATGTATTTAGAAATATATAAGTATGTTTATCAGTTGTCTAGTACTCATAACACAAGCCCTGCTTAGCTTGAGACTAGACGGCATTGTGTGTTAGTTATGGAATATTTTATTATATTATATTATTATTATTTTGAACTGGGTCTGCATAATCGGCAGGCACTAAGATTAGCCAACACCAATCAAAAATCTTATAAAGCAATAAATCCCTTCTACGTTTTATCAGTTTGTTAACACCGAAAAAACTTAATTTCAAGATACCATTACATAACAAACAGATCGCAATCTTAACAATAACAGAGTACAAGGTGCCAATGAAAAGAATAAAATTGAGTTATTAAAATAATTTGATATTGTAACCTGTTATTGGAATATTTTATTGATGTAATAGTTTTGTTTGCGTATAAGGTGTAGTGCGTAGCTGACTTTCCTTTAGATTGGAATCTCAAAAGTTATCTTGATTTTATTTATTTGTTAGGGTTCCGTACCTCAAAAGGAAAAAACGGAACCCTTATAGGATCACTTCGTTGTCCTTCCGTCTGTTTGTCTGTCTGTCTGTCAATACCCTTTATTTCGGGAAAGCGTGGAGGTATTGAGTTGAAATTAAAACCATATACTCAGGTCTGCGGACAACAGATAACTGCGGACAAATGATAACAGTCAAGGTCATTAACCAGTAGTCTAACAGGCCAGACAATCATAAAAAAATATATAATACATTTATATTATCTTTAAAAGGAGAAACTAACTGCCTGACTGGACTAGGACCGTGCACAAGGCTTCATTTTATGACGTAGGTGATTAAGGGAGGATTTTCCAAAATTCACTCCCTTAAAGGGATGAAACGGGGCTTCAAAGATTGTATAGAGTAAACTACTTTTACGCGGGCGAAGCCGTTGCCAGCAGCTAGTGTCGTATGTACAAATAGATTGAAGACTATACTGTACCATTTATCCTTGCATTTTTATTACCCAACAACACGGAAAACTGCATTAACCCAACCGCTAATAAGTCAATTAACTCTTTTTTCTAACCAATAAACCTTTTTTTGTTACAGAATTCACCAACATCGTCCCTCATTCGATAAGGTATAATTTTGTTATTATTTTCTGTAAGACATCCTTTGTTCTTTTACTCAACTGCACAGGAAAGGAGGTGTTCGTTTCGCACGGATGGGAACACAAAAAAACGATTTAATCTGTATCTAAACAGTTCTTAAGAAAAACCTGGTGTTAATAAGTAGGTTACGGGAATTTGGTGTTCAAAAAGGCGCAGGATTAAAAGGTATTTCGCGTCTGACCTCTATCTCACCGATGGTAAGCGATGGCGGGCCGACAATGGAGCACGCTTGCCTAGAAGTAACCTATTCACTCTTGACTTAAAAACCCTTAGGTTATATAGCTATCAGGAAATACAAACTCCGGCAGTCACTCATTCGAATATTTCACAAAACTTGTTTCAGGACATACCTAATTTTTTTTTTTGAATCTTAAAGCTTTTTGAATTTTTTTTTTTGTCATACAGAATCTTGATTAAATGTGCAAGATTTTATTTTCTTTACTTTTTTAGGGTTCCGTACCTCAAAAGAAAAAAGCGGAACCCTAATAGGATTACTTTATTGTCCGGCTGTCTGTCTGTCAAGAACCTTTATCTCGGGAACACGTGGAGGTATCGGGTTGAAATTAAAACTATATACTCAAGTCTGCGATCCCTTGAAGCTGTGAAAAAATCAAACATTTAAATTAACGAAAAAATAGATACGGCCGTTGATGTCTCAAAAAACGTATATTTCGACACTCTCGAGGTAACTAAAATTCATAGGATACTTCCTGTTGATCCAGAATTCTGAAATTTGTCATAAAGCAAGGTCTTATAGGTCAAGGAATAAATTTGAAAACTGTAAATTTGTTGTTACGTTACAACAAAAAAAAAATTGCGATTCGTAAAAATCTTCGGGACTTCATTCGGGAATTGAACTTTTTACATAGGTAAGTTTGTACGGAACCTTCAAGGTGCAAGTCCGACTTACACTTACCCAGTTTTTTTAAAATGTATGGTACTATTAAGTAATGAAGTAATGAGTTCACGCAAAATAGCAAATTTTTAGAGGTTTTGCTAATTGGTAATCTTCAAGTTATCATACGATCATTATCAAGATTTGCCAATCGACTATTGCAAACATTAGATGGCAGACTCGCGAGAATCAGACGATGATCGAGACAATACACACAATACTTTATAAATACAATACATCTCTGCACATGTCATAATATAAAGCAGGCGTGAATATACGAGTTACAACACAATGGTGTCTAAATGTCGTGGTGTGATGTGGTCTGATGTGCCGCGCAATTATTATAGCGCATGTTACGGTAAAAGTGAGGATTTAGGACGTTTTAAAAATGTCTGAAAAATTATCATAAAGCAAAAACCAAAATTCTAACAACAGGAAGAAGGTAAGGCCTTGATTTTTGCCCAGCAAAGGGGCCACCTAGGAAAAATAACAACAACGTGACAAATCAAAGGGGCCACCTAGGAAAAATAACAACAACGTGAACAATAATGACACTTCCTTCCCCTACTTATAATTTCGACTACTTCGAAGTCCAATACACAATAATTATCTTAAGTTCGATGTTCTTTCCCATATAATTTTTAATTTCCCTCTTACATAACTGCCGGGATGTTGGAACACTTTATTGGTATCCCACACAGCATGTAATAGGGCAACGCCTTCCAATAACTTAACGATTTCCTACTAATAGCTATTTAATATAGCTCCATTGGTACAGTTAGCAAAAAGTTTAGGTATACAGGCAGAATGACACCTTATTAGACTTGTCTGTTGGTCTAGTGGTTAGTGGCCCTGACTGCTAGGCGCTGCTGCGTAGTTCGTAAGCTCGATTTCCACCAAAGACAGATTTTGTCTGGGTCTAATTTATCTCTAATATGTAGATATATATTTAGAAATATGTATGTATATAAGTATGTTTATCAGTTGTCTAGTACTCATAGCACAAGCTCTGCTTCTTTTGGGAACAGTATGACGTTGTGTGAAAGTTGTGGAATAATAATGTGTATAATATATATATAATATTCCACAATTATCACAAAATGCCGTCTAGTCCCAAGCTAAGCAGAGCTTGTGTTATGAGTACTAGACAACTGATAAAAATACTTAAATATTTCTAAATACATACATATAATAGATAAATTAGACCCAGACACAGAACAAATGAGCGTGCTCATTAGACAAACATTTGTCCTGGGTGGGAATCAAACCTACGACCTCCAGTATAGCAGTCAGGGCTATTAACCACTAGACCGACAGGCTAGTCATACAATTATTATATTATTTCGTCCCCATTATTCGCAAAACACACCTTTTAGATTTCAAAGGATAGATCTATCTATACTCTAATTTTTTAATCACATGAACCAAAGTGACAGCTAGAACAAAGTTGTAATGACACACAGCGGGGCATTGTTCATTGACAGCTGGGCATTATTCACTGCTATCACTTTGGTCCATTTAATTAAAAATCATGGTATAGATCACTATACATCGATAGGAATAGAATATTAAAAAAAATCGTTTAATTGCATTAAAAAAACGTAAACACCATCAAACTAAACAAAAAGTACACTGAATAATGCGAAAAGGGCCTCGGCTCAGCATAATGTACTCACATGAAAACAGTACTCAAATGACATCACCACACTGCCAAATACCTAAGTATAACTTTTCAAATTTAAAGCACGCACGACAAATGTAAAATACTTGCTTCTAGATCATCATTTCTCAACACGTTTTTTTCTTCAATTCGGTCTTGTCTTCAAAACCTTACTTCTAATTAAAAATCAGAAATCGCAAGTCAGCTGCCTGGATACCTATCTCTCTTGTTAACTGTACAACGTAATCTATAATTTTATGTTATTCCGTACTGTGCAACCTTAATTAAGTATCCCATATTATTGCGTAATATGCAACTTAAATTAAGTATTGCTTATTATTGCATATTAAGAAATACTATACTAACCATTTTTCTCATTGAATAGTACCTCGTTAGGGCTTTGAGTACCTCTCAGAGGAAATCCCTGTCCTACCACCATATCTCTTCTCCTTCATACTCCACGTCACACTTTCAGCCGCTACGATGGCTCCTTCCAACATGCAACTGCAGTGCGTCTCTGGAACTCTTTCCCACACTTCCTTCGCGACAGCCCATCTTGGGAAGTCTTCAAAAGGAAAATTAAAGAGTCATTTTTATCACAACTGACATAATTTTCGTATGTACTGGCCCGGGGTACTCTTCCGCACAACCCATGGCCCTAGTAGGCTTCGACTGCGACGGTCTTGGAGAGGATCCAGCAATTGGGACTCGAGGTTTATGTTGTTCACTCACTGAAAAGTTTTCTGGCAGAAAACTCATTATTGAGTTAATTTCAACTTTGTCATGAGTTGTCAAATCACTGTTCTATATCAAGTTATTTTTTTTGTGTACAATAAATAACTAAGAATTAGAGCTGACCAAGTCATAGATTACTTTCTTCTTGTAAGTACTATTAGTAAGAACCAATTATTATGACAATATAAAGTGAATAGGCTCTTAATAAACTAGTGCGCTTCACCATCAACGATTGCATCACTGCTTACCATCAGGTGGGATCGCAGTCAAGCGCTAGTTTATGTCATTTAATATTTTCTAATTTCAATATTGTTTCTTTCCTTAACCAATCCACTCCGCACCGTATGCCGTTACATTTTTTCCTCATGACGAATTGTTTACGATCATAAGCAATAGGTAAGTATATTAAATCAACCGATATTAAATCATTAATAGCGTGAGTAAAAACTAAAAAATTATAATTAAAACGAAAATCAGTAAAAGCAATTCTTATGAAATATGAATCCTATTTATACACACCTAATACATGCATGAAATATAAATAAAATTGAATTGTCTGTTTGTAGTATATAATATTTGATACTATGAACTTTGAACCAATACACATTTTCTTAAATTTTGTTTGCCGGTCTGTTTCTCTGTCTGTTTGTTCTGGCTAATATCCAAAACGGCTGGTCTTTCACTGCTAGATAGCTAATATTATAAGGAGTATTTATTTTATTATTATTGTTATATTTTAGAAAATGATAATTTTAGTTTTTTTGTCCCGAAAATAAGGGCAAAAAAAAACTTCTTGAAATTGTGAGCAAATAGCTCTGTGCTGTTTCACAAGTCTGACGTGGACGTCGTCTGAGTCGCGAGCACTGGCTAGTTGAAAATGTATTTTTTTTTTTAAATATTCTGCAACTTTCATACAACGCCATCTAGTCCTAAACTAAGCAGAACATATTGTATGTATACTTGTACATCCATATTATATATAAATTACACCCAGACACAGAACAAATGATCATGCTCATCACTCAAACACTTGTCCTGGATGGGAATCGAATCCACGACCTCCGGCACAGCAGTCAGGGCCATTGTCCACCAGACCAGCAGGTCAGTCAAAAATATACAAATTGTAGATGCGACTACGTAGCGTCGAGCACTACTTATATAATTATAAAAAGAACAAAAAAAAAACTACTCATTCACACTTCTAAAATAATCAATAGATTTATCAATCACAACTCATTTATAACTCTTTGTTATAATTTAATAACATCATTCAATTGCACTGATTGAATTAGATAACATTTTTGATAGGCTATGAATTACAAAATTACTGTTATATAAATTTGGTGTTACTGACACAGTTCCTGGCTAGATTATTTCGTGGAGATTAATAGAACTTTCAAAATTAAAAAAAGAATAAAACAGTATTACAGAATGCGCCCTCGTTTAATGAAAAAAAAGGGTGGGTCTTCTGCATAAAGCTAGAACTACACTGCGCACACGTTTGCCACGTACGCCAATCTGGGCGCGTCGGTCTCCATACATTTTATATGGAAACTAGACTTGTAGAGCTACACTTGATCCACGCCACGCGACGCCGTTCTACGTACAAATCAGGCGTGTAACACGTGTGCGTCGATCTAGTGTAGTTCTAGCTTCAAAGTGCACTTGCCGACGTACAGATTCTGGATTGTCGCTGAGAAAATCTGCCTGAAAAATTCAATGACACTAAATATATCTATAGGTACACAATTTATTATTGGATTGATTAAAGATATACGAAATTATAAAAAAAAAATTGACCGAGGCCAAAAAGGCGTCCATCCCATATTATGTAAAAAAAACTGGCCAAGTTTGTTTTGGACTCGTATGCGAAGGGTTCCTTACTATAATATTAAAATTAAGCCAAAAGCGCCAACAAAATAACGATTCTTATATTGAAACCCCCTTTTATTTTTAACTTTATTTTGATTTTATTATTTTTTGTTATAGTGGCAATAGAGGTGCATATTCTGCGACAATTTCAAATCTCTACCTCTTACGGTTTATGAAATGCAGCCCGCTGACAGACGGACGGACGAACCGAAGGAGAGCGTAGGCTTAGTAATAGGGTTCCGTTGGCAGCTTTTGGTTACAGAAAACTAACAATAACGCAGTGCTGCCGCTGTATTATACCACTACATTTACTAGGGCCATCTGTGATACCATGGACACACAAAAAAACATAATTAGAAAAGAAAATAAAATAGAATAAATACTAAAAGGCATGAATTTAACACTATATGCTTTACCCAGGTATCCTTATTGCGGACAGTAAGCAATGGGTAGCTCCGTCTGGTATATCTTTCGGATCCTGCTCGAGACATCAACGGCGCATAGTGTTCCACGCCTGCCGCAAAAAGATGTCAGCAAACCGTAGGGGCCCAGCAGGGTCAGGTATGTAGACAAAAAAAGGAACAGGAGTGGGTTTTAGACAGTAAAAGTCTCGCTTCGAGAAGTCATTGAATGATAGCCTACCTAAAAAATAATGTATCCGTATTGAAAAGCTAAAAACCAACAAAACAGTAAAAAAAAAAACACGATAAAGGTTACGCAACCTCTTCCTCTTTTTGAAGTCGGTAAATTAAAAAAAATGTTTACTCATTAAATCGTAGCTCTTCACTTTCCCTTTCTATTACTTAATTTAATTAACGTACAGATCAGGTCACCGTGAGGTCATCGGATAGTATATTATCTTGTTGTGCAATCTGGTTTCCTTCCGTTCTAACAATATAGAGCTAAAAGCTTGATGATCACTGAGATTAATGTTGAGAGATTTGAGTTTAGTTTAAGAGGCTAAAAGACCTCACAGTGACCAGTCACCAGCCACTCTCACGAAAGAGATGCGCAAAGACGTAATGCTTGCAAATTTTTTTTTTATTCTTGATAGGTTCGCGCTTGACCGCTATCTCACCTGATGGAAAGCGACGATGCGGTCGACGATGGAACGCGCTTACCTAGAAGTACCTATTCACTCTTGACTTAAAGATTCGCGGGTTGTAGCCATCAGGGATTGAAGCATTTTAGCGATTTACTAAAAATCAACACATTTGGTTATAAAATTAAAACACTATACCGGTATAACATTGCTTGTAAAGTAATCTGACAAATAATCAGAATGAATATTAACCCATTTTTAATCGATAGAAGTAACTTTTAGAAGTATCTTCGTGATGGTTTTCTATCATACTAAATTGGCTGTATTAGTTTTTTAAATGTATGTAGCATTTATTCTGAAGAATAACATATATATTTTTCTGATTCTGTTTACGGCGTTGGACCATAATAGTAGTAGTAAAAAAAACGATCAAGTTCACGTCGGACTCGCGCACGAAGGGTTCCGTATCGTCCAAAGCAAAAAACGCCACTAAAACTTTTATTTTATTTAGTTTTTAGTATTTGTTGATAGAACGGCAACAGAAATACATCATCTGTGAAAATTTCAACTGTCTAGCTATCACGGTTCATGAGATACAGCCTGACGACAAATGCACAGACAGAAAGACGGACAGCGGAGTCTTAGTAATAGGGTCCCGTTTTAGCCTTAGGGTACGGAACCCTAAAAATCATAAACAGTTAACATCAACACCGCATCAACAATTTACGTCTAGACATTACCCGCAACGCCCTATTCCCCAACTTGCCTACAACATAATATTGAGTTGGCATACAATTATCACTAATACCATTGTCTTTATTCACACCAAGGGGGCGTGGTGCGAATCTTATGGAGAAAGTATGACATTTAAAACTATATTGTTTAAGAGTAAAAGTGAGGGAACACCTTGGTGTGATGGTTGCGCAGTGGACTTTATACAGCCAGTATTATGTTTCCTTTTTGATGTAGGAAATTGTCAAATAAATCCTCCCGTTCTGAATGGGGCGAGAGGGAGTGTCTCACTCTTAATAGCTTAAACTCCCTTTTTTAAAGTGGAAAATCATCTAATGACTTCTCGCGCTCTGGGGTGATGTTTTACTGACTAAAACCACACCTGTGTTCCTCTTTTCATAAATCGACTCATGGCTCTAGTAGGCTTCGGCCCCGATGGGCTCCTACGGTTTTGCTGACGTCTCGTTGTGGCGTGCGTGGAACACTACGCTCCGTCGACAAGTCGGGCTCGATCCTAACGGTTACCGGTCGGTCGGACAGCGAGCTACCCATTGCTCCTCGTCCGAAAGCCCAAGCTTATGGTGTCTGGTAGTCAGGGGGCTTCCACCAGAAGGAACAAACGAGTTAAAGTCTTAGTTAAATACCAGCAAAAGTCTTTCTACTTCGCCCAAGAGCGCGAAATGTCATTAGATGATTTTTCACCTAAAAAAAGGGGGCATGGTAACTCTTACGAACAATTCCAAAGAAGTCGTCAAAATATTTGCCTTGAAAACATTTCCTACTTTCAACACAAATTCTGTATGTACTTCAAAAGAAATACCGATCAAGATTTCAATTGAAACTAAATAATTGCAATCCTTATTAGGAATTCGATAAAAACCCCTATTCTCAAAACTAATGGAACACATTTCAAAACCGCGAATTGAAATGTCAAGGCGTTCGAACTTCAAAATTTTTCTGTCAATCATTTGACAGATTGATTCTTTTTTCTAAATAAAAAATATGCTGTCATACGCGTGGCAATGACCGGCTGGAGGTGTGGCAAGAATAAATGATTATGGTCGGGAATGAACGTAAGAGTCGTGTTGTGTTCATTATAAGTTTTATTAGTACGACATTGCATTTTAATGAGTTCTTTGAGTGGTTATAGGCACTTAAAATGGCGTCCGGTGTATCCTAGACAGTTAGTCCCGTCACTGTAGCTCATAGCTAGTTATTATTTTTATTTGTTTATTCAGCATTGTCTTTCATTACTACATTCATAATTCTGCCAAATTGTAAAAAAAGTTTCTATTCTATTTTTTTTTTATGGCAAATAGAAATGATGCAACTATTCTGCCGATGTTTTGACAGGCCTGTTGTTCTGGTGGTCAGTGACCCTGACTGCTAAGCCGGAGGTTGTGGGTTCGATTCCCACCCAGGACATATGTTTGTGTGATGAACACGATCATTTGTTCTGTGTCTGGGCGTAATTTTATCTATAATATGTATGTATTTAGAAATATATAAGTATGTTTATCAATTGTCTAGTACTCATAGCACAAGCTCTGTTTAGTTTGGGACTAAACGGCTTTGTGTGATAGTTGTGAAATGTTATTATTAATATATATTATTATAATGTCTCAAGTAAATCAGAAAAGCAAATATTGTATATTATCAATATAGAAAATGAAAAGAGTCAATAACTGAAGACTTAAAATTCTTCGAGTGATACAGTTGCACTTGATGGGATAGTATTGGGCAAAAAGGTTTGTGGGCAGTTGTTTTCGTTTCACATATCGCACGGTTGATTATAAAGAGACCTCAGTCAAAAACTGGTACTTGAAAATCGAATCTTAACTCATATAATTTATGGTTCAATTTTCAATCATCCTTTTTTGACTTAGGTCTTTTTATGATAAAGCGTGAGATATATATAAATTTGGTTAAAACTTGCTTATTTTATACTAATCAAATAACATAAAACTACTACGATCTACATCTATAAGGTATTTTGTTCACTGTCCATGGATAGATGTGTATTGTGTAACCAATAGATCCGTCTGTCTGTCTATTTGATTCTGTCCGTATGTGACCAGGCCGTATCTCATGAACCGCGATAGCTAGACAGTTGAAATTTTCACAGATGATGTTTTTCTGTTGCCGCTATAATAACACGCATTAAAAAAATATATATTTAAGTGGCGCTTCAATACAACAAACGATGATTTTTGCCGTTTTTTTCTACGGATGATACGGAACCTTTCGTGCGCGAGTGCGACTCGCACTTGGCCGGTTTTTTTTGCATTGTTGGACATAGGATTCTCAAAAGCTTCGCCACAACGACCAGTCCTGTACATTTTCGTATTAAAAATAAAAAATGTTTTGAATCTTTGAATCGTATCCATCGGATTCCCGCGACCCTCACCAGGTGCCTGGTCTACCTTCTGGGAGGCCTACCAGTTCTGCGCTGAACATTTTGGCCCTATCGACCAGCTGCTCAGCGAGCAATGCACCTTTTACTTTACCGTGAGCTATTCTTATGTTCGTGCTGTTATAAGAAAACAAAAGTTTGAAATTGCATAATTTTAGTAATTATACATTTTTATGTCCCTTAGCAGTGGTGCGAGGAAATTGGTGCATCGTACTCTTCGGGTGCATAGGTACGAATTGGTACTGAAATCGTAAAGTAGACCGTAAAAATACGTATTTTTGAACAAAACACAACAATTTTTGTTTTTTTGTTCTTTTCTATTGTCCATTGATCAAGAATAAAGATTACAAGTGTAATAAAAAAATAAGTTAATCCAATGTTGAGTTAGAGTAGAAAATACCTAAATAAAATCTCAACATAAATTACATTTCAATTCCGAAAAAACTGTTTTAAGTTTTGAGTTTCGTATCTAAAAAACAATTATGAATTTCCGTGAGTTCTCAATCAACCCGCGTAACCTTTCGTAAGTTCTCAATCATCCTATCTAGCTATCGCGAGTACTCAATCAACCTGATTAACCTTTCATAAGTTCTCAATCAACTTGCTTAGTCTTTCATTAGTTCTCAATAAATCTGTTAAAACTTTCGTTAGTATTCAATCAACCTCTCTAGCCTTTCATAAGTTCTCAATCAATCTGCCTAGCCTTTTGTAAGTTCTCAATCAACCTGCCTAGCTTTTCGTGAGTTCTTTATCAACCTGTCTAGCTTTTCTCAACTATATTAGGATCGACTTCCATTCTATCACTTTGTTAGAATAACTGCTTATATCTTTCTGGACAACATGGTACCCCCTGGCTAGACTAGTGTAACTCTACTAAACTCGCATTAGATACTCATAGCTCTAAATTATTTTACTCTTCTAAATGTTCTGTTATAAGGACTTACTGACGATTCAGACACAGTGTCCGAATCGAAACATTTTTATTTCATTATTTTTTAAATTGATGATTCACAAACACACACTACTTAGTATGATCAGATAAAAAGTTTTTAAAATATAATATGTGGGGAAAAAAGCGTTACCAAAACTATTTTAGGCTGGATTTAAAGCGGGTAATATTGCGGGTAATATTTTTTTTTAGCTTTAACAAATTCGGCGGTGTCCGAATCGTCATTGAAAAAAATTGAAAATAAAAGGTGTTGATTCGGATACTGTGTCCGAATCATCAGTAACTTCTTATACGTTATCTACATTTTATCTAACTTTTAGAATGACTGCTTTCTAAATTCTCAAACAACTGAATGCTGCAGCACATTTATTTGAAAGTCAATCACGATCATTTAATCTTAGTTTTAATACAAGTAAAACTATTGTAAGAGCACGAAAACTAGCAATATCATTCGATTATCTAACATTAACTGCAGTGAGATCAAGAACTCTTAACGCGTTTTATTTTACGAATTAAACTGATCTGCCCCCTTAGTCAAGTTATGATCGTTTCGTTTGCGTCGAACGCCTCGAGTAGGCCACGCCTCCGATTCTTTTGTTCTTACCACGTGACTGAGCGTTGAGATGACGTCAGAACAAATGGATTGGAGGTGTGACATACTCGAGGCGTTCGACGCAAACGAAACGATCGTAACTTGGCTAGAGAAGCTGTTAAAGGGATGGGGCTATATAGGGTGTGTAGCTCCATCCCTGTATCTCTCATGTGCCCCAGCCGCCGGAATTCCGATCCCGATTTTCGGCTACCGTAGGCGCGGGCTTGCGGACGGCGCGTAATATTCCACGCGCGCCTCAAAGAGATGTCAGCAAACCATAGAGGTCCAGCAGGGTCGAAGCCTACTGGGGCCTATAGATGATGCGAAAGAAATCCCCGAGACCCTGGAACTGGAACTTTGTTTGCTGTTCGGAAAAAATCTTTGTAGTTCAATTCAGGAATTGAACTGTTTTCATAGGTAAGTTTATACTGAATCCTCAGCGCGCCAGTCCGACTCGCACTTGCCCAGTTTTTCCTTTATTGGTAGGCTCGCGCTTAACCGCTATCTTACCTGATGGTAAGCGATGATGTGGTCGACGATAAAGCACGCTTGCCTAGAAGTAACCTATTCACTCTTGACTTAAATATCAGGAAACACAGACTCACAGAGAATTCCACTCCTTAGTAGTGCTTCTTCATAGAGTTCTATACCATCACTAATCTCAGTAGTCACTCACTTTCTAGACATATCATCTTCCACATAACCCATCCATCGTTCCTTAACCCGTGTAGAATCTATAATAACATCAGCCAATCTTGTCTGTCAGAACATACCAGCCACATTATTCTTGTAATGCAAATACGACTGCAATTAAGCAGGAGCTGGATCGAGTCATTATATCGATGTAGCTTATTACTCGATTATCTTAAGTGCGGTTCTGCATACGTAATCGCAGACTATCGGCAATATCGATTTAAGCGTCGTGTAGAATAGACCCGAGATGTAACAATAGGGTGTGTGTGCTGGATCAGTGTACCGTTCATCGATTTTATTTCCTGTTAGTTTATGTACTGAATTACTGAGTCTATTGATAGTCTGTGCATGATTGACTATTAAAATTTTGAATCGAGAATAGATAATGTCGAATTCCGATTGTGTTCTGTGGTCTAGCAACACTTTTTGAGCTGTCAAAAATGTTTGACAAACGTATGATTCGTAAAAAAAGAGTCCTAACTCAAAAAAGAGGGTATTTCAAAATTGAATTTTATTATTGAAGCATATTCTTTTAAGATTCAAATACCTTCATTTTTTTTTTTTTTTAATACTTCATGCAACACAAAAGTACAAAGGCGGACTTAATGCCTTAGGCATTCTCTACCAGTCAACCTAGGGTGATTTTTGAGTTAAATCTCTATATAAATATAATTCGACTTACAAAAATCAGTGGTGCACTGTTATAATTAACTGATGATGATAAAAGTTATTACATATTTGATTATCATATAATTCATCATCACGATTTCTTTGGTCTTTGCCCGACTGAGTTAGTGAGTTGAGATGATCATCTAGTATACCAGAATAATAATAATAATGCAGTATTTTGCATGGACTGAATGCTTTTCTGACCTCCACATCTCAGTGACTGGGTAATACAATACCACTTGGTACGGCTGGTTTTTACTCGTTTGAATTTTTTTCACGTAATCATTAGCAACCATTAAATCGCCTGCATTCAATCCTTCAGCATCTTTTTACAAGCTAAGACCAATATTAAACGACTTTTTGAATATTCTTTATTCCTAGCTCATAAGAAAGATAAATTACCTCCATGTAATCATAATTATACACTTCAAGTAATAAATTAAAATTCACTCAACCCCTTCCGTTGAACATGACTAGTATAAGTACATAATGTAGGGTTGCCATTTATAAAAATCATTAGTGGTGACAATATTTAGTAATTTTCAGAGAAGACTTATTTTAAAAGTTCGTACAGACGTGATTATTTTTTCTTATTTTTAAGTGAACCTAAAGGTTCTGTAATTAACCAGAATTAAAGGGACCAGAGTTTTTAAGTAAGAATTCAATATTCTTTATGTTGCATTGGCAATAAGATGTTTTTTTTTTAATATTTGTGATATAAGGAAGAATAAAATAATTAACTACAATATACCTGAGCAATTTTGATTAAAAACAATTGTCCTAAGGCCCTACTACGAGTTCTTAACGCGATCCATTTTACGACCTAAACTGAACTGTTAAAGGAATTGAGCTATATGAGGTGTATTTCCATCCCTCTTTCTCGCTCGCACGTGCGACATTTTCATCATACATCATGGTAAGGCCCCTCAGCTGATATTTTTTTTGGAAACCAGTTTAGTTTATTTAAAAAAAAAAGACCAATTTGATAAATCCAGAAAAATTGTCACACATGGCAACCCTGTCCACGTAATCATATGTAGAAAAAAAAGAAGATAAAACTCGACCGAAGACGCAGCACAAACGAGTATAGTAGCATCAGCAAAAAAATAACGACGGCATATAATTATTATCATCCTGTTTAAGAGGCTGATCTTACTTTGTATTAAATCTTATTTTTAAGGTGTTGCCAGAGCTTTGGGCTAGTTTCTGTGTTGATGACCGATCTACAACGATTTATTACGATAGGTAAGTATGGAAATTAACATATGTATTTATATACCTATAGGTCCACGTTAAATTACAAAATAAATACATAATGCTAGTGTTTTTAAGGGGTTCTGTACCTCAAAAAGAAAAAACGGAACCCTTAAAGGATCACTTTGTTGTCCGTCCGACTGTCTGTTTGTCCCTTTATTTCAAGAACGCGTGGAGGTATCGAGTTGAAATTAAAACCATATACTTAAGTGTGCGGTCCCTTGAAGCTGTGAAAAAATCAAACTTTTATGTTTACGAATAATAAAGATACGCCCGTTTACGTCGCAAAAAATGTATACTTCGATACTCTCAAAAAAATCAAAATTCATAGTCTGTGAAAAATAAAATATTCTTTTTCTTTCTTGTATAATAATAACAAATTTTATCATTTACTATTTTATTTGCGAGTTTGTTATAAAACCGAACAATAGTTCTAAAATGGGCCACTAAAATGACTTGTTATAAAACATTTCTAGATTCATTTCAAATACATTATAAAACGCGTTCTTTTATTTTTAAAGAGCTAATAACATTTCAATTTTTTTTTTCAAGTAAATTTCTGTAAGTATTTATTAAAAGAGTAACGAGTATGTTATATATGGATAGAGAGAGAGTGAGGCAAAAGAAAAAAAAAAATCTTCCACTGAAATAACCTACTCGCCCATATTATATTTTTTTTTAATCTAGAAACTCATAAACAGGGTTCCCGTGGGAAGGACCATAGAAGTGAGGTCACGTTGAAAAGCAAATTTTTTTAATAATAATTTGTATTAGTACTGCACCTTAACAAGTCAACATGTACAAGTTTTAATCAGATGTGTATACAGTTCATATTACTGGCTTTCTGTTCAATATGAGATACTGTCAGTTTTTATATCATTCATTTATTAGATACATCAGCCCTTATACGTGATCATCAAGATTATTTAGTGGCATGAAATTATGGAAAGATCAGCTGCTACCGGCCTCGCCCGCATGAAAAATATTGTCACAAAGAAACATACTCCCGAGGTCAACAGTATCTTATATGCTATTCTAGGACATGGTTTATCCGTGTACCAAGTTTCATCTAAAGCCGTTCGAGCGTGAGCATGAGTATGATCAGCCTTTCAATGTTCCACTGCTGGGACTCAAGCCTCCTCTCTAGGAGAGGGAATGGGCCGTAATCCACCACGCGGGCCCAGTGCGGGTTGGTCCGTTCGAGCGTGAAGAAGTAACAAACATACACACAATCAAAAACTTTCTTCTTTATAATATTAGTGTGATTCCTGACCAGTCTTTGTCCTTAGAGATATTCTTCTAATTTCAATAGTAGGTTTAATAATATTTTCTTCTGATTAGAATATATATCTAGAGTTACTAGTTTTGCTAATCATTATTGATGTAATTGCCTCATTGGTCCCGTGATTGCAAACGCGATTGCTAAGCTGGGTACTGGGTTAAATTCCCGAGTCAGACAATGACTGACAATAAGTATTTAATGTTTATTTATTTAAACTTCATGTACTGTAGTGGTACCTAGGCGGACTTAATGCAACAAGGCATTCTCTACCAGTCAATACAGTATATATTATATTCTTTACATCATCATTTCAATTTATTTTGTCTTGGTAAGGCCATGTGAAGAGGAGGAATGAAAAGCATTTTACTCAGAAATCAGAAACCTTTATTTTAAATAGACCAATTACAGGCACTTTTAAATTGTCAAAATGTCGGTCAGTCAAAAAAATAAAAAGTGAAGCTAAATTGCAAGTTTCAAAGCGTAGATCTCTATGGAGAAGAACGTGCAAGAAACTCCATGGACACTCTTTTAAATCATATTATGAATTACATAAATCTTGGTTACATATATTATTTCTTGTCGCTTCTAATATGTGAGCACAATGTAGATAAGTAATAGTAATTACAAAAAAAAACTAATTAAAAAAATTGAAATTGAATAATACTAATAAAGTATAGTATATAAGTATTTATTATATGGATGGATTGTGTGAAGAGTGATATGAAAGAAAAGGAAGTTAGTGATAGCATGACGAGTAACAGGGCAGAGTGGAAGAAAAAAACGTGTTGCGCCGACCCCAAATAACACGGGATAAGGGCAGGAAGATGATGATGATATAAGTATTTATTATTTTAATTTAAGATTTCACATTCTCTTCTTTTATTACTTCTGCACACTACTGTCTACATTTCTTCCTATTTGTTCTTTCGCAGGTCTGCTGGAAGAAATTTCTTTTAGAAATAAGCAGTACCTTTGTACAATTTTTATTAGAATGTATCTTCTTTCTTTATTTTTGTGTGTACATAAATTATAAATAAATAAATAAAGTAATGAGTTTTATGTACACGTGGATGGATGGAGAAGACAAAGAAAAGATCCATGAATTGTGTGAGGAGTGATATGAAAGAAAAGATAGTCAAGTGACATCGTGACGACTGACTGGAAGAATATAACGTTTTACGCCTTCCTCAAGTGACATGGGACAAGGGCAGGAAGAAGATAATGACTACAATTTCGAGTCAAGTGGTATTGTGCTTGTATTATTCAACCGCAAGAGATATAAGCAGTTGCTCCATATAAAATACTGATTTTCAGGTGCATACGTTGACAGCGGTTAGTGTTGATATGTGTCAAAATATATATAAAAAAAAAACCCTATTTCACGATCACGCTATAAGTTAAGAACGGTTGGACCAATTGTAATAATTCTTTTTTTGTTTTGTTCACCAGCATACAGGGAAGGTTGTAGTAGGGTAGATTAGGGTAGAATTGGGTAGAGTAGAATAGAGTAGTCAGTAGACGGGAGCGAAGCCGCGGGTATAAGCTGGTATCAAATAGAACAAATTCTACATATCAGTAAATGTATGGCTTAGCTGTTTCGTTACATAATTCAGAAACTAAATATTCGCATCACCTCCACGACGGTAGCGAAACGGCGAAGCCATACATTTTTACTGATATATAGAATTTGTGAAGTTAGGGTCGGTAGAGTTAGGCCGTCAAGATTCAGAAGCTTGGCTCTACATGAGATCTGATATCTTTTTCACAGCGCAAACCTTATGTTGGCCCTAATGCGTGTTGCACACGCTTTTCAGCCATCCAGCCACGAGCCACCCATATGAAAGTTTCGTCTCGAACCCCACGAATACTCCACTTTGAGAAACCCTGCTCTAATTCATGCCTTGTAAATTTTCTTGAACCTGTCCATGTATAGTCTGCAAACTTAACAAATTGTCGGTCTATTTCTGGAGCAAACTAAAACCTTATATCTGGCCGATCTAAAATTAAGCCAAACTGAAAGTAAACAAGCCTTTAAAGTTAGATACTTGGTTATGATCGTGTATCAAGTTGCGTGTGGTGCGACACGCGATTGAGTCGTATGGGTATCGGGGCGTTAAAATGTCGCACGTTTTGTATATACCGTAGACATCCATATAACCTTTTTTCCATGGCCGTAAAGAGAAACTTCTAAAAGCCTGCTGCGATCCTTACATACTCCATATGCTTTGTTTTCATCATTTTGACTGGCCTGTTGGTCTAGTGGTTAGTGATCTTGACTGCTATGCCGAATGTTGTGGGTTCGACTTCCACCCAGGACAAATGTTTGTGTGATGAGCACAATTATTTGTTCTGTGTCTGAGTGTAATTTATCTTTATATATGTATGTATTTAGAAAATATTCAAGTATGTTTATCAGTTGTCTAGTACTCATAACACAAGCTCTGCTTAGCTTGGGACTAGACGGCGTTGTGAAAAAAAAAATTATAACGAGCTATGCGTGTTTTAAAACGACATTTTAGCGGCCCTAGAACTTACATACAGCAAATGCTGTTCTTAAAGACGTATTGTAAATGGCTCCGTTTTTATGAGATCAGACAATTTATGGTGTAATCCTGTTAGTGTGGTTGCTATGGAAACAGGATATGTTTGGTGGCGGGTAGGTTTTTTTGGAATAGCTGGAAGAAGGCTTGAATGAGGACAATGAACTATATTGTTACAAGTCTTGATTTTTCTTTTGAAATATCTTTTTATTATCCTTCAGTCACTAGTGATATCTGAAACGCAAAGCGCAACTAAAGGCATATAAGCATAATCAGCCTATTTAATGTTCCCACTGCTGAGACTCAGGCCTCCTCTGGAATGGGCCGTTATCCATCACGCAGGCCCAGTGCGAATTTCACGTTTTCGAATGTTTGGTTCTAGGACATGCCGATTTCCTCACGATGTTTTCCTTCTCCGTTTTGAGAGCAGCGGTAATGAAATAAATTACACGAAGTAATACGCCTGGTTGGGTTACAACACGTAAGTCGGGGCCGTTACCACTCGGCCACCACTGCTCACCAGCCAACTGAAGGCACAGGTAAATTTTAGTCAGGAGTAAGTCTGACTGGAACGAGAGGCTCCACCCTAGAACAAGAGTAGCCATTAGGTAATTTTCCACCTTAATAAAAAAGGAGTTAGGATAGCAAAATTAGGCTTATAATATTCCCACTGCTGTGACTCAGACCTCACCTCTAGGACAGAAAAATGGGCCGTAATCCATCACACTCGCCTCGTGTGGGTTGGTGAATGTCACATGTCTTCGAATTTGTAGTTCTACGACTTGGTGGTTTCCTCATAATGTTTTCCTACACCGTTTTGAAAGTAGTGGTGATGAAATAAATTACACAAAGTAAAACGCCTGTCTAGGTTCGAACCCGCGACGTATGTCTCGTAAATCGGAACCGTTACCAATAGGCCACTACAGCTGTTAAGTTGAACCAAATAAAAAAAATTTAGAGTTCCTTACCCTATTACTTAGACTCCGCTGACCGTCTTTCTGTCTGTCCGTGTGTCATCAAGCTGTATCTCATGAACCGTGATAACTAGACCGTTGAAATTTTCACAAATTATGTATTTCTCTTGCTGCTATAACAACAAATACTAAAAACATAATAAAATAGATATTTAAGTGGGGCTCGCATACAAAAAACGTGATATTTTTGCCTTTTTTGCTACGGACGGTACGGAACCTTTCGTGCGCGAGTCCGACTCATATTTGGCCGGTTTTTTTTTTAATAATACAGATTAATACTTGACTGCGATCCCATCTGATGGTAAGCAGTGATGCAATCGTTGATGGTGATGCGCACTAGTTTATTAAGAGCCTATTATAATCGGACGGGAAGACCGCAGCAGGCAAATTGTTCCTTGGATGTACGCGCTATTAAAGACGAGCCATATTATTATTATCCTTCGTTTCCAATGCCCTGTTAAAATACTATTACTTGTATCTTGTTATTGTGATATCGTGGATCATAAAACATGTTTCATTCCGAAAAAGGGTAACTTAACGACTTCTGAATTGTCCCTTTTTATGAATCTTTTATGACTTTATTCGATTAAAAGGAGACGGCAATATAGAATACTGGCAGGGGAATAAAAACTGAATTTTCAACAGATGACAAAACAACTGAATTGCGTTTGTTCTGCAACCGATATATAGTTATAGTCATTATTTTATTGATAAAGGAATTGTTACAAGTCATAAATAGGTACATTATATCGAAGTCAAAAATAAATTTAGAAAATATGCTATTTTTTTATTATGGATAGGCCTAGCCAAGTTACAACCGTTTCGTTTCGATTCTCTTTCGTCAATCGCCTCGAGTCGGCCACGCTTCCTATTCCTTTGTTCTGACCACGTGACTAAGCGTTGAGATGACGTTAGAACAAAGAAATCGGAGGAGTGGCCGACTCGAGGCGACCGACGAAAGAGAATCGAAACGAAACGGTTGTAACTTGGCTAGGGAGGCTGATGGTAAGCGATGATGTGGCCGACAATGGAGCACGCTTGCCTAGAAGTAATCTATTCACTCTTGACTTAAAAACCCCTAGTTATAGCTATCAGAAAACACAGACTCCGGCAGGGAATTACACTATTTCATAAAATAATGTCAAATCAATAAAAATCAAAAAATCAAAATTCAAGTTTTTATTTCAAATTGGCCTACTAGGGCACTTACAAAACGTCAGAAGCTAGTGCACGGTTCCAAATTGGTCGTTTCCTATGGAGAAGAACCGGCAAGAAACTCTACGGTTAAACATTAAAAAAAAATACAATATTTCCATATTACAGTATTAGCATCTATTATGTAACGACAACTTAGACCAGTCAATATTGTACTCAAAAGTACAATAATAATAATCATAACAAAAAGTGAGTCGTAATAGGAAGTAATGTAAGAATTCGCGGAGAAGAAAAGAAAAAAATAAAAGATGTCAAACCAATATTAAAAGTATCAAACTAACACTAATACGTGTGTGTATGTTTCCTACAGATAATTTTTTATTACCGAGCAAAGTCGCTGGTAGCAGCTAGTTACGAACAAAAAGACGTCAAAACAACATAATTAGAAACTTATGAAAAATAATTAAATAAATAAAGTCACAATAAATAATTACCGTCAAATTAATTCTCCTGTCAAAGTTTTAGTACTAACTTAAACATAAATTCTTCAGAGGAATAAATAATATCCTAGAAACCGAAGGTCAGTCAGTTAAATGCATCTTCATCATCATCTTTCTGCCCTTGTCCCGTGTTATTTGGGGTCGGCGCAACACGTTTTTTTGGGGTTTCGTACATCAAAAGGAAAAAAACGGAACTCTTAAAGGATGAATTTGTTACCCGTCCGTCCGTCTGTCTGTCTGTCGGTCTGTCTGTGTGTGTTACACAGTTTAAATTTAAAAAAGTACAGTATTTTTAAATTGGAAAAAGCCGACTAAAAATTCCACCACTGAGGGTCCAGAATCATGTACTGAATCCGTGGTATTCGTTTGTGTGTCGATGTCAAAACCACCGTGTGTATCAACCAATCCATACTTCTACTACTATCTCTTCTAGAGAGAAGGCCTGAGTTCCAGCAGTGGAAATATTATAAGGCTGATTATGCTTATGTATGTAAATTCTATATTATTTTTTTATTAAATAAACATTTTTAGTTTGTAAATTTCTTCTGCATAATGGCCTTGTTCTACTCCGTAATGTTGTACCAGTACCTACTTCATCATCATCATCTTCCTGCCCTTGTCCCATTTTATTTGGGGTCGGCACAACACGTTTTCTTCTTCCATTCTGTCTTGTCACTCGTCACGCTATCACTAACTCCCTTTTCTTTCACATCACTTTTCACACAATCCATCCATCTTTTCTTTGGTTTCCCTCTCCCTCTCCATCCATCCACATGTAAACTCATAACTCTTTTAGTAACATGCTTTTCATCCCTTCTCTTCACATGACCATAGCAAGACAAACGATTCCCTTTCAACTTTTCAGTACTGTACCAGTACCTACTTGTAAATAAAGAAACTACATTTCCTGGAACAATTCTACAAATCGTAAATATAACAATGATTGATCCGGTCGCTTTTCATAAAACGAAGAAGACGATTCGCATCAAAAAAATATCTAAATCTTTTTATTTCACATTAGCCTACATGGGCACTTATAAAACGTCAGAACCTAGTGCATGGTTCCAACCAGTCATTGCCTATGGAAAAGAACCGGCGAGAAACTCCATAGTTACTCCATTAAAATTCTCATCAAGAATTCAGGAATTCTTATTGCCAATGGCCCACATAGTACAAAATACCGAATAGTGGGGATTCACCAATCGCAGTACGATGTTCGTCTGGCGTGATCTTTTGCGTCACGTTTTTTGTGCACCGTACAAATTATCGAAGGTTAGTGTACCTAAGTGTGAACTGGTTTCATTTTTGGAGTATACAAGAAAGATGGGATTGGGGCTAAGAGCGTCAGCACATCATTCAGCTTTAACGTACCTACTTACATTTGAAGTTCAGACAGTCTATGTGTAGTGTACCTAATGTCATCATCATCATCATCATCATTTCAGCCGATAGACGTCCACTCCTGAACATAGGCCTCCCCCAAATGTCGCCACAATTAACGGTCCGGTGCGTCTCGCATCCATCGGACTCCCGCAACCTTCTTTTTTTTTGTGACCTAACTACAAATTTACAGTTTTCAGATTTTTTCCTATACTTGTGCTGTGTGAAATTGCTTCATGAAAACAGGATTCTAGGTCAACGGGAAGTTCCCTATGAATTTGTCGGAAGTATCCTATGAAAAGTGTCGAAATATAGGTTTTTGCTACCTAAACGGCCGTAACTATTTTTTTGTTATTTCAGAAGTTTAATTTTTTCACAACTTCAAGCGACTATAGACCTGAGCACCTATATGGTTTTATTTTCAACTCGATACCTCCACACGTTTGCGAGATAAAGGGTCTTGACAGACAGACAGACGGACGACAAAGTGATCTTATAAGGGTTACGTTTTTTTCCTTTTGAGGTACGGAACCCTTAAAAAGGTGGGTCTTATTTAGTAAGAGTCTGACACACCCTCTCGCTCCACCCAGAGCAGGAAAACCCAAGACCACCTCAGATAAATAGTTCTCACCGCACCGCGAGAATCAGCTTTTTTTTTCTAAAAATTCCACACGTATCTCAAAATTCCAAGGCCACCACAATCTTGACCATCGGCATAAAGTCAAGACTCTTAGTGCCAATTTCAGCATTAAATACCAAATCGACAACAGTTTATCGTCTATCAATTAGACCAAAATTTCACAACTAACAAATTTGACTAACCATTACACTTTACGACTTAATCGCATCGGCCATAGCATTCGTGTAGGGTTGCCATCTCCAAGATCTGGCAACCAGGACAAAAAGCGTTACAATCCCGGATTTTTAAGCTCGGAATCCGGACTATTTTAGTAATTTTTGTTTTAAACTTACTCAGTTTATCATAAAAACACTTAGTTCAAATTGTCATATTTTTTTATTTTTTTTTTGGTAGGAAATCATCCAATGACTTTTCCCGCTCTTGGGCGGAGCAGGAGGGCGTGTCAGACTTTTACTGATTAAAACCCACTCCTGTTCCTTCTTGGCCTTTGTTCCAGGGTCCCGAGGTTCATTTTTACTTAAACCATGGCCCCAGTAGGCTTCAACCCTGTCAGGCCCTACGATTTGCTGACATCTCCTTGAGGCTTTCGTGGACCACTACGCGCCGTCGACGACTTGGGCTCGGTACGGACGGTTACTGGACGAACGGACGGCATGCTACCCATTTGCTCGCCGTCCGCAAGCCTAGTTCAAATTGTCATATATCAACTTTTCATTTATTTTCAAACAAACAACGAAATATAGCACTTTTCACAATATTTTTTGTTACGTAGGAAATCATCAAATGTCTCTTCCATCTCTTAGTACAACAAGAGGGAACGTCAATCTTTTTACAACCGGACTAAATATACCCTTCCCGGACGCTCCCCGGACGCCCTAAACTTAGATAAATCCGGGGATACCCGGACTTATGGCAACCCTACACCCGTATTACGATTGAAAATAGCCACTTATTACATCATACGATATCTCTGTATTTGTTACGGCGAGTTTTTTTGCCATTACTGATAGATATCGATGCAAAAAATTATATAAAACGATCGTAGTGTTATTGTTATTGTAGATTTGAACTTGATTTTCTTATGTACAATGACGTGATGCATCTATTTTAATATTTGAGTGTATACAGACTGGAGACTGGTCTGTTGGTCTAGTGGTTAGTGGCCCTGACTGCTATGCTGGAGGTCGTGGGTTTGATTCCCTCCCAGAATAAATGTTTTGTGATGAGCACAATCATTTTGTTCTGTGTCTGGGTGTAATTTATCTTTTTATTATTACAGTTCTATAGAGAGTTACTCAGCTGGTGTCCGTCTGGTTGCTCAGCCAATTTGGCGGCGCGACCAGCTCGGACGCGTGCATTAAGTGCACGCGTCCGAGCTGCATTTTGATACTGTCTCAATGTGGTCTAGCGACTCTGGTGTCTGAATGGTGTCTAGTTTGGTAGGTTACGGCCATCCCTTTAACAGTTCAGTTTAGGTCGTAAAATGGATCGCGTTAAGAGCTTGTGGTATCACTACTGATCTGCGAGCCCTGCCCACTACTACTTATAGTTTGGGGATTTTTTCCCCATTTAATGCTTACGTACCTAATATTTCAATGCAGGGAGCACAGAGAGGAAGACTGTCCCAAAACGGTGGGAACATTTTACCCTGAATCCTGTAATCATCATCATCATTTCAGCCGAAAGACTCTCCACTGTTCGACATAGGCCTCCCCAAGTGTCGCTATAATGAACGGCCCTGAGCGTCTCGCATCCATCGGATTCCCGCAACACTTACCAGGTCATTGGTCCACCTTGTAGGAGGCCTTCCAACGCTGCCAGTACGCGGTCGCCATTCCAGAACCTATCGGCCCCATGACCATCTGTTCTGCCCACTGCCACCCGAGATAACTGTTAATGTGATTAGCATGATCATTTGATCTGCATCTGGGTCTAATTTAGTCTGATTGATAATGATTTTGTATGTGCAAGTATTTAGAAATATATAAAATATAAATAAGTTTATCAGTTGTTAAGTATTCATAGCACAAACTCTGCTTAGTTTGACGATTCTTCCCCTATTTGAGGCCTATGTAATATTTCAATGCCCCCTTACAGAGTGGAAGACTGTTCCGTAAGCAGTGGGAATATTTTAACCTGAATCCTATACTGATTATTATCTCCGATGTTAAACTAACAACGATTTCAATTAGCCCGCCACTTTCAACATAATGTAAACATCTCATAAACAAGCCAAGGAAACATTACAACAATTTAACTGTTATCTAAATGAAACGACAAAGCCATTGTGTTGCAAACAATAAAATATTTTGGAGCTAAATCCGCAGCTTGCTATGAATCATTGAGAATGCGGTTTAGGTAAATAAGGAGTTGATGACAGATAGATATTTTGAAGCAGAGGTACAGTAAATAGGCTCTTAATAAACTAGTGCGCCTCACTGTCAACGATTGCATAACTGCTTTTTTTTTAATTCATTAAACCTCGAGCGAACGCCGGCGTTCGCTCGGCCATTGTCTTTCTATTGTGTCTCTAATTACGCTACTCAAAAGGTTAAGGTGGGAAATCATCCAAATGACTTCTCGTGCTCTGGGTGGAAATCAGCTGCTCCATACATTTTGACGCGTTAAGCGGACATAAACGTAGGGAACAGCTGATTGTTTTTTTTCGCGATTTCAGGTTTGGTCCCATAGTAAAAGTTAGTCCCATAATGAGGAGTACAATGTCCCCTCTAAATTCTTAAATTTAATTTTTTAACACCTTATATTTGACCGTTTTACGGTTGACCTAATTAAAATGTTTTATTTTTTTCGTTACAGGTAAGCTGGACTTCAGAAGATTTAAAAAAAAAATAATTTAAATTTATATTTTGAGCATTTTGGCAAAACTACTATTGGTAAGTTTTAATATGACTAGATCAGACACTAGGAACGTGGTTTCAAGACGAAACCTTTTCATCTCTATAGAATAGAATGGAATATAAAAACTCTTATTTCATTTCACCCGAAAGACATCCTCTGCTGGACATATGCTTCCCTAATTGTCGCCACAACGATCGGTCCTGTGCGTCTTAAATCTTTCAGATCCCCGCGACCCTCACCAGGTCAAAGGTCCACCTGTGTCCTCCCCGTGGGAAGCCTTTCAAAACAGCGTCTTGCGGTACAGGGTTGCTACTCCAAAACTTTTTGGCCCCATCCACCATCAGGTCTGCGAACAATACGCCCTGCCCACTGCCACTTAAAGGTGCTATTCGAACGTCGGCTGGAGGCTGCGGACACAGGCAGCACTTCAAATGTTTCCAAACTAGTCGTGCAGCCGCCGCATGTGCTGCCTGCATCCGCAGTCTGCAGCTGAGGTTTGAATAGCACCTTAAGTGGTGATTTTTTCTTAATCAACCGGTTAAAACATTTGGCCTTCATTTTCTTCCCCAGCGACATACGAACAGGACACAATCACATATTATTTCCGCTTTAATAACAAAAGACAATCAATGAGGTCAAACTGCATTGTTAGCCAATAATCCGAACTTAATGTAGGCAAAGTCACAGTTGAAGGCTAGCTAGATAGTTATTAGGCATCGTTACTGACTGTAAGCAGTCATTACCGGTTTGAGGCGGTTATTACAGGTTTGAGGCGGTAATTAAAGAGAATCTTGTGACTGTATGGGAGTGTCATCTCTCATAGTATCTGAAAGGTTATTGGTAATTTAGTACTAAGTGCCTCTTTCGCGCCGGGCCTTGGTACAGGTCATGGTCCGAAGCGAGGAGTGGCAGACCTCCTTCTGCGAAGCAATAATGCTAGCAAAGAAGAAGGCCGCACGTGCATGCGTGAGGGAGTGACCCTCATGTCCCAGCCGCCAGGACACCGAAGGCACGAGCTTACGGCGAGCAATGAGTAGCTCGCCGTCCGACCGTCCGGTAACCGTCCGGACCGTGCCCAAGTCGTCGACGGCGCGTACTAATCTCGATATGTCAGCAAACCGTAGGGGCCCAGAAGGGTCAAAGCATATTGGGGCCATGGGTAGTGTGAAAACGAAACCCGGGGCCCTGAGACGAAGGCAACGAAGGAACAGGAGAGGGTTTTTAGTCAGTAAAACTCTGACACTATCTGGCGCTCATTAGATGATTTTACCGCATAAAAAAAAATGGTACATTAGCTGACATCTAAATTCTTCACCATTTGACCCCAAAATAAAATTGTCCTACAAAGAAAATAACAAAAGTCTTGGCACAAATCCCAAATTACTACAGAAGAAAAAAAAAGTCACATAATACAGTCTCATTACATGTAAATTGCACAGTTCATGTCACAACATTTTTATTTCTGACTAGCTAAGTAACAAACCCCGTGTCGGAACCATTGGGCAACGCGCCAATGGTGACAAACAAAAAATCGATAGAGACAGCATAGATTAGCTTAATGACGTAGAAGGAAAGCTTTGAGCTGTTTTCATAGTATGTACTACTCGCTATGTGTGGCAGGCGGTCGCCTCCTTCTGCGAAGCAGTAATGCTAGCAAAGGAGGCGGCTGATCACGTGAGGCAACGGTCCTCACGCCCCAACTGCCGCCGGGACTCCGATCCCGATTTCCGGCCACCGTAGGCGCAGGCTTGCGGACGGCGAACAATGGGAGGCTCGCCGTCTGACCGTCCGGTAACCGTCCGGACTGAGCCCAAGTTCTCGACGGCGCATACTGTTCCACGCGCGCCTCAAGGAGATGTCAGCAACTGTAGGATCTGATTCTGAAAGGAACACTCGGCCCCGGTACGAAAGGCAATGAAGGAACAGGAGTGGGTTTTTTAGTCAGTAAAAGTCTGACACCCGCCCCGCCCAAGAGCGGGGGATGTCATAAGATGATTTTCCGACCGAAAAAAAAAAACTCGCTATGTACATACTAGCATCTAGTTTTTTTAAGGTTCCGTACCTCAAAAGGAAATAATGAAACCCTTATAGGATCACTTTGTTGTCCGTCTGTCAGTCAAGAACCTTTATCTCGAGAACGCGTCAGGTTTGCGGTCCCTCGAAGCTGTGAAAAAATCAAACTTTTAAGTAAACGAATAAAAAAGTACGGCCATTTATGTCGCAAAAAACGTATATTTTGACACTCAAGGGAATCAAAATCCATAGGTTCCCGTTGACGTAAAATTCTGAAATTTGGCATGAAGCAAGGTCTTATAATTATCACAAGTATAAAAACTGTAAACTGCAAATTTAATTTAATTTTTTCTTTGTTTGGTTTCTGCACCACCCTAAGGTCGACTGGTAGAAAATGCCTAAGGCATTACGTCCACCTTTGTACTGTGTTTATTACTAGTTCATAAATTTTAATAAAGTAAAGTAAATAAATAAATAAAATTTTATTTTGAAATATTACGCTACAAGTTTTTCGCCGTTTAGGCCGTTTAGGTCGTTTAGCCTTACCGACAAAGAAGACCCAGTTTCGTACCGCGGTCAATATCAAAGGCAAACTTACATATTTAAAACATTATGTGTCTATCTTCCTAATGAAGTTGAAACGTTAACAATCCACTAATGTAGACAAAACAAATCATTTATATGTTAATCAGTATTTTTATGAGATAACCAAAATGAATCAACTCGTCTCGCCAAAAATAACTGAACTAGCTTTCGGCCCCTGGTTCGCACGGTTTCAACTACTTGCTTCTAAATACGTCCACTGTTGGATATAGGTCTCCCCCAAGCGTCACCGCAACGACCGATCCTGTGCGTCTCGCATCCATCGGATTCCCGCGACCCTCAATAGGTCATCGATCCACCTTGTGGAAGGCGAGATAGATGTCTCACTACTTGCTTAAATTTATTTTTAGTTGGGAAATCATTCAATAACTTGTCCTGCTCTAGGGCACAGCGAGAGGGCGTGTCAGACTTTTACTAACTAAAACCTAGAGTGTAAAAAAAGACCAAATGACTGACATTTGGTCTTTTTTTGCGAGGGCTACGGTAACTCCGAACAATCTGCAGCCCTGGCAAGCGTCAGCCCTAACTGGAACCAGAAATTTTGCTGACATCTCTTTGAAGCAGCAAGGACCCGGGCTTGGCTTTTAACGGATCGGACGGCCGGACGGCGACCCATGGCTCGCTGTCCGCAAGCCGCCGCGATGTCTTCTGTATAAAATGAAAAGTTCAGAGCTTCAGAAGTACGCTCACACAGACACGGAAATCGTCTTTATTTAGCAGTATAGATGGATAAAAAGTGATTAACATAACAAAAACATTAGTAAGAAATTCTGTTATGATTAGTCATTTCTATTATTATTAGAAACAAGTTGCTTAGAACCTCATAAATAAAATACAGTGGCAGTTTGATTTTAGATTCACGAGCGAAATTCGAGTTGATTTTTCTGATGGAGTCTGTACTGATTCCTATTCTGAAAGCCTTTATGCTGGTTATTTACTACGTAATACCTATTTTGGGCATTCGATGGAATCAATAAGTAGATGATTCTTTTTTCAAATTTAATTTTTTGTGCTCAGACAATTTCTTCAGTTAAGACAGAAAATGTTTTTTCTTTTTCGCAAATTTGTAGCCTATGATAATTTGTAACATGTAGTGGTACTTTGTATCAGTGAACGAACGGTCGTTCAGTACTGCAAAGGATTACAATATATATATAAAACAATCAATTTAATATCTTTATTAGCTTGAAAATGAAAAAAAAATCACAAGAATCCCTGGATAAAATATACCCTTTATTTTTTAAATTATTTAGACTTCAACTACCTTAAATTCGTTAGTAATTTATTTAGTTAACATCTCCTTCATTAATAGCTGTAATTATTCATATTTTTCTTGCCTTTTTTTATATAGCCTCTTTTTATAATGTGAATGTGAGAACACTGTAGACTCCACGTATTCTTAGATTACTTCCTATTACGACTCACTTTTTTTAAAAGAGTAGCCATGGAGTTTCTTGCCAGTTCTTCTCGATAGGAAACGACCACTTTGGCACTGTACACTAGCTTCTGACGTTTTATAAGTGCCCATGTAGGCCTATGTAAACTAAAAATATTTTTGATTTTGATTTGATATGTATTATTCCAGGACATAACCTAGCCGTGTACCAAATTTTCTCCAAATTCGTTCACCCATTTGAGCATGAAGGAGTAACGAACACACTCACATATTATTAGGCTTTACAATATAAGTATGATAGTTTGGAAGTTAAGATAGAAACAACAGCATTATAAGGCTGACTATGCTACACTATGCTATGCATCAATATTTTCAATGCACAGTCAGCGCCTCAGGGAGATGTCAGCAAATCGTAGGCCCCAGCAGGGTCGAAGCGTACGGGGGCCATGGGTAATGTAAAACGAAACCCGGGGCCCTGAGACGAGGGCAAAGAAGAAACAGGGATGGCTTTTTAGTCAGTAAAAGTCTGACACTATCTCCCGCTCCGTCCAAGAGCAGGATTCGTCATAAGATGATTTTCCCACTCAATAAAAAAGGGGTCAAAAGTGCAGTTCCACCTTACCCATGCTTAAAAAGTGTCTAAAATATCTTTATAGAAGAGGGTCAATGGTTCATGATTAACTGATTTAACTGGTAGCATAAGATGTAAAGTATTGAATAAAGTAGTTGTGGACTATTCAACTTCTATAACAAAGTAATTTTAGACACTTTAGCATTGGTAGAGTGCCACTGCACTTTTGTCCCATGACTGTACATACATACCTACCCTATTTTTCGCTCAATTCAGCAACAATTTAACCCTAGATGTCCTTGCCTTCTCTTGTATCCAGCAATCAATATCAATCAAATCAACAGATCACAACCAAAGATAACCATAATTACAATAACGGGCATACCAAAGCACAATTTTAAACTCTAACACTCCAAATTACGATTTAATTATATCACACTATGACAATAGTACCTGGAATGAATTAGTTACTCACAATAGTAGTGTTTGAAACAATGAGATATGGTTTAGATAATTTTAATGCTGAAGCAGTGACCTGAGCTAAGAATTTGATATTGTTACGCAAACTGATTAGTTGGGTGTGGTACAAGGTAGGAGCGATAGGCGACATTGAGGTTAACAGAATTGCGGGCCAAGTTGCTTACACATTTTTTTTTTTATTGAAAAATTACAAATAACTTCTTCCACCCTGAGCAGAGCGAGAAAGCGTGTCAGTCGATATGATAAAGACTAAGATAATTTTATTTGTCAAAACATGGATATACATGCAGTTTTAGCAAGCAGGATGTTACAAAATTAATGTTTTGTCCGTACATGTTTCACCCTTCAGGCGTACAAATTTATAAATATAGTTTTATGCTAAGTAGTTTACAATCATTTACTAAAAATTACAAATAAAAAAATTTATATATAACGCTTTAATAAAAAAAAAATGTCAAATAGTCATTATACTAAAAGCCACACAACGCTTTCTAGTCCAAAGCTAAGCAGAGCTTGTGTTATGAGTACTAGACAACTGATAAACATACTTAAATATTTCTAAATACATACATATTATTATAGATAAATTACACCCAGACACAGAACAAATGATTGTGCTCATCACACAAACATTTGTCTTAGGTGGAAATCGAACCCACGACCTCCGGCATAGCAGTCAGGACCACTAACCACTACACCAACAGGCCTATTAAAATTTGTTACCAAATAATCTCTTTCGCTTCCATTTTGCACCACCCACAACAAATTGTTGTTCTCCATTGATGTCGACACAGTGACATGCTGCGAATACCTTGACCCGCTCAGATTGTCATTTTGTGTCGATTCATTTCTACGCTTCCTTTTATTGTGGTTAATAAATCATAACTTTTGAATTAGTGGTGACTAATCGCAATATTAGTGTGAGATTGGATCCTTGAAGAATTTCTTGATTTGATTCTTTAAGCTACTCTTTGGCTAGTGACGTTGATTCCAAGTTATATTTACTGGTCACATAATTAAAGTTCGATTTCAGAATAGTTTTTGCTAATATAGTAAAGGTGAAAGTGCATAAGGGAAGTTTGAAAGTGGCGCCAGTGACTGAAAAATTTAAAGGGAATCGTTTGTCTTTGTATGGTCATGTGAAGAGGAAAGATGTAACGCATGTTACTAAAAGAGTTATGAGTTTACATGTGGATGGATGGAAAGGGAGAGGGAGACCAAAGAAAAGATGGATGGATTGTGTGAGAAGTGATAAAAAAGAAAAGAAGATACATATGTAGATACATAAATTAATTGATAGGCTCGCGTTTGAGCAGCACAATTTCGCCTGATAGTAAACGATGATATGGTCGACGATGGAGCGCGCTTGCCTGGAAGTAGCATAGGTACTCTCTCTTGATTTAAAAACTCAGGCACAGACTCAATCAAGGAATTCCACTCCATCTGTCCTTAGCTGCTCCAAAACACAAATTGGTGATGTGTCTCAAATAACTACCAAACTCAAATGAGACTAGTTATGGTATATCTGCCACATGTCTACAGAGCTGTGGACGCGTAAAACACAGGATTAGTGTCCCGACACAGAGACACAGGGTTGTGGCAGTGCACGAAAGAGATGACGGGACGACCTAGATGTCTTCTTTAAGAAAAGAAGCGAAAAGTCGTGATCGTTAGCAAGAATGGAGCCCGTAAAACACAGGCTTAGTGCCCCGAAACAGAGGCACAGGGCCTTGGCAGAAAACGAAAGAGATGACGGGATGACCTAGAAGTCTTCTTTAAGAAAAGAAACGAAAAGTCGTGATCGTTAGCCAGAATGGAGCCCGTAAAACACAGGCTTAGTGCCCCGACACAGAGACACGGGCCGCGGAGATACACGAAAGAGATGACGGGACGACCTAGATGTCTTCTTTAAGAAAAGAAGCGAAAAGTCGTGATCGTTAGCAGGAATGGAGCCCGTAAAACACAGGCTTAGTGCCCCGACACAGAGACACAGGGCCTTGGCAGAAAACGAAAGAGATGACAGGACGACATGGATGTCCTTGGTAATTTTGTGTAGTATGAAGGTTTTCTTTTCTTTTTGTCATATCATTGTAAATATCAAAGATTGTACACCCCATGGGTATGTTACAGTGATACTTGTTACGATAATAATTTTAAGAGCTGTACTTCCACCTGTGACAAACAATAAATACACTTCTGGACACACCTATTGGCCCACCTTGTATTTTCAGTTTCGTTTGGTCCTAGCTAAAATTTTATATTAGGTCGAGCAAAAAGTTTTTATGCAGTTTTGAACCTGGCACATTCACAATTTCATTCAATAGTCTTTTTTTGAATTTCGAACACAGAATTTAAAGAAACAAAAGACAATTTGGAGCCTGTTTGTTGATATCAAACAATCGAATACTAAGAAAACTTGGTTTTATTGGTTTACTTGGATTTAATTCTTGAAAAAGTGATTGATATCTTTGGTTTTGCAACAAACATTACTTATTCTTAACATTAAGGTGAGGTTCTATCAATAATCTATGGATACTTCACCTGAAGTCGCCGCCCAAGCTGTGGCACTTATTCAGGCCGGACACAGCCAAAGAAACGTGAGTGCTCAACTTAATTTAAGTCGATCTGCGGTCCGAAATGTTTATCGGAGGTACCTAGAGACTGGCGGCTTTGTTCGTCGCCAAGGAAGGCCACGATCTCGGGTCACAACTGAAAGGCAGGATCGATTCATCGTGACGACCAGCTTGAGAAATCGTTACCTTACCTCCATTGAGATACAAAACCAACTTCGCGACTTCCACTGAGTATCTGTGAGCGCTCGAACTGTTCGGAGAAGGTTAAAAGAACGCGATATGGTACCACACAAGCCAGCTAATGGGCCCAAACTAACGCGAGCCCACCGAACAGCGCGCCTTCATTTCGCACGCAGTCATTTAAATTAGACACAGCAAGATTGGAGCCGTGTACTCTTTTCTGATGAGTCTAAAATTGTGTTACATGGCAATGATGCAAGGAAGAAGGTCTACCGACGTAAGGGAGAGCGTTTCGCACAATGCTGCTTTGAAGAGAGGGTTGCTTATGGTGGTGGCTCATGGACTGTCTGGGGCGGTATATCCGCGAGCGGCAAAACTCAACTTGAGGTTGTTACAGGACCACGGCTGCCAACATTAAATGCTGAAAGGTACATTCGTGAGTGCTTAGAACCTCACGTGATACCATACGCGGTCTATGTGGGCCCAAATTTCCTTTTTATGCATGATAATGCAAGAGCCCATGCGGCCGGCATCGTCAGGGAATATCTTCGGGATGTGAACATCACAGTTATGGACTGGCCAGCCAGAAGCCCAGACATGAACCCCATTGAGCACATGTGGGACAAGCTAAAAAGACGTGTTAGGGCTCGTCAGCCAGTTGCCCAGACGATGCAGGAGTTGAAAACTGCCATACAAGAGGAATGGGAGATGATCCCTCAAAATTTCATAGAGCGGTTGATAAACTCTATGCCTAATCGTATGAGAGCTGTGGTAGATGCTCATGGAGGCAACACGCGTTATTAAATTAAACCTTTATTTGATAAAACATGTTTTTTATTCAAAAATCAATTGCCTTTAATAAGGCGCATATCCGACTTGTTAGGCGTAGTTCCATGTCGTATGGTATTCTGAATTCAAATTTAAAACAAAACGATCGAAAAAGATGGTAAAATGTATCAGGTTTAAAACTGCATCAACAGTTTTTGTTCAATCTAGCAATCATATTTCGGTAGGGGACATCGAAACCTAAACTCTAAGGTGGGCCAATAGATGTGTCCAGAAGTGTATATCTGAATCTGAATCTGAATCTGTCTTCTTTGAGAAAAGAAGCGAAAAATCGTGATCGTTGGCAGGAATAGAGGTAGGCTTTTGACTAGGACAACATGGGTTATAGTTGTAAGCACAATGAACATAACTACAAAGATCTATATAGGTACAACTACTAAAATAACTAAGCTACCTCACTCAGTTCCTTTATTAACCACACCCCAAGACATTACCAACCGCACACAGTCTGTACCTAAGCATATACCGCTCACTTATCTCCCCGTCCACATCTCCAAGGCATAGCGGGGGTGTTTGAAAGTGTTTAATCACAATAATCGCCGCACTTTCAGCTTCTATTTCTACGAGTAAGTAGGTCATCACTTTCTAACTTATTGTCTTAGGTAGAGAAAACTGTGGTGTATAAGTGTAACTACTGTTTGTTTTATTAGCTATAAGTATCCAGTGTCTGCCTGTACATTTTTTGTTTATAAATATGTGATAAATTATATTTATTTTGTAAGTAACTAACATAATAAATAGCGCAAAATTTGTCTAAAACGTAACACGTCAATATACAACCCGCCCCTGATCGTTCCCGGTGCAAAAGTGCCCATAATACTGGCCGCATTACCTCGCTGGATAGCGATGGCCATCCTTTGCACCAAGAACGACCCGGACCGGGAGTCACCCGTTGCCTCCCCGAGCCTACGGCCTAAATCCCCCTAATTTTGTAAGTAGGTTTAAAAAAAACACTTTTACACGTCAATTTTTTTTTTTCGTCATTTTGAACTGGATGAGGCCAGTGTTTCCTAGCTGTCTACCCTGAGAAGAAACACCGAAACAAACTCAAAGTCCATACAGTTAATATGTAATGGTCAAATCACATAAGAACCATGCAGATTTGTCTGAGATGGTCTTTTGAAGAAAGAACCATACAGATTTGAGTGGACCTGTCCAGTCAGTGCAAGCATTTGTCAGTATTCGTAAAGCTCAACCCAGGACTACTAAGGAGCTCAACGACTTGACGAACAATACCAAGGAAAGGACATTTGGGTAGGCCGCAGAATATACTCAAATTGCCAGACATACATTAAAATTACTGAAAAGGAAAAAAAAAGCAATCAACATTGTTCTCACGTTCACAATAGTAAAAGGAAATATATAATTTACAAAATGTAATTTACTTAGTAAAATAAATATTGATGTCAAAAATTAATATAAAAAAGTCAAACTGTGTAAACATAGTGAAAAGAGAACGTTTTTCCGTACTAGAAATGATTCCTGTTTCTTGATTGCGTCCGTAAGTATGTTAACTCGCATATTATTCGAGACATACAAGCCCGGAACAACTACCTATGAGAGCAACAACTGCAGGTAAATCATAAGCATAATCAGCCTTATAATGTTCCCACTGTTGGGACTCAGGCCTCCTCTCTATGAGAGGGAATGGGCCGTAATCCACCACGCGGGCCCAGTGCGGGTTGGTGAATGTCACATGTTTTCGAATTTTTGGTTCTAGGACATGCCGGTTTCCTCACGATGTTTTCCTTCACCGTTTTGAGAGCAGTGGTGATGAATTTAAATTACACAAAGTAATGCGCCTGGCTGGGTTTGAACCCGCTACCGGCGACCACCACTGCTCACCTACTGCACACAACTGTAGGTAGTTGTTGAGATTTTTGTAGTAGCCCAGTGATAGAAGTAAGATTATGAGGCCTGTATACATTTGTTCGTTTAAAAATGTTACTTCATGTACGAAAACGTAGTAAAAACAGATATTGTGAGTGCGTTAACAAACATGTAAACTCGCATATAGAAGACACCCAGGTCCGCAATAATTAAACCTACTGGAGCAACAAGCTACAGGTAGTTCTTGTGATGCTTGTAGGAGACCAACCAGAGGTAGAAGTCAAAAGTTGTTCGGCTGACCACACGTAATGATGATGGAAGAAAAACCAAATTAAGAAGTCGTGAAAGATGGTGAAAACAGCACCAAAATCTATCGAGCAATTTTAAACGTTTAAACTTAAACACATGACACCCAGGCCCGGAATAAATATTACTGGAACAACCACTACAGGTAGTTGTTGTGATGCTTGTAGGAGGTCAGTCATAGCCCAGTGTTAGAAGTTTTTCAGATAAAAACTCCTAATGATGATGATAGGTCACGTGAATAATGATGAAAACCGCATCAAAATCTATCGAACAACTTTAAACGTTTATACTTGCATACAAATGACACTCTGACTCGGAACAACTACCTACCAGAGTAACAACTACAGGTAGTTGTTGTGATGCTTCTAGGAGGTCAGTCATAACCCAGGGGTAGAAGTTGTTCAGATGAAACTCGTAATGATGATGAAAGGTCACGTCAATAATGATGAAAACCGCATCAAAAACTATCGAGCAATTTCAAAGTTTTTAATTAAATACAAAATAACGTCCAATTGAATTACGATACTATTTCAAATAATATGTGATAAGGTTACAAATAAGCTGAAAGAACAAATGGAAAGTGGTTTATTTTGCCTAAAACACCAAGGATTTTTATTAGTATTCTATTGGAATCAATTTTCTCGCAATGCGTGAAGTTTGTTTTTAGCACCGTTTCAAAATAGTGCACGACATTGCGTTATTTACGTTGTTGCATAACAAATATTTGTCAAATTAGGACATGTCTTTGGAGATCTGAGTTTATGATTTTTGATTGAACACTAGCTTCACTATGTTCTTACTGGGACTTGCTCGGACATAGGCCTCCCCCAAGTGACACCACAATAAACGGTCCTGTATCGGATTCCCTCGACCCTCACCAGGTCATCCACCTTATGGAAGGCCTTCCAAAGCGGCGTCATCGACCATCTGTTCTGCGAGCAATGTACTCTGCCCACTGCCACTTACGTTTGGTTATTCTTTGGGTTATGTTAGCAACCTTCTTTATTTAAAATTGATATACCGGTTGTGCTTGACTGCGATCCCACCTGATGGTAAGCAGTGATGCAATCATGGATTGTGAGGCGCACTAGTTTATTAAGAGCCTATTCTCTCCTGCGGATATAATTATTCCTGATAAGATCACGCAAGGAAACTCCAAGCATAGCATTTTCCATTGCCCTCATTAGATTTTACTAATATTATTTTCGTAGTATAATCAACCTTATAATCTTCCCACTGAAGGGAATCAGGCATCCTCTCTCGGAAAGCGATAGAGCCCAGTATGATGATGTCATATGTCTTCGAATTTTTGATTCTAGGACA
Source organism: Mythimna vitellina (assembly GCA_949316375.1). Classification (NCBI taxonomy): domain Eukaryota; kingdom Metazoa; phylum Arthropoda; class Insecta; order Lepidoptera; family Noctuidae; genus Mythimna; species Mythimna vitellina. The sequence continues at coordinate 3,543,860 of OX438708.1, forward strand.
TGCCGGTTGCCTCACGATGTTTTCCTTCACCGTTTTAAGAGCAGTGGTGATGAAATAAATTATACAAAGTAATGCGCATAGCATGGGCCTCATCAGAAGGCTTACAGTCACCCAAAGGGCAATGGAAAGGACTATGCTCGGAGTTTCCTTGCGTGATCGCAAAATATCTATATCGCTATTTGGGCAAAATAAACATGTTTTCTTTCTATTTTTGTTTTTTTTTATCGCCTAAAGAATGAAGATATCCGCAGGAGAAACAAGGTCGCCGACATAGCCCGAAGAATCGCCAAACTAAAGTGGCAGTGGGCAGGGCACATTGCTCGTAGAACGGATGGTCGATGGGGCCGAAAGGTTCTAGAGTGGCGACCGCGCACCGGAAAACGTAGCGTTGGAAAGCCTCCCACAAGGTGGACCGACGACCTGGTGAGAGTCGCAGGAGTGCGGTGGATGCGAGACACACTGGATCGGTCGTTGTGGCGTCGCTTGGAGGAGGCAACAGTGGACGTCTTTCGGCTGAAATGATGATGATGATGCGCATAGCTGGGACCATTGCCACTGAACTACCACTGCTCTTCCATGAATTATAATTCTGACGAAGCTTTTCCCAATACGTTGAAACAAATGATTCGCCTCAATATCAATGTCTGAGTCATCCCATTAATTATCCACATACACACGTACTACTGCTTAAAATTTCCTGCCAAGGCTTTAACGGGTCGCCTTATCAATGACCAAGCCGTTATTATTTGACCGTTGGGTTTTAACTTTAGGGACCCGCAGTTAAAATTAACTGCTAACTTTTATGTTCGTTTAAATAATTTTCTTTAATATGCTGATTGAGGAAGTCGAAGAATATGGCTAAGAACCGTTTACGAATTTCTTATGGTTGTCCCACTGCAGGGCAATGACCTATTGTATTGCAGAGGAGAAACAGGAATCCGGCATTTGTTTTTTTTTTAAGTTTTTAGAAAAGCTTTTTATTTATTTCAGGTAAAATTAATACATAAAACACTTAACTAATTGAAACTATATATACACTAAAATCAAAAACTACTAGCTAAAATATGGCGTCATAAAACTCCTCCGCATCGCTGTCGACTGGAAGTGTGCCCAAAAAGCTGGCGGCATTGCCACGTTGTATGGCAATGCTTAATCTCTGACCGAGGTAAAAGCCAGCCCTTGGGTCACACGAAGTGTCTTTGATTGACTTTAAAACGTATAAATAATTCTCTCGACCAAATATTAGTCACGGTGGTCAATCTCAAAAGAGATTAGCAAAGTACGCAGGAGATATTATAATGCATTAGTGTGCGTGGAAACGTAGAAGCATTCTGTGTTCTTTTGGGGCCTATCAGTGCCGATGTCTGCTAGGGCCATAGGGTAGATAGATAGATATTCTTTATTGTACACCAAAAATACAAATTACATTAGGAACTTAATATTAATAGGGTGTCACAATGGGCAGTCTTATCGCTAAAAGCGATTTTTTACAGACAACCTTTGGATGTATTTGACAGAGAAGGAGAAAAAAAGATCGCAGGTAGTTCGTGGTGTACTATAGGGAAAAGTATGTACTGTAGGTATGTAAAGGATACTCGTGGTCCAAAAGGCAACTGAAGTCACATAGGCGTGGTTTTAGTCACTATAAAATTGAGTATTTATCATCTTACTGTACCCTGTTGGGTGGGCCTTCTTAACTCATGTAACTTCGTAAATAAAAATATAAAAAAAACCGAAGGGGCGCAGGTCGAATAGTATGAAGGGCTGTTTGTGTATCGCTTTTATTAAAAAAAAATTGGCATACAGCTAGACTTGGTAAAGTATATGAAGATGATTTTACCTAGGAGATGGGATAGCATAATAATGCATAATCAGCCTTTTTAATGTTCCCACTGCTGAGACTCAGGCCTCCTCTCAATTTTTGGTTCTGACACGCCGGTTTCCTCAAGATGTTTTCCTTCACCATTTGAGAGCAGTGGTGATGAAATAAATTACACAAAGTAATGCTGCCTGGCTGGGTTTGAACCTACGACCTACAACTCGTAAGTCGGGGCCGTTATCACTCGGCCACCACTGCTCTTGAAAATGCAAAAATTCTAAGGTACAAATAGTAAGCTTAATTGAATTACTCCTGTTACCGAATACCTGTATCATGTATGGCCCTTAGTTTCAAATAACGTCATTTTGTGGACCACTATAATAAAGTTGGTATATATACGGAACCCATAGCGATACGACACATGATCTTTAGCGTTCGTCTCACGTTTTAAAGTCCCAACTTATTTGTTATTCGCGAGAGATTCGCCGAATCCAATACCGTAAGCATACAAACATTATCTATCAACCAATTACCGTTTGATTTTCAACCTTATGTCACAGGGAATTGAGGTCAATATCAGTTCAAGTGATGGTAAAAGTTGTTGGGTTATTTGATGCGATTCTGAATTTTATTTGTATTGGGTGATTCAAAGTTGAAATATTTTTAAGGGCAAATTAAACCAACGGAAATGCGAAATTCTTGAGACCATGTTCACACTTTTGAGTATATAGTGAAACAACCAGGAAAAATATAAAAAACACTAACTTCTGCCATCGGCCTCGCCCGATTTTATATTTTTAATTGATTTTTTTAAATCTTATTTGCTAGCTGTTCCCCGCGGTTTGACTCGCATCTTTGATTATTGCTTCTCTCCTTTTTGTCGTAACGTGATAGTAATAGCCTTCCTCATTAAACAGACTGTCTGACGCTGAAAGATTTTTTCAAATCGGACCAGTAGTTTCTGAGATTAGCGCGTTCAAACAAACAAACAAACGAACTCGACTCTTCTTTGACTCTTCAGCTTTTTTTTTTAACTGATATTTGTTAAATATAACATTATAATTTAAAAGAGTGTCCATGGAGTTTCTTGCACATATCGTCCATAGAGATAGACTACGCTTTGACATGTACAATTAGCATCAATTTTATGACTAACTTCTTGACAATTGACTGACAAATGACTGGCCTGTTGGTCTAGTGGTTAGTGACCCTGACTGCTATGCCAAAGGTCGTGGGTTCGATTCCCACCCAGGACAAATGTTTGTGTGATGAGGATGATCATTTGTTCTGTGTCTGGGTGTAATTTATCTATAATATGTATGTATTTAGAAATATATAAGTATGTTTATCAGTTGTCTAGTACTCATAACACAAGCTCTGCTTAGCTTGGGACTAGACGGCGTTGTGTGATAGTTGTGGAATATTATTATTATTATTATCATCCTTTATTCACTATAAACACATATTAATTACATTTTTAAATATTTTTCTTAAACAAAATGATACAAAAAAAAAAACATTATTATTATTATTATTATTATAATTCAAAAGTTCCTGTAAAACATTTATCGTTTACATTAAGGGGCGTGTGACTTGGAATTCATCATCATCTTCCTGCCCTTGTCCCATCCTATTTGGGGTCGGCGCAACACGTTTTTTTCTTCCATTCTATCCTATCAACCGTCATACTATCACTTCGTCATACATCAACTTCGTTTTCTTTCATATCACTGTTCACACAATCAATCCATCTTTTCTTTAGCTTCCCTCTCCCTCTCCACCCATCCACATGTATACTCATAACTCTTTTAGTAACATGTGTTTCATTTCCCCTCTTTACATGACCATACCAAGACAAACGATTCCCCTTCAACTTTTCAGTCACTGGCGCCACTTTCAAACTTCCTCTAATATATTAATTTCTCACTTTATCCATTCTCGTCACAACACACATCCATCTCATCATTCTCATCTCCGCTACATTGGACTTGAAATTGTACAATTTAAATCCACCAAGTCCGTTCTATCATCACAACACTCGTGTCATGGCTTTTTTTGGGTGGGAAAATCATTTTATGACAAATCACGCTCTTGGGTGGAGCGGGAGATAGTGTCAGACTTTTACTGACTAAAAACCCACGCCTGTTCCTTCGTTGCCTACGTCCCAGGGCCCCGGGTTTCGTTTTCACACTACCCGTGGCCCCAGTAGGCTTCGACCCTGCTGGGCCCCTACGAATTGCTGACATCTCCCTGAGGCGCGCGTGGAACAATACGCGCCAACACAATCATGTCATGGTGGACATCACCCATACGTACAAAGCGTTTTGGGAAAACATTTATTGTGTATACAACTTAAGGAGAGGAATTCCTTGCCGGAGTCTTTTTCTGATAGATACAATCTAGGGATCTTTAAGTCAAGAGTGAATAGGTTACTTCTAGGTAAGCGTGCTGCATCGTCGACCACATCATCGCTTTCCATCAGGTGAGATAGTGTTCTAGCGCGAGCCTATCGACAATAAAAAAGACATAACGATAGATATACATATCTTTTTTAGGGTTCCGTAGCCAAATGGCAAAAAACCGAAACCCTTGAAAGAAAAGAAGAAAGAAAAAGAGTTTATTCACATCAAATATGGCGCATATCTTAAAAATAAAAACAAATAACAACAAACGACTTATATTAAAGTGGTGGTGGTGGTGGTCCTTATAAATTCGTCATGTCTGTCTGTCTGTCCGTCCGTATATCACAGCCACTTTTTTCCGAAACTATAAGAACTACACTGTTGAAACTTGGTAAGTAGATGTATTCTGTGAACCGCATTAAGATTTTCACTCAAAAATTGAAAAAAAAAAAAACAATAAATTTTGGGGGTTCCCCATGCTTAGTAGAACTGACACTCAAATCATCAAACCTATACGCGATTTATGGATAGGTCTTCAAAAATGATATTGAGGTTTCTAATATCATTTATTTCTAAACTGAATAGTTTGCGCGAGAGACACAGACTTCGAAAGTGGTAAAATGTGTGTTCTCTCACCCTTTAACTTCTAAAATAAGAGAATGATAAAACTAAAAAAAAAATGTATGATGTACATTACCATGCCAACTTCCACTGAAAATTGGTTTAAACGACATCTAGTAAGTAGTTTTTTTAATACGTCATAAATCGTAAACTGCAAATTACCTTTCAAGTTTGTACGGAACCATACAAAAATCGCACACTCGCACTTGCCCAGTTTTTTTTTTTACTATAAAATCAACTAGATACATCAGCAACATTGACCTATTAGAATATTACATCATTCTTTAACACGACTTGTCATCAAATGATTGTGGAGGTCAAGCTACTCATGATTCGAGTTTTACTTATAAGATTGCTAATGCTAATCTTGATTTGAAGATGACGATGATAATTGTTAACGGACTGTTACGCAATAAGCCTGCTAAAACTATCGCTAACTCAGTTCACTTTTTTTTATTTGTAAAATTATCATGATATCTCTTCCCGCTCTGGATGGAGCTACAGGGAGTTACAAAACCCACCTGTGTTCCTTTAGTTGTCCTTTGTGATCTAGAGCCACGGGTTTCATTTCCGGAAATTCCCCGCGGCATCAACGGGCTTTGGTCCTCTTTAGGGTGCGCGTGGAACAATTAATACGCGCCGTCAACAACTCAGGCTCGGTCCATACGGTTACCGGACGGCCGGACTGTGAGCTACACATTGCTCGTCGACCGAAACCCCGCGTCCACGGTGGTGACTGCCTCCCGTTCCCACTCGCTCCGGACCATTGGCTGAACAAGGGCCTGGTGCGAAAGGCCGCTGTCGGCGATCTCCTCCAATCTTAGTTCCGTGATATATATTTACGATTCTTTTTTTAGGGTTCCGTACCTCAATGGGAAAAAACGGAACCCTTATATGATAACTTTGTTGTCCGTCTGTCTGTCTGTCAAGAACCGAGATAAAGGGAATGCGTGGAGATATCGAGTTGAAATTAAAACCATATACTCAAGTCTGCCGTCCCTTGAAACTGAGAAAAAATCAAACTTTGGAGTTAACGAAAAAAATAAAGATGCGGCCGTTCATGTCTCAAAAAACGTATATTTCGACAATCTCTTCCTGTTGACCTAGAATCCTGAAATTTGGCATAATGCAAGGTCTCATAGCACAAGTATAGGGAAAAATCTGAAAACTGTAAACTTGTAGTTACGGCACAAAATTGAACAATTTTCATAGGTAAGTTTGTAAGGAACCCTTACCCGGGTTTTTTTTTAAGTTGCCCCTTCACTAGAAATAACTTCTGTATCCGAAGGTGCATTCGGAGTTTTTTGTGGATTTTTTAAGTGAAGTTCATTCGCTTTTTTAATTATTTGCTAGTGGATACTGTGATTAAAATTATTATAGTTTTGTATCTCAACTTGACAATATGTGGAATCATTGAAACAGGCGCGAGTTCGGTAAAATGGAGCTGAGAATTTTATTGTAGTGTCTACCTCAGCGAAGCTTGCCAAGAAGGCTGACTCGATACACTTTCTGCCAAATACTGCCAAACACATTAGAATGTGTTCCATCCATGTTGTAATAGTAAACCAAATCACTATTCCATACGAAGACATGGCTTAAAGGACTTACTATCAAAGCCAAAAATCTTACATATATAAATATGGTTGGGATAATAAATCATGTTTACCAGACGCTCTTTTTTTATTTTCTATAATTTTTCGACAACCGACAGTACAATAAAGTGTAATGGTGGCGTACCTGATCCACGCTGTTATGCAAATTAAAAACAACTGGGCAAGTGCGAGTCGGACTCGCGCACTGAGGTTCCCTTACAAACATACCTATGTAAAACTCCCAAATGGAGTCCCGAAGATTTTACCTGAAATTTTGCATAAAGCAAGGTCTCATAGCACAGGTATAAAAATAAATCTGAAAACAGTAAATTTGCCACAAAAAAGTTTTTTTTGTGGCGTAGGTAACAACAAATTGACTGTATATTTCCTATATCTGTGCTATGAGACCTTGCTTTATGCCAAATTTCAGGTTTCTGGGTCAACGGGAAGAACCCTATGAATTTTGATTCCTTTGAGAGTATCGAAATATACGTTTTTGCGACATAAACAGCCGTATCTTTATTATTCGTTAACTTAGAAGTTATATTTTATCATAGCTTCAAGGCACTGCAGACCTTAGTATATGATTCTAATTTCAACTCGATACCTCTACGCGTTCTCAAGATAAAGGGTCTTGACAGACAGATCCTATAAGGGTTCCTTTTGAGTTACGGAATCCTAAAAAGGCTAATATTGTTCAATTTAAAGCTTAATTTAATGTAATTGGCTAGCCTACTCATCAGCGTTCCGTTGATGTACTTATCTCCCTCGTTCGACCACAGACTATGTCATAATGTCATCTGTTGCATATTACTACTTTTGGAACTCAGGCCTCTTCTCTAGGAGAGGCAACGGGTCCATCTCGCGGGTCCAAAGCGTGTTGATAAATGTCACGTCTTCGCATTTATGGTTCTCGGACATGTCAGTTTTCTCATCATATTTTCCTTCACCATTTTGAGAGCAGTGGTGATGAAATAAATTACACAAAATAAAACGCCTGCTTAGGTTTGCACCCACAACGTAAGAAGGGGCCATTATATATTTATTTATTAAAACTTCATGCAACACAAAAGTACAAAGGCGGTCTTAATGCCTTAAGCATTCTCTACCAGTCAACCTAGGGTGGTGAAGAGAAAATGTGGCAGGTGCATAAAAATACAAAAGAATATTACGAAAATAAGAGTTTAAAAGTACGAGTATATATATAAGGTGTTAAAAAATTAACTTTAAGAATGCCGAGGGGACATTGTACTCCTTATTATGAACAACTTTTACTATGGGACCAAACCTGAAATCGCGAAAAAAAAAACAGCTGTTCCCTACGTTTATGTTCGCATAACTCGTCAAAATGTATGGAGCAGCTGATTTTTTTGCTCCGTTGCTTTTAATTAATTTTACTTTTGACTATATTCTGAACAAATCACTTGATGCCTTTGGAGTAGAAAGCAAGCCTCCACGACCTTACTCAATCCAGCTCACCCATCACAGAATATTTCAAAACACACCCTTTTTTCTCTCAGTCACGTTCACGAACGTCATACCTACCTTCATGCCCACCCACTCAGACTACGAAGGATATTTATCATCATTAAGAACACATCAGTCGTCCACATACCTTCACACAGCATCCTTGATAATGCACCGTGAAAACGTCATAATAAAGCGTTTGGAGTTTTGAGTTTTTGTAGCGAGTTCCGTATGTTCAATTAGAAAGAAAGAAGAAAGAAAGAAACACATTTTATTTGGCGAAACAAGGCGCAAATTTAGAACTAACAAATTATAAGTATATTATGTGAGAGAAAAAAAGTTGACATTACATTAGTAAAAAAAACATTACTTTGGGACGGGTCTGCCAAATACCAGCTTGATGCGCTAGCGAGCCAAGAGAATCACCGGCACTTTTGAGTCGAAGCTACAAAGCCTTGTGCATCTTCGCCGAGTTGCTAGCTTGTCGGTTTTCTATCGATTACATTTCGGGGAGTGTGCACTGGAATTGCGCAATCTGATTCCGTCAAGTCCGTTCCATCATCGTACCTCTAGACGTACGGCGTTGCGCCACCGGTACATGGTAGACATCCCACCCACACGCACGAAGCGTTTTGAGAACACATTTATTGTGCGTACAGCCAAGGAGTGGAATTCCTTGCCGGAGTCTGTGTTTCCTGATGGCTACAACTTGGGGGTCTTTAAGTCAAGAGTGAATAGGTTACTTCTAGGCAAGCGTGCTCCATCGTCGACCACATCATCGCTTACGATCAGGTGAGATGGTGGTCAAACGCGAGCCTATCATTGATAAAAAAAAATACATTAGAAGTCACGACAGTTTTTTGTTTTATTTTTTTTCTTTAAAAAGTAGTACTTAGCAATAATTAAAGAAGCTCATGGGTAATATAATAAACTATAAATAGTAAAATTTAGGGTAATGAGCGCCCAGCCTGTGACGACTTCACATACAACAGCTCTTACGTGATTATAATAATAATATAATATTCCACAACTATCACACAACGCTGTCTAGTCTCAAGCTAAGCAGAGCTTGTGTTATGGGTACTAGACAACTGATAAAAATACTTATATATTTCTAAATACATATAGATAAATTACACCCAGACACAGAACAAATGATCGTGCTCATCACACAAACATTTATCCTGGGTGGGAATCGAACCCACGACCTCCGACTTAGCAGTCAGGGTCACTAACCACTAGACCAACAGGTCAGTCAATTATGACGGTATTAAACATCTTTCACTATATATTCCCGATATTTCGTGGTTTATTATCTAAATTTCTATTGAAAACAAAACAAAACTTTGTGTAAAACTAATCCAGTAATGTCCTCTGAAAAGCTCGGTATATTGCACCAATTTAATCCTTCAATTTCTACATAAAAATTAAAAAGTAAAGAAAATAATTTTATAAAATCCTTGCGCATTAAATCGAAATTCTAATTGACGAAAATTTCTTCAATCTTCTTTGAACTTTTCAGTCACTGGCATCACTTTTAAAGGAGACAATTTTTTTTAGTAACATATTTTTTTTCACGTTAATATAAACCTAAAAACGCTCCTAAACAACCATTTTTTAGCGTAACACTTTTTTATTATTATTTCATTATACCGGTTAGATTTCTATAAAATTTTTGGTCTGTTAATTATAATAAGATGATCACTTCTTTCATGTGTAATATGATTAATATACGTTACAGTTTAATAGTGGGCCCAAAAAAAAAATTGACTCTCACTCTAAAAAAAACACAAACGTTTTACAAATATGTTAGGTACGCGAATGCGCGGGAAAGAGGTACACGAGTGAAACGCTCTGTAGCTAGCAACGCACTGGTTTATTCAAATACTCATTGTAGGTGGCGCGCATGTGTGCGCGCATCTCGTACGCATACATAACAATTCCTCCCCTTAGTACAAAACCCCGAATACAAACTATATTCTAAAACTAGGTATACCCTTAACAATCAACATAATTTGACATAATAAGGCTAGAAGTATTTTTTGAAACAAATAACAGGGCGATTACGCGTCGATCTCTTTGGTGTGTTTGTTATTATCTGACCGCCTTGTGGGGTCTGGGTATCAAGTTCAATCCCTGCTCTGTTGGGATTCGAATGTCCTTCAACATCTACGTCGTTGGCACCCACTTGTTCATCCTCATGGGCCTGCTGGGGGTCCTTCTCTAACTCGTCCTCTCTCAACGAAGTACTTCGGTCGCATTCTGCTCTCCTCCCTCTGATCAAACTACCCAGCGAAGGATTCGGTGAGTAAACTACCGGCTGGGGTATGTGCGTTTCTGAAGCAGCTGGCGTCGGGGACGATGGCGGTGATGATGGAGGCAACGACGAAGGTGAGTGTGGCGCTGACGGTTGCGGTGCAGTAGGACAAGATGACCCAGGTAAGTTCACATCCGAATTCTGTTCGTTATGCGTATTAGTGTTGCTTGATCCTTTATATTGCATCAACTGATTTATGTGCCTTTTATAATATTCTGAACTATTACAGTCTTTTATTTTATATAAAACTTTCCCTATTCTTTTAAGTATGATGCCCTTACACCATGTATAACTTACTTTATTGACAAATTTTTTATATAATATAATATCGTTTTCCTTAAAATATCTTGCTTTATTTTTTCCTTTTAGTTTAGTTTGCATACACTGTTGATTTTTTACAACGTTAGACACAGACGGTGACAAGGGTACCGAAGACTTTGGATCTATCAGATCCAATCGTGACCTTAACTTGTGCCCAAACACTAATTGAGCAGGAGACAACCCAGTAGCTGAGTGAACCGAATTCCGATAATCCATAAGATATCTTAGTAATTTTAATGATGTTTCTTTCGCGCTATTAGTCGACATAATACAAGATTTTATTCCTTTCTTAATTACTTTAACGAAACTTTCCGCCTGCCCGTTACTGGGTGGATGATATACTGGTGACGTAATATGCGAAATCCCGTTTGCCGCGCAAAATAGTTTAAATTCCCGCGAACAAAAAGCTGTGCCATTATCACTTACTATCGTTTCGGGAACTCCAAACCTAGACATGAAATCACATAACTTCCCCATCACCGCAGCCGACGAAGTAGCCGTGTTCATGTTATACACTTCTACCCATTTGGTATGTGCATCTACCGCTACCAAATAAACACATCCTCTGATCGGACCTAGGAAGTCTATGTGTATTCTATGGAAGGGACAAGGTGGAAATTTCCAGTGAGCCAGCGGCGCGCGCGGCGGTGAGGGGCGCAACTGGATGCACACATCACATGAACCTATCATTGTTTCTATAGCCTGGTCAATTCCCGGAAACCAAAACCTTGATCGCGCTTCAGCTTTAGTTTTTACTACGCCTAAATGAGAAGTATGTAATTCCTTGAGAACAATTTGGTATAAGCTCGGAGGAATAACCACTTTATGGCCCCTCATGATACAACCGTTTTCGTAAGATAGTTGTGATCTACATAAGTAGTATGGTTTTACCCTTACATCGCTTATCTTCGGTGGCCAGCCATTCAAAATAAAATCTTTTACTATCCCTAATATTGCGTCACTGTTTGTCTCCTCGCGCAACTTATCCAACGTTACGGGCATGCCGCCGTCTACAACAAAACAAACATAAGTCGCTCGGTCGTATGATACCTTGCAATCACAACACTGACACTGTTCGGTGCACGCGCACTCGTGAACTGTGCGCGGCAAGCTCGCGCGGGAAAAGTAGTCAGCGCTGTTGTCAGCGCTACGGACATACTCTATTTTATAGTTATAGCTACTTAAGAACAAGGCGTATCGCTGTAATCTATTTGCCGATATTTCTGGTATACCCTTATGGGGTCCAAAAATTGTCAAAAGGGGCTTGTGATCCGTTCGAAGAATAAACGGTTCTGATCTACCATACAAATATTGGTGAAATCGACGTACGCCATAAATAATGGCGGTTGCCTCCTTTTGGATCTGAGCATATCGCTTCTCAGCCGAGTTTAGGGTACGCGACACAAATGAAATAGGTTTTTCCACACCGTCTGAACCTACTTGTGAGAGGACTGCCCCCAACCCACTTGGGGAAGCATCTACCGTTAATATTATAGTCGCGTTCGGGTCAAAATGTGCGAGGACCTGTTCTGATGTCATGAACTCTTTTATTGACCTAAAAGCCGAGTCATGAATATCAGTCCATCTCCACTCACAACCTTTTTTTAACAGATTGTACAACGGACTGAGGATTGACGATGCGTTAGGCACGAAATTCCTGTAATAATTAATTAACCCCAAGAACGATTGGAGCTGGCTAACATTTGTGGGCACCGGTGCTTCCAACATTGCTTTAATTTTTTCGGGCGCTTTTTTCAAGCCATTTTTAGTGATAATATACCCTAGATAACTAATTTCGTCTTGAAAAAAACTACATTTCTCCTTTTGTAATGTTAACCCCGCTTCTTCTAAGCGTTTCAACACTAAATTTAGTTTTTGTAAATGCTCCTGCCTATCTTTCCCAGTTATTAAAATATCGTCTAGCAGGCACAAAACGCCGTCTATTCTAGATAACAATCCCTCGATAGCCCGCTGAAAAATGGACGGCGCACTGGCTAACCCAAACACCAACCGTGTAAACCTATATAGTCCGCGGTTTGTATTTATGCAGGTTAGGTTTTTTGACTCATCGTCTAACACTAATTGGTTGTAAGCCATTGATAAATCTAGTTTGCTAAACTGTTGGCCCCCGTGAATCTTTGTAAATAGTTCGTTAGTAGTGGGCAGCGGGTATTGTTCTACTTGTAACTGTTTATTTATGCTAACTGAATAGTCGGCACACAATCTGACTGATCCGTTTCGCTTTAGAACAGGTACTATCGGTGAAGCGTATTCCGAAAATTCTACGGATTCTAGAATTCCTAAATCGACCAATCTATCGATTTCCTTATCGACCATTGCTCGCAAAGCGAACGCTACGGGGCGCGCTTTGCAAAAAACCGGTTTTGAACCTTCCTTTAATGATAGTTTCACTTTATATTTATTAAATTTTCCTAATTCATTCGAAAATAACTTCGGGTATTGCAGTTGTATGTCGGAAATTCCACAAAAGTTGACCGGTATTAACTGTAAGCGAAATAATGATAAGAAATCTCGACCAAGAATAGGCGGCCCGCCGTCGCGGACGACGTACAAGTACATCACGTTCGTGCGATCCGCGTAGCGTATCGGTAGACGCAACGTACCTAGGCACACAATTTTGCCACCGTTATACGTTATGAGCTGTTTACATGTACTTGATAATGGCACCTTTTTGAAATTAGTTATGTAAAACGCTTCCGACACTACGGTTGCTGCGGACCCGCTATCAATTTCAAATTTAAATGGCACGTTATCAATCCACACAGTTTCTACCATAGGTTCTCCCCTGAATGAACGGATATGGAACAACTTACCGTCATCGTCAACGTCACCCTTGTCACCGCCATCCACCTTTACGTAATTCACCTTTGGACACATTTTACGCAAGTGGCCTTTTACGTGACACTTTTTACAAATATAATTTGCGAACCTACAGTCACCTGATTTATGATTTGTATAACCACATACGCTACATTTCACCTTCACTGCACTACTATCACTTTTCCCTTTATCCGCTATCTTGAATAGCTGCTGGTCTGCAGGTGCCTGTGCCAGCGCTCCCGCACTGGCCGCGGCGGCGGCGCGCGAACATCGGAGGTTTTCTGCCATCTCCACGACCTTGGCCAGCGTGAGGTCGGCCAGGTCTTTCGTGTACAGCTTCTCCTTCTCCTGTCCCGGCTGCATCCCCATAATAAACTTGTCGCGGAGTGCCTCCTCCACGTTGAGAAAGGCACATTTTTCTGTCAGTCCTCGTAGTCTCGCTGCCCATTGAGAGTGAGATTCTCCTGGTTGTTGTGACGCCGCGTAGAAATTGTGACGATCCCCAAACCCAACACATTTGGGGGTAAAGTGGTTGTCCAGTAGCAATAAAAGGTCTTCGTAGGGCACGTCTTCGATAGCTTTTGGCAGCACTAAATCCGTTGTTAATTTGTACGTAGCCTCCGTGAGTGCGCTGAGCAAGATGGCCTTTCGTTTTTCCCCCGCGGAATCCGTCTTCTCATTAATACCATTAGCCACAAAGTATTGGGCTATACGTCCTTTATACGTCTTCCAAGTCTGTACGTTATGGTCGAACGTATGAAGTATACCAAATTGCACAGAACTAGCCATTTTACTAGACACGTGGTGCGTAAAATTCTCGTCGCCAATGTTAGGTACGCGAATGCGCGGGAAAGAGGTACACGAGTGAAACGCTCTGTAGCTAGCAACGCACTGGTTTATTCAAATACTCATTGTAGGTGGCGCGCATGTGTGCGCGCATCTCGTACGCATACATAACAAAATATGACGACGGAACTTCAAAACTCATCCTTTCTGTAAATTCCACTAGGTACTTGGATGCCACAGTTGAAGGATAAGTAGCTAGCATGTATTATTTTATGATACTTCATTATACATTGAAACCTGCCAACGTTACAAGGTGTTTGCTTGTAATATCTAAACGGTTTTAAAGGATGTGTGAGAGAGAATAAACGTAGGAAGTGATGACTATCTGTTAACACAAAAGAATTTCGCTGGACAAGGTAAAAACAGTAAAGTATTCATATAATAAATACCCGAGTCTCATATCAGAGGTAACCGTCAATTCCTGACATCCTCTTGTAATCTGTGATATGTAAATTATGAACATTTTACCTACTTAGTACCGCCTTAGAGAATGCGTGTAGTGATGCGACATGAGTGGAGGATCCGAAAAGATCCGGCTCAAAAATTAACCTCTTATAATCCGTGATATGTAAATTATGAGCATTATACCTACTTAGTACCGCCTTAGAGAATGTGTGTAGGGATACGACATGAGTGGAGAATCCGAAAATATCCGACTCAAAAATTAACCTCTTGTAATCCGTGATATGTAAATTATGAGCATTATACCTACTTAGTACCGCCTTAGAGAATGTGTGTAGTGATGCGACATGAGTGGCGGATCCGAAAATATCCGACTCAAAAATGAACCTCTCCTACTCCGGACATATATATTGTGAGTAATACCTACGTATTTGACGAAAATGTAAAAAGCAATGGACGCCATATTTACTCTGCGGTCGTGACGTCAGTTAGCTTTGTAAACAAATGCGCTCAGCATGGCCGATCAGTTGACAGTTGACAGCTGTCACTTTATTTTACACAGCCGAATGACGTAATAACATGGTGACTACTATTTCAAGGTGATAAAGAACAGATAATAAAAACAGAAAACTTTGATTTGAATTTTAAAATTTATTTTGTTATTTTATGAACTAAAACCAACACTTACCGACTGCATTTTACCTAAGCTATCTTAATAATATATTTTTAGATTTTTTCTCATATAGAGTAAAATACCCTATTCTTTTTAGGCCTCCCACAAAGTGGACCGACGACCCGGTGAGAGTCGCGGGAATGCGGTGGATGCGAGACGCACAGGATCGGTCGTTGTGGCGTCGCTTGAGGGAGGCCTATGTCCAACAGTGGACGTCTTTCGGCTGAAATGATGATGATGATGACCCTATTCTTTCATATAATCCCGCAACCCACACATAACTCATCTTTGCAACTGGATCGAAACTCCGCTAAAAAAATCCGCTACTTTCTTCCTCTGTCTGAGGCGCAGAGGCGCACAACCCTAACCTAACGCACAGAGTTCTCGCATAAAATGCGGTATTTAAAATGAAAAATGACTTACAGAGAATTTATATTATAACGTTAAACTTTGGCTAACGACGTTTTAATGAGCTCGAAAGCACGCGTACTATGTGTCATAATTCTTGAGTGATGGTACACGTTCGTAGGTACTGCTCTTTAGGGAACTAGAAACCATGCGGGCACGTTAGAATGAGTTAATAAAACCCTAGAACGCCAGGGGAAATTAAAAGATTTTTTTTTTACTTCTTCGTCTTAAACCACACCTATTTCCTTCAGGTGCCCTATGCGTTTTAAAACCGATGGCCTGAACCAAGGTCCGGTGCAAGAGGTCACCACAGCCGATCGCCTCCACAAGGACACAACGGTGCTCCACACAAGCTGGGCATACCTGCACCGTATGCTCCACCGTGTCCTGCGGGCGATCCACACAATGATAACACCCGGGCGTTTCTTCCGCTTGAATCCGGTGCAGGAATCTCCTCAACTTACCATATTTGACGCGTCATGCGGAAGGTGAGGAAGTCGTGACGCCTTTCCAGCCGCTCTTTAAAGAGGGGACTTACCGCCGTGATGATGGGCACACCCCAGAAGTTTTAGTCAGTAAAAGTCTGACATGCTCTCTTCTTCCAGAGTGGGAGACGTCATTTGAAGAAAAAAAAATCTCAAAAAAAAAATTGGGACGAGAAACCGTTTGAAATGAGTGGATTTTAATATGGGTATTACCCGGAAGAGTGACGAATTTTGTCACTAACAGATGACACAATTAAGTTTAATAAAGAGTTTAACTTTTTTGTTGACAGCGAGGCTGCAATATGAGCTTATGTCGGGTCAAAACATGTTTGACATAATTTGTGATTAATGATAAGTATGACTTATAAATCGCTCGCAGGCTTAACGGTAGTAAGATGTACCTTCGAGAAAATGCGTCTTTTTTGTTATGTGAAAAATGTAATTTCGATTGAAATCTGTCAAAAGATTTGCCTTAACTTTCGGAAATTACAAAAAAAACAGACAAAAAGACAGATAAAAAAATGCATTTTCAGGGTTCCTTACCAAGAGGATAAAATCGGGACCTATTGCTATAACTTCACTGTCCGTCTGTCTATCACCAGGCTGTATCTCATGAACTTTAATAACTAGGCAGTTGAAATTTTCACAGATGATGTATTTTTGTTGCCGCTGTAACAAAAAATACTAAAAACAGAATATTAAGTGGGACTCCCATACAACAAACGTAATATTTTTGGCCGTTTTTTACTCAGTATTAATAACGGCAACAGGTATATACGCTTGAAATATTCACAGAATTCTCTTTAAAAATAAATAATTTCATTAAAATAAAATTTTAATAAATGTTTAAGCGGAGCTCCCATACAACGAGCGTGATTTTTCTGCCGTTTTTTCCTACGGACGGTACGGAACCGTTTTGTTAAAGGTATCGAACACACTTTTACAAAAAAAAATATTATTTCGATATTACAAAGGGGCCATTCAAGTATCACATAAGCACTACAGGGAGGTGGGAGGGTCTTTGCTTTGCTTATTTTTGATGACATGGGGGATGGGGGGTCTAGAAGGTGATTACGTCAGCAGTATTATATATTTTTTTTAGTTTTTTAAGAGAACGATGTCTATGTTCCAAAGTCGCAAGAAAATGAATAGACACGACACGCATCGCTAAGCAGCACACATCCAATGCCATTGAAGATTTAGAGTCATGGATTTGTGTATCATGGACTGAGGACTGTTAATTTTAATTAATATGTCAAAATTTTAAATTTAAACCTATTCCTTCTTTGTAGACTTTCAATTATTGCTCATAAATTAATAACAAAACCAACACATTGACAAATGCTTGTACTAATGTTAACGTCAACATGGGGGGGGGGGGGGTGAGAGCTTTGCTAACTTATGATGACAAGGGGAGAGTTAATATTTGCAAAAAAATCTGCTGACATAATACTTGAACGGCCCCAAACGGACACTTCAATTTTATTTTTATGTAGATACTTGAGAAGTACTCATCATTACTTCTACTGTAAAAAGTGCTATACCTCCATAACTTACGACTCTATCAGCTGATATCCTTATTATTCCTAACAAACACCGCCATAATGAAATCAAGATTTCGCCCACGTCGCCCAGATGGCGCTTTAGCGCCGTGCTCGCGCATATAGAGTGCCAGCCCATTGTTGGAGGTACTAGGCTCGCATATTAATAAGGAGATAGTAATTCTTGCAAAGAAAGGGCTATGTTCCCATAACATCGTAGGAAGTGGTAACAAAAGGTAGGTAGGAGTCTTTGGCTTCCTTTTTCCTTGGTCATTGCTATTGGAATATCTGCAGGTCATATCAAGGAATGACTCATATATGGGAATTGTTTTTTTTTTGTCTGTGTGAAAATCATCTTATGACATCCCCGCTCTAGGGCGGAGCGCGAGATAGTGTGTGTTGTTGTAGTGTTCCTTCGTCGCCTTTCGTACCGGGGCCGAGTCTTCCTTTCAGAATCAGACCCTTAGCCCCAGTAGGCTTCAACACTGCTGGGCCCCTACAGTTGCTGACATCTTCTTGAGGCGCGCGTGAAACAGTACGCGCCGTTGACGACTTGGGTTCGGTCCGGACGGTTACCGGACGGTCGGACGGCGAGCTAATCTGGGAATTATGTGGTTTTCTCATTTATATATCTTTGAAAATGATATATCATAATAACAGCTTAGAGGTCTAAGCACCTAAGAGCGCGGTCACTCTCGACCTGCATACAAAATAATAAAGTGATATACAAAGACAAAATGCTTGGAAATATGAAGCATTTTAACGATTCACTAAAAATGTACGGATATGATTATAAAATTAAAACACTATATTGGTAAATTGTTGCTTGTAGAATAATCTAACAAACGATCAGAACGATTGCATGTATATTAGTTCGGTTTTTAATAGTTGAAAGTAATTTTTAGAGACATCTTCGTGATTTTTTCTATCGTATTTGTATGTTATTTTTCTGTAAATTGTTTATTTGAAACTAGCTTTCGCCCACCGCTTCGCCCGCCTACATAAAATATAGCCTATGTCACTCAAGAATAAAGCTTTCTATCGGTAAAAAAAATTTGCAATCAGACCAGTACCTACTTTCAGAGATTACCTCCTATTAACGAAAAAAACAAAAAAACAAACTTTACCTCTTTGATTTGATTTGTTATAAAAAATACTCTTTTCATTCTCTAACGCTTATTTGTGAGATACTAGTTTTTGCCCGCGGCTTCGCCCGCGTACATATGTCATTCAAGAATAAACCAACTTTCTATCGATGAAAAAATTTTAGCAA
Organism: Mythimna vitellina; assembly: GCA_949316375.1. Classification (NCBI taxonomy): domain Eukaryota; kingdom Metazoa; phylum Arthropoda; class Insecta; order Lepidoptera; family Noctuidae; genus Mythimna; species Mythimna vitellina. The sequence continues at coordinate 3,562,868 of OX438708.1, forward strand.
TTGGACCAGTACTTCTAGTGATAGTAGTATAGTAGAGTACATCCTTCAAAAAAAAAAAGACACAAATACAAAAAAAAACAATCTTTAAATTTTTTTAATATACTAATATAAGATTATTTTTACAAAAGAAAGAGTAGGTAAACAATTGTCTTACGTCAAGAATTTGATAATTATGAAAGTAAACGCAAACATACAGAGACAAAAAAGGGAAACACTTTAAATTAAGAAATTGAAATGTGTAAGAAGTACCAGGGTTCCATAACCCGCAAAGAGCTTAAAACAAACGCCCTCTAATTCACACTTAACTAAAGAATGCTCAAACAGGCCTTTTATACTAAAGTGACGGGAAAACAAACATACGGTACGGTTTAAAATGGATTCCTCACCTTATGGGCAAACAACCTTTTGAGTGTAGTCACCTTTTCGTATAAAGAATGGGATATTACCGAAATTTACTCGCATCCCCGGTTAGTTGCAACGTTGGAAGGCCTCCCACAAGGTGGACTGAAGACCTGGTGAGAATCGCGGGAGAGCGGAGGTTCCGAGACGCACAGGATTGTCGTAGTGGCGTCGCTTGGGGAGGCCTATGTCCAAAAGTGGACTTCTTTCGGCTAAAATGATGATGATGACCCGGTTAGTTCTTCTATAAAAAAATAAATAGGTACCTAATATGTGGAGTTACACATACACTATTAACTTTAGATACTAAGGATTTTATCATTAAGAAACTTTATGTAACTGCTTGTTTTCCTAAAAATATTAATAATTCAATAAATTGAGAGATTAGAAGCACGTATGCCAGCGAAATTGCGTCAGAAATGAGAATATCCGCGAGAACCAAGGTTACAGACATAGCCCGAAGAATCGCCAAACTTAAGTGGCAGTGGGCAGGGCACATTGCTCGCAGAACAAATGGTCGATGGGAACGAAAGTTTCTGGAATGGCGACCACGTACCGGAAGACGCAGCGTTGGAAGGCCTTCCACAAAGAGGACCGATGACCTGGTGAGGGTCGCGGGAATCCGATGGATGCGAGACACACAGGACCGGTCATTGTGGCGACATTTGGGGGAGGCCTATGTCCAACAGTGGACGTCTTTCGGCTGAAATGATGATGATGATGATGCCAGCGAAAGTTACAAATCCAATTTCAACCTTATTGCTATTTCACTACAGTGTACTTTACAAATTTTTGGAAAAAGGGCCAATGTTATTGATACGAGACTGTAGTGCAGCAAATTTTTGGAAAAAAGACCACTCACTGATTAATCACGAAATCTCAGAAACTATAACACCTACAAACTTAAAATTTGAAAGAAAGAAAGAAAGAAAGAAAAAGAGTTTATTCACGTCAAACATGGCGCATACCTTAAAAATAAAAACAAATAACAACAACGACTTATGTTCTATCTATTGTGGTCTGGTTTCCGCACTTAGTCCTTGGCGGACCATTGTGCGTGAGCCATCGCAGCCTTCACTCCAACCAGCCCACCTCACTCCAGAAACAGATGAGTCTTTTCAATTTTCTCAGGGCATCTATGAGTGAATTTCTTATATTATAAGTGGTAGGATATGCGCCACTTCCGCGCAAAACGACCAGCGCTCAGCAAAATGCCAGGGCTCGTGTAAGACAGAGCCTCAGCGCTGATTTTCAGCACCAGCCGTCGTCGACTGTGAGACGTTGAGAGGAAGGTTCCTTATAGATTATAGACATACGTTAAAAACGGATTTTACGAAACTCCACCCCAAAGGAGGTAAAACGGGGGTTGAAAGTTTGTATGGAGAAACCTATATTTAACGCGGGCGAAGCGTGAGGCAAAAGCTAGTTACCTATAGGCATGTGGTGCTAACCTTTAAGACATTGTAACACTAAACTAGACTACATCGCTCACCTAGTAAAATATTGACACATCTACAGAAATGCGAAATTAAGTCTTACCGGCCTAAGTGTTTAAAATTGGATAATTAATAAATAAAAAAATAATAATAATATTCAACAACCATCGCACAACGCCGTCTAGTCCCAAGCTAAGCAGAGCTTGTGTTATGAGAACTAGACAACTGATAAACATACTTATATATTTCTAAATACATACATATTATAGATAAATTACACCCAGACACAGAACAAATGATTGTGCTCATCACACAAACATTTGTCCTGGGTGGGAATCGAACCCACGTCCTCCGGCTTAGCAGTCAGGGCCACTAACCACTAGACCAACAGGCTAGTCAATTTCATATCCTTGAATATCTATTATGATCTGTAATTAACGTGACCATTTATTAATTGACTCAAAACGGGACATTGGTTAATTTAGATCAATTAACAGGTAGTCACTGAAAAAAAAAACACTTTTTTAAAGTAATTTATTCAGAAAAAGTTAGCTTAAAAGTTACGAATTAAGAAATATACCCCAAATGTCTAGTTATATTTATATTTATCAGATGATCAAATATGCTTTAACGTGAAGATTTCAAATAAGAATGAAACTCTTGGCACGTTTTTTTTTATATACACCTTAATTATCAACATCGCCTTTCGACGGGACGGGTATTATAGACTAGTACTATTATAGACCTAACAATTTCTGATATAAAATGTAAAATGAACTCAAAACTTCGTTTTAACTTTTTGAGTAGCGTAATTAGAGACACAATAGAAAGACAATGACTGAGCGAACGCCGGCGTTCGCTCAGGGTTTAATGAACTAAATATTTGTACAGTTTTTAACCCTTGCATCTGTAAAATATGAAAAATGTAAGTAGATGTGTCAATATATTGCTAGGTGAGCGATATAGTCCCGTATTGGGGATACGGGACTATGCTATACGCAATGTTCGAGCTTATAAAAACAATTTCAATAAACAGACGCATGTAAACAAAATTACAATTTAAAAGGACATGCAGCTGTTTCATATAAATTCAAGTTCATGTTAAATTTAATAAAAAAGTGAAATAAATAACCATGCATACATAATCATTCAAACCGCCGTAGTGCGAATTGAATTCATGCAGTATGGGTTCCGCGCAAATAAAACTATTGTGTGAGAATATGCTCCTTTTTTTATTTTTAGCGACTTCGCTGCGTTTATCACTGTTCAACCAAATCAAGAAATGGCTTAAAAGTGTTCAGCTTGCCCTTTTTTTCGGTGGGAAAGTCATCCAATGACATCGTGCGCTCTTGGGCGGAGCGGGAGGGTGTGTCAGACTTTTACTGACTAAAAACCTTAGGGTTTCTATGTTTTCCTTTGACACGGAACCCTAAAAAGGTGAACTAAGTAGCAGCGCACACACAATCATTATAAACGCATCGTCTTTAATAATAACGAGTTAAAGGTGACTCACACTTGGATTTATAAGCCAGCAGTTGACGCTGCGCTTCCTTCGAGTTACATGGATCAGTTTCAAGGATGGCACTGCAGTGTTTTGTTATATAAAAGTAATAAATCCTCTCTTAGGCTGGCTTGTGTCATGAAAGGAAACCTCGTGCAAAATTTCACGCTCCTAATCCTAGTAGTTTCAGCTGTGCGTTGATATGTCAGTCAGTCAGTCAGTTTCTCTTTTTATACGATAAATGATACTTATTTTGTAAGTAGGTTTAAAAAAAAACACTTTACACGTCAATTTTTTTTTTTCGTCAATTTAAGCTAGATCAGGCCGGTGTTTCCTAGCTGACTACCCTGAGAAGAAACACCGAAACAAACTCAGGGGTCAAAGTCTCTTTTAAAGTCCATACAGTTAATATGTAATGGTCAAATCATATGAGAACCATGCAGATTTTTCTGAGATGGGCTTTCGAAGAAAGAACCATACAGATTTGAGTGGACCTGTCCAGTCAGTGCAAGCATTTGTCAGTATTCGTATATAGATATAATCAACGGGTCGACATTTTTATACAAAATAAAATAACTAATTTAAGGATATTAATCTAAGACGTCTTTCCCACGCTACTTTATAAGCAAGAACCGCGTTTGAAGAAACGTGTTATTTGCCAAAAACGTCCTAATATTAGGAACAGTAATTAATATGATAAAAACACTAATTAAACGTCGATGGTATTTCAAATATTAAAGGTCACTGTGGCATGTAAATATAGGAAGTAATTACTATTTAAATATTTGTGATCTAGTTTTCGTTTTAAAAATAGCAAGTTATAAGAATTTCTGACATAGCCCGATGAATAATATAATACAATAATATATTCCACAACTATCACACAACGCCGTCTAGTCCCAAGCTAAGCAGAGCTTGTGTTATGAGTACTAGACAACTGATAAACATACTTAAATATTTCTAAATAAATACATATTATAGATAAATTACACCCAGACACAGAACAAATGATTGTGCTCATCACACAAACATTTCTCCTGGGTGGGAATCGAACCCACGACCTCCGGCATAGCAGTCAGGGCCACTAACCACATGCCAATCGAATGGCCGAACTTAAGCGGTAGTACGCAGGGCACATTGCTTTCAGAACAGATGATCGATGGAGCCGAAAGGTTCAGGAATGGCGACTACGTACCGGAAGACGCAGCGTTGGAAGGCCTCCCACAAGGTAGACCGATGACGTGGTTAGGGTCGCGGGAATCCGATGGATCCGAGACATACAGGACCGGTCATTGTGGCGACATTTGGGGGAGGCATATGTCCAACACTGGAGTAGTGGCCGTGTACTAGAAGACGCACTTTTAACCAAGGTAGACTGATGACCTGGTGAATATCGAGGGAATTCGATGGATGTGAGACTCACATGACTGATCGCTGTGGTGATACTTGGGAGGTCTATATGGTGGACGTCTTTCTGCTGAAATGATGACTAATTTTTTCATGGTGTTTCTTTTTTTTTAATTTTGTAACAGTGACAAAACAAAAAAAAACAAAGTAATTGATGTGGTTCAAAAGGCTGCCAAACTGAAATGGGAGTTGGCAGGACATGTCTGCTGCATGCCCAACAAACTGTGGGCCAAAGTAGAACAAAGTTGATGCCCTGAAACAGTGCAATGGGGTCGCAACAGAAAGCGCAGGAGATGGCGCGACGAACTGGACAAATTTTGCCAGAACTGGCAATAGGAAGCACGGGCATGCGTAAGATGGAAGGAGAGGGGGGAGGCCTTTACCCAAGAGTAGACAGAAATGGCTAACAAAAAAAAAACTGACAATGTTGAGAGCAGTGGTACTTCGTAGCTCAGTGGTAAAGGCCCTAACACACGAGTTGTTCGTCGTGGATTCAAAGGCCCAGGAGATTCTGAGATATACTTACGGCGAGCAATCGGTCCAGCCGTCCGGCAACCGTCCGGACCGAGCCCAAGTTGTCGACGGCGCGTACTCTTCCACGTTTGCCTCAAGGAGATGTCAGCAAATCGTAGAGGCCCAGCAAGGTCGAAGCCTTCTGGGGCCACGGGTAGTGTGAAAGTAAAACCCGGGACCCTGGGACGAAGGCAAATAAGGAACAGGAGTGGGTTTTAGTCAGTAAAAGTCTAACACTATCTCTCGCTCCGCCCAAGAGCGAGATTTGTCATAAGATGATTTTCCCACCCAATAAAAAAAAAACTATTAATTCCAAATAACTCTCCTAGGCAGCCCACAGAATAAAAATAACTTCTCTCACCTCCATCCCTATTCGTTTGCTACCAATACTAGTTTTCCAATAAGGCCATTAATATGTGCGCAGTGAAGACAGTGGCAGGACATCCGCGCAGTGTGCGCCACCCTTAAAAGGATACACGTATGCGCCTGCGCATAATCAAGTAGACAATTTTTTTTTAATGGTGAAATTAAGATGCGGCTACTAGTTGTTTTATAATATGTATTTTGTTGTTATTTATAAACCTTTATTTATTTACGAACACACATAATCATTTATCATTTTACAATTCAATAAAACAGACTGAAACTGAGCAGTGGTGGCCGAGTGGTAACGGCCCCGACTAACGAGTGTCGGTTGCGGGTTCAAACCCAGCCAGGCGCATTACTTTGTGTAATTTATTACATCACCACTACTTCTAAAACGGTTAAGGAAAACATCGTGAGGAAACCGGCATGTCCTAGAACAAAAAATTCGAAGACTAGTGACATCCAGCAATCCGCACAGGGCCCGCGTCATGGATTACGGCCCATTCCCTCTCCTAGAGAGGAGGCCTGTCTCGAGAGTCCCAGCTGTGGGAACATTATATGGCCGAATACGCTATGCTATAATTAAACAAATAAATAAAATGTCAAGGTTCAAAGGTGTCCATAACACTCGTAACATTGCCTTGCTGAATAGCGATGGGCCAACCTTTCCACCAAGAACGACCTAGACCGGAGTCACCCGTTGTCTCCCCGAGCCTACGGCCCGATACCCCATAAATCCTCACATGTGTATTGGCAATGATGTGCTTGCCGCGTCAAAACTCCAAAGTCTTGAGCTTCGACGTCAAATTGCTAGCCTGTCGGTTTTCTATCGTTTACATTTCGGGGTGTGTACATTGGAATTGCACAATTTAATTCCGCCAAGTCCGTTCCATCATCGGACCACTGCGACGTACGGCGTTGCGACATCGGTACATGGTGGACATCGCACCTAGGCGTACCAAACCGTAGGCTCGGGCTTGCGGACGGCGTACAATGGGAGCTACCCATACGCCGTCCGATCGACTGGTAACCGTCTGGACCGAGCCCAAGTCGTCGACGACACGCGCCTCAAGGCTGATATCTAATCTAGCAGGGTCGAAGCCTACTGGGGCCATGGGTGATGCGAAAGAGATCCCCGGGGCCCTGGAAAAAACGGCAAAGAAGGAACAGGGTTTTTTGTTAGTAAAAGTCTGACACTACGGGAGATGTCATTAGATGATTTTCCCACCCGAAAAAATAAATAAAAAAAAAACCATGCGTACCAATTATTTTGGGAACACATTCATTATGCGTACAACTAAGGAGTGGAATTCCCTGCCGGAGTCTGTGTTTCCTGATAGCTATAACCTAAGGGTCTTTAAGTCAAAAGTGAATAGGTTACTTCTAGGCAAGCTTGCTCTCTATCGTCGGCCCATCATAGCGCACTAGTTTATTAAGAGCCTTATTCACTCTAGCCTTGAAGACATCTAAATTATAATCGGACGGGAATACCGAAGCTGAGAAATATCAGGCCAGCTATTAGTTCCGTTTGCGTCAGTGCCAATTATTTTGAAGGATTGGATGGAAGCTCATAATCAACGTCCTGCCTGGTCTTTAGCCACGGTTCCCGCTTCCCTAAGGGATACTTAGCCTTTTCTTCATCAGTGTCTGTCACCCGTTAAACTGAACTGCAAGTTACAAATTACATTTCCTTCACATGTCTATCATTTTCTTTGCGAAAACATCTCATTTTATAAAACCCGCATTTCGTTACGGTTAAGTACCCTTCAAACTGTTCACCACATTTAATTTTCAACTCTACTGTTCACGAAAATAAAACACAAATTCCTCTGACGATACCTCAGTCGTCATATCCTTGTTTTTCTTCAAAGGAATTTCGACTTTATTTTATACAATATAAAGTTATGTTTCAGATGTTGCAGTAATGTTTTCGCATAGGGTGTTCACCGAAGCGTAGCGTCATTTTATTCAGTACAGCTAAACATATGAGCGATTGATATAATTTGTGGGTCAATAAACTAAGGAAATGCTAATGACATTTGTAGCAAAATTATTGAATTGTTCCGGAGATAGACTTTGTTGAACATGGACTGGGTAACGGAAGCCCTTACACACTACTAATTTTTTATTAGTACAAATATTTAAAGTGCTTATTAGAAAAGGACTTGTTAATCTATACATATAATAAATCTGTAGAAATGAAAATTCTGTACATTGATAAATCAAAAAAATAAATGGCAGGGGTGTTACTAGACCGACACCGAACCCAAAAAATGTGATTAAAAAAAATTTTTTGTTCGGCTGAAATGATGATGATGACATTATGTCAATAATACCTACGTACCTCCTTATGAATTAAAAAAATCAATAAACGCATTTTTGAACGAACAACAAGATGTCATATCATAATGTCATGTTTTTTTTATACGTTATTAGGCTGGATGAAATGTCTTAATACCATGCTTTTTTTCTGGTGATTTTGCGAGGTGATATGAGTCATTATAACCTCTATATTCTAAGCACAAACCAATATTTTTATGTTTATTATCTAATGCGGAAATGTATTTCCTAAGTATATTAATGCAATACAGAAAGCACAGCATACTGTGCTACTATCGTACCTTATATCGTATTATACTATCTTAAAAAATCTAGTCAACCCAGTTTCCAATTATGACGTTTTTGCGATACTGAGACTGGCCATTAACTTGATTTGATAAAACGTAGTAAATTATTTTGCCGGTATATATCATCATGATATATCATGGTGATATATGTAGACCATAATGTCATCAACAATTCTTTATTGACTGTTTTTTCGTTTTTTACAGATTTGGATAAGCTGTCAGAGTAAATAACGGTAAGCAAACAAACCAATTGGAACAATCTATTTTTCTTAAACATCGGACACAAATATTATGAGGTATCTTCTCTTCAGGGTAGCTCACGAAATCCAAATTTTCGTGATGCTTTTTTTTCCAATTTACAGCTTTGTATCGGATAGTATGGTAACAAAAATAATATTTGCGATGACGACATGTATGTAGTAACACAACTATACTCATTAAAACTATCATCGTAAGTCTGTAACTTAAAGAAAAGGTAAAATGTCTAGTTTGGGTTCCGTACCTCAAAAAAAAAGCGGATCGTTTGTCTGTCAATCTACTTTTAAAGTCGATTGAATAAAAAGCATGTCTGTCAATCTACTTTTAAAGTCGATCGAATAAAAAGCATGTCTGTCTATCTACTTTTAAAGTCGATCGAATAAAAAGCATAGCTGTCAATCTACTTCTAAAGTCGACGCGGGGATGGTCGTTTTAAATGTAAACAAATGTCGATCAAAACTATTCTGTGAAAATTTCATCCAACTGGTGACAGCCAAAAGGTCACTTTGTGGTCCGTCCGTCTGTCTGTCTCTCTTTCTGTCAAGACCATTCATCTCAGGAACGCGTGGTGGTATCGAGTTGAAATTACCATAAACCATATACTCAGGTCTGCGGTTCCTTAAAGCTGTGAAAAAATCAAACTTCTAAGTTAACGAAAAAAAAAGATACGGCCGTTTATGTCGCAAAAAACGTGTATTTCGACACTCTCAAGGGAATCAAAATTCATAGGGTACTTCCCGTTGATCTAGAATCCAGAAATTTGACAGCAAGCATAGGAAAAAAATCTGAAAACTGTAAATATGTAGTTACGTCACAAAAAAAAAACTTTAATCTTTGAGACTCGATCCGGAAATCGAACTGCTTTCATAGGTAAGTTTGTACGGAACCCTCAGTGCGCGAGTCCGACTCGCACTTGCCCGGTTTTTTGTTAGCCATTTCTATCCTCTCTTGGGCAAAGGCCTCCCTCCACTCCTTCCGTCTTTCCTGGGCCCGCGCTTGCTTTTGCCAGTTCTGGCGAAATCAGTCTAGTTCGTCGCGCCATCTCCTTCGTGGTCTGCCGCGACCCCATCGCACTGTTTCAGACCACCAACTTTGTGCTACTTTGGCCCACAGTTTGTCGGACATGCGGCAGACATGTCCTGACCAGTCCCATTTCAGTTTGGCAGCCTTATGAGCCAAATCAACTATTCTAAACTTGACATGTATGTATTTGCGCAACTAACATAAAACTATCTTCATTACTCCCTAACTTAAAGACAAGGTAAAACGTCTAGTTTTTATTAAAATTACAGTTTTAGCTTTTCTCTATGTGAAAACAAAGCCAGTGGTAGCAGTTAGTATTATACATAACATTTTTATTACGTAACTAGATTGTCACGCCAATATGAAATCAAAGAAAACAGATTTTATGACCTTATTTTCTTGTAACACATAAAACGTATAATCGTAGCATATTTTCTTTTGTTATGACTACTTACTTCCAGCGGCTTCACTCGGGATAAAAAGTATCCTATGTGTTAATTCCAGGCAGACACATGGTCTCATCACCACTGCTCTCAAAACGGTGAAGGAAAACATCTTGAGACGCGAAACGGGCATGTTCTAGAACCAAAAATTCGAAGACTTGTGACATCCACCAACCCGCACTGGGCCCGCGTGGAGGATTACGGCCCTTTCCCTCTCCTAGAGAGGAGGCCTGAGTCCCAACAGTGAGACCTTATAAAGCCGACTATGCTATGCATGGTCTACTCGTATGCTAAATTTGATCCAAATCCGTTCAGCCGTTCGAACGTGAAGAATTAACAAACATACTCACAAACTATTGCCTGTTTATTATTAATGTGATGTACTTAATGAGTATTTCCTTCCTAAATGAAAAAGGAAATACAAATATAAACTACATATATATATATGACGTGGCCAGATCTTAGAATTGAACACTTCATGATATGGCCAAATAAAACTGGCCAGATCGTTTAAACGTCTTCATTTTTGATGAAATGGCAATCCTCGGACAGGATTTTCTATGGATAAGTCACAAAAAAATTATTAAGTCATAATTAAACTACTATTTAATTAGTATTCAAACAAGCTCCCAGCGTAGGTACTCATTACAGGCTGCGGGATTGTCCAAAAGAGAGCCGTGGCTTTGTATCGCTAAAAGCGACTGAAGGAACAGGCATGTCATATTTACTGTATAAAACGACAGTAAATATGACACTCTCTCGCTCTATCCGGAGCGGAAGGACTCATAAAGAAGCGTACTCATTACATTAAGAAATTATTTTCAATTATAATTATTACTATTACTTAGCCCTGCAGTGCGACATCATAAGTTGAAAATAAAATAAAATATAAGTCATAACATGTATTTGCTACGACACCTCTTTTACAGCTTACCTCAAAAAAAAAAAACCGGCCAAGTGCGAGTCGGACTCGCGCACAAATGATTCCGGAACTCTACTCAACTTTTTTTTAAAACACAATTTATTTTATTCTGTTTTTATTATTTGTTGTTATAGCGCCAACAAAAATCATCTGTCAAAATTTCAACTGTCTAGCTATCACGGTTCATGAGATACAGCCTGGTTTTTTTTTGGTTGGGAAGTCATCCAATTATGTCTCCCTCTCTAGGGCGCTGCGAGAGGGCTTATCAAAGTTTTACTGACTAAAACCGACTCCTATGTTCATTCTTTGTCTTGCGTTCCAGGACCCTGGGGTTCCCTTTCGGACAACCCATGGGAATCCTGGTGACAGACAGACGCACAGCGGAGTCTTAGTAATAGGGTTTCGTTTTTACCCTTTGTGTCCTCCTCCTTAGTCGTTCACTCTTGACAGAGTGGTCGTGGTTATTGTGATATTGTATTGCATTTTCGTTGTTATTGTGATATTGTATTGCATTTTAGTGATATTGCATTTTCGTTGACGAGTCAGGCTCCCGCGATGCGTATCCTCTTGTTACGGTTTACAGCGTCTCGGGAACTCTGGACTATGGAGGTTTGTGTTGCAGCTCTGATGAGGTCTGTCCAACGCGTAGGTGAGGCACCGCGTGACCGCTTCCCCTCCACTTGTCCCTAGACAACGAGACGCTCCATGGAGTGTTCGTTGCGAACAACGTGACCAAAATATTTGAGGAGTCGTACTTGCACAGTCGACGATAATCTCTGTTTGATTTTTAACTCCTCCAGGAACGATACGTTAGTCCTAAGTGCTGTCCAAGAGATCCGCAGCAGTCGCCGCTAGCACCACATCTCGGTGCATCGATTTTGCGTCGATCTTTGAAACGAACCGTACACGTTTCTACGCCATAAAGAAACCCTTTGGGTACGGAACCCTAAAAACAACACCTCCCATTTATTATAATAATAGCGTTTATATAATTTATGGTAATACGCTGTAAAAGTAAAATTATCGGTTTGTTAAAGTTATTTCATAACTGGTCCATTTACTCAGTAAAGAAAATTACTAACCATTTCTTAATGTTTTGTATTATTTTGAACTAGTTTTATATTAAACAGGCCATTTATGGCAGTTTTATTTAATTCCGTTTTAAGTACCCGTTTACTAGTCTTTAAGTAATGTCCAATATGACAGCTGGCAATAGTGATGTTTAACGCAGTAGTCGATGTTTTTAAATTATCGATAAAAAATGACATTCCCGACAATTGTAAGTCATTTTGTATAAAAAAGTAGTTATACATTTCTGTATTATACTTACTTAAATTATATGTTTGAGTTTATTTGATACTTTAGTGTTTTTTTTTTTGGACTATGCAATTTTGCGTTTTTACGTAAAATCACCAAAAAAATAAAGGAAAAAAATCTTTTTCTGGATTTTTCTAGAAAAAACGAAGATTTAGAGACCAAAATTTTCGACCAAATAAATTTGTACATCCTTGTACAAAACGATAATTAAGCGTTTCTCAAGTTCACTCAAGTTGTACAGACGTATGTACAATCGGCCCTCGAGGGTATATTATAACAATTTAATGAAACACGAGTGAAATTACAAAACACAACTAATGCATTTTTTTTATTGGGTGGGAAAATCATCTTATGACAAATCCCGCTCTTGGGCGGAGCGAGAGATAGTGTCAGACTTTTACTGTCTAAAAACCCACTCCTGTTCCTTCGTTGCCTTCGTCCCAGGGCCCCGGGTTTCGTTTTCACACTACCCATGGAACTAATGCATTTAAAATTACATCTTTCAAGATAACATACTCCGTAATACCCTTCATTTGAGACTTTCACTCTTTCCTGTTACCTAGTTATGTATATTTCCAATAATTACCAAGTATTTTACCATACTTAGCGACATAATTTACTATGATAACTAGTATCTAGAAAACTTGCTATATTCCTGTTCATAGAGAAATTGTACGACATAACTTATGTAAACGACTTTGCAAGGAGTTTTGTATCATTGAAATAAGGTCGATGTATGTAGATCATTGTCTACTGGTTACTATAGAGTAATTAATAGTTTGCATAACAGCACACCTGTGTATCAAGAAATCACAATAGAACAAGAAAAAACCAAATCACTATGGACTAGCTTATAATTTAATTTTTTTTTCGTACTATATTAATAAATCTTACAATATTTTGTGATTTTATCATTATCATCATCATTTCAGCCGATAGACGTCCACTGCTGGACATAGGCCTCCCCCAAATGTCGCCACAATGAACGGTCCTGTGCGTCTCGCATCCATCAGATTCCCGCAAACTTCATTTGTCAAAAGATGATTTTCCCACCCAATAAAAAAAAAAACCATATCACCGGTCCACCTTGTAGGGGGCCTTCCAACACATTTTCCGGTATGCGGTCGCCACTCCAGAACCTTTCGGCCCCAACGGCCATCCGTTCTGCGAGCAATGTGCCCGGCCCATTGCCACTTAAGTTTGGCGATTCTTAGTACTATGTCGGCAACCTTGGTTCTCCTGCGGATAACTTCATTTCTGATTCGATCACGCAAGGAAACTCCGAGCATAGCCCTTTCCATTGCCCTTTGGGTGACTTTGAGCCTTCTGATGAGGCCCATTGTGAGCGACCACGTTTCGGAACCATATGTCATCACTGGCAATACGCACTGGTCATAGACTGTTTTGATTTGCTCATCTTGAATATACTAATGCCCGCAAAAATTCGGTATGTAATAATTTAGCAATATCATGCCGAAAAGAAAGATTTTATAATTTTACTAGTGTCCACTTATCTGGTGATAATATACACCATATCAGTTACAGAATAGAAAGAAGATAAAAACTCTATATAATAATAATAATTTTTAAAAATCTGATCTCTATCCACAAGTTTCATTAAAAAATATATACAATACAATACGCAATGATATAACACAGAGCGGTAGCGTAGTGTCAGCACATCACGGCGTGGCAGCATCATGCCGTTTGCCGTTACGTCATTTGATTCGATTTTACAGTCAAGGCAAGCTTATATATGTTTAGCATCAAAAAGAAAAAACAAATAAAAATTAAAACTACTTATATTTAGGGTGACAATATAAAATCCATACATCCAAACTTTTGTCATAAATACGAATGTGACTGTCTGTCACTATTTAGCACCTAAACCACTGAATCGATTGTTATACAATTTGACAGATATGTTTTCGGAGACTTGATAAATGATTTAATTCTGGAAATTTGAAATAAACTCACAAGCAACATCTACTACAAAGTAATATCATTCTGCTATTCTATAAAACATTGATACTTACACAACGTCTAGTATAAAGCGATGAAATTTGTCTTCTTATTTTAAATATTTTATTCATTTTTAATTTGTATATTAAAATGAAAAGCTTACTTTTTAAGACCACAGACTACAAAAAGTCAGTACAAAAATAGACATTCGCAAATTGCATTCAGCCAATAAAAAATTGATACAAAATATAGTATTTTTACTACTTTTAAAAGCCTATTTGGTACTATTAGAGCATCATAAAATATCTGATATCACTAAAAGAATATGGCTATCGTGAATTTTGTACTAAAATTGTCAATATTGAAGTTTTTACAAAGTATCTTTTCGATTTTATGGCTTTAAATAGAATTTCTTCGTAGGTGGTCTTATTTTTCAATATGGTGACAAAGTCAACACTATTTTATCTTTATAGAATGCCAACTAGCTTATTCTAGAGGCTTCGCTTGCGGGTAAGTCGAAATTATCCCACAAGAACGTATTTTTGTCGGGATGGTCTCCGCAACTCCATATGGGCTGGTGCTGCAAAATGCCATCTAGCAGCTTTGGACTCAGTGGAAAGGCGTGCGAAGAGGCTAATTGGGGATCCTGATTTGGTTAAGTCCAATCTATAAAGCCTCGAACTCAGGCGCAGGGTAGCCAGCCTATCGGTATTTTACAGGTAACATTTTGGAGAGTGTGCGCGGGAATTGCACGACTTGATTCCGCCATCTCCTTTCTACCATCGGACAACCCGACAAACGGCTAGTATCCACCCTTACGTTGTTGAAACTTCAACGGTCCGGACTAAGCTTTTGGCTTCGTCGTTTATACCGCGCACATCGAAGGACTGGAACAATTTGCCTGCTGCGGTCTTCCAGTCCAACTATAATTTAGGTGTCTTCAAGGCTAAAGTGAGAAGGCTCTTAATAAACTAGTGCGCCTGATTATCAATGATTGCATCTCCGCTTACCATCAGGTGGGATCGCAGTCAAGCACTGGTTTATATCAATAAAAAAAAAATTCAATGTCCAAAGCGCGTATTTTACGTAAGGGAGAGACAAACGTTTTACTCGATTCCCAGCTTCTCGAGAAAGGCCAGCAAATCCTTGATGTTATTGATTATTTCATGTAGAATACCAGGGTTTTTTACATATTTTACCCCGTATCTAGCGACCCCTGGGCAGCTTATAAGCAGATGAGCTGCTATCACGTCCTTCTCCATGCCGGCTCTGCAGAGTGGGTTGTCTGTGACTCCTATGACAGAAAGATAGAAGAAGTACTACTGGAATAAAAAGTTATGTATATCATCCAGGCAATGGTTTACTCGTCTGCCCAATTTCATCATAGTGCTAACGGCCTTCGAGATATTATTCAATGTCAAACTTACAAAAACACAGATATTAAAATTAATATTCTTGCATTCTAATGAACGCACGACCAAATTCCTTACATCTTCGTTTATTCATTAAATCAACAAGGAAAACGTCAACATCAAGAAAATACTAGTAGTCAATCAGATTAACGTCAATATTAATATATAATTAATATTTGGCATAAATTATTATAATGAGTTGGGGCTCGTGAAATCGTGAGTGAACACATGCATGACTTCCATGAATATTATTATTTAGCATTTGCCTACCGCATTTCGAAAGTCTGTGACATTAATTATGTCTGTTGAATACTAACACGTTAGCATAGCATAGCATTATAGTCAGCCTTTTAATGTTCCCACTGCTGGGACTCAGGCCTCCTCTCTAGGAGAGAGAATGGGCCGTAATCCACCACGCGGGCCCAGTGCGGATAAGTGGATGTCAAATGTCTTCGATTTTTTTATTCTAGGACATGCCGGTTTCCTCACGATGTTATCCTTCATCGTTTTGAGAGCAGTGGTAATGAAATAAATTACACAAAGTAATGTGTCTGGCTGGGTTTAAACCTACATCTCGTAAGTCGGGGCCGTTACCACTTGGCCACCATTGCTCTCTAACTAACACGTTACCATCATCATAATTTCAGCCGAAAGACGTCCTCTGTTGGACATAGGCCTCCCCCAAGCACCACAAAGAACAGTCCGATGAATCCCCGTGACTTTAACCAGGTCATTGGTTCACTTTGTGAGAGGGTTTTCAACGCTGCGTCTTGCGGTACGCGGTTGTCACTCCAGAACTTCTCGGTCCCAACGACCATTTGTTCCGCAATCAATGTGCCCTGCCACTTAAGCTTGGCGATTCTTCGGTCTATGTCAGTAAACTGGATTCTCCTGGAGATAACTTCATTCCGGATGTAATCACGCAAGGAAACTCTGAGCATAGCCCTTTCCATAGCCCTTTGGGTGACTTTAAGACTTTTGTTGAGGTCTTTTGTGAGCGACCACGTTTCGAAGCATATGTCATCACGAACTAAAGCATGAGATGGCTGTCAATCTATATAATATACGACCTTCTGCCCACGTGAAAGAAGACAATCTCTAGAGAAAATGTTTCTGGGATAAAAAGTCGTATAAACTATAATTCCAGGGCAGAATCTATCTGCGCCATCCACATCAAAGATACACATTACATACATATATTATTTGTGTGATTATAAAAAGGGCTTTACTCTTTATTATTTTCCCGTAAGACTCCCACTACTTTACAAGCCTAGATAGGCCTTCTAAGCATCGCCACGTCAACAGTTTCTGTGTTTTTCACGTCCAAACGACTTGCTCAACCAGAGGGCTAGATGTCTCCTACAAGGTCGACTGAAGACCTAGCTCCCTACGTCTTCGCACAACCTTGTCCAACGCTTTACTATTTCTAAACATACGAGGTAACTTCACTGTAGAAACATTTTATTTTACTAATTAGCTGGTCTTCATGAAGTTACCTTATACTTGCTTGATAAATACATTATACTAAAACCAGAACGATATAGAGAAGAACAACATGGCCCCTGCGAAAGAATGACACGCAAAATCGAAAGAGTTACCATAACCCTGGATCGCAAAGGTCAACTGAAGGAATACAAGTAGGTTTTAGTCAGTGAAAGTTTGACATGGAGTGCAAGAAGTTGATGACTTCTCAAAACCATAAGCACTGATTAGCTGGTCTTCATAAGTTGTTGAGTTGATGCACGCTTAGTTAGTCAAGTCAATTCAAAAAGAAGAAGCCACATACAAAACCTCTTGAACCTCCATGCACTTAAAGAAGGCTAGGCCATCCATAAATAATTCATTACAAAGATTCCTCGAATCCCAATCAAGTAAACAAACGAATGCCTTGTAATACTAAGTACTGATTACAAAACAGTTGAAGTCTAAATGTCTAGCCTATCCAGGTCAAAGACTCAAGGCTATTAGGCTATGACGGAGCGCGAGGAATCTGTGTAGGCGAGATCACGTTGTCTTTGACATGTTCGCCTTAATGTGTAGTGATGGGCGATAAAATCGATAGAAGATATTGCGGACTTAGGCTTGTGACACTGACATTTGCTGTGCTGTGAATAAAATCGACAGTGCTGGAGAAGGATGCTCTGTATCCCTTGGACAGCATTTTGGACCAACGTATCCATATTGCGAGAACTCAAAATCTTCTCGCGGTTGTCGTCAGAGTTGACGCAAGATTTTACAATACTTCTGTCTCATTGCAAGGAAACACGGTGGGAACCTCGAAAGGCTCATCGTGACCTGTAAAGGGGATGAGAAAACGCAATTAATTTTAGTCTTCTGTGACTAAAAGTAATTTAGGTGTCTTCAAGGGTAGAGTGAATATTCTCTTAATAAACTAGTGCGCCTCACCATCAATGATTGCATCTCTACTTACCATCAGGTGGGATCGCAGTCAAGCACTGATTTATATAAATAAATAAAAAACTTATTTTGCTTTATGTCGTATTTAACAAAAACTGATATACATCATCTCGCTAAAAAGGATAATATATGTGTTGTAAGACATAAAAATAATTATTATGTGTCGCAAGCAATATCTTTCGTTTCGAGCCACATTTTATATCCTAATGAAACTTGAAATTTACAATGACAATCAAATCGTTAGAAAAAAGGCACTTAACTTAACCAACGCCTATTAAGCCATAATTTAACTTAGATAATAACAAAGACAGCTGACATTATAAATTTAATATCTATTAAAATTTTATAGCCACATAAAATCGTAACACTCGTAACGTACGTTTTATAGCCTCTCTAACGTCGGCAGTGAAATATCGATAGAATTTTATCGAGTGTTCCCATCACTAGTATATTGCGATGTCATAAAATGTACTAGCTTTTAGCCGTGATTTTGGTCGTATTGAATAATGCTTTTACATAAACAAAAGGGAAATTCATGGCTATTACATAAGTCTTCAGCTTCCACGCAAACCAGATACGAATATTATGAGTATGAGTACTGATTTCAATAAATTTGTCCGGTTTCTTGCTAGTCGGAAACTAGTAGCCTATTAATCCCATCTGACCGAATATCCGAAGAATCGCCAAACATAAGTGGCAGTGGGCAGGGTATATTGCTCGCAGAACAGATGGTCGATGAGGACGAAAAGTTCTGGAGTGACGACCGCGTACCAGAAGACACGGCGTTGGAAATCCGCCCTCAAGGTAGACAGATGATCTGGTGAGGGTCGAGGGACGCACAGGACCGGTCGTGGTGGCGACTCTTGGGGGAGGCCTATGTCCAACAGTGAACGTCTTTCATCTGAAATGATGACGATGATAATGACTTAGATTCGATCATGACAACTAATCTCAACGCAGATTAGCAATTAGATATGGATGGAGTTTCTTGCCGGTTCTTCTCCATAGGAAACGACCAATTTGGAGATAGTTTCTGACGTTTTATAAGTGCCCATGTAGGCCTATGTGAAATCTTATTATAGTGTTCAAAACTTTTGATTTTTTAATATAGTGTTCAAGCGTGTGCATAGGTGCTACCTTCGTTCCTTCACTCTGATAGTCCAATAGGACGAAAATCCGCCACATCCGGGGAGAGTGTTCTTGGAAATCATACCGCCAACCTCCAAACTCCAGGCCTACCCCCTAGCCAAGATAGAAGAGGTCATCTCTGCTGATGACACAGGTAGTGTTACCAGGTCAGATTGAATTGAATTCGGGGTAAATGTTAAACAAATCTGCATTTAGGGTTTTAGATCGAGACAAATAAAAAATACTTTTTTCTTGAGGTTGTTAATCATCCAATGACTTCTCCTGCTCGTTATGGTGAAACGAGAGGGTCTGTAAGACTTTTACTCATTTAAACCGACATATGTCCTTCAGTTGCCCTATACGTTCTAGGGCCACGGTCACTCTTTCCTCTCTTCAAACGTTCTCGTACCCCTAACATGCATAGGTCCTAGTGTGATTTTGACCGCATTATCACACTCGGTAATGCGAATATGACTGATGTAAAACATGTTATTTTTTGGTATTAATAGTGGTTTTTCATAAATTTATTGATTTATCGGGACATTTAGCGTCCCGATCAGGCGTAAATCCTTGAAAATCGGGACGTCCTGCGCAAATAGGGACACCTGCCAACACTTGACGTTGTTGCCAATCAAATTAATCACCCACACGTACAGACACACACAGCTATTCGATTTTATATGCCTAGAAATTATCGAGCTATGTGCTTTAAAAGGGAATGCATTTGAAATAAGACATGACAGCATAGGTACATTTTTATGCATATCATTATTATCCATAAAGGGTTACTTATAAAGTTATAATACGTAAATATTATTTTATGCAAAACACGTCAAGCCGGTTTTTAACGATAGGTATAGTACACCCACATTTGTGCTAGCTCTGATCTACTTCAAGTCTCAATGGAGAATTTTCTAGTGTTTTAATGAATTAGTTAAAAACAAAATAATTAAAATCTTAATTCTTTATTGTACACATAACATAACATAATATATGGAGATACAGACAGTTCATGTACAAAGGCGAGCTTAACTCAGCAATGAGTTTTCTCCCAGCAAACCTTTGAGTTACAGAGAGTCAAAAAATCATCTTATGGCATCCCCCGCTCTTGGGCGGAGCGGAAGATAGTGTCAGACTTTTACCGACTAAAAACCCACTCCTGTTCCTTCGTTGCCTTTCGTACCGGGGCCGAGTCTTCCTTTCAGAATCAGACCCTTAGCCCCAGTAGGCTTCGACCCGGCTGGGCCCCTACAGTTGCTGACATCTCCTTGAGGCGCGCGTGAGAAGTCGACGACTTGGGCTCGGTTCGGACGGTTACCGGACGATCGGACAGCGAGCTACCCAATGCTCGCCGTCCGCAAGCCCGCGCCTACTATGGCCGGAAATGACACATTCGAGGGTAGGATCCAGTGCACAATATAAACATACATAACAAAGTCTAATATATAATTATTTTATACTTTCTCATACATACTATATATACTTTTTCTTAGCGTATCGATGGCAAAACTAGTTAAATTCCAGTGGCCCAGTATTCGGCCACGGCAGTGCCGTCCGCTGCTGGAGATATAAGTCGTCATCCAAAAAGTTATTACCAAAAATACCTACTTCAGATTAATCATGACCCCGAATCGCGTGCAGTAACTAGTCTCCAACTATCAGAACTAAACGATGACTTTGTAAAAGCATTCGAAAAGATCACTGATAAACAAAAAGTGGAAATCAAAAGGAAGTTCCGACGTAGTTAGTAGTTATCTGATTCAAGTAATCATGAAACTGATTAAGTATCCTTTTTAGATATTGCAGTATCATTGCGCTGAAGTTCAGGAGTGTCTTTAGGTAGAGACCGGTTTGAGTAAAGTCCCACAAACCGCCGTAGAGAAGGGAGGATCTTCCGACCAGACGGGTGCTATGTCTGGTGTGCAACTGCCCGATAGATGATTTCGGGCTGTTCTAATCGCGCGGAGAACTTTAATTGCGCGATGCAGGATTAGTTCTTATGTGACGCCATAGATGTCGCTACACTGTCCCTACGTAACAGGGTAATTACTATATATACTAATATTTATTATGAATTACTATATATATACTATATATACTAATACTGAAAGGAAGGAAGGAAGGCTGTGGTGGTGTGGAAGGGAGATGTATCTTCTATATTTATTTTTCTCACTTAAATCCTCCTAAACGGCTTGTCTGATTTAAATGTATTTTTGTGTGTATATTTGAGTAGGTCTCTGGATAGTTTTAAAATACAGTTGAATCCGGTAAGTGGCGCTGCAATCGGATTCTTAATTTTCTTTTCTGAGGAAAAAAGCCAGCTTTTGGATAGCGTCTGTCGCGAGCGCTACTATTAATTACGTCTATAAAAAAAAATATGACAGAAGCATACGTAAAACTCTAAAGTTGCGCATATCACCCTCACATAATCCATCCATCTTTTCTCTCTCTCCATCATTCATGCGTTTCATCCCTCCTCTTCATATACCTGACTTACCTTAGACTGGCCTGTTGGTCTAGTGGTTAGTGGCCCTGACTGCTATGCCGGAGGTCGTGTGTTCAATTCCCACCCACCAAATATATAAGTATGTTTATCAGTTGTCTAGTACTCATAACACAAGCTCTGCTTAGCTTAGGACTAGATGGCGTTGTGTGATAGTTGTGGAATATTATTATTATTATACCAAGATAAAAAATTGCTCATTATGTGCACATATAATTAAATTAATTATAATTTCTAACACGTAGAAGATATATAAATCAATTTCTTGGCAAGCAAGCTGATAGATCCACCTGATAGGAAATAATAACTGTATATACGGACGTATGGACACCTGCAACGCTGATGGGTTTTCCGATGCGTAGACAAAGAGAAACACTACTGAACAAATTGGTGAAATTATATCTCACTAGCTTCTGCCAGCGGCTTCGCCCGCTTGAAAGTAGGTGTCTCCTAACAAACTTTGGTAGATATTTATAAGATCTACAATTAATTAGAACATTTTATGATTCTATCTTTTATAGTTCAGGCAGTGTACGCAAAATAAGTAACTTTTCTGGTTGACTTTTTACACCTTGTGTCCGAAAAACTCAAATATCTTACGGAACCCTATTTTTTTCCAAAATAAAATATAGCCTATGTTACTAGTGGATAATGTAGCTTTCGAATGGTGAAAGAATTTTTAAAATCAGTCCAGTAGTTTTTGAGCCATTCATTATTCATTACAAACAAACAAAGTTTTCCTCTTTATAATATTAGTGTAGACTAATATACAACATTATTTTTTGTTTATGCGAAACCTGAATACAGTTCGTTCAGAATCAGTAACTGATTTGATTCCAATATTTTTTACACCATGTTATATTTTTTCCCAAAAATATTTTAAAAAGGTCACAAGTTGGATACCACCGACACAAGGACAACACAGGTCACGGCAGGTTATAGCGGGCATTAGGTGTTAGAGTACAGCTGGGTGCGGGAGCAAAACAACCCCTCCTCGACCATGTATTTGTGCGGACAACCACGTAACATATCAAGCTTATAATTTTGTGATTTTTCATAACACAGTTATGAAATTTTGTACACAGATTCCTGACTGCGTAAAAAATAACTTTAAACAGAAACTGAAAAGAATAAAACAAGTTCAATCCAGTAGTGTAGTAACTAATTGTATTCCATTAATTTACATACAAAATAAAACAAACACATAATAAATTCTAACAATGAACATATATACTGCAACAGTCGGGACCCATATTGGTTGGAATGATTTTAGTCTAGATTATTTTGATGGGTCCCGACTGTTGCAGTCAATATTTTCCGAACATTCTCCTTCTAGCAGTCGGGTAAAATGACGAAGACCTAGCAATTTGTCGGCTAGAATAATATACAATACATTCAATTGGCTTCTCTCTCGAGCATCACATTCTTGGCATACTTCTGTTCGCTCACTTGAGCGTCTGATTGACATGAAGATATTTTGTAATGGATATTGTGCAGCGAAAATTGTTTTCAGTGTTACTAACATTCCGCTAGTATTAAAGTAATTTTTATAATCATTGGCCAACACTAAAAATTACTCCTGTGTCGTAGAATTTTTTTTTGGTGGAAAATCATCCAATGACTTCTCCCACTCTAGGGCAGAGCGGGAGTTTCAGTTTTTTACTAAATAGTATAATATAATAATAGCCCCATGGCCCCTGTAGATTCCTGTATCGTGGGTGCGTTTAAAAACGTGTAAATTTACATACACGTGAACATGCATACAAAAAAATTGTTTGTATGGCCTAAAGTTATTTGGACAACGGCGAGTATCTACCCTTACGTTGTTGAAACTTCAACGGTCTGGACTTAGCGTTTCGCTTCGTCGTTTATACCGCGTACATCGAAGGACTGGAACAATTTGCCTGCTGCGGTCTTCCCGTCCAACTATAATTTAGGTGTCTTCAAGGCTAGAGTGAATAGGCTCTTAATAAACTAGTGCGCCTGACCATCAATGATTGCATCTCCGCTTACCATCAGGTGGGATCGCAGTCAAGCACTGGTTTATAACAATTAAAGAAAAAAAACCTCATATCCAAATATCTTTAGGCTATACAAACAATTTTTTTACAGGTGCGAATCAAACTTATGACACGCAGCAGAGCAGCCATTGCATCATGCATTCAAAGCATCACTCGCTCGCTAATCATCAATTGTCATCCAGTCTAAACCCTCGGCTTCTCTCGTCCACCCAATACTTAGCCATCTTGGATGAAATGGCTAGAAATAGCCAGAAGTTGTGGTTCAATTCCCACCCAGGACAAATGTTTGTGTGATGAGCACAATCATTTGTTCTGTGTCTGGGTTTAATTTATTTATATTATGTATGTATTTAGAAATATATAAGTGTCATCATTATCATCATTTCAGCCGAAAGACGTCCACTGCTGGACATAGGCCTCTCCCAAGTGCCGACACAATGAACGGTCCTGTGCGACTCGCATCCATCGTACTGCCGCAACCGTTACCAGGTCATCGGTCCACCGTGTAGGAGGCCTTCCAACGCTTCGTCTTCCGGTACATGGTCGCCATTCCAGAACTTTTCGGCCCCAACGGCCATCCGTTCTGCGAGCAATGTGCCCTGCCCATTGCCACTTAAGTTTATATAAGTATGTTTATCAGTCATCTAGTACTTATAGCACAAGCTCTGCTTAGTTTGGGATTAGATGGCGTTGTGTGATAGTTGTGGCATATTATTATTATTATCTTACGGAGATCGTCTTATCGTTCTCCTTGAAGTAATTTTAAAACCTCTTCACCCTTCTCAATAGCTGCTAATCTATCAATTAACCTCTAAAACACATAATAAAGTATAATCTTAATCAGCCTTATAATGTTCCCACTGCTCGGACTCAGGTCTCTTCTCCAAGAGAGGAATTGGGCTGTAATCCATGAGACCCAGTGCTGGTCTGTAGATGTTATAAGTCTTCGAATTGTTTTGTTTTGGGACTTACCATGGCACATTGATTGTAGAACTCAATGGGGCCGAAAGGTTCTAGAGTGGCGACAACACACCAGAAAACGCTGCGTTGGAAGGTGGACCGATGACCTAGTGAGAGTCTATGGAACGCGGTGGATGCGAGACACACAAAACCGTTCATTTTGGCAACACTTGGGGGATGCCTATGTCTAACAGTGGACTTCCTTTGGCTGAAATGATGATGATGATGATGAGGACATACCGGTTTCCTCACGTTGCTTCACCGTTTAAAGAGCATTGGTAATGAAAATAAATTACATAAAGTACTGCACTAGGCTGGGTTTGAACCCGCAACCTACATCTCTTAGGCCGTTACTGGTCTTCTATCTTATTTACACTTGACTTAAAAACCCCGAAGTTGAAGCTGATGTTTTTTTTTTAATTGATATAAACCAGTGCTTGACTGCGATCCCACCTGATGGTAAGCGGAGATGCAATTATGATGGTCAGGCGCACTAGTTTATTAAGAGCCTATTCACTCTAGCCTTGAAGACACCTAAATTATAGTTGGACGGGAAGACCGCAGCAGGCAAATTGTTCCAGTCCTTCGATGTACGCGGTATAAACGACGAAGCGAAACGCTTAGTCCGGACCGTTGAAGTTTCAACAACGTAAGGGTGGATACTCGCTGTTCGTCGGGTTGTCCGATGGTAGAAACGAGATGGCGTGGTCTAGACATGTCAGTTTCCTAGCGATGTTTTCCTTCACCGTTTTGAGAGTGTTGATGAAGTTTACACAAAGAAATAAATTACACGAAAATCACTGCAATATAATATTACAAGTCTTCATTAACACGTTACATCGCTTCGTCAGGTAGGCAGGCGTCGATTGTAAAGCAAGGTAGTACGACTTTTAAAATAAAACAGAGCCTTCTGGTTACGGGTTTTAGAGATCCGTAGATAGGGTTAATAACCCATTTTGGTTTTATATGATAGTTTGCCCCACAACTAGGTATTGCTCTTTTTATTCTGTCCTCTTGAACGTTGTCATTATGTACATTATTTCTCTGCTTTCATAATTATATATTTATATAGGGTGTCTTTGACATCGACGCACAAACAAATACCACGGATCCAGTATGTCATTCTGGTCCCCCGGTGGTGGAATTTTGCGTCGGTATTTTCCTCATAGAGAGATTTTGAGTTGGGAATAATGTTCCCAATGCTGGGACTCAGGCTTATTTTTTTAAGAGCGATATTTTTTTTCTTTCGCGGTGTTGAAACCACTTGTAGAAGCTTAGTTAAGTATATATAGATACAAAGATTTAACATATCGACCTATTAAGGAAAATAACCATAAAGAAATGTGTCGTTTGACTTTAGTTTCTTGATACTAAAGTCAAGCCACACATTCCTTTATTGACCACGTGATCACACTTCTCATTTTAGACCTAAGCAACCAGAAAATTTAAATAGTCTCTATAAACTAGTTCGTCTTTTTTACAACGCCTACTAAATATCCTTTAGACGATTGGTCCAATTCACCTATTCGCGATTGGTCCAATTCGCATTTGGTACAATTCGCATTTGGTACAATTCGCAGTTGGTCCTTTTCTCAGCTGGTTGGTAAATTCTTAATCCAACAATTGTAGGGCACTCCGATACGCACAAGTTAGGTTAGAATTTGCGTTTTTCGTAGGAAAAGCGTGTTTTGCAAAATACGAGAACTATTTAAAATGTTCTTCCTGAAAAGGCTCAATATTTTTCAAAATAGCAAATCTATAAAACCATTCTCTTCTTAAACAAACTCTAAGAAAACTCATGATTACTTTTTTTCATACGCAGTAAAAACATCGTTTCCAATTTACTATTGGCATAAGAAGATCAATCAGAATCTAGGCATAACATAAAGATCGCCGCATACAGACGACACGCGACTGCCACATATGCCGCTACGAAAAACTAGAAGCGGCCACAAACGTTCCTAAAGCGCACGACAGCCACTTTTGGCCGGTGGTCAATCCTTTTTTTCAACCCATTTGTGCAGTATCATAATAGCATCTGACGAAAAAGGTTTAATTGCGCTGCTTCTGATAAAAAAAAACCGACATTTAATATTAAAAAAATACGTAAAATTATTTTATTCTTAATTCTGCAAGCAACCAAGCGCGAACCCATCCAGAATAAAAATAAAAAAAAAAACATTCTTTATTGTACACAAAAACATACATAATACACGGAGATAATACAGTTTATGTACAAAGGCGAGCTTAACTAGTTACCTAGCTAGCTAGGTACCTTAGCATTCTATGTATTATTATCTGGTAAGTATATAATATAATAGAATCGCGCGAGTGGCGTGTGGGCCACATTGTAGTCGGCGTTTAGTGGCCGGTGCGGGCCACAAAAAGCGAACAGCGACGATTAGTAACGTGTGGCAGCCACAAGCGTCAACAATGTGCGACAAATCCATAATTATAAATTATATGAAAACTAGAAAGAAAGAAAGAAAATATGTTTATTTGGCGCACCATAATTCATAAATCAACAATTAATTGATTTGCAAACTAAAAAAAAGAATGGAGAAATAAAAACTACAGATAATAAGCCGCTGGCAGCATTTTGTGGCTGTGGCCGGTGACGCTAAAATATTGGCAAACACTCGAACAATGATTTCGCAAAAATATTTAATATTCTGGTATATAAGTACTTAATTCTGAGATCCTAACGGTGATAAGTCGTCCGTTTTGGTCACGTAGACATTTTTTAATCACGCCATTCGGAAACCTCAGATCGATGATGGCCAGAAGAGTCATCGATAACTACCTAATATTGAGTAATATATTTTTTTCGGTTTAAATCTGAATGTTGACGTCGGAAGGCCTCCCACAAGTTAGAGCGATGGCCTGGTGAGGGCTGTGTGATTCCGTTGAATGCATGAGGTTGCCACATCGACAGCCGGAGGCAGGAAGCTTATATTTAGCTGTAAACTTGCACTTGACCATTATCTGACCTGCCCCCCTAGCCAAGTTACGATCTACTCGAGGCATTCGATGTAAACGAAACGATCGTAACTTAGCTAGGGGGGCTGATGATAAGCAATGATAAGGTCGACAATGGACCACACTTACCTAAAACGTAACTTCGAGAAGTAACCTTGAGTTCATTCTTGACTAAAATACTACCTAGTTGTAGGTACCTACTTGAAATCACGGACTCCGGCAGAGAATTCCACTCCTTAGCTTTAAGTGCAATCCACACGCATGAGTGCGGACGAACAGACTTTCACACGCCGCAGCCACTGGTGTCCCTTTCCCGATTTCCAGTCACCGTAGGCGTGGGTTTGCGGACGAGGAGCTATAGGTAGCTGGTGGGTGGCCGTTAAAGCCGTTGACAACGCGTAGTGTTCCACGCGTACCTCAAAGAGATGTCTGCAAAACCGTAGGGGTCCAGTAGGACCGAAGCCTACTAGAGCTATGGGTTGTCCGAAAGAGAACCTCGAAAAACGCAAAAAAAATTAACCGAGACCATTTTTATTCACTCGGTTCGCTCCTAACCTCTTCTTCGTGGTTTTTTCCACACCCCACTTGGCAAGCACCTACCTGTACGCGTCAGTACGCAATCATGTACTCATATTACAAGTTCGGCGTCATGTTGGAGACGGGGGATAAAAATAAAAGTAATTGTATTATGTTACTGACTGTACTTTCAACCTCAACCATGCTCCAGAAGTTAATCTTTTTTTTAATGGGAAATCATCTAATGACTTCTCGCACTCTAAAGCAGAGCGAGAGGGCGTATCAGACTTAAACTGATTAAAATCACACCTGTGTCTTTCAGTTGCCCTTTGGCGTTCTAGGACCACAGAACGGTGGTCCTAGCGGGTATCTCATCTCTTTGAAGAGCGTGTGGAATACTACACGCTATGAACGACTCGGACTCGATCAAGATGGTTACCGGAAAACCGAACGGCAAGCTACACATTGTTTGCCGTCCGGCCGATTGGTAAGGACCAAATGCTACCTATGGCTCGACATTCGCAAACCCGCGTCTACGGTTCTGTAGGGTCAGCATGTTTACAGTATAACTATTTGTAAAGGACCTTCAAATATATAATAGCCTCCTACTAGCATAGCATAGTCGGCCTTATAATGTTTCCGCTGCTGGGACTCAGGCCTCCTCTCTAAGACAGGGGCCTTCTACTAACTACGTATAAATTAACTTATTTCTCCAAATCCGCCTAGAGTTGATCTATAAAAAGTTTTACACACCCAGTTTCCCAGATCTGGTTAAGTCCAATCTACAAAGCCTTGAACACAGGCGTAGGGCCTTTCAGTGTTTTCCAGAATGCATTTTGGAGTGTGCGCGGAAATTGCATTACTTGATTCCATCATCTCATTTCTACCATCGGACAACTCGACGAACGGCGAGTGTCCACCCTTACGTTGTTTAAACCTCTACAGTCCGGACCAAGCGTTACGCCTCGTCGTTTATGGAACTGGAACAACTTGCCTGCTGTGGTCTTCCCGTCCGATTATAATTTAGGTGTCTTCAAGGCTAGAGTGAATAGGCGCTTAATAAACTAGTGCGCCTCACCATCAACGATTGCATCACTACTTACGATCAGGTGGAATCACAGTCAAGCACTAGTTTATAACAATTAAAATAAAACACTTAAACATCAAAATACCTTGATAAAAAACCCTAATATTAAAAATTAAACAAAAACCGGAGCAAAAAGCGGAGCAGTGGTGGCCGAGTGGTAACGGCCCCGACTTACGAGTTGTAAGTTGGTGGGTTCAAACCCAGCCAGGCGCATTACTTTATGTAATTTATTTCATCACCACTGCTCTCAAAACGGTGAAGGAAAACATCATAAGGAAACCGGCATGTCCTAGAACCAAAAATTCGAAGAGATGTGATATCCCCCAACCCGCACTGGGCCCGCGTGGTGGATTACAGCCCATTCCCTCTCCTAGAGAGGAGGCCTAAGTCCCAACAGTGAGAACATTATAAGGCCGAGTATGTATATATGTAAACAAAAACCATAGCTTCTATTTTCCGAGTTCCTCAATCGTACAAATCAATTATTAAGAATACTAAAAATAATTCAAGATCAATATCAAAAACCCATTTTAGGTGACACTTCCTAAATATTTACAAATTTTATGCTAATTATTCAAGAAACCTGTTCTCTCTATCAAATCAGATATAGTGATTTGAATGCATAATCATTATTTACATTAATTTACGCATTAGTGTATTTACTTAAGATCTTATGTAAGTAATTAATTTCAAGCCAATTTGTAAAAGAAGAGTCAATACACTACTGTGAAGAATGTAAACACATTCTTATTATGTGACTAGCTTTTGCCCGCGATTTCGTCCGCGTAGAAGTCGAAAATGGTTTTATTAGGTATTTTGAGATACGAAAATATGAAATATTATTTACTACTCTGTCAAGAAAGTACCGGGAAAAGATCAATAATACACAAAATGTCTGTTATTCATCCAAATTTATTTTATCACCTTCAAAGTATGCTCCTTTAGAAACGATACACTTGCGCCAACGAATAATCCATTCATCAAAACATTTTTTAAACGCTGCTTCCGGAATTGAGTTCAGTTCTCGCCGCGAATTCTCCTTTATGTTTTTTTGATTGAAAACGGGTGCCACGAAGTGGTAATTTGAGTTTAGGAAAAAGAAAAAAGTCAGCAGGAGTTATATCTGGTGAATATGGTGGTTGCTGGATGGTATTTGTTGAGTGTTTGGTCAAAAATTCGTTCACAATGATAGCCTTGTGCGAAAGCGCATTGTCGTGGAGCGAAATCCAAGAATTTTCTTTCCACAAATCTGGCCTTTTTCGTCGAATTCGCTCTCTTAAACTCCGCATAACGCTCAAATAATATTCTTTATTTACCGTTAGACCTTCCGGTAAGAATTCAGAGTGCACAACACCGCGATAGTCAAAGAAAACAGTCAACATGACTTTGACTTTTGATCGACTTTGGCGTGGTTTTTTCGGTTTCGGTTCAGTTGGAAGGCGCCACTCCGAAGCTTGTTGACTAGTTTGCATGTCAAACTCGTAAACCCACGTCTCGTCACCAGTAACAATGCGTTTCATGAATGTTGGGTCCGAACTGACTCGTTCTAGCATGTCCTCAGCGACTTTCATGCGATTGAGTTTTTGGAGAAAATTCAGATCTTTTGGGACTAGCCGAGCAGCAACATGTTTCATACCCAAATGATTAGTTAAAATGGTACGGATCGACTCGTGAGATACAGAAAGTTCGGCGGCTATCTCTCTCAGAGTTGAATGGGGATTTTCAGTCACTATTTTCTTCACTTTTGCGATGTTAACTTCAGTTGCAGACGTTGACGGCCTACCAGAGCGAGGCAAATCTTCCATCACATCTCGACCGCTTTTGAACGCTTTGAACCACTCATAAGCACGAGTTTTTGATAAAGTCGATTCACCGTAAGCCTTCTGTAACATTTTCAGTGACTCCGAACACGAAATTCCATTGGCGATGCAAAATTTAAGATAAACTCTTTGTTCGATATTTTTGTCCATTATGAAATTCGCAATACACACTATATATGATATTACTAAAACCAGCACTGTATTTAATATAAATAACAGATGCAACTCAAACTCCGCGCCAAAATGGAAAACAGTTGTGCCAATCTAACACTACAAAAAAAACAAAAATTTGAATTTGGAACCATAAACAAATCATCCATTCCCGATACTTTTTTGACTGAATGTATTATCTTCGTCGTGTGTGATAGTCCATTGAATTGTATAGCGAGCGATATTGTATCTTAAGATAAAATATTACAGTATCTTAGCCGTGTGCAGCGTATAAACATAAGTATGTTTATCAGTCAAGTCAACGAAGGAACAGGAGTGGGTTTAGAGTCAGTAAAAGTCTGACACACTCTCCTGATTCGCCCAAGAGCGGGTGATGTCATTGGATGATTTTCACGTCGAAAAAAAAAAACATACAAAATATTTGTTCTTCGCGGGAATCGAACCCGCGACACGCAGCGCGTCGTCAAATTTCGATCTGATTGTCCAATTTTGAGGAAGTTTCTAAACTTAACATCACGCTGCGATCCTTAGGAGCTGAGCAAAAAGAGGAAATGGTCACAAAGAACGCTAAACAAAACGCTGGGCTCAGCTAGTACATTTTATAAAATATTGACACAGGTATTTACATTTATAAAGTTATGACATAACGGTCGCGCAAGTACCGTAAACGAATCGGTTCAGGCTCGATAAGGTGCGCGATTATACGTGAGAAGACTTTTATTGATGAGATCATTGATGAGTGACTGAACTGTAAGGTATGAATGCTTCAAACTTATTAAGCGGTAGGCAGTTTGCTGGGTCAACTATACTCCATCTGTTTTGGTGATTAACTAAATAATAATAATAATAATATGCCACAACTATCACACAACGCCATCTAGTCCCAAACTAAGCAGAGCTTGTGCTATGAGTACTAGACAACTGATAAACATACTTATATATTTCTAAATACATACATATTATAGATAAATTACACCCAGACACAGAATAAATGATCGTGCTCATCACACAAACATTTGTCCTGGGTGGGAATCGAACCCACGACCTCCGGCATAGCAGTCAGGGCCACTAACCACTAGGCCAACAGGCCAAATGTAAACAATCTTGACATATCTTTAATCTAAAAGTTGTCTAAAAATTGTATCTAAAAATGTTTACAATTTGTTATTTACCTATACCATCATCTTCCTGCCCTTGTCCCATCTTATTTGGGGTCGACGCAACACGTTTTTTTCTTCCATTCTATCCTGTCAACCGTCATACTATCACTAACTTCCTTTTCTTTCATATCACTGTTCACACAATCCATCCATCTTTTCTTTGGCCTCCCTCTCCCTCTCCACTCATCCACATGTATACTCATAACTCTTTTAGTAACATGTGTTTCATCTCTCCTCTTTACATGACCATACCAAGACAGACGATTCCCCTTCAACTTTTCAGTCACTGGCGCCACTTTCAAACTTCCTCTAATAAATTCATTTCTCACTTTATCCATTCTCGTCACACCACACATCCATCTCAACATTCTCATCTCCGCTACATGCAATCTTTTTTCATCCGTCTTTTGCACAGCCCAACATTCTGATCCATACAGTATGACAGGTCTTATCACGGACTTGTAGATTTTACCCTTCAACTTAGGGGGTTATATTTACCTATACCGATGTTTGGTAATTAACTAAATGTAAGTAATCTTTGTATGTCTTTTATACGATTTTTTTTAAATAAAAAGACATAAGTATCAAGATTGTTTTGTCATGCTCACTCAAATGTCTCACTGATGGTGGCACGTGTGTTGGATCATTCGGTGCCTTTCAAAATGGTTGAGCTAAGTGGTGCTAATATTCGCGTCATGTCCGTGAACGGGCGCTGTCAGTTGAGACTGGTCATCTCTCAGCTGGCAGTTGCTATTTTAATATCTTTATTTAATTTTTATTTTTATTTTATTTACATTGTTCTCACATGATAGCGACAAGAAACATGTAACAGAGATATTTGTAATAACAAAACATGATTGAAAAGAGTGTCTTTGGAGTTTCTTGCACATTTTTCTCCATAGAGATCTACGCTTTGGAATGTGTAATTAGCATCTTTTTTTTTTCTGACTGACTTACTTCTTGACATTTCAAAAGTGCCTGTAAATGGTTTATTTGAAATAAATTGCTTTTAATTGGCGACTTTATCTTTGCAAGTTCTGATTTTTTTTTTTCAATTTTATTCGCGCTTGATCACTATCTTACCTAATCGACGATGAAGCGTACTTGCCTAGAAGTAACCTATTTACGCTTGATTTAAATGGCTGAAAAATGAAACATCTGGGCAAGTGCGAGTCGGACTCACGCACTGAGGGTTTCGTGCAAACTTACCGACGAGTATGTAAACAGCTCAATTCCAGAATGATTTATTGAAATTTTTTCCGAGTCGCAATTTTCTTTTTGTGTTGTAACAACAATTTTACTGTTTTTAGATTTATTCCTATATCTGTGCTATAAGACCTTGCATAATGCCAAATTTCAAAATTCTGGGTCAACGGGAAGTACCCTATGAATTTTGATTTCTTTGAGAGTGTCAAAATATAGGTTTTTTGCGACATAAACGACCGTATCTTTTTTTTTCGTTAATTTAGAATTTTGATTTTTTCACAGTTTCAAGGGGCCGCAGATCTGAGTATTTAATTTCAACTCGATACCTCCACGCGTTCCCGATAAAGGGTCTTGACAGACAGGCAGACAGACGAACGGACAACAAAGTGATCCTATAAGGGTTCCGTTTTTCCTTTTGAGGTACAGAACCCTAAAAATTGACAAAACGGAAGAAAAGGAAGTCAATAAGATCACATGCGCGAGCAAAGAGTGCTCAAGCTATTGACGGCGCGTAGTGTTCCACGGAACTACTACTTGAAGTCCGCCCAACCTTAGTTCGGTCTTCGTCAGAATTTTTGTTACAAAGTTCTCTTAATGATTTGATAATTTTCATAGTATTTATTAATTTATAATTAGCATAAATATGTATTTTATTATTATAAGTAACTTTTTTTTGTTTGAATTTTCTGTTTTTTGTTTATTGTACAATCCTACCACCGTGTTGTCTTTTTTTAACCCAAAGGTTGACTGGTAGAGAACGCCTTGTTACATTAAGTCCGCCTATACCTATACAACTACTATACATGAAGTTTAACTTACCATACACACATACATGAGTATTATCTCATAACAAACTTATTTAAATTACTAATCACACAGCAGGAATTCAACAAATTACCTCATAAGAGGCGTCACATAATAAGCGAATCTTATCGTAAACTTAATCAACCGTTAGTGTTTTAATCTCCATTTCACTTAGGTACTTAGTGTCGAAAACAGTTACTAATATTTAAACGGAATATTAACTAAATTAGCTAAATGAGACGGTCGTTTAGAACACCGTAACGTTAGTATGCTATTTGTAATTGCGAGGATTCCTGAACGGCATTTATATGTGTTCCGCAGAAAATTGTGTTTCAAGTTTATTTTGTCGTTTAGTTTTTATATTTCCGATTGGTTCTCATCGATGGAGATCATTAAAGGCATTAATTTTAAATTGGGTAGACACTAGTGTTCTCTTTTCTGCTTAAAAAAAATTAAAACTGACGATTTGCGAGTAGGAATCGCACACAAGGGGTTTCGTTCTAACATCGAGCAAAAAAACTAATGCCGACCAAATGAACGTCTTTTATATTTGAATCGCCCTTTAATTTTAGAAGTTTATTTAAATTTTATCACCACTGTTTTACCTATAGTATTCACACTTGACTTAAAAATCCTCCTGTCCATAACTGTACGTACTATGAAATTCGGAAATACTACTTGAAGTCCTCTCAACCTTAGTTCGGTCTTCGTCATAATTGTTATATTTTAAGTTCTCTTAATTAAATTTATCATAGTATTTATTAGTTTGTAATTTTGGCATATATATGTACTTAATTATTATAAGCAACGTAATTTAACGAGACTTCATTTTATTGAAATATCCAATTATTTAATTATTGTGCACACCTACCACAATGTTGTATTTTTTAACGCAAAGGTTGACTGGTAAAGAATGCCTTGTTGCATTAAGTCCGCTTGTACCACTACTGTACATGCAAGTTGAAATAAATAAATGAATGTGTGTGCGTATGAATTATGACAATAATAATTTAGTAAGAAAAGTCCGGAATTACTCATTTATTCTAATCGATGTTACCAAACATGGTCGCCATTTAGTGATACGTGAGAAGTGGTACAAACAGTGTTATTAGTGTGTCATCGAGAGGTGATTGACATAGCTTTTATATGGTTATATAACTGACTCATTATGAAGGCAATGGACTGAAATTAATGATTTTGGAACGTTCTAAGTTTGGGTGAAGGTACAAATAGGCGATCACCGCAAGTGATTTGATTTAACGTGTAGTTATGCAACTTTTAAACGATCAAAATGTTTGAGCGATTATAATATAAATATTTTTTTTTATTGTTTGTTGAAATTGTGTGAGAGCAGTGGTGGCCAAGTAGAGGAGTGGTGGTGGCCGAATGGTAGCGACCAACTCCGTCGCGTGTTTTAAGGTCTATTTAATACTGTCTCAGTGTGCTGTAGTGACTCTGATGTCTGTATGGTCTCTAGTTCGGTAGCTTACGGACACCATGGCGGCGCGACCAGTTTTGCTGCCATGGTGTCCCGGTGAAATATAGCCCTAAGAGACAGTGAATCGACCAAATTGAAAATGTATTCGAACTAGGGTTCACAAAAGTGAATATTTATTTGTAATGCTTCTAGAGGGCTACGCTCGGAGTTTCCTTGCGTGATGATCAGAAATGAAGATGTCTGCAGGAGAACCAAAATTACCGACATAGCCCGTAAAATCGCTAAACTTGGAAGTGGGCAGGGCATAATGCTGCGCAGAACAGGTAGTCGATGAGGCTGAAAGGTTCTAGAGTAGTGACTGCGTACCGGAAGACGCAGCGTTGGAAGGCCTCCCACAAGGTGGACCGATGACCTGGTAACGGTCAAATTAGATATTTGCAACATTTCCAATTTGCTGCAACTAATTTTACTTTATAATTATAATTAACTAGCTTCTGTAAGCGGTTTCGCCAGGTTTACGCAGGTTTTTTCATACAAACTTTAGACCCCCGTTTCATCGCTTTAGGGGGTAAATCTTAGGAAATCCTTTCTTAGTGCTCGCCTACGTCATTAAAGGAAACTTTGTGCAAAAATTCAAGCTCCTAGTCCCAGTAGTTTCGGCTGTGCTTCGATGTCAGTCAGTCAGTTTCTCCTTTTTATATCTCCTTTTTATCAGTCCATCCAAAGGTTGTCGGTAAGAAATTGCCCTGTGCGATATGATCGCCCATTGTACACTTATTTTTAATTATGTTTGTCCTGTATTTTTGTTTATGTAGTGTACATAAAGAATATAATAAATAAATAAACTTATGATTATGAATCGGAAGCTAAATAAAATGAGTATTTTAGTATTGTGTACATATGTATCTAGATACAATTCCTCATCAGTACTTAATACATGTGCCATCTGACCTCGACTACATCCATTTCCTCTCTCCGCCTGCAGCTCTGTCGACCACTTTCAAACAAATGACACACACATTTCACAGAGAAGACTCATCCATGTAATTTAGTGTTTGACCGGGGCATCGAACCCGTACCTTCGCAGAACCCATTAGCCCTAAGGCCCCAAACGGTTAACGGAACTCTAAAATACCTTTGGTGCTGTCATATTTTTGAAGTAGACGTACTGGGTATTAAATTTGTTTTAAGATAGACCAGGAAATCTTACTATGGTTTTTCTTAAATTATATGAACTAACAGAAGCAGCATTTCAATGTTCCCACTGTTGGGACTCAGGCCTCCTCTCTAGTAGAGGGAATGAGTCGTAATCCACCACGCGGGCCCAGTGCGGGTTGGTGAATGTCACATGTCTTCGAATTTTTGGTTCTAGGATATGCCGGTTTCCTCACGATGTTTTCCTTCACCGTTTTGAGAGCAGTGGTGATGAAATAAATTACACAAAGTAATGCGCCTGGTTGGATTCGAACCCGCGACCTACAACTCGTAAGTTGAGGCCGTTACCACTCGGCCACCCATGCTCATCTTTGCGTTTTAGGATTACGGTAACTCTTTAGAACAGTCCCGGAAAAATCTAGCAGACATCGGCTTTAGAGGGCCCCGTCCACTTTGCTGACATCTCTTTGAGGCGCGCGTGGAATACTATGCGGACAGCAAGCTACAGATTACACGCCGTCCGCATGCCACAGTGACTCTTTCAAACAATCCCGCAGCCTTTATTTCGTCCGTTATTGATAGATAGATTATCATTATCATCATAATTTCAGCCGAAAGACGTCCACTGCTAGACATAGCCTTCACTCCAGTGTTGTCTCAACGAACGGTCCTGTGCGTCTAGCATTCATTGCATTCCCGCGACTCTCACCAGACATAGAGGATAAATAATATAATATTCACACAACTACCACACAACGCCGTCCAGTCTCAAGCTAAGCAGAGCTTGTGTTATGAATACTAGACAACTGATAAACATACTTAAATATTTCTAAATACATACATATTATAGATAAATTACACCCAGAAACAGTAGTACAAATGACCGTGCTCATCACACAAACATTTGTCCTGGGTGGGAATCGAACCCACGATCTCCGGCATAGCAGTCAGGGCCACTAACCACTAGACCAACAGGCCAGCCAGAATTGTTCACTTCATTCATCATCGTTCACTATAAGAATATAACTTATCGTCAAACGAATTTTACAGATAACCTTTGAATGAACTTAACAATGCTATCTTCCATATTGAATAGAGAGTGGGCTTAGAGACAAATTACTTTGCTAGTAATAGCTAAAAAACACCAACATGTTCACTTTGTCTACAAGAACACTACAACCCAAATCTAATTACAGCAAATCAGTGAAAGATACCTCGACAGATATCATTGGATTACATCACATAAAGAAAGCAACAGACCAATCATAGAGCCGTATGATTCCGTCGTTTTGCACGGCACTAAGCATAACTTTCACGTGGGTGACGGGGCGGCTTTGAAATCGCTGCCCACCGCTGATTTAGCTTTTGCGAGAGAGGATAGAGAAATGTAAATCAGAAGGTTAACTTGTCGCGAGTAAAATTAAGTTTTTTTTTAAATTATATAAGATGTTAAAAACAAATGGGACTTAACCTGAATTAGCGAAAAAATAATCAGCTGCTCCATACATTTTGACGTGTTATGCGAATATAAACGTAGGGAACAGCTGATTTAGGGGCTCAGTAGGTTCGATGCCTGCTAGAGCCAAAGGATTTTTTTAAAGAGATTCTGTGATCCTAGAACACAAAGAGCATCTGATGAAATAAAGGTAAAATTTTAGTTAGCAAAAGTCTGAGACTCACTCTTGCTCCGTCCAGAACAGGAGAAGTTATTGCATGATTTCCTTCGTAAAAAAGGGGCCCCATTTTTTGTACCTCAATGGCGATAGTCTCTCAGCTACGCCAATGAACACGAGTTATCAAATGACGTTCTATTTATTTATTAAAACTATCCACTAGTAAGAAACACTACACAAAGACGGACTTAATGTCTGAGGCATTTTCTACTAGTCAATCTCGTACTTTTATTTTACACATATACACCACACACTCACACACATACACCATCACACACACACACCATTATTTATTTGTGTTTTATTTTTATTCCTTTCATGTGAACATATTCCACTCAGATACTAAATTAATATATTTGTAATAGATCAATAAGAACGAGGGTCCTGGTACTCTTAACACAAGTTGAATCTTAATTTGGGTACCAGTGTTCAACAACATTAGCACTTCAAATGTATAAAAATAGTTTTCTGTCTGTATATGTGCTGTGTGTATTAATTGCAATAAAAATTATTATTATTATTATATAGTCAACCTCAGGGTGATGCAAAAACATAACATGGTAATTGTAACTTTATGGTAAACAAATAGAAAAGAAATACAATATTGAATATATATACTACACATACATACAAATTGACAATGTTATGATGGGAAACGAATCCAACAAATCAACGCTGTGATGATTACACAAACTTCCTGCGAACGTGTTCACTTTTCTGAAACGGGAGCGCATTCAAAGAGATCGCCTGGACAAAGAAGGAGGATTGGATAAACTCAACCCCCCTAGCCAAGTTACAACCGTTTCGTTTCGATTCTCTTTTCGGTGATCGCCTAGAGTCGGTCATGTCTCCTATTTCTTTGTTCTGAGCGTGACTGACCGTTGAGATGACATCAGAATAAAGGAATAGGAGGCGGGGCCTACTCGAGGCGATCGACGAAAAGAGAATCGGGGCAGAGCGATGTGGTTGACATAGTAGTAGACGATTATTGGTGGGAAGATTATTCTTCTGTTGTTTTCTACTCTATGGCACGAGACATAAATCTCCTGTTTTATCAATCCTCCGATGTGTTTATATTGTCTTCCGCATCTCGGAAACAATAATAGAAATATTTGTTTTGCCACAAGTAGTATATTTGGTGTTGAGTAAGATAGCTTAGTGATTGTCTTGTCGATTTTAAAATTATTGACAAGTCGAATGTCATTTATTATTATTGATATATTAGTCATAACTGTACTGTTATTTATAAGTAAGACTAGTTGCTGCCAGTGGCTTTGCCCGTGTGAAAGTAGAAAATAACTGTAAGGGAACATAGTTACCCCCGAGATAAAAAGTTTCATACTTTTTTATATACTTTTACGCTAGCGTTGACTTGGTCATTGTCTTTCTATTGTGTCTCTAATTATGCTACTCAAAAGATTAAGTAGTAGTTCCGAATTTTACGCTTGAAGGAAAATTTACTTTCAGCTTTTTTGATGTCAAGAGGAAGCACATTCCAGAGTTTTATATTAGAGACAGTGTAAGAATTAGCCATAAACACAGTACGGTGAGAAGGAATATGAAGAAGTATGTTCTGCAATACTTTTGCTGTAGTATGTATGCTGCTGTATGTAACACATTCTAATTGAAAACAAAGTGACTGTTCCGTCTAAACACTTTCTAAACTTGATGCTGACTAAATGCACAAACCGTGTGAAACCAATAGTCAAAAAAAACGAAAAGAATGTCACTTAGAGTTGTTATAATGAAACAATAGTTCGCACTCAAAGCAAGCAATTTACGTTAAGAGATCATATTATGTAATACAAACAGATATCGGCATCTAATTCAGGCACCTGTCTCTCACTTGTTTAACTTGAACCCCGGAGTTTAACTTGTAAAGGTAGCATTAAATAACTTTTGAAGAGAAAATAAATATTTTATTTATATATTATTATTATTATTTTCTTTATTTAACTTGTGAAAATACTCGTAATTATTATTTACATTTTTAAATACTACATAGCCCGAAGAATCGCCAAACTAAAGTGGCAGTGGGCAGGGCACATTGCTCGTAGAACGGACGGTCGATGGAGCCGAAAGGTTCTAGAATGGCGACCGTGCACCGGAAACGCAGCGTTGGAAGGCCTCCCACAAGGTGGACCGACGACCTGGTGAAAGTCGCGGGAGTGCGGTGGATGCGAGACGCACAGGATCGGTCGTTGTGGCGTCGCTTGGGGGAGGCCTATGTCCAGCAGTGGACTTCTTTCGGCTGAAATGATTTTGATGATGATGATTTTTAAATATTGACATATTAAAAAATATAAAAACATTTAAAAATCAGTAGTTCATCGGTATCCGGGAACAGGGTCCAAGCTATAGGCGGTCTTTTATTATTAAAGAGATAATAATAATATTTCACAACTATCACACAACTCCGTCTAGTCCGAAACTAAGCATAGCTTGTGTTATGAGTACTAGACAACTGATAAACATACTTATATATTTCTAAATACATACATATTATAGATAAATTACACCCACACAGAACAAATGATCGTGCTCATCACACAAACATTTGTCCTGGGTGGAAATCGAACCCATGACCTCCGGCATAGCAGTCAGAGCCACTAACCACTAGACCAACGGGCCAGTCAGATGAAACTTGAATCTTTAATTTTTTCTTCTGAAAGCCTGACCTGGTCTCTTTAATCGTGTAAACTTCTGAAGATCTCATGACAACACGACAGTTAAATCATATGTACAAAGATAATATGTCAATAGATCACAATCGCTCTTTTTATTTGAGGTAGGAAATCATCAAATTACTCCTTACGCCCTAGGGTAGAGCGTGATGGTATATTTACTGACTAAAACCTACCAAAGGTAGCTCTTTCAAATGTTCCCGCAGCCTAACACAAGGGCCCTTGAAAACCATTTTGAAGACATTATCAAGTAACGGTGGAGTGGGAGGTTGCGTCAGACTATTACTGACTGAGAGCAGCCCCCCTAGCCAAGTTACAATCGTAACGTTTGCGCCGAACGCCTCGAGTAGGCCACGCCTCCGATTCCTTTATTCTGACGTCATCTCACGTAGTCAGAACAAAGGAATCGGAGGCATGGCCTACTCGACGCGTTTGGCGCGAACGAAACGATTGTAACTTGGCTAGGGGGGCAGGAGAGATAATGTGATGAATTACCAACAAAAAAAAAATGTATATTTTAACAATGAACGTTTTTGTACATGTTACAGTTATTTAAATTGTGACTGTGAACTCTTAACAATTGCGCATACATCCGAAATTCATATTGTTTGATGTGACCTTAACTAGGTGAGAATTACTTAAAAAAAATATGTCTGCTGTTGCAACTAGACAATTTTGGACCGAGCGCATAGGCATCGTAGGCGGTGTTCAAACGAAGTCGTGTCAAATTATTCGTCAGTGACTTGTAATATTCAAATGTTTAATTATCGTGTTAATTCATAAAATCCCAAGCGAACGCAGGCGTTCGCTCTCTCATTTAAGGTTTTGAGGTTAAGTAAATTTTAACCATGGAGTTTCTTGCCGGTTCTTCTCCATAGGAAACGGCCAATTGGGAACCGTGCACTAGCTTCTGACGTTTTATAAGTGCCCATTTAGGCCTATGTGAAATAAAAATATTTTTGAAATGATTTGATTTGAACCTTTCGAATACCGTAAATAAAGACACAATATTACCGTAATTATAGACAATGAGACAGCGAACGCCGGCGTTTGCTTGGGGTTTAATGAATAAGAATTTCATAAATAAGACCATCTCAGGACTAACAAGCTAGCTTTCAATTAAAAATTCTAATGTAAATAGACATGTTGACATTAGCTTTGAATATTCTATAATAATAATATCATTGTCAATAACCAACTGACATTTACAATCCAAGCGGCGCAATGCAACTCGTCAACTTATAACAATGATGAAGTGACTAAACATCGAGCTGTCAGTTGTCAGTTTCGTCATTTTCGTCATTTTAACAATTGAAGCCTTGCGTAAGATGACCGTTTGGTACACGCGTTTTTGTTTGATATTCGTAGATAACTTTGGCCTTCTTTTCATAGCTTGTAAATTGGCAAAGGTCAATTTTGAGATATTTGTTAAAATATATCAATGGTTCAGGGATTGGTGGTTAGTAGCCCTGACTGCTATGCCAGAGGTCCTGGGTTCGATACCCACCCAGGAGAAATGTTTGTGTGATGACCACGATCATTTGTTTGTTCTGTGTCTGGGTGTAATTTATCTATAATATATATGTAATTATATATATATAAGATTATTTATCAGTTGTTTATTACTCATAAGACAAGAGAAATAAATCAAATTTAAAAAAAAAACTTTTTTCAAGAATAATTGATTTTTGAAAAGGAAGTTAGTGATAGTTTGACGAGTGAAAGGGCAGAATGGAATAAAAAACGTATTGCGCCGACCCCAAATAAAACGGGACAAGGGCAGGAAGATGATGATGATGATGATTTTTATTACCTACTTTACTTTATGTTATTGTGTATGTAAAAAAGTGACCATGGCCCTAGAAAGCAAAGGGTAACTAAAGAGCACAGGTGTGTTTTAGTCATTTCTCGTTCCAACCTAAAACTGAAGAATTTATTTAATGATTTACCACCTCAAAAAACCTATAAACAAAACTGTTGCGAAATTCCAGTGTGTTGTGTATATCTTGTTTCTCTACAAATGGCAGCAAAGGTCATATAGCGTAGATTCCATCTTAGGGAATGATGGACTCACAAAGACTAGGTACTAGGTACCTACTAACTAAAACCTTAGTACCGTAAAACGGGGTGAATAGAAACGCAGGGGTGAATAGAAACAAAACTTTGGTTTAGTTTTTCATTTTGATACCATATTATCAGCTTCTAATAAAGCATAGACTGTTTAGATCACCAATTCATTAATAAATTGATGAAGTTAAATGCTGAAAAAAATATTCAAATATCGTAAAAATACCCTTTGAAGTTTTGTTTCTATTCACCCCATTTGACTGTATATTTATAAGGCACTAAATCGGTTGCGAACCCAGGTAGGCCGCTGTAAACACAACTTGGCAAAATAGGGTTTTATAGACCCATCGGATACTCAATGTGAGTGCGGTGCTCCTGATCAAAATATGAGCCACATGTTGGAATGCCCCTAGTGTCCGTATTCCTGCACTTTGGAGGATTTTATGTAGCCACCTATTGGGACCAAACAGTTTGACGAGTTTAGCATCGAATCGAATAGAAGAAGAAGTATATTTATACTTTCAAATCTTCAATGTTTGAAACAACGTTAAGGATAATAATAAAAACAGCTGGTTTTGTGGCCTTAAGAGCGGCCAACTTGAGGTACATTTCCATACAACCGCTCTCACATGATTATGATGTTATTACACATTTTTCTCTAGATATTTTGGATACACAGCTATCTTGTGGATGTTATCTAGGCTTCTATAGAAATAAAAATATAAATTTGTGTAAAACTAATTCAGTAAAGACCTCTGAAAATCTGCTATTTTACGTGAACTTTGACCCTCCATAATGTATTTATATGTTAAAAATATAAAAAAAGTTAATCAATAGAAACCTTGTACATTAAATCGAAATTCTGAATAATGACATTTCTGAAAACAATCGTGCCAGATGAGCTTAGAAAAATTGGGACACTCCAATGTGTGACTTATTTATTTACTATGCGAATGCTTGATCCTTCTCAATACGAGAAAAGGCTTTGCCTGTTTATTCAGGCTAAGTTAAAGAGATGCAGTTCGTCAAGTAATTCTCACAGCACTCGAGACAGACTCTGCAAACACCAGTAACGTCCTAGATGAGCTTAGAAAAATTGGGGCACTCCAATGTGTGACTCATTTATTTACTATACCAATGCTTGATCCTTCTCAATACGAGAAATGGCTTTGCAAGTTTATTCAGGCTAAGTTAAAGAGGTGCAGTACGTCAAATGAGGATATCCGCAGGAGAACCAAGGTTATGGACATAGCCCGAAGAATCGCCAAATTTAAGTGGCAGTGGGCAGGGCACATCGTTCGCAGAACAGATGGTCGATGGAGACGAAAGGTTTTGGAATGGCGACCACGTACTTGAAGACGCAGCGTTGGAAGACCTCCCACAAGGTGGACCTATACCCTTGTGAGGGTCGTGGAAATCCGATGGATTCGAGACACACAAGACCAGTCATTGTGGCGACATTTGGGAGAGGCCT
This sequence comes from Mythimna vitellina, assembly GCA_949316375.1. Classification (NCBI taxonomy): domain Eukaryota; kingdom Metazoa; phylum Arthropoda; class Insecta; order Lepidoptera; family Noctuidae; genus Mythimna; species Mythimna vitellina. The sequence continues at coordinate 3,607,718 of OX438708.1, forward strand.
ATGTCCAACAGTGGACGTCTTTCGGCTGAAATGATGATGAATGACGAGTTCGTCAAGTAATTCTCACAGCACTCGAGACAGACTCTACAAATACTCCACTCTAGACCACAATAACCCATGACCATATACATACATATTGTATATATTACGCGTAAATAGTTGACATATATATATATATATATATAGCTAAACATACATAGTTTCGTAAGAGTCAGGGTTATATAAATAAATGAGCACTGACCAGGCCTTTGAACTGACCATCCGTTTGTGGTCCAAGTGTAGGATATAGCGGTTTTCGATTTACTGTGAAATATGTTATGTAGCCTTGTATTTTTCAATTATTGTCCTTATTAAAATATTTTATGATTCATAAAATAATTATGATTCAATTTTCCAAAAAATATTTGTACTATAACTGGTGACCGCGACTTCGTCTGCGCAGGACTAGTACTTCAAGTAGTTTTACATACTATGATGTACGATATATGTACTTATGTCTTTATAAATTATAATCTATGTGCTATTTTGTTGTTTAGAGAAGCTATATTATTGTTAAGTTTCTTTAAAATCCATTCAGTGGTTTTTGTGTTAAAGAGTAAAAAACACTCATACATACAAACTTTCGTGTTTATAATCTAAGTAGGATACCTACACCTTTCTATACTTACTGAACGTTATGTTCGTTGAAAAATCAAAGAAGATTATTAATAATCTTCTTTAAAAAACATCTTTTTCTAATTGTGAATATGAGGACTGTGTGGATATTTTTTTTTCCCTTTTCAGCTATTTTGACGTATGTCTGGCAATTTGAATATTTCTGTGGCACACCCACATGTGTGGTCTTTTCCTTGTATTGTTCGTCAAATTGTTGAGCTCCTTAGTAGTCCTAAGTTGAACTATACGAATACTGACAAATGCTTGCTTTGACTGGACAGGTCCACTCAAACTCAGGTTCTTTCTTCAAAAGACCATCCCAGATACTAATCTGCATGATTCTCATATGATTTGACCATTACATGTTTGCTGTATGGACTTCCCCTGAGTTTATTTCGGTGTTTGTTCTCAGGGTAGTCAGCTAGGAAACACTGGCCTCATCTAGTTTAAAATGACGAAAAAATTGACGTGTGTGTTTTTAAAAAACATTTACATTTATCATTTATTAATGTTTTAGTTTCATTAATTGAAAAATAATTAAATTAAGAACTGATTTTGCAATAGTCAAATAAAAAACCAAAACATCAATATCGCAATTTGATAGTTTTACACAGAAAATCTATCAAATTACCTCATTATTTCGTTATAAATATATCTGTTTGTTGAAAAACCGGTCCTAAATACATAAATAGATATGGTAACCCGCTACCGCTTATCGCTTGGGCCACACATAACGTCCCGTTAATGAGACAGTGACCGATATGTAGGTGAAAGGTCGTATGTTTGCGTTACCTACTCACTACTGGCGCAGGAGAGGCGATCGTGATAATATCCTGCTGCCAACACGAGGTAGGCAGAGGTCTAGGGTTTATTGCACTCTAGCATAACATAGCATATGAGTAATCCGCCTTTTAATGTTCCCACTGCTTGGACTCAGGCCTCCTCTCTAGGAGAGGGAATGGACCGTAATTCATCACGCGGGTCCAGTGCAGATGGGTGAATGTCACATGTCTTCGAATTTTTGGTTCTAGGACAACAAAAATTCGAAGACATGTGCCATGTGTCATAAAGATTTAAAATTTAAGGAAACCAGCATGGGTTAATTTCCTCACGGTGTTTTCTTTCACCGTTTTGGAACTTTGGCTTTTGTTGTTGTACTATACGTTTACTTTTTAGGATTCCGTAACCGAAGGGTAAAAACATGATACCCGTGGTCCTAGAACGCAAGGGAAACTGAAGGAGCATAGGTGTGGATTTAGTCAAATTGAAAACTTCCCTATTTTTTGGGTTCCGTACCTCAAAAGGAAAAATGGAACCAAAAAACCATTAATAGACAAATACACATTGAAGACACACACAGAAGTATAAAAAAAAATGTTAATTAACGTAATTGGACTTGTACCATTTTAATTAACTTCTTAAATAAAAAAGTAAACCATACCGTCACGCATTCTTGACAGATCTACACACAATAAACAACCAATATACATACGTACGAAATAGTAAAAAAAAATAACTAAATTCTTTATTTATTTAGTTTTAAGTGCGCGTTGATGTCTTTTCACTTGTCGACTTCGATACCTGAAAATCGTAGATGGAAAATTTTATAAACAGCCAAAGAGATTGTACATTTACACTATATCGATCGATTTTATAAACGTAGCACAAAGGCAAATGCCTGTGTTATGAGCACGATCATTTGTTCTGTGTCTGGGTGTAATTAATCTATAATATATAATTATGTATTTAAAAATATAATCTTGTATGTTTATTAGTTCCGATCTTCAGTGTTTGTGCGGCGTCTCTCCGCAGACCATGTCCCACCTTCGATCCTGCATCACGTGCCCTGTTACCTGTTCACGTAGGGACCTAATGACAGCATCAGCGGACGGCACTGCCGTGGCCGAATACTGGGCCAAGCAAAGAACCGGGTTAACGAGAAGTACCCCATGAATATTAATTCCCTTGAGAGTTTCGAAATCCACGTTTTTTGCGACATGAACGGCCATATCTTTTTTTTTTCACAAACTCAGAAGTTTAATTTTTTCATGGCTTCAAGAGACCGCAAGTATGAGTATATGATTTTAATTTCAACTCGATACCTCCACGCGTTCCTGATATAAAGGATCTTCACAGACAGATGAGACGAACAACAAAGTGATCTTATAAGGGCTCCGTTTTTTCTTTTTAAGGTACGGAACCCTAAAAAATGTTTAAACCTGGACTTACACGAAAGCTCAAGACGAATTACGTATAGGCTATTAATTTCTTCTCACATATACCTATGTCGTCATAATTATTATCGGCACCCTTTGCCATTTTATAGACACAATTGCAAAATCTAGACGGCTTGTACAAAGGTATCTAAAACACCATTCAATTTAGTTTATTGTCAAGTAAAGCATTTGACGAGTCATGATTGGCCATTATTTAACTCTTATAGTAACTAACGCATGTTACTAAAAGATTTTTGAGTATACTTGTAGATGGATGAAGAGGGAGAGGGAGGCCAAAGAAAAGATGGGTGGATTGTGTGAGGAGTGATGTGAAAGAAAAGGGAGTTAGTGATAGTGTGACGGGTGACAGAACAGAATGGAAGAAAAAAAGGTGTTGCGCCGACCCCACGTAATATAGGATAAGGGCAGGAAGAAGAAGAAGATTGGCCATTATTTATAAGTTTTGCTAACCAATCACAGTTTGAGATTTATTTGTATTTATTAGTAGCTTCTGTCAGTGATTTCTTTCGCGTGAAAGTAGGCATATCTAGACAAACTTAGAACCCCCGTTTCATCCCCAGGGTGAATTGTAGAAAACCCCTTTCATATGATCGCCGCACAAAGACGGCGGAAGCTGAAGCGCGCGACATCTACGTGTGGCCGGTGGCTGCTACTTTTTTTAACCCATACGCGCAGTATCATAATGGACTCTGACGAAGAAGGTTTAAATGCGCGAGTGGCTTGTGACGGCGTTTTGTATCGACGTTCAGTTGCCAGTGCGAGTCACAAGAAGCAAGCAGCGGCGATATGTAGCATGTAGCGGCCACTGGCGTCAACCGTGTACGGCGAATCCATATAAAATTTATGAGAACTATAGGAAATATAGTGGCGGCGTTTTGTGGTTGTGGCCGGTGACCCGTGTGTGGGACCCTGTGTGCTCGCCCATGTGATAAAAAGAAACCTAGTTCAAAATTTCATACTCCTAGGCTATAGTTTCGGCTGTGCGTTGATATGTCAGTTAGTCAGTTTTTTCTTTTACATATATAGATATTGTTCAAAAAAGTTACCGCGAAAGGAACGCAGATAGGTTTTAGGCAGTAAAAGTCTGGCGCTGTCACTCCACCCAGATCTGAAGGAGTCATTTGACAGACCTGTTGGTTTAGTGATTAGTAGCCCTGACTACTATGCCGAAGGTCGTGGGTTCGATTCCCACCCAGAACAAATGTTTGTATGATTACCACGATCATTTGTTCTGTGTCTAGGTTTCATTTATCTGTGGCAAGAAATATATATAGACAACTGATAAACGTTCTTTGTCAGTTGTCTAGTACCTACTCATATCATAAGCTCCGCTTAGTTTGGGACTAGATGGCGTTGTGTGAAAACTGTGGAATATTATTATTATTTATATTATTCTTCATAGGTTCGCGCTTGACCGCTATCTCACCTGATAGAAAGCGACGATGCGGTTGACGATGGAGCGTGCTTACCTAGAAGTAACCTAATCACCCTTGACTTAAAGATTCCTGGGTTGTAGCCATCAGGAAACACAGATTCCAGCAAGGAATTCCACTCCTTAGCTGTACGCACAATGAAAGTGTTCCCAAAACGTTTTGTGCGTATAGGTGGGATGTCCACCATGTACTGGTGTATCATCATCATTATTATTATTATTTGATGATTTCCCGCTCAAACTAAGGGCAAGCTACGAAAGCGAAGTATTTGGAAAGAATCTAATGGCAAACATTCAGATTTTAAAACCAGTAGTTTCAATTTAAAATTCACAAAATTATGAGTAGCAAATGAAAAACAAAACGCAGCAAACACCCACTCCTTGACATTTTCTCTGCGAAGTAAATCGGTATTTTAATAAAACTTGTCGTCTTACAAGAGGACGGAACGACAGAAATAAT